>CM042684.1:1014280-1614280 GCA_023614405.1 Avena insularis
CATTTTCTGTATGTCCACCCATGTATCAAGGGGTTTATGTTTCAAGCCCTGACTTGTACTACTCCTTTGTCAGGTTCAGTGATTAGCAGAATAAAGTGGAAGCTCCACAATTATAACTCATCAATTATACACTTAACATCGAGTAAGAGAAATAGAATGTGTACAAGACAATAACACCCACTCGTAGTTATAAGGAAATAGTATTTCCCTTTTGGTTTCTTTAAACCTTAACGCCCTTACAATTTTATTCTTTGTACCCCTTGAGTTTTTGTTAGAGATTATGTTGATGAACCCAATATGGGTCAAAGAACCCAATGTCATAGATGTGTCCTCTTTTGCAGTCGAGAATCTTCATTCTGCATAATATAGTGAGTATTATTACACATCTAATAAACGAGGTGAGCTATCTAGAGACTTAACTACATAAATAATGCTTATAGACAATAGTCATAGGCGATCGATTTGTCAATGGTGTCTTGATTATATAACTGAAATAGTTTATCAAATTCAATCATTATCTCGGCATGTCCATACCCGTAATGCTTGTTTCTAACTCCCAACATTAGCCTGTTTTTCCTTGCCTTGGAGGCTTCCATGTACCACTTATATAATCTTCACATTTTTGTTGGTGGATGCTTGACCTCCTCAGGTTTGACGAGAGGTTTCCCGTACTGGTATGTGTATTCTACATGAGACACAAGGAAATCTAACTAGGCTACATACTAAGAAATACTCAAACCATGAACAACTGTCGCTTCTACGTACATTATAACATACTCCAGATCATACTGCTCGACCACACCTTTGCTAGCCCCCACCTTGGTTTCAGAAATCACCTTGACCGGGGGGCACGATTTTATTTTGTTCTCCGAGTTGGGGAACTGATTTCCCGCTTGCACTACTACTCTTTGACCACACCTTTTCCTCATGTGACTTGAGAATAGAATGGTCATAGTCTGATGATAGCCTTGGCTCGGGTTGATAAAGGGTCTTCAACATTTTTTGCACTTGGGTTTTCTCTTCTTCGGTGCTGGGGAACTCTGGCTTTTTCGGACACTTTAGGTTATAAAACCACTTTTTCGCTTGGGCCTTTGTGATCACCTCATTCTCCTATGGAGTATAGTCGTAAGGTCTCATTGGAGGAACCTTTGGTACTTTTGGGAGGGGCTCCTGTCGATGTTTCGGTGATAGGTTACCACTCCCTAGAGTAGCGGTGGTACTCTTCCGCTTTTGGTCCTAATCCATAGTGGGATGAGACGGCTAACGCAGCAGCGAAGCTATCTGTGCTGGAGACCGCTGACGCGTCAGCGAAGATGGCTTCCCTGGAGACGGCTGAGGCGGCGGTGAAGATGGCAGTGCTGGAGGCGGGTGAGGAGATGGAGACGACTGTTGCGTTGGAGATGGGTGAGGCGGCTGCGAAGATGGAGTGCTCTAAGAAGTCGATGGCCTTGGCATCCGATTTGGAAGCACGATGTTTTACTTTCTCCATAAGATGGTGTCGCTTTCTCTTCTCCTGTTCACCACATCCCCTTCTCCTGCATGGTAGTCAATCTTCAGCTAGTGAAATACGGTCATAACTTCATCCACCCCGACAATAGAGTACTTGTGGAACCGGAAAACAATGGTAAGTTGGTTTACGTCCAATTGGTAAGGCATAGCCGCCGCCACCTTCATGGTTATGTTCACAATTTTCACATGTAGCTCACAATGTGTCATCTCCGTGATATAATCCACTAGGTAGCCAAGAGGAGGAATCGCCGGTACATCATCATCATCATCACCCGGGAGCTCCGTGGAAGCCACGCCGCTTTTTCGATTATTAGATAGGCTGGTAACATCGAATACTGCTTCTACCATGTGCCGCTGATATGGGCCGATAGAACCTTGCTGGATAAGTGCGTCAATTTCATCCTGCTGCCGCATTAATTGTTCTTCTATGTTGCATAATATGATCTCACACATCATCCTGGATAAGATGATCTCACGGATTTTCCAAGTGCTATAACTCCTGGAGAACCGGTGGTCTACCCCTATAGCTTTCTCCGTACGAGGGTAGCCCAGTGGAGTTTTATTTTTGTTTTGGTTTTTTTTAGGACATATGTACATGGAAAGAAAAGATTGGGTCAACTTTTCCATAAAATTGGCTCTGGTTGCCCCGTGGCGGGAGTTTCCACATATAAATCCAGAATTTTACTAAGTATTAATGCATTTCTACAAAGGGGGTCACACTTGGGACATACACTTGGACCTACCAACCTTGCACCACACTCACACACATATGCTAGGGACACACGCCAGTTTTCATCTGATTCCGACGTTCTCGTGGTCTTCCTCCGGTGAAACCCTGATCTGCGGGCCTCGGATCGTCTACCCCCCTAGACATTCTTCTGATGGGGGTAGCCCGGCATAGATCTCTCTTGTTTTGTGTTTGATTAGGTCATACGATGATGTAAAACCATGTTGGTTCACAAGTTGGGGCACTATCCTACCCGGTTTCACTGGAACAAGGAGATTCCCCCTTATACAGGTCCACAACCTTCGCTTCTAGGTTAGAGCGCATGCATGCGGGGGGGGGACACATGCAAGCACCTATACCAACCTTGCACCACACTCACACACATATGCTAGGGACAGATGCAAGTTTTCATCTGATTCCTTCGTTCTCGTGGTCTTCCTCCGGCGAAACCCTGATCTGCGGGGCTCGGATCGTCCACCCCCTAGACATTCTTCTGATGGGGATAGCCCGGCGTAGCTCTCTATTGTTTGTGTTTGATTAGGTCATAGGACGATGTATAACCATGTTGGGTCACAAGTTGGGGGCACTATCCTACCCGGTTTCACCTGAACAGGGAGAATCCCCCTTATATAGGTCCAGCTCCTTCGCTTCTAGGTTAGAGCGCATGCATGCGAGGGGGGACACATGCAAGCACCTATACCAACCTTGCACCACACTCACACACATACATATGCTAGGGACACATGCAAGTTTTCATCTGATTCCGACGTTCTCGTGGTCTTCCTCCGGCGAAACCCTGATCTGCGGGACTCAGATCGTCTATGCCCCTAGACATTCTTCTGACGGGGTAGCTCGGCGTAGCTCTCTCTTTTTTGTGTTTGATTAGGTCATAGGATGATGTAAAACCATGTTGGTTCACAAGTTGGGGCACTATCCTACCCGGTATCACCAGAACGGGGAGATTCCCACTTATACAGGTCTAGATCCTTTGCTTCTAGGTTAGAGCGCATGCATGCAAGGGGGGACACATGAAATCACCTATACCAACCTTGCACCACACTCACACACATATGCTAGGGACACATGCAAGTTTTCATCTAATATCGACATTCTCCTGGCCTTCCTCCGGTGAAACCCTGATCTGCTGGGCTCGGATCGTCTACCGCCCTAGACATTCTTCTGATGGGGGTAGCCTGGTGTAACTCTCTCTTGTTTTGTGTTTGATTAGGTCATAGGATGATGTAAAACCATGTTGGTTCACAAGTTGGTGCACTATCCTACCCGGTTTCACCGGAACTGGGAGTTTCCCCCTTATAGAAGTCCAGAACCTTCGCTTTTAGGTTTAGAGCGCATGCATGCGAGGGGGGACACATACAAGCACCTATACCAACCTTGCACCACACTCACACACATATGCTATGGACACATGCAAGTTTTCATCTGATTCCGACGTTCTCGTGGTCTTCCTCCGGCGAAACCCTGATCTGCGGGCCTCGGATCGTCTACCCCCCGGATCTGGTAGCCCAGTGGACTTTTATTTTTGTTTTGGTTTTGTTCAGAACATATGTACATGGAAAGCAAAGGTTGGAAAGAAAAGTTCACAAAAAACTTAAAATAAATATAATTGAAAGAACAAATGGAAATAAAAATAGAAAAAGGAATAGGCACACGACAAAGGGTAAAACACATGGCAATTGTCCTTTGCCGTGTGCCCTCACCATCAGACACACGACAAAGGTCATTTGCCATGTGTTTTCATGCGGTACACGGCAAAGGGCGGTCATACCCCGTTATTGACCCGCGCGGGCCCACACGAGCACGCGAGCCCTATCCACTCGTAGCCACACACACCAGCACGCGCTCAACCCGCCTCAGCACGCCCGCCTGCCACCTGCAGCCCCTGTCCCTCCTCCCGCCCACCCACCTGCCTCCCCGCCTCCCCGCCCCGCCCCGCCCCACCCAGCCCGAGCTCGCCGCCTAGCCCGCCCCATCCTCCCTTCCCCCGTCCTCCCGTGGCGCTCATGGCTGCTCCCTCCTCCACCGAGCGGCCGGCTCCCTCCTCCACCTCGTCGCCCCATCTCCTACCCCGAGCCGGCAGTGGCAAGGTAAATTTTTTTCTTATTATTTTTATCAGTTTTTCCTATATTTCTATTATGTTTAGATTTAGTAGTAGTTCTAGTGTTGTAGATATGTATATTAGTGTTGTAGATATGCTAGTGTTATAGATATGTATATTAGTGTTGTAGATATGTTTAGATTTAGTAGTAGTTCTAGTCCTATATTCCTATATTAGTGTTGTAGATATGTTAGTTGTAGTACATTAGGGTAGTACATTAGGGTAGTTCTAGTTTTGTAGTACATTAGGGTAGTATATGTTGTTTCATATATTCATGTGTATATTAGTAATATAGAAATTATATATATTCATGTGTATAGTTGTAATTTACGAATTATATGTTGTTTCATATATTCTAGTGTTGTAGTACATTAGTAATTTTTCTTCATGCAGGATATGTGTCGAGTCTGAGGGTGGGGCTGTCGATGGCGTAGGACATTTTGCGGGAGGGTCGCTGATCTTGTTCACCTCTCGATCACGCTTCGAGCGTAAAAATCTGTTCTCATATTTTGTACCTAGGGTTATTTTCGTGTGTAGATCACCAAGTCTGTCGCGTTACCTAGGCATCTCTTCCCGACCGTAAGGGTTACGTGGATAAATATGCATTAGTAGTCTCGCATATTATGAACCCTAACTCTTACGGTACTTATCGGGATAGCCGGCGGACGCGTAGTTGGGTATGTTTTCCTTGTTCTACTCCAGTTCGAGATAGGATTTCGGCAGCGTCTCCCCGTTGTTCTCCGGATGCACATCCCTCTTGGATTTTTGTCGAGACGTGTATCGGGAGAGCAGCGGGAGTCTGCCGAAATTCTGTCTCGGATCGGGGTAGAGAAGGGAGAACATACTCAATCTACGGATCCTGCGGTTGATAGGACCCTCTTTACCTATTAGAGAGATAGGTGGATATATGTATGGCGTAAAATATATGTTTGCTAAAATTAACCGAACTAATACCAGATTTATTTATATAGCGTGATTAATTGAAAGCATTATATATGTCATTTTTGGTACTCATTAGAGGATGGATCTAACATCCCAAAAATATTGATCATGCTTATCAACCTCTAATCACTAAAATTAGGGTTAACAAAAACTGGGATTAAATACAAAACAATTGAATGCATGTGTGTATGTGATGATTGAATGAATGCATAAATGGACTTGTGTGATTAACCTAAATAGCAAGGAATAGATTAAATATGAAAATAACATTATCTAAAACATTTCCAAGAAGAAACAAGTCACGAGAAAATCAAAAACAAAACAAATAAAGCAAATGGTCATTTTTTGCCAATCTTGCTCACTAGGCCACTTTGAGTGTTTCTAGTCCAAGATTTCAAACAGAAACTTTTCCATTTCTATTCACCCCTTGCTAGACCAAGTAAAAGTGAATCAAATCCCACCTTTCAAACTTATAGAAAAATTTGGCAACCCCATTCAAATGGCAATTGAAAATTGAATCTATAACATATGTGAAGATCCCACATTTTCAAAACCCAACTAAACCAGTGCCCCTTGACCAATCCAACTAACCAGATACTCCCTACTATGTACGTAGCAAACCCACCAAGTTTGAATCCAAAATTCAAATTTGAATTTCTTTTAGCCATTCCATCAAACATCTTGTGATCAACAAACAACAAAACATCAAACACTATTAGTAGCAGTAATTTTGGCCAACCTTGTCCCCTTTCTAGCTCACTCTACACTCTCAGTAGATGATCAAACTAATCTAACTAGCTTTAGCACCACTGTGAGCAAGCATAGCCATCAATGGTGACCATGCCGAGAGCACCATTGCCACCCCCATGTCGACAGCGAGCTAGAGGAAGCACTAGCCTTGCCAACCTTTTCTGGGACACTCTCCACCGTCCACCGCCACCCCCTGTCCAAGCCCCGAGCCTTGCCAGCCCCTGGACCACACGACAAGCTCATGCCCAGTCTCTCTACGTGTGAGCCGAGAGCGCGCCAGAGCGCCGCACGTGACACCAGCCCACAGACTGCGCGTCGTCCTTGCCGCTTGCAAAAGATATCGCCAGCACCCCAGCACCCCGCCAGACAATCTCTGTCACACACATGGACCATGCACGCTGTGCACCATTAAAATCACCGTCGGACCCGCCCAGAGCACCGCGACGTTCCGACCATTCCTCACCGCCCGACGCCGCGCCATCAAGCCGTTGAACTTCACCAGGAGGCAACACACCGCCCCTATCATCGCCCATGCCATTAGCACTCTGTGCTGATGACCATGACGAGCTCCACCCGTGCCCCTCGGACACTTCAGGAACTATAAATAGAGGCCTTCCCAGCTCAAACCCTTCACAACATCTCACTCCCCACCTCTCACTGATAACACACACTCACCCCCAGAGCAAGGTGAGCACCAGGTGGCTGCAATTTCACCGGAGTTCGCCGCTGAAGAGGAGGAGAGGCGTCGTCGATTGGAGCCGCCCTAGCCGGTACCAGGAGAATCGCCGTCGTCGACTTCGTTGTTCGCCCCTGTTGCCGACCATCGCCTGAGCCCCGGTTAGCCTCCCACGACCCCCACTGGCCGCGTTAGGGTTCTGTCTCACCGGCGTTGCCCGACGTGGATGATGAACCACAACCGTAGGATTAGAACTAGATCGCACAGTCTAGATTCACCCATACCGCTTCGCCACTCGCTGTCTCAATGACGAGTGGGGTCACTCACTTAACCAGTCTGCGCGCGTTGTGCGTAGTGGGCCGGCCCAATTAAACCTCCCGCGCGACCCAACAATTCAAGCTTAGGTTTATTCATTTAACTTCAAACTCAGCTGTGTACCTAAATTCAAAAATCAATCCAGCTCTATTCACTAAACCAAAATGCATGAAACCGATTTTATTAGAAAGGTACTGGAGTGCTTAGTCCAAGCCCATTGAATTCAAACCATTTAGAATTGTAGATCACCCATGGTAAAAATATTATGGCAGAAGCTTTTCTGCATTCAAACATTTTTCAAAATTCAACCATCAAAGCTTTTGAGTTGATTCCAAATCTCAAAAATCATATTTAACCATACCTTTCAGAATATATAAAAATATATAGGTTTACTTGCAGAAATAATGATCAAGCAATAAAAGAATGCCTAATAGGCCATTCTAGTCATTTTATTTAATTAAAATAAAAAGGTTAAACCTTATTAAATTGTGACGCCACTTTAAATCATATTCCCATGTGAAATATGTGGTGATGACATGTGTCAACATGATCCCATGTTTTAGTTGGAGAATATTAAATCTTAAGTAGTTTTTCAATTAGTAGAAATTAATTTTCTAAAATAAAGGGAATTAAAATTTTTCCTTAATCTTGTGATGTTTGTGATGATGCTAGAGCATCTAGTGTGAACCTTTGTGTGATAAATAGAAATAGTTAAGCATTTTTTGGTGATTGTGTACCTTGTTTTTATTTATAGACGCTAGTACCGACCAAGGATACGAAGAGGAAGGAGGATACTACGAGGAAGAAGCCGAGGAGAACTTCAACCACCGCTTCTCAAGACAAGGCAAGCTAACACTTGCAACTATGAAAGTTAGATAACCTCTAATGCATTAAGCATGCTTGCTTAGCTACATTTGATGATACCCAATCCTAGTTTTACTTGCAAGGTTAGTACTTTATATCTTTATCAAAGCTTTCTTAGAGTTTTCTTAGTGACTTATAGATTCTAGGAAGATAATGGAAGGTAGCATAAAGAGCATAAAACTTGTCCTCATTAGTATTTACCCACACTTGTAGATGCTAGTGCTAAGCATCAAACATGATCAACTTTAGATGAGAATACTTGGTGAAAATGGTTATGAAAACCTTAGAATGATGTGTAATTCTACTAAAATGTTTTGACATGTGTTCTTGAACAGCAGGTGATTTTGATGATGAAAATGTTAAGGCCTGATCCTTAGCCCTTTACAAAGCTGATGGTTGTCTGGATGCGATACCATTCCAATTTTACCGTACAACCACATGAAGGGAATAGGCCCGAGAGGCAAATTATCGTATTCCTTTTTTATGGTAAATGTTTATTTTGCATGCTATAATTGTATTAATACGAAAACGTTAATACATGTGTGTTTAATAAACAAACAGAAAGTTCCTAGTTATGCCTCTCTCATAAAACTAGCTCGTTGATTAACAAGATGATCAAGGTTTCCTGATCATGGACATTAGATGTTGTTAATAACGAGGTCACAACATTAGTGTAATGATGTGATGAACATTCATCCGAAGTATATCATTACGATCAAAGTCATTGAGTTTATATTGCTATAACAACTTGCGAAGTGATCCTAATCCTTAGACCATGAGATCATGTCAATCACTAACACCGGAAGAGTTTCTTGATAACATCAAACATCACACCATAACAGGGTGATTATAAAGATGGGTTCAGAACTACTAAAGTGTTACATTGAGGCCCATGGATCGAGAGTGGAATTTGTTCATCCCGATGATGGATAGATATGCTCTGGGACCTCTCGGTGATATCACATTGATTAACTTGCAAGGAAGTGATTTGATCACTAGAATGTTATATCATGGGAACGAGAAAAGAGTGCATGTCAGTAACGAGATCAAACTAGGTATGGTGATACTGATGATCAAATCTCGGACATGTAATATATCGCGAAACAAAAGGATTAAGATACTAGCTTTAAAGGTTTTCACGATCACAAGAAAGTCATCGCTGAATGTGTGGGAGTCAGTATGGGTCTCAAGATTCGCTTCTGATTATTGATCCAAGAGGAGTCTCGATCATGTCCGCATTATTCACGAACTGTAGGGTGACACACTTAAGAGACACCGACATCCATTTGGAGCAAAAGTTTCATGCCGAAAAGAATAACAAGCGCAGGAATTTATTTCACTAGATACCGAAACGGGTTTTCGGGTGAAATTGCAGAAAGTGTTTTTGCATGTGAAATGAAATAGCAAGGGATTTTATGTGAATGTTTGTTAATTAAAGTAATTAATAAAATTCTGAATAAATAAATAAAAGAGTTTTATTTAATGAGAGATTACATTAAATTTGGTGGAAATTTAATGGAGGTGAGTGGAATTTTGAGTGGGTGGCTCTTTATGTGAGTGGAAGCTCCACCCACATGAATGCGGAAGAGGTGAGGGCACCTCCATGGCTGCCACGCCATGGGAGGGGGCTGCCCCCCTTCCCTATAAAAGGAAACCCACTCCCTCCTCTCATCTCACACCTCCTCGCGAAGGATCTCTCTCCCCCCTTTAGAATTCCCCCATGGTCTCGGATCAGCGAGATACATGTTCCCGTGGCTTTTTGTGGAAGGATTCGTTGCTTCCGCTGCTTCGCTGGAGAGAGGGCGCGGAGGCTGTCGGGGTAACCAGAGGTGTGTGCGATCACGGATGCAACATTGCTTTGTGGTGCTGGACGTGATTGTGCTGGACTGGCTGGACCAGATGGACTTCATCACGATCTTGAGATCGGCAAGCGTTCGACTACATCATCCACGAGTACAACCTCGTTAATGCTATATGGTCTTCGAGGGTATGTATTCTATGGATGTATATCCACCCGTTTCTTGTATCTAGTAGATAGATCTTCGTGCTTTGTTCCCATCGTAGGAAAATTTTTGTTTTCTATGTTCCGAACCCTTCAGTGGTATCAGAGCCGGATCTATGCGTAGATGCTTTGCACGGGTAGTACACATATGAGTATGTGAGCGATGATGATCATTTTATTGTTTCTTAGTTGTACTTTGGATATTGGTGGCATAGTGGGATGAAGCGGCCTAGACAAACTTTACATGTCCTCGCACATGAGACCTATTCCATGCTTGACATGCAACTAGTTTTGCATAAGTGGCTAGCAGGTGTCTGTCTCTCCTACTATAGTTAATATCTAATTTGCAATTAGTTGTCAACAATTTGGTTATCCTCGTTGTGGTTCATGTTCGTAGGTAAAAACGGTTCTATCTTCGAAAGCCCTAAGCCACGTAAAACTTGCAATGGATAATTCAATCAAATTGAATTTGCATAATTTGGATTAGTAGAATTCAATTTACCATAAATTAAATCAAATTGAATTTGCATAATTTCTTGTAGTCATTGGCATTCATTCACCACTTTATGCTTAGTTGTAATTGAGATAATAGAACTATAGAATTCTGGATATTTACTTTACAAACTGTTATCGTATTGTGTTGAGTATCAATCTAAAGTCCTATTGCAAACTTTTAGCAAACTCTGTTTACTCCGTGAAATTTAATAATTGGTATTAAATCGAGAGTAACAATTCCAGTGTTAGTATCTTAAGTATCATGTTTGCCTCCATGATTCTTGATTGTTTTAATATCAAGTTTATCTAGGAGCTGAAAGAATTGTTTTAGAAACCATCATGTGTGGCACATATAACGATATCTGAAACAATGTTTTGGTTGCAATATGATAGAGTATAATATATGTTCTCATATTGGATGAGAATTTGCAAAGGTTGGAGATGCTAGACATCCTAATCATCCAAAAGGGTTTTGGAAAGTAATATTATACTCATGATTTGCCTTTATAAGCTACAGTAGCTTGATCATGAAAGTCGTCATGATAAGGATGAATATAAGACGTATGTAAAGTGTTTACTACACTAAAATATTACTAAAGAATGGATTTCGAAAGAATGTCGATCATTTGATGATGGTGATCGACTTCAAAGTGTGAGTCCAAAGTTATTATTATTTGAATATACACGCTTTGGACTATGTGTCATGTATATGGCGCCACTGTTGGTGTTGATAGATTCTTTTTAAAAGGAAAAGGAAATGCTGAAAGAGAATCTATAAAATATATTTGGAAGAAAAAAAAAGATTGTAAATATCCAATTTAGGTATATGGATGATATACATATTATGGTTGTATTCTTTGCTTGTTAGACAATGTGGTTCTTTGGTATTGGATACCGAATTGGTTGGTATGAAATTTCATATGGAACGACGCAATTCATAAACCACAATGGCCTAAGTAACCATTGTTTGTATTTCTCGTTGACATCAAAGCTGGACTTCAAGATTTGTTTTAATAATTGTTATTTAAATCAGGTATTATGAGATCAAAGGTTGTTCAAATAATTACTGTATTCCATATAAGATGGATGATTTACAAATCTAGTTGGAGAAATCACATCCATAAAGCTAATGCTAAAATGTCGCAAGACAAATGATTGAAAGATCACGTACGAAGTGACATCGCCGTTTAAATTATATTGGAAATAAAACATGAAGAATCTCCATATTCATGGATTTTTGGAGTCTTTGATTTGATCAAGTGACGCTTGTCAGACTTTCCTCAGGATAATTAAAAACTTCGTTCAATGTCCAAATAAGAACGAACGACTAAATTATTTGAATTTATACATATCGATGTATGTAGTCCATTATGTGTACTCGTAAGCGATGGACTTCAACTTCATATGCTTTCTCTGGAAATTTGAGTGAATATTCACTTAATGAGAAAGAAGTATGAAATATTTGAAAACGTTTCAAAGACTTTCAAGAGAAGTGGAAAATCATTGTAACAAGAAAATAAATGATTTATGATTTTATCATAAAAGGGATTTATTTGAGTTACAAGTGTAACAAGAAAATAAATGAATTATGATTTTATCGTAAAGGGATTTATTTGAGTTGTAAGTTTAGCAAAACACCTAGATTTACATCTCCCGAAACACCAAAAGGAATATGTAGTGTTTGAGATTTGTAATAAAACCTTGTTTGACATGGTTGGATCAAAGGTGTTATTTATAAAACTGCCATTATGTTTTAAAAAGATTAGAAGCTTTAGAGACTACCGCTTTTACACTAAAAAGAGCTTCATCTTGATCCGTTGAAATAACACCATGGAAGTTATGGTTTGGGGTAAAACCCAAATTGTCATTTCTTAAATTTTGGTATGCTAAGCATAAGTAAGATGTTTACAACCAAAGTCGGATGAGCATGCCTTTGTAGGTAATTTCGGATAACCATTGGATATTCCTCCATAACACCGAGGACAAAAGGGTTTGTTGCTTGAAATGTGAAGTTTCTCGAAAAAGGAATTTTTCGCAAAACTTAATTGGGAGGACAATAGAACTTTGATAAGGTTAACGAAGCTTAGCTAAATGTGCTGAGTTGTGCAGCGCCGGTGTCACATCCCAAAATTTTCCAAATTTTGAAATGTGAAAAATAAATAAACAAAATAAATAATTGTTGAAAATTAGGGGGAAAAGAAACTTTTTGATTTCAACTGAAAACATCAAAACCAATCTTGAACAAACTTTGAATGAAAAGGGAATCAAACAAAATTTCAATCAAATGAAATGCATTCATCATGGAATGTATCTTGAAATTTAAACGTGGGAAAATAAACCAAAACCCTAAAACCCTAATGGAATAAATCATTTCCAAGATCTCTAAAGACTATGGATTTGATCCATATAAAAATTTGTCAACAAACATTTATAAATGATCAAGAATGATAAATAAGAATATTATAAAACCATAGAAATTGGTTTCACTCAATTTGGAGTCATAGATAAAAACTTATGAATTTATTAAGATAAAAGGAATTAATTTCCAAAGCTAATAAAGCCCTATATAAAATCCATGCCAAATCTTGAGCAAATAGATCCTAAAGGGATTTAAAAACATAAACAAATATTAAATAAAATATAAAAAATTGGAATCACCAATTTTGGATCTTTAAATAAAAAGATATGGATTTTATAAGGCAAAGGAAGAAATAAATAAATAAGGAATATTTAAAAGTCAAATTAAATCTTGGCCAAACAAATGATATGAAAGATTATTGATTAATAAAAAGAGTAAAGGATTATTTAAATAAAATCATAAGGATTTATTAATATCCAATTTTATTTAAATAAAGACAATTCCCAATTTAAATGAAACAAAGATTATTTAATTAAAATCATAAGGATTTATTAATATCCAATTCTATTTAAATAAATAATAAACCATGAAGGAATAAAATTATTTATCCTAAAATGGACTTTAAAACACATTTAAAACAGTATAGAAAACTACTGAAAAGTTTGAAGAAGGTTTGAAAATAAATCTGAATTCAAATGGTGTTTGAATTATTTGAACAAAAATCAAAACAAAAAATAGAAAAGGAAAAAGAAAAAGATCAAGAATAAAAAAAGGGAAACATGCCCAGTCTAGCCCAGCAAGAGCCCACCTGAGAACCCCTCTGCCTCTATTCTTTCTCACTCGCGTCTGCACCCTCTCGGTCACTAACGCTGCGACCCCACACGCACACCCTCTACCTCACTGACGGCGTGATCCCACCGCAAGCCATCGTCTTCAACCCTGCGACCAGCTTCCCCCGTTCATCGCTGTCGTTCTCAGTCGTTAATTCCGGCGATAAATTCGTGTAAATGACAATGTTAAACTCGCCAGTAATCGTGCATACATAATCGCCTCGCCCTCCTCCTCGTTTCCCCCCAAACGCTAGTTCCTCTTTGCCACCAAGCTGCCGCAATTGCGAGCTCGAACCCACTGTCCGCGACGAGCTCCTCCGGCCAAATTCCGGCAACTCCGGCCACCTCCCACTCCCTGGCACCCATTATCTTATTCCCCATCGTCAGGCGCACCTGCCCATAGCCCCAGCTCGCCCTCGCGCGTGCTAGAAGCTCGGCTTCGTCATCACCCGAGCGCCACCGAGAACTACCCCAACTCCGGCGACCCTTTCCCGGTAACTCCTACCTCGCCTCTCCCTCTCGATGATGCTCCCGTGATCGCCACACAAGCCCGTTCCTAACGAACCCTTTGCCTCGCCTTTTTGTGCCTTGTAGTATCGGCAACACCCACACCTAACCGTACGCGACGCCGCCGTGAACTCCGACGAGCAATCGCCGCCGCTCCCGTGCGCCCCTCGAGTAGCTGAGACCACCTCGAGGTTATCCTCATCGCGACGAGTTCGGTAATGGTCTTCTCCCTCTCCCGAACTTCCTAGTTCATCAGCAACGTCACCGCCTGAGCGCGCGCCGCCGTCCGTCGTTGCCCAACGCCGCCAGATCCTGGGAGCTGCGCTGTAGCCGTTAGATCTTAATCACGTGGCTCAGATTATATTTAATCGAACCGGTATCAGACGCTGTGTGCCGTGCGATTTAAGTAGATCCAACGCAGCGCATCAGTTGATCCCAGCGAAGCGGTATCGTCCAATAAAATTGTCACATCCCAAGATTTTCCAAATCTTGTAATGTGAAAAATAAATGAATAAAATAAAACTTTGTTTGATTTTCAGGGCCAGAAGAAACTTTATGAATTCAATTGGAACTTCAAACCAAGTTGGATCAAATAAATCCTAAAAGGATTTAAAAAGATAAACATTTAATAAAGGAAAATAAAATTGTTATTTTGGAACTACTATTTTGGATCTTTTAAATAAAAGGTTTTGGGTTTCAAAAGAAAAGGCGGATCTATTAATAAAGATTATTTTATCAAGTCAAATTAAACCTTGGCCAAGCTTTTGAAATAAAACATTTTGTTTTGATAAAAAAATAGTAAAGGGTTATTGAAAATAAAATAATAAGGATTTAATATCCAAGTTTTATTAATAAAGGTTTTACTATTTCCAAAACATCAAAACTTATTTATTTATTTGAAATAAGTTTTCCAAATATCTTATATTCCCAAATAAAACCTACTGATTTGGTTTTGAAAATAATTAGATTTCAAAAGGAGCATATAGATAAAACAAATCCTAATTGATTTATTAAACAAGGTCTATTTATTTAATTAATAATGGACCCTAAAATAAAATTATTATTTTGGTTTTGAACTTTGGTTTATGTTACTGAACAGAACCAAATTCAAAGTTACAAAGTTTGGTGGTTGTTTGAATTGATTTGAATATTGCTTGTGTGTTTGAATTTTCAAAACAGAAATTGGAATTAGAAAAAGAAAAAGGTTTCAGTAAGAAAAAAATAGTTTTGGACTCGGCCCAACCCAGCATCCCAACAACCCAACAAACAGCCCAGCTCCCCCTCCCCCGAAAGAAAACGGTTCGCACCAACTTAATGACCCGTAGAGAAGCTCACTGGTGGACCCAATTCCTCTCTCTCTCCCTCACTGCCAGGTAGACCCCACAGCCACGTGGTCATCTTCTTCGCCGCGACCTCCTTCTCCCAAACCTCGCTGCCATTGCTGCCATTCAAAGCCGCGTTCAATTCGCCATTATGTCGAGCCTTAATCTCGCTGCGACCACGCCCGATAAATCGCCTGCGTCTTCCCCTCCTTTCCCCTCTGTCGCCATAACCAACATGCCACCAGGCTGCTCTGAATCGAGCTCGCACTCCTACTGCTCCGACGAGCTTCCACCTCTAATTCCGGCCAGTACCTGCCACCCCGTGCCTCCTCGACCTAGCTCACACCTTTCCCACCTCCTGACGCATCTTTCCGTGCCCCTCGTTTGACCGCGGGCGTCCCTGAGCGTCGACTCCGACCAAGCTCTGAGTGCCGCCGTCTGTCTTCAACTGCAACGACGACTCCCAGGTAAACCAGACTGCCCTGCGCCTCCTCGTTCACGCTCCCTCACTCGCCTCGACCATGCGCGTCTGACCACACCCTCTGCTTGCCTCCGTGTGATCTACATCGTCGCCTTCGGCCGCGGACAGAACCATCCGACGCCGACGATGCCTCCGACGAGCAATTGCGACCGTTCCCGTGCGCCCCCTGCCACGTCGACCACACTTTGAGCATCACCACATCCTCGTGATTCTGGTAAGCTTACTTCCCCCCTTTCTCGCTTCCTGCCTTGCCAGCGCCGCCATCATCTGGCCGCTCCGCCGCTTGCCGTTGTCCTAGCGCCGCCAGCTTTTGGCAAATCAGTAGGAGACGTCCGATCTAGATCCGATGCACACGACTGATTGACTTATCGAAGGGGTAAGATCGATCCTGCGCTGCACATTTCACTTTAGATCCTGCGGTCCACGTTGCCGATCCGGCCGAACCGGTATCACCCAACCAGAACACACCACGTGGCCAGGATTTCGTTTTAAAAACAGATTTGAATCTATTATAGATTCAATTTTCAAACCTTTGTAACTTTGGATCCACACGTCCAAAATTTGCAAATTTGGTATCATTCGAATCAGTGGAACAAGCCCTAGCCAACCATGCCTTTGGTTTAGTAAATAGTATCTGTTAGTTTTCTTGTTTTTGCAGATACTTTTGTGTGCTTGATTAGATTGGAAAAATTGTTTAAAAATGTTTCTAGGGTTAAAACCTTTGCAAAATGGTTTGTTGTGAACTTACTGACCCTAGGAGCCAACCCATGGTTTTGAAAATGGTTTTGATAAAGTTAAGATGGATTAATTGATTTAGTCCATTTCTAGTCAAATAAAAATAATGGTTTTATTATGAAAATGGTTTTGGAGTAAAAACTTTGGGAAAATGTTTTGGACCAAACCTACTGATCCTAACACCAAGTTTTGAGAAAACAACAACTTATTTGGTGAACAACCTAGAGTTGTTGCTTTGATAAAAATGTTTTTCACCACATAAAATGATGAATGGATCTGAAATTGGTATTTGGATAAAACCCTTTAGCAAATGACTTTACCATTTTGGTGAATGACCACTTTGGACCTTACAAAGTCTAGAAGCCTAGTGGAGACCATCTTTACAAATAGAACCATCTCTTGCATGCTTACATGCATGATTTAGATCCCATTGTTTTATGTGTGTATGAATTGTTGATTGATTATTGGTTTGGAATGCTAGTTGATACTATGTTTGCTTGATTGATTGTAGTGAAGTTAGAAAAGTGTGAGACTAGCACGATGAAGGAGTGAACCAACATTCCCTACCAAAAGGCAAGTTACACTATCATCTAAAGTCCTACTATTTTCATTATACTTAGTGGATTTTGAAACATGCATGAAAATAATTTTATACTTATGCTATGCTAAATCCTAATAGGATACCCTATACATTCCTTAGTGAAAACAATGTAGTTGTTACATGCTTAGCCATGCTATATTTTGAAAAGAGATACATGTTGAGATTTTATGAAGTTGAGAAAAGGACTTGTGATTTTATATAATAAAACAAGGACTCAATGAACCACCTGGGTGGCCAAGGATACTTTGAGTTTTGGAGAAGGTGGCAACAAAAGGAACCATGTCTATGGCAATCTCTTTGTGTTGTGCTCCAAAGGAAACCACCCAGGAAACTTAGAGATTGAACATGTTTCTCCAATTGTGGCTTTCGTGTGCAACCACATGCTATTATGGTTCTGGCTTAGTCAACTACATTGGGAAGACCCATGCACTATCTTCAGTTAACTGGACATGGGGACCTGGAATCCTACATGGGTGCTGAAGGCAAGCTAGCAATGGTGTATGGGAGGACCCTTTGGAAAGACTTCGTCACATTCTCAATCTGCTAGTACTCCATCTTGGTGAGCACTAATCCAGTGGCCACTGGTGGCAACAAGATGGGATTGTGACATGTGGGTAAAGTGTGCAACTTCTGTAGAAGATAATAAAATCTAAGTACTTAGCCGTGTCCCCGGTTATGGACAATACTGAGCAACTAAAGTTTGAAGCTATGGGAAATCTCGACATTCTAATTTCTAAAAGAAAACTTTTAAGGACTTGATGCACTTGGGGTTACCAAGGAACTCAAGAGATTTTGATGAAAGCATGAACACTTGGGGTTACCAAGGAACTCAAGAGATTTTGATGAAAGCATGAACACTTGGGGTTACCAAGGAACTCATGAGATTTTTGATAAAACTTGATGCACTTGGGGTTACCAAGGAGCTCAAGGGATTTTGACAAGGTCTTGAACACTTGAGTGTCTACCAAGGAATTCAAGGGATTTTGAAAAGGAGATTTGACAAAGGACCAAAACCATTTTGAAGAGATAGGATAAAATATTGCTTTATGCAAAAGAGCCTAAAACTCTACTCAGCCAAATATGCATGTAATGATAGGATCCACTTATACTCTACATAGCAGTGAAACTTGCCAATACAATTCAAATGTATTAACCCTTGTGGCTGTAACTTGTAATGTTGCAGGTTTGATTGATTTTAGTGAAGATTGATTGATTAGGATTACAAAGTCTACAACCAACATCTGCCTGTGGCACTTTGAAGATGAAGGACCCCATGCTTATAGTTATTCCGCTGCAATGTAATGTAATAGCCAAATGAGCTATGTAATGATGAAATAAAATTATGTTATTCCTGGTTATAAAGTTATATTATGACCTTTGTTTCTTTATATTACATCTAAACTGTGGATGCTAGCTATTGATCCAGGGACTAGCATTGTAAACACAGGGGACACCACCTTATGTTGTTTAAAGGTTGGGACACTCCCTCTACAGATGGTATCAGAGCATTGTGTTGCCTGTAGGATTTGTAAACCTAGGATTGGACAAAAACCCTTAGAAAATAGGAGTTGTACTTGTTCCAAAAACTTATTTACAAAACACTTGTAAACTCTCTCCTCAACCATTTTGGTTTCAACTCTACATCTCTTCTATTTCAACTTGATTGATGGAAAACCTACCCCATGGCCAAAGACTACACCATGTGCAAAGGACTTCTTCAACACTTTCAACTCTAATGACTTCAACTTCTTCAACTCTAATGACATCAACATCTTCAGCATATTCACCAAAGACTTCCAGCATGGATACCACTAAGGACTACAAGTGAAACAAGGAAATCTTACTCAAAATTTAGAGACTGAGGGAATGCAAAAGTTAGAAGGAGAACACATCATTTGAAGTATTGCAACCAAGAGTTTTTCTCAAGGAAACCAGGATCTCATGTAAGAAGAAGCAACCAAGGAGAATGGAAAGATCACAAGTAAACCATATAGATGGACCACCATATTTTAGCTAAGTTAAACCCACCAACTTATGTGGTGTAACAAAAGTATTTTTGTTGCCTAAGTGAGTGCTTGAACTTTGTTGTTTGAGTGAAATGTTCTGTTTGTGATTGCATGCACATTGCTTGTGTTAATTGTGATGTGTGTGATTAGAATTGATTCCTTAGAAATATCTTGCCTATTCTAATCCTCATTCAACCCAAACAGATGACTACTCCAAGAGACTCCAACATCAAGGTTGATGACACCAACACCAACCAAAAGGACAGCATGAAAGAGCTCATAGCAACCCAAAACCAGTTGAACCAAGTGACAGCTCAGTTCATAGCTAACACTAGTGGAGAAGATCCAGCCCTGCAAGGATTTTTGGAAACTCAAGACCAACTGATTCTTAAGGTGACTGATCAAATGATCAAGATGGAAGAAAGCTATTCCAAGAAAGTTTGTGACAACAAGGATGACAGAAATATTATTCTGGATGGAGCCCCAGCTTGCATTATTTGTGGAGACAAGGACCATACTTCCAGGGAGCATGGAGATCAATGCCCCAACTGCGAAGAGAAACATCCTGTTGGACAATGTCCTACCTCCCAAGCTACTTGTTATCTTTGTGAAGGAAACAACCATGTCCCTATCCAATGCTCCATCTACTCCATTGTAGAACAAAGGAAACAAGAAGGATCCAAGAAAGTTGATGACAAAGGAAAAGGATCACTTATACCTCCAAACAAGACAACCCAGTTCAAAGGATCAAAGAAACCCAAGAAGCAAAAACAAGACATGAGCCTGGTGCAATGTCGTAAATGTAAGGAAATGGGACACTACTCCAGTGGATGCCCAGAGAACAAGAAGAATAAAGAGATTGGCCAAGTAGTGTGCAACAATTGCAAAGAGCTAGGCCACTATGTAGCAACTTGTCCACAAGAGCCACGTAAAGAACTCAAGGATATCCACTGTTTCAATTGCAAGGACCCAGGACATTATGCAAGCAACTGTCCAGAAAAGATGAAGAACAAGTTGAACAAGCCTATGGAGAAACTCAACCTTGGCCCGTGAGTCAAGTATGGAAACTAAGGACACAATGCCAATGTTTGCCCAGAGAAGTTTTCCCCAGGATCCCAAGAAGGCCAATATGTAATTTATGTTTGAAAAATTTTAAGGGTGGTAGTACCCTAGTTGTTTTTGAGCCTACTTGTAACCCTAGCCTTCCTAAATCTCGGGACGAGATTTATTTTAAGGGTGGTAGCCTGTCACATCCCAAGATTTTCCAAATCTTGTAATGTGAAAAATAAATGAATAAAATAAAACTTTGTTTGATTTTCAGGGCCAGAAAGAACTTTTTGAATTCAATTGGAACTTCAAACCAAGTTGGATCAAGTAAATCCTAAAAGGATTTAAAAAGATAAACATTTAATAAAGGAAAATAAAATTGTTATTTTGGAATTACTATTTTGGATCTTTTAAATAAAAGGTTTTGGTTTTCAAAAGAAAAGGTGGATCTATTAATAAAGATTATTTTATAAAGTCAAATCAAACCTTGGCCAAGGTTTTGAAATAAAACATTTTGTTTTGATAAAAAAATAGTAAAGGGTTATTTAAAATAAAATAATAAGGATTTAATATCCAAGTTTTATTAATAAAGGTTTTACTATTTCCAAAACATCAAAACTTATTTATTTATTTGAAATAAGTTTTCCAAATATCTTATATTCCCAAATAAAACCTACTGATTTGGTTTTGAAAATAATTAGATTTCAAAAGGAGCATATAGATAAAACAAATCCTAATTGATTTATTAAACAAGGTCTATTTATTTAATTAATAATGGACCCTAAAATAAAATTATTATTTTGGTTTTGAACTTTGGTTTATGTTACGGAACAGAACCAAATTCAAAGTTTACAAAGTTTGGTGGTTGTTTGAATTGATTTGAATATTGCTTGTGTGTTTGAATTTTCAAAACAGAAATTGGAATTAGAAAAAGAAAAAGGTTTCAGTAAGAAAAAAATAGTTTTGGACTCGGCCCAACCCAGCAGCCCAACAACCCAGCAAACAGCCCAGCTCCCCCTCCCCCGAAAGAAAACGGTTCGCACCAACTTAATGACCCGCAGAGAAGCTGACTGGTGGACCCAATTCCTCTCTCTCTCTCCCTCACTGCCAGGTAGACCCCACAGCCACGTGGTCATCTTCTTCGCCACGACCTCCTTCCCCCAAACCTTGCTGCCATTCAAAGCCGCGTTCAATTCGCCATTATGTCGAGCCTTAATCTCGCTGCGACCACGCCCGATAAATCGCCTGCGTCTTCCCCTCCTTTCCCCTCTGTCGCCATAACCAACACGCCACCAGGCTGCTCTGAATCGATCTCACCCTCCCACTGCTCCGACGAGCTTCCACCTCTAATTTCGGCCAGTACCTGCCACCCCGTGCCTCCTCGACCTAGCTCACACCTTTCCCACCTCCTGACGCATCTGTCCGTGCCCCTCGTTTGACCGCGGGCGTCCCTGAGCGTCGACTCCGACCAAGCTCTGAGCGCCGCCGTCTGTCTTCAACTGCGACGACGACTCCCAGGTAAACCAGACCGCCCCGCGCCTCCTCGTTCACGCTCCCTCACTCGCCTCGACCATGCGCGTCTGACCACACCCTCTGCTTGCCTCCGCGTGATCTACAGCGTCGCCTTCGACCGCGGACAGAACCATCCGACGCCGACGACGCCTCCGACGAGCAATTGCGACCGTTCCCGTGCGCCCCCTGCCACGTCGACCACACTCTGAGCATCACCACATCCTCGCGATTCTGGTAAGCTTACTTCCCCCCTTTCTCGCTTCCTGCCTTGCCAGCGCCGCCATCATCTGGCCGCTCTGCCGCTCGTCGTTGTCCTAGCGCCGCCAGCTTTTGGCAAATCAGTAGGAGCCGTCTGATCTAGATCCGACGCACACGACTGATTGCCTTATCGAAGGGGTAAGATCAATCCTGCGCCGCACATTTCACTTTAGATCCTGCGGTCCACGTTGCCGATCCGGCCGAACCGGTATCACCCAACCAGAACACACCACGTGGCTAGGATTTCGTTTTAAAAATAGATTTGAATCTGTTATAGATTCAATTTTCAAACCTTTGTAAATTTGGATCCACACGTCCAAAATTTGCAAATTTGGTATCAGTGGAATCAGTGGAACAAGCCCTAGCCAACCATGCCTTTGGTTTAGTAAATAGTACCTGTTAGTTTGCTTGTTTTTGCAGATACTTTTGTGTGCTTGATTAGATTGGAAAAATTGTTTAAAAATGTTTCTAGGGTTAAAACCTTTGCAAAATGGTTTGTTGTGAACTTACTGACCCTAGGAGCCAACCCATGGTTTTGAAAATGGTTTTGATAAAGTTAAGATGGATTAATTGATTTAGTCCATTTCTAGTCAAATAAAAATAATGGTTTTATTATGAAAATGGTTTTGGAGTAAAAACTTTGGGAAAATGTTTTGGACCAAACCTACTGATCCTAACACCAAGTTTTGAGAAAACAACAACTTATTTGGTGAACAACCTAGAGTTGTTGCTTTGATAAAAATGTTTTTCACCACATAAAATGATGAATGGATCTGAAATTGGTATTTGGATAAAACCCTTTAGCAAATGACTTTACCATTTTGGTGAATGACCACTTTGGACCTTACAAAGTCTAGAAGCCTAGTGGAGACCATCTTTACAAATAGAACCATCTCTTGCATGCTTACATGCATGATTTAGATCCCATTGTTTTATGTGTGTATGAATTGTTGATTGATTATTGGTTTGGAATGCTAGTTGATACTATGTTTGCTTGATTGATTGTAGTGAAGTTAGAAAAGTGTGAGACTAGCACGATGAAGGAGTGAACCAACATTCCCTACCAAAAGGCAAGTTACACTATCATCTAAAGTCCTACTATTTTCATTATACTTAGTGGATTTTGAAACATGCATGAAAATAATTTTATACTTATGCTATGCTAAATCCTAATAGGATACCCTATACATTCCTTAGTGAAAACAATGTAGTTGTTACATGCTTAGCCATGCTATATTTTGAAAAGAGATACATGTTGAGATTTTATGAAGTTGAGAAAAGGACTTGTGATTTTATATAATAAAACAAGGACTCAATGAACCACCTGGGTGGCCAAGGATACTTTGAGTTTTGGAGAAGGTGGCAACAAAAGGAACCATGTCTATGGCAATCTCTTTGTGTTGTGCTCCAAAGTAAACCACCCAGGAAACTTAGAGATTGAACATGTTTCTCCAATTGTGGCTTTCGTGTGCAACCACATGCTATTATGGTTCTGGCTTAGTCAACTACATTGGGAAGACCCATGCACTGTCTTCAGTTAACTGGACATGGGGACCTGGAATCCTACATGGGTGCTGAAGGCAAGCTAGCAATGGTGTATGGGAGGACCCTTTGGAAAGACTTCGTCACATTCTCAATCTGCTAGTACTCCATCTTGGTGAGCACTAATCCAGTGGCCACTGGTGGCAACAAGATGGGATTGTGACATGTGGGTAAAGTGTGCAACTTCTGTAGAAGATAATAAAATCTAAGTACTTAGCCGTGTCCCCGGTTATGGACAATACTGAGCAACTAAAGTTTGAAGCTATGGGAAATCTCGACATTCTAATTTCTAAAAGAAAACTTTTAAGGACTTGATGCACTTGGGGTTACCAAGGAACTCAAGAGATTTTGATGAAAGCATGAACACTTGGGGTTACCAAGGAACTCAAGAGATTTTGATGAAAGCATGAACACTTGGGGTTACCAAGGAACTCATGAGATTTTTGATAAAACTTGATGCACTTGGGGTTACCAAGGAGCTCAAGGGATTTTGACAAGGTCTTGAACACTTGAGTGTCTACCAAGGAATTCAAGGGATTTTGAAAAGGAGATTTGACAAAGGACCAAAACCATTTTGAAGAGATAGGATAAAATATTGCTTTATGCAAAAGAGCCTAAAACTCTATTCAGCCAAATATGCATGTAATGATAGGATCCACTTATACTCTACATAGTAGTGAAACTTGCCAATACAATTCAAATGTATTGACCCTTGTGGCTGTAACTTGTAATGTTGCAGGTTTGATTGATTTTAGTGAAGATTGATTGATTAGGATTACAAAGTCTACAACCAACATCTGCCTGTGGCACTTTGAAGATGAAGGACCCCATGCTTATAGTTATTCCGCTGCAATGTAATGTAATAGCCAAATGAGCTATGTAATGATGTAATAAAATTATGTTATTCCTGGTTATAAAGTTATATTATGACCTTTGTTTCTTGCTATTACATCTAAACTGTGGATGCTAGCTATTGATCCAGGGACTAGCATTGTAAACACAGGGGACACCACCTTATGTTGTTTAAAGGTTGGGACACTCCCTCTACAAAAATTAAGACACGTGTCCGTCCTGTTTGATTAAAATTCCAGATATGATTTTAGATTGTTTAGACTTGTAAAATTCATAACTATTGTTCTGCTTGGCCAAATTTTACAAATGTTATGTCACTGGATTCAGAAAAATGCAAACTTTCCAACCATGCCATTAGTTTAAGATTTCGCTTCTATAAAATTGGTTGTTTATGCAGAAACATGTTTAGGCATATTTTAAGTATAAAATTTATTCTAAAAATGTTTTTAGGGTAAAATCTTTTGTAAATGGATTTGTTTGAACCTACTGACCATAGAAACCAACTTGTAGATTTAAAACTATATTTGGTGATACTAGGGAACAAATCTATGAATAAAAGCATTTCTAGTTGAATAAAAATGTTGAATATGTTTTAAAAATGCTTTTTGACTAAAACCTTTGGAAAATGGTTTGATTTAAACTCTCTGACCCTAAACACCAAGTTTTAGGATTTAAAAATATATTTGATGAACCATAGTAAATTATCACTTTGCTAAAGGCATTTCTAGCAAATAAAAATATTGTTTTGATTTGAAAGTGGAATTTAGGTGAAACCTTTTGAAAATGGATTAATATTAAACCCTTTAATCATAAACACTAACGTATGTGTTAAATAATATATTTGGCTAAAACTACAAAATATTACTTTGATTTAAATCACTTCTAGCAAAACAAAAATGATTTAAATGGCCATTTTCACCAACTTGAATTTAAATGGTTTTACCACTTTTGTAATTGACCAATAGGAGCTTTAAAATGATTAGAGCCTACTAGAAACCACATTTCCAAATAAAACAATCTTTTGCATGCTTGCATACATTGCTTGATTTTATTGTTTCATGTGATAAATTGTTTGAATGCTAGTTTGAATATGTGCTTGCTTGATTGAATTGTAGTGAAATTAGAAGAGTGTGATATTTGCAAGATCAAGGAGTGAACCAATATTCTCTACTAAAAAGGCAAGTGACACTATCATCCATGTCCTACTATTTTCATTACACTTAGTGATATTTTTGTAGTATGCATGATAGGGCTACTATGTTACTATGCTATGATATGTCCTATTAGGAATATCCTTATATATTCCTTAGTGAAAACATTGTAGTTGTAGTATGCTTAGCCCTGCTATAGACTTGGGGTGGAATACCATATCATGATTATATGAAGTGTTGGAAAATATATGTTTTATATAATAAAACAAGTACTCAATGAACCACCTGGGTGGAATGTGGTTACTCAATTATAGATAAGGTGGAAACAAAGGGAACCATGTTTATATGGCTATCTTTTTGTATGTGCACTAGAAGAAAACCACCCAGGGACTTAGAGATTGAACATGTTTCTCGTACAGTGGCTTCCGTGTACAGCCACATGCTAAATAGGCTCTGGCTTAGTCAACTACATAGTGGAAGACCCTTGCATTGGCACCTCCTGAGGTTAACTGGATTCATGTATTGGAAATATATCCTTACATTGGTGCCTGGTAGACAAGCTAGCATCATGTATTGGGAGGACTTATATGGAAAGACTTTGTCACATTCTCGATCTGCCGGTACTCCATTTGGTGTGTACTCATCCAACGGCCACTGGTGGCGTCAAGACGAGATTGTAAGTACAACTTCTGTAGAAGATCAAATTCTAAGTACTTAGCCGTGTCCCCAGTTATGGACAATTTTGAGCAACTAAGGCCTGAAGCTATGGAAGATCTCGACATTCCAATTTCTCAAAGTAAAACTTGATGGTGTCAACAAGGGATTAGAAGCACTTGGAGTTTTCCAAGGAGTTCAGAAAGATTGCCAAAAGATCAAAACTATTTTGAAAAGATAGGACAAAACTATATTGCTTTCTGCAAATGAGCCTAAACCCTACTTAGCCAAATATGCATGTATTGATAGGACTACATAGTAGTGAAACTTGCCAATACAATCCAAATGTATTGACCCTTGTGGCTGCAACTTATTATGTTGCAGGCTTGTTTGATGTTAGTGAAGTGTGTTGATTAGGATTACAAGTCTACAACCAACATGATTCCTGTGGCACTTTGACTCCATGCTATAGTTATTTCTGCTGCATTGTAATGAGATAGCCAAATGAGCTATGTAAGATGTAATAAATTATTTTATTCCTGGTTATAAAGTTGTATTATGACCTTTGTTTATTGATATTACATCTTAACTGTGGATGCTAGCTATTGATCCAGGGACTAGCATTGTAAACACAGCGATCTCTACCTTATTAAAGGTTGGGACCTCCATAGCCGGAAATTGTTCCTGAGGCTGCCATAATGCTCATAGATTATCTGCCTCAAAGGTTGTGGTCACGGAGATCTAAGTTCTTATTGAACCAGGTCAATCGGATAAACAATCAAATACTAAGATTTGAGAGTAAATTATTATTGTTTGACAATGATGAACCGACTACATGCAAAGAAGCGATGATGGGACCTGACTCCATCAAATGGCTTGAAGCCATAAAATCCGTGATAGTTCCATACACGATAAATCAAGTTTTGAACTTGGAAGACCCTCCGGAAAGGTGTAAAAACCTATCGGTCGTATTTGGATCTATAAAGAAACAGACATGGATGTTTCACATCTATGAAATAGTCGACATGTCATAAAGTTTTTTATGACAATGTTCAAGGAGTTGACTATGATAGGATTGGACCTTTCATAGCGATATTTTGTCTGGACGGATTAATGTAGAAACCACTACATATGTCACATCCCAAGATTTCCCAAATCTTGTAATGTGAAAAATAAATGAATAAAAATAAAACTTTGTTGAATTTCAGGGTGAGAAGAAACTTTTTGTTTCCAATTTGAAAACCTTCAAACCTATTTTGATCAAACAAATCCTAAAGGGATTTGAAAAGATAAAACAATTAATAAAGAAAGTTTTAAATATTTGGAAATACTATTTTTAATCTTTTAATAAAAAGATTTGGTTTTTAAATGAGAAGGTAGAAATGTAAATAAAGATTATTTTAAAGAGCCAAATTAAAACTTGGCCAAGCCTTTGAAATAAAATATTCCTATTTGATAAAAATAGTAAAGGTTTATTTAAAATAAAATAATAAGGATTTAATATCCAAGTTTATTAAAAATAAGGGTTTTACTATTTTAATTAAACATCAAAACTTATTTATTTATTTTAAACAAGTTTTCCAAGTATTCTTTATTTTCAAATAAAGCCTACTGATTTGGTTTTGAAAATGTATAGATTTCAAATGGAGTTTTTAAATAAATTAAAACCCATTTGTTGTATTAACTAATGTCCATATTATTTAATTATAAATGGACCCTAAAATAAAAAATATTTTATTATTTTGGGACATGGAGTGTTGTTGTTAAACAGAACCAAAACCCAATACAAGTATGGTGAATGTTTGAATTGATTTGAATGCTTGTTTGGTTGTTTGAATTTCAAAACAAAAAATAGAATTGGAAAAAGAAAAAAGCATTCAGGAAGGAAAAAAATAGAAATGGACACAGCCCAGCCGGCCATCCCAATAAGCCCAACTCCAGCCCAGCTTCTTTTCCCACGCACGAAGCGTTTTCCACCTGAACCCGCACCCGCAGAGACACTGACCAGTGGCCCCTCTCTCCCTCTCTTTCTTTCTCACTGACAGCAAGGCCCCACGCTACTGTTCATCGTCTTCAAGCCGCGCTGATTCCTCCTCGCCGTTTCCTGTCCTTTACTCCGGCGATCAATTCGCGCTATTAACGACCATTACTCCCCCTGCGACGACGCCTACTAAAGCGCCAGCACCTCCTCTCTCGTTCCCCTCACGCGCCTCCCTCTCTCTGCCCCCAGGCCGTCGTAATTTCGAGCCGGACTCCCACTGCTCCGACGAGCATCTCCAGTAAATTCCGGCGAACCACTGCCGCCCCTCACCTCCCCAACCACACGAGCTTACTCCCCAGCCTCTGACGCTTCTCTCTGTGCCATCCGTTCAACCGCGGGCGCCCCAGAACGTCGGCAACCACTTCGACTGAGCGACGCCGCGTCTGCTACTATCTCCGGTGACTTTCCTGGTAGGAACCGACCACCCCGAGCCCTATCCTTCACGCACGCGTCATCGCCTTGGCCTTGCGCATCTAACCATGCTCTCTGTTTGCCCCCTCGTGATCTGTAGCATCGACCCCGACCATGAACAGAACCATCTGACGCCGATGACGACTCCGGCGAATGATTACTCTCGCTCCAGTACGCCCCTCGCCAGACCAACACCACCTCGAGCTTCACCGTGACCTCCTGAACCCGGTGAGCACCTCCCCTTCCCTACTTGCTTCCTAGAACCGCCGCTAGCCCACCGTCTGAGCGTGCAGCACCGTCTGCCACCGCCAGCGCCGCCACAAGATGGCAAGCGTGCTGCACGCCGTTGGATCTTAATCGTACGCACGCGATAGATTCTTAGCCGAAGGGGTATCGATCTATCTGTGTCGTGCATTGTTAGTTTAATCCTATGGCCAGCATCACTTGATCCACCCGAATCGGTATCGACCAGTAACATCGCGACGCGTGGCCAGTCTTCGATTTAAAACAGAATTTGAAATCATATTTAGATGCAGATTTGAAAACCTTGTAACTTTTGATCCACACGTCCAAAAATTGCAAACTTTATATCAATGGAATCAGTGGAACAAGACCTAGCCAACCATGCAATTTATTTAGTAAAAAGTTTCTGTTAGATTGTTTGTTTTTGCAGAAACATTTGTATGCTTGTTTAGACTATAGAAATTATTCCAAAATGATTTTGAGGTTGAAATCTTTGCAAATTGGTTTGTTGTGAACCTACTGACCCTAGGAACCAACTTGTGGATTTAAAAATGAATTTTGTGAAGATTATGAATAAAAAACTTGAGTTAGCTCATTTCTAGTCAAATAAATTTTTTGTTTTTGCTATGAAAATGATTTTTAACAAAAACCTTTGGAAAATGTTTTGATTCAAAGATACTGACCCTAAACACCAAGTTTTGTGAACTATCAACCTATTTGTTGAAGAACATGAAACTGTTGCTTTGCTAAAAACATTTTCCACCACATAAAATATTGATTGGATATAAAAATGATCTATAGGAAAAACCCTTTTGCAAATGACTTTACCACTTTGGAAAATGACCACTTTGAGCCTCACAATGTTTATAGACTAGTGGAAACCACCTTTGCAAATAAAACTATCTTTTGCATGCTTGCATGCATAACTTAGCTTCTATTAATTTATGTGTGTGAATTGTTTGATTGATTATTGGTTGGAATGCTAGTTGATATTGCGTTTGCTTGATGGATTTGTAGTGAAGTTAGAAAAGTGTGAAACTAGCCAGATCAAGAAGTGAAAAAACATTCCCTACCAAAAAGGCAAGTTACACTATCATCTAAAGTCCTACTATTTTCATTATACTTAGTGGATTTTGAAACATGCATGAAAAGAATTTCTATACTTATGCTATGATAAATCCTAATAGGATTCCCCTTATACATTCCTTAGTGAAAACAATGTAGTTGTAAAATGCTTAGCCATGCTACATATTTTTTTTAGAAGAGATACATGTTGAGATTTTATGAAATTGAGAAAAGACTTATGTTTTATATAATAAAACAAGGACTCAATGAACCACCTGGGTGGACAAGGATACTTTGAGTTTTGATAAGGTGGCAACAAAAGGAACCATGTCTATGGCAATCTCTTTGTGTTGTGCACCAAAAGAAAACCACCCAGGGACTTAGAGATTGAACATGTTTCTCCAATTGTGGCTTTCGTGTACAGCCACATGCTACATATGGCTCTGGCTTAGTCAACTACATTGGGAAGTCCCATGCATTGTCTTTGGGTACTGAAAATGAGGGAACTCGAAACCCTACATGGGTGCCTGAAGACAAGCTAGCAATGGTGTATGCGAGGACCCTCTGGAAAGACTTCGTCACATTCTCAATCTGCCAGTACTCCATCTTGGTGAGTACCAATCCAGCGGCCACTGGTGGCAACAAGATGAGGGTGTGTCATGTGGGAAAAGTGTGCAACTTCTGCAGAAGATAATAAAATCTAAGTACTTAGCCGTGTCCCCGGTTATGGACAATACTGAGCAACTAAAGCTTGAAGCTATGGGAAATCTCGACATTCCAATTTCTAAAAGAAAAACTTTTAAGTGATAACAAAAGACTTGCAGCACTTGGGGATTTACCAAGGAGCTCAATAGATTTGTATAAAAACTTGCAGCACTTGGGGATTTACCAAGGAGCTCAAGAGATTTGGATAAAAACTTGCAGCACTTGGGGATTTACCAAGGAGCTCAAGAGATTTTGATAAAAACTTGAAGCACTTGGGGATTTACCAAGGAGCTCAAGAGATTTTTGATAAAAACTTGAAGCACTTGGGGATTTACCAAGGAGCTCAAGGGATTTTTGATAAAAACTTGAAGCACTTGGGGATTTACCAGGGATCTCAAGAGATTTTGCCAAAGACACTTGGGGATTTACCAAGGAGTTCAAAAAGTTTGACAAAAAGGAACAAAACCATTTTGAAAAGATAGGATAAACTATTGCTTTCTGCAAATGAGCCTAAAACCTACCTAGCCAAATATGCATGTAATGATAGGATCCACTTATATTCTACATAGTAGTGAAACTTGCCAATACAATTCAAATGTATTGACCCTTGTGGCTGTAACTTGTAATGTTGCAGGTTTGATTTGATTTTAGTGAAGATTGATTGATTAGGATTACAAAGTCTACAACCAACATGTTTGCCTGTGGCACTTTGAAGATGAAGGACCCCATGCTTATAGTTATTCTGCTGCAATGTAATGTAATAGCCAAATGAGCTATGTAAGATGTAATAAAATTATGTTATTCCTGGTTATAACGTTATATTATGACCTTTGTTTCTTGATATTACATCTTAACTGTGGATGCTAGCTATTGATCCAGGGACTAGCATTGTAAACACAGGGATCTCTACCTTATCTAAGGTTGGGACCTCTTACAGATGGTATCAGAGCATTGTGTTGCCTGTAGGATTTATAACCCTAGGATTGGACAAAAACCCTTAGCAATATAGGAGATGTATTTTTTCCAAAACTTATTTACAAACAATCTTGTAAACTCTTTCCTCAACCATTTTGGTTTTGAATCTACATCTCTTCTATTTCAAACTTGATGGAAAAGCCTACCCCATGGCCAAGGACTTCTTCAACTCTAATGACTTCAACATCTTCAACTCTAATAACTTCAACATCTTCAACTCTAATGACTTCAACTTCTTCAACTCTAATGACTTCAACTTCTTCAACTCTAATGACTTCAACATCTTCAGCATATTCACCAAGGACTTCAACCTTAGATACCACTAAGGACAAGTGAGACAAGGAAATCTTGCTCAAGATTTGGAGACTAAGGAAACACAACTTAGAAGGAGCCTACATCACCTTTGAAGTTTTTGTGACCAAAATTTTCCCAAGGAAACCATGATCTCATGCAAGAAGAATCAACCAAGGAGGATAGAAAGATCACAAGTGACCCATATAGATGGACCACCATATTTTAGTTAAGTCAAACACACCCACTTATGTGGTGTAACAAAAATATTTTGTTGCCTAAAACTGTGTTTGAACTTCATTGTTTGAGTGAAAAGTTTGTTTGTGATTGCTTGCACATTGCTTGAGTGAATTGTAATGTGTGTGATTAGAATTATTTCCTTAGAAATGTCTTGCCTATTCTAATCTCAATTCAACCCAAACAGATGACTACTTCAAGAAACTCCAACATCAAGGTTGATGACACCAACACCAACCAAGAGGACAACATGGAGGAACTCATAGGAACCCAAAACCAGTTGAACCAAATGACAGCTCAATTCATAGCCAACACCAGTGGGGAAGATCCAACCCTACAAAAGTTTTTGGAAGACCAAGCTCAAATGTTGCATAAGGTGATGACCAAATGCTCAACATGGAAAGCAACTTTTCCAAGGATGACAAGGATGTCATTCTAAAAGGAGCCAAAGCTTGCAATATTTGTGGAGACAAGGATCACACTTCCAAGGAGCATGGAGATCAATGCCCCAACTGTGAAGAGAAACATCCAGTAGGCCAATGTCCCACCTCTCAAGCTACTTGCTACCTATGTGAAGGAAACAACCATGTCCCTATCCAATGCCCCGTCTATTCCATTGTTGAACAAAGGAAACAAGGTGGAGTGCAACAAATGATTGCAAACTATCAAGAAGGATCTAAGTCTACCAAGAAGAATGAGGACAAAGGAAAAGCTCCACTTATACCTCCATGCAATACAACCCAATTCAAAGGACCAAAGAAGAGGCATATGAATTATCCAAGGAGCAATAGAAGGTCCAAGAAACATGTAGACATTCCTACCTATCAGATAACATATGAACAACATGAACTGGATGCACTCCTAGCTTTGGAGAAGCCCAAAAAGAAAAAGAAGGACAAAAGCCATGTGCAATGTCATCATTGCAAAGAAATGGGACACTATTCCAGTGAATGTCCAGAGAAACAGAAGTATAAAGAGATTGGCCAAGTATGGTGCAACAACTGCAAAGATCTAGGCCATTATGCAACAACTTGTCCACAAGAGACACGTGAAGAACTCAAAGTTATCATATGTTTCAATTGCAAAAACCCAGGACATTATGCAAGCAATTGTCCAGAAAAGATGAAGAACAAGATAAACAAGCCTGATCTCAGCCTTGTCACATGTACCAAGTGTGGAAACAAAGGACACTATGTAGATGTTTGCCCAGAGAAGTTTCCCCAAGATCCCAAGCAAGCCAACATGTAATTTAGTTGGAAATTTTTTAAGGGTGGTAGTACCCTAGATGCTTTTCAGCCTACTTGTAACCCTAGCCTTCCCAAATCCCGGGACGAGATTTATTTTAAGGGTGGTAGCCTGTCACATCCCAAGATTTCCCAAATCTTGTAATGTGAAAAATAAATTAATAAAAATAAAACTTTGTTGAATTTCAGGGTGAGAAGAAACTTTTTGTTTCCAATTTGAAAACCTTCAAACCTATTTTGATCAAACAAATCCTAAAGGGATTTGAAAAGATAAAACAATTAATAAAGAAAGTTTTAAATATTTGGAAATACTATTTTAAATCTTTTAATAAAAAGATTTGGTTTTTAAATGTGAAGGTAGAAATGTAAATAAAGATTATTTTAAAGAGCCAAATTAAAACTTGGCCAAGCCTTTGAAATAAAATATTCCTATTTTATAAAAATAGTAAAGGTTTATTTAAAATAAAACAATAAGGATTTAATATCCAAGTTTATTAAAAATAAGGGTTTTACTATTTTAATTAAACATCAAAACTTATTTATTTATTTTAAACAAGTTTTCCAAGTATTCTATATTTTCAAATAAAACCTACTGATTTGGTTTTGAAAATGTATAGATTTCAAATGGAGTTTTTAAATAAATTAAAACCCATTTGATGTATTAACTAATGTCCATATTATTTAATTATAAATGGACCCTAAAATAAAAAATATTTTATTATTTTGGGACATGGAGTGTTGTTGTTAAACAGAACCAAAACCCAATACAAGTGTGGTGAATGTTTGAATTGATTTGAATGCTTGTTTGCTTGTTTGAATTTCAAAATAGAAAATAGAATTGGAAAAAGAAAAAAACATTCAGGAAGGAAAAAAATAGAAATGGACACAGCCCAGCCAGCCAGCCCAATAAGCCCAACTCTAGCCCAGCTTCTTTTCCCACGCACGAAGCGTTTTCCACCTGAACTGCACTACAGAGACACCGACCAGTGGCCCCTCTCTCCCTCTCTTTCTTTCTCACTGACAGCAAGGCCCCATGCTACTGTTCATCGTCTTCAAGCCGCGCTGATTCCTCCTCGCCGTTTCCTGTCCTTTACTCCGGCGATCAATTCGCGCTATTAACGACCATTACTCCCCCTGCGACGACGCCTACTAAAGCTCCAGCACCTCCTCTCTCGTTCCCCTCACGCGCCTCCCTCTCTCTGCCCCCAGGCCGTCGTAATTTCGAGCCGGACTCCCACTGCTCCGACGAGCATCTCCAGTAAATTCCGGCAAACCACTGCCGCCCCTCACCTCCCCAACCACACGAGCTTACTCCCCAGCCTCTGACGCTTCTCTCTGTGCCATCCGTTCAACCGCGGGCGCCCCAGAACGTCAGCAACCACTTCGACTGAGCGTCGCCACGTCTGCTACTATCTCCAGCGACGTTTCCTGGTAAGAACCGACCACCCCGAGCCCTATCCTTCACACACGCGTCATCGCCTTGGCCTTGCATCTAACCATGCTCTGTTTGCCCTCGTGATCTCAGAAGGCCGACTTTACCACGAACAGAACCATCTGACGCCGCCGACGACTCCGGCGAACGATTACTCTCGCTCCAATACGCCCCTCGCCAGACCAACACCACCTCGAGCTTCACCGTGACCTCATGAACCCGGTGAACACCTCCCCTTCCCTCCTTGCTTCCTAGAACCGCCGCTAGCCCACCGTCTGAGCATGCGCCGTCGTCTGCCACCGCCAGCGCCGCCACAAGATGGCAAGCGTGCTGCGCGCCTTTGGATCTTAATCGTACGCACGGGATAGATTCTTAGCCGAAGGGGTATCGATCTATCTGTGCCATGCGTTGTTAGTTTAATCCTACGGCCAGCATCACTTGATCCACCCGAATCGGTATCGACCAGTAACATCGCGACGCGTGGCCAGTCTTCGATTTAAACCAGAATTTGAAATCAGATTTAGATGCAGATTTGAAAACCTTGTAACTTTTGATCCACACGTCCAAAAATTGCAAACTTTATATCAATGGAATCAATGGAACAAGCCCTAGCCAACCATGCAATTTGTTTAGTAAAAAGTTTCTGTTAGATTGTTTGTTTTTGCAGAAACATTTGTATGCTTGTTTAGACTATAGAAATTATTCCAAAATGATTTTGAGGTTGAAATCTTTGCAAATTGGTTTGTTGTGAACCTACTGACCCTAGGAACCAACTTGTGGATTTAAAAATGAATTTTGTGAAGATTAGGAATAAAAACTTGAATTAGCTCATTTCTAGTCAAATAAATTTTTTGTTTATGCTATGAAAATGAGTTTTAACAAAAACCTTTGGAAAATGTTTTGACTCAAAGCTACTGACCCTAAACACCAAGTTTTGTGAACTAGCAACCTATTTGTTGAAGAACATGAAACTGTTGCTTTGCTAAAAACATTTTCCACCATATAAAATATTGATTGGATTTAAAAATGATCTATAGGAAAAACCCTTTTGCAAATGACTTTACCACTTTGGAAAATGACCACTTTGAGCCTCACAATGTTTAGAGACTAGTGGAAACCACCTTTGCAAATAAAACTATCTTTTGCATGCATAACTTAGCTTCTATTAATTTATGTGTGTGAATTGTTTGATTGATTATTGGTTGGAATGCTAGTTGATATTGTGTTTGCTTGATGGATTTGTAGTGAAGTTAGAAAAGTGTGAAACTAGCAAGATCAAGAAGTGAACCAACATTCCCTACCAAAAAGGCAAGTTACACTATCATCTAAAGTCCTACTATTTTCATTATTCTTAGTGGATTTTGAAACATGCATGAAAAGAATTTCTATACTTATGCTATGCTAAATCCTAATAGGATTCCCCTTATAAATTCCTTAGTGAAAACAATGTAGTTGTAAAATGCTTAGCCATGCTACATATTTTTTTTGAGAAGAGATACATGTTGAGATTTTATGAAATTGAGAAAAGACTTATGTTTTATATAATAAAACAAGGACTCAATGAACCACCTGGGTGGACAATGATACTTTGAGTTTTGATAAGGTGGCAACAAAAGGAACCATGTCTATGGCAATCTCTTTGTGTTGTGCACCAAAATAAAACCACCCAGGGACTTAGAGATTCAACATGTTTCTCCAATTGTGGCTTTCGTGTACAGCCACATGCTACATATGGCTTAGTCAACTACATTGGTAAGACCCATGCATTGTCTTCGGGTACTGAAAATGAGGGAACACGAAACCCTACATGGGTGCCTGAAGACAAGCTAGCAATGGTGTATGGGAGGACCCTCTGGAAAGACTTCGTCACATTCTCAATCTGCCAGTACTCCATCTTGGTGAGTACCAATCCAGCGGCCACTGGTGGCAACAAGATGAGGGTGTGTCATGTGGGTAAAGTGTACAACTTCTGCAGAAGATAATAAAATCAAAGTACTTAGCCGTGTCCCCGGTTATGGACAATACTGAGCAACTAAAGCTTGAATCTATGGGAAATCTCGACATTCCAATTTCTAAAAGAAAAACTTTTAAGTGATAACAAAAGACTTGCAGCACTTGGGGATTTACCAAGGAGCTCAAGAGATTTGGATAAAAACTTGCAGCACTTGGGGATTTACCAAGGAGCTCAAGAGATTTGGATAAAAACTTGCAGCACTTGGGGATTTACCAAGGAGCTCAAGAGATTTTGATAAAAACTTGAAGCACTTGGGGATTTACCAAGGAGCTCAAGAGATTTTTGATAAAAACTTGAAGCACTTGGGGATTTACCAAGGAGCTCAAGAGATTTTTGATAAAAACTTGAAGCACTTGGGGATTTACCAAGGATTTCAAGAGATTTTGACAAAGACACTTGGGGATTTACCAAGGAGTTCAGAAAGATTTGACAAAAAGGAACAAAACCATTTTGAAAAGATAGGATAAACTATTGCTTTTTGCAAATGAGCCTAAAACCCTACCTAGCCAAATATGCATGTAATGATAGGATCCACTTATATTCTACATAGTAGTGAAACTTGCCAATACAATTCAAATGTATTGACCCTTGTGGCTGTAACTTGTAATGTTGCAGGTTTGATTTGATTTTAGTGAAGATTGATTGATTAGGATTACAAAGTCTACAACCAACATGTTTGCCTGTGGCACTTTGAAGATGAAGGACCCCATGCTTATAGTTATTCTGCTGCAATGTAATGTAATAGCCAAATGAGCTATGTAAGATGTAATAAAATTATGTTATTCCTGGTTATAAAGTTTTATTATGACCTTTGTTTCTTGATATTACATCTTAACTGTGGATGCTAGCTATTGATCCAGGGACTAGCATTGTAAACACAGGGATCTCTACCTTATCTAAGGTTGGGACCTCTTACAACATATAATTTGGTATATGGTAGATGAATAAACAAAAAAAGTTCTTCTAAAAGAATGGTTACCTAGGACGTGTACATGACAGGATCCAAAAGGGTTTTGTTAATTCAAAGGATGCTAAAAAGGGCATGCAAACTTCAATGGTTGAAGTAAGCATCACGGAGTTAGAATCTTCACCGTGATGAAATCAGAGGTGTTCTTCATCAGGAGACAATGAAGATGCTTGCGTTTGCAAGAAATTAAGTGGGAGTGCTAAGACATATTTCTAATACATTAGGTGGAGGATATCTTGTTGATTGGAAATGATGTATCTTTTATTGACATAGGTTAAGGATTTCATTTCAATGAAAGACTTAGGCAAAACCCAAATATTGAGCATTAATGTCTACATGGATAGACTATGACGCTAATATGGTTATGCCAAACATACATATATGAGATATTGAAGGAGTTCAATATAGAAACGACAAGAAAAGTTTCTTGTCGCATGAAAAAAGAATTGAATCAAGATTCAAGTGTATCGACACTTCATAAGTGAAACAAGATTCAAGTGCTTTGACACTTGATGAGTGAAATCACAAGGATGTTTTGATCAATCATACCATGATATGTACACATCCAGATATGTCCTATGCTCTAAGTGTTATGAGCATATACCAGAATGAATCACAAGATGATCATTGGACGATAGTAAGGAAATTCTTATGATCTTTTGAAGAACTAAGAATATATTTGTGTAGAGGTGACAAAAAAATACAAATAGTTCATTGTAAAGTGTTACATTGATACTAGTTGTCACAAGATACAAATTAAGTTTATCTCAATTTAAACTATGGGTGGCACAATGTAATGGAAAGGAGATTCCATGATGGATTTGGATGAATTCCAAAGTTAAGACATTGTGACGGATACTAGAACAAAAAGGCTAAGTATATGACTGCTATAGTAGCAGCAAAGGAGGGAATTTGTGTCAAGTAGTTTGTTATCAAACTAAGGCGTGGTTCGCAACAGGCTAACACTAAATATATATTGTATGACAATAGTACAGACATGATTTAACCCCAAGGAACTAAAGGTCTCACCAAAATACCAAATTTATACAATGCCATCTCATTGGAGAATGAGTGATGCGTAAAGACGCAAAGACATGTAAATACACACGGACCTGAAGTGTCAAATCCGTAGATTATGTTAACCACTTTCAATTGCGTATATGGAACACCAGAAAGCCATAGGTGTTCAATACGCAAAGTTTTCAAACTAGATTATTTTCTCTAGTGCAAGTGGAAGACTGAAGGGAATATGCCCGAGATGCAATAATAAAGTGGTAGGCCCTTGACTAGAAATTTTTGTTTTCTATGCTGCGAACCCTTCACCAAAATACCTGAAATTTGGGTAGGGCTTGACTAGAAATTTGTATACCTTAGTATGGGTTTCCTTGCGGCCAAGGTCTAAGCTGAGGCTACCTTGTAAAGATTCTCCACCTGTGCAGTACCCAAGATGACAATTGGTCATGGTTGGGAGGCCAAACTCACAGGAGAGGTGCCTATACTAGGGCATGTAATTGAAAGATTAGGATTGATTCCGCATACTGAGTATGGTGAATTCAGGATTGTTCCTGACGAATGTATCGAATGTTGTGGTGAAAGTGTACTACCTCTATAGAGTGTCAAACTATTCGAATAGCCGCGTCTGCGGTTATGGACAGTTGGAGTGGCCATACTATTCCGTCGTCAGACATTTTCAAAATGACTTGTGAAATGAATCATGACTTTGACTTGACCACAACAGAGTTGTGACATGAAATTCAAGTTCCCACTTAGATGTTATAATTTTTTTCAATTAGCTTTCTTTGCTTCTGAACTTAGTAGAGATAAATCTGCCTTTTTGCAAAATAACCCTAGAGCTTAGTACTTCCTATTCCAAAACCACTTCGCTTGTTAGTATTAGTTTGCGAGTACTTAAAAAGTACTCATGGCTTTGTCCCTGGCTATTCCCGTGGCTAGCCTATGAAGAGGAGTATCAGGAAGACGGACAGCAGGAGGGTTACGACAACTAGGATCATCTCCCATCATCAGCATTGCATGTGACCATGAAGATGGAGCTTCGCCTATGCTATCGTTATTATTACGTTATTCCGCTGCTTGAATTGTATTAATACTGGATCATGAGATCGTTTATTTGTGTAATACCTTATGTATGGTTTGTAATGGATGATGTACTATGATATCCAATCTGTTATGTCTCGCAAAAATGGTAATCCTGGGATTGCGATGTATGGCATAACAGGCATCTAGGACTAAAAATCCGGGTGTTGACAATGGAGAATCGTGACTGGATGTATGATGGCTATGTTAGTAAGTGGGGCTTTACCTCAGAATGGCAAGAAAAGGCCGAGGACTTCGTGAACCGGGCATTTGCCGTCCCCAGCAGGCCTAGAAGAATTTTTTGCCCCTATGCAAGATGCAATAACCTGAATACACATTCGAAGTACGATGTGAGTACTGACCTGCTCAATTACGGGTTCACACCATCCTACAATACTTGGACATTCCATGGTGAAAAGTTAGCGAAACGTGCTAGGAGGGAGTCACGACAGAGTCAGCAGCAGAGTCAGCCAGGGGGAGAATTTGATGCTGGTTTTGATAGGTGCATAGACAACTTTGTGAATGATAATGCGCCTGAAAGCCCTCATGTAGAGGCGAAGACAAGTGAGGTCCGAAGGAAAACACGTCAAAGTACTACTAGACTTTGTTTGCCTCGCAGAGACCCCTTCATGCACATATAGATGTTACCCAACTGGATGCCATTGCTCGCCTTTTGCCTTCAAGAGCCACAGGAACTTGACTAGAGAGGACTTTGATGATATGCTTGCCGTCGTTGGCAGCATTCTGCTGAAAGGGCACGTCTTGCCGGAGAACTTCTACTATTCGAACAAACTCCTCTGTGACCTTAATATGTCATATGAGTCGATACATGCTTGTTCGAAGGGATGCATGCTATTCACAAGGAGCATGCTAACACAAATTATTTTATCTGCTGCAAATCCTCTAGGTACTTTGAGGTCGATCCCAATGGTGATGGTCAAAAGAGGCAGACCTGGGTTACCCAAAACATCCTCTGGTATCTTCCAATCATATCGAGGCTCCAACGACTCTTCATGACCGAGGAAACTGCCCAGCAGATGCAGTGGGCAGTAGAAGGGAACAGATACCTCGACAAGATGATACATCCGTCGGATGGTAGTGCATGGAAGAACTTTGTCAAGTAATATCCTGATATAGCCGGTGACAAGAGGAGCGTAGCAGTTGCCATATCAACCGATGGATTCAATCCATATGGGATGTCGGCTTCAGTATACAGTTGTTGGCCAGTGTTTGTTATTCCCCTGAACCTGCCCCCTTGCGTCTGCATGAGATCAGAGAACATGTTTGTCTCGATGATAACCCCAGGGTTGAAATACCCGGGGTAAGAACATGAATGTGTATCTAGAACCGCTGGTGGATGACTTGCTTTGTGGCTAGGAAGGTCGGGGGATCCGAACATTTGACGCTTCAAACAACGAGCACTTCGATATGTATGTCTGGTACCATACCTCCCTGCATGACCTACCAAAGACGTGCGTTGTTCATGCTGGTGTACACATGGGAAGTGGCCTTGCCCAGTGTGCATGCAAGCTCTAAATTTCTTCTGGTTGTCGAAGGGAGGCAAGTATTCCTTCTTTGATCAACATCGATAGTGTCCCTGATCATCCATACAAGAGTGACAAAAAGATGTTCAAGAAAGGCCGTGTTGTCCATGATCCAAAGCCACGTCTAAAGACCGGAAAGGAAATCAAGGCTGAATTAGAAGCTCTCCAGCCAAACTCCGATGGGAATGGTTTCGTGGGACACGGGGATAAGCACTAGTGGACCCACATTCTGTGGTTATGGAAGCTCCCTTACTTTGAGGATCTTGAGCTCCCGCATAACATTGATGTAATGCACACCGAAAATAATATCGGGGAGGCCCTTTGGAGCACCATAATGCAAACCGAGAAGACAAAAGATAACATCAAGGCTCGAATTGATCAAGAAGCATTGTGCGATAGGCCAAAGTTGAACATGCAGCCACCCAAAGCCAAAGGCAGAAAAAGGTGGTCTAAGCCAAAGGCTCCTTTCTGCCCAGCAAAGCCCCAAAGAAGGGAGATCTTCTAGTGGATCGCGCAAAGTTTGTTTTTCCCTAATAGGTACGCAACCAAATGGATGAGGGGTGCAAACATGGAAACGTTGTGAGTAAAAGGGCTCAAGAGTCATGACTACCATGTATGGCTTGAGCGGATAATGTCGGTGATGATTTGAGGCTATGTCGATGAGGAGACTTGGCGGGTGCTGTCGAGGTTGAGAAGCTACAGGAACAGGCACCCGAGTTGCTTTGCGATCTAGAGATGGTCCTTCCGCCAGGGTTCTTCAATCCGATGCAACATATGATCTTGCATCTTGCGGACGAGGCTTTAAAGGGGGGACCTGTGTGGGCCCGTTGGCAGTTTCCGCCCGAGAGAGAAACAAAGAAGCTTCTTAAGAAAACAGGAAATAAATGCAAGATCGAGGCATCCATAGCCGAGTTAGTCATTAATGAGGAGGTTGCAAACTTCACCACAAAGCACTATGATGCCAACATTCCCACAAAGCACAACCCTGTGTTTCTTACAATGTCGCCAACCCTGAAGATGTACCCAATCTTAGCATCTTCGTTGGGATAGGTGGCAAATCAAGTGGCACAAAGAGATTCGCAATGAAAAAACTTGAGCGGGAGTTGATCCACTCGTATGTCTTGAACACCATGGAAGAAGTGAAGCCGTAGATCGAGTAAGTGCTCATCATTTAGTTTTCCACAAACATTCACTTCTATGTCCGTGCATAACTCTCCTTTAAATTGGTATAGACAATTCAAGAGTGCACATTGGAAGAATCCAAATAGGGAGCCTAACCCTCAAGAGGAGCAGGATATTTTCGATAAGGGTGGTGGTTTCGGTTTCGTCAGCTGGTTCTGTGGTTTGGTACTATTCGAGCCAACTTCTCATCCTACACTTCTTGTGATAAACTTCTTATGCTAAACTTATCGTTCTAACTTGTAGGCAAGAACTGACAAAGAGATGCAACCCGAGCTAAGAAATATTGCTAGGGGCTTTAACCATTCAGTCAACACGTTCAATGCTTATGACGTGAATGGGTATCGCTTCCATACCCATGAATACACAACTAGTCGGCCCAACCGGAAGACAACAAATAGCAGGGTCTTTTGCGAAGGCTCAGATGGCCTCTAGTACTATGGAAGAGTCGAGGGTATATATGAGATGAATTGCGGTTTTGGCAAAGGCTAAATCCTTTGTATTCAAATGCCAATGGTTTGACCCACATAAGGTGAAACGGGATCCTGAAATTGGACTGGTCGAAGTTAAGAGAAGCTCCATGTATGCGGGAGATGATGTTTACATTTTGGCTACTCAGGCCTTCCAAGTATTCTATCTTCCATACCCATGCCAAAACCCGAAAAAACATTTACAGGACTGGGATGTTGTGATGATGGTACCGCATAATAGGCCGCCTTTCCAAACAAGGATGATTACCGCTTAGACCCTCAACAAACGATGGTGAGTTTTAGCAGAAGAAGGGCTCCGGGCATTCACTATCGACCTGTCCCGATGGTGACATGGTCGTAGATGATGAGCAAGAAGAAGGCGAGGAGGAGGACACTGCGAAAGATGAAGCTGAGGAGGTTCACAACCAACAAGATGTGAGTTTGCTCGAGGCGTTCCATGCAGGCCTTGACGTCAACGATCCACAGGGACCACCTTCAGATTTCGTGGATGATTATTGGTGGCCGGAAAATGATAGTGATGAAGAAACCTCTTGTCTAATTCATAATCCCGACTCAGGCTTCTGATCCATGTAGGAGTAATAATCTTTGTAGTAGTGTTTGCTATGTAATCCCGCCGGGCTATGTAATAAAATTTCTTTCCTTTTGTCTTTGTATTTGTAAGAACTCTATGCTATGTAATAAAATTTCTTTCCTTTTGTCTTTGTATTTGTAAGAACTCTATGAAATAGATTAGATAGCCCTAAAGTCGAAAGGAAAGACATTACTTCACTATTCGTATAGCATGGGCGACATTGTTATATGAATCGTGGAATGGTTTCTTTCCTTTTGTCTTTGGAGAAATACAAGGAAGGCTTCATCTTGTAGCCCCAAAGTCGAGAGAGGACAAGTATTTTTTAGATTCATATAGCATGGGGATGTGATGATGGCAAGCCTAGGAAAGGATTCTCGATCCACGACAACGATTCCTTTCGAGGAGTCGTTTCCGTGGAGACCGAACCCTTTCCTTGGCTTGCCGCGTCTCATACCCATGCTATATGGATCATGGATGTATTTCTCTTCTTTCATCTTTGCTGATATGAATAGATTAGATAGCATGACTAAAATGAAATAGATTAGATATCCCTAAAGTCGAAAGGAAAGACATTACTTCACTATTCGTATAGCATGGGCGACATTGTTATATGAATCGTGGAATGGTTTCTTTCGTTTCGTCTTTGGAGAAACACAAGGAAGGCTTCATCTCGTAGCCCCAAAGTCGAGAGAGGACAAGTATTTTCGAGATTCATATGGCATGGGATGTGACGGTGGCAAGACCAGGAAAGGATTCTCGATCCACGACAACGATTCCTTTCGAGGAGTCGTTGGCGTGGAGACCGAATCCTTTCCTTGGCTTGCCGCGTCTCATACCCATGCTATATGGATCATGGAAGTATTTCACTTCTTTCGTCTTTGCTGATACGAATATAAAGTGTGTTTAAAACTTGAGTATTATTGTACGGTTATGAATCTTGTGTCAATGATGTGTACTAATAAACTACTCTTTTCACTCTGTTTTGCAGGTGATTGAAAGATGCCGGGGGAAAGGGCGTTTCAAGAAAGCTGAAAAGCTTGGCTAAACTTGTAACTGGTGGTTCGAAAGATGCCAGGGGGAAGCAGCCTTCTAGTCCTAGTGCTAGTGCTCCATCGCGCACTTCACAGCAGCGGGGGCGTGGGAGGCATGCGAGGACTCCTAGTCCTCCTCCGGTCTTCGAGGAGGACGAGCAGGAGCAGGAGGGGGAGGCGAGGATGAGGCAGCCGTCAGGAGGATGAGGGTACGCACTCGGATTCTGACGATGAGGAGGACGAGGAGGAGCAGGAGCAGGAGCAGCAGCAGCAGGAGGAGGATGAGGGGTTAGGGTCTTTACCCTACGAGCTTGACACGTCCTTGAGGTGGGCGCCTCCAGAGGATGAGACGCCGTACCTTGAGGAGTACGCGACCGCCGACTCGAGCCTGGTGCCATGGGAGAAGGCTCCATATCGGCATGGGGTTTCGAGACTCCCCGACCTACCTTATCCCTATGCGGACAAGGTACTCGTGCCCGCTGGGTCGAGTTACATGATTTGACCCTAAACCATACATTGGAATTTTCATCACATACTGATCTTGTCTTTTCATTTTGCAGTGCCTTTCTATATCAGGATGGAATCACGCCATATCGTGGCTACTCAAGCATCCTTGGAGCCCTGGTTAGAAAGTATTTTCCTGGGATTGTCACTCTCCCAAATGGTTCGAAGGATGTGGCTTGGACTTGGAAGCATTACAACTATGCCAAAGATCCGGAAAATTTTTACACCAGCATTGCGGAGAAGATTCAGGTTTTGTTCTGGGTAAGTTTGTTTCGCTTGTCATAATTCAATCGCCTTGAGGATGAAATATACTTGCACTCATGGCTTTGACACCCCCTTTTTTTCCTATATGCATACTTGTAGAAGTATTTCGACATGGACAGGACGCGCAAAAGGGAGTGCTTGTCGATCGTTCACGAGCTTGCCAAGAGGAAGGTGCAAGACATGCACTACGAGGCACGCGTGAACTGCGTCCGCAACTGGTTCAGCGATCGAAAGATTTGGATGAACAAGAGCCAAACCTGGGAGATGCTCTTCGAGCCATGGCAGTACTGCAGTAGTTGCATTTTTGTTTTATTGATTTCTTGACCTTATTCTATTTTCTATTGTACTAATACATGTGTCTTGTGGATGTAGAACCCTCCTCATTTCGTGGACATACCCCCAGTACCTCCAGAAACACGCCGATGCAAAGAAGCGGTGAGAGGAGATGGGGGTAGATCACACCGCCAAGGTAGCATCCCCCTCGCCCTTCTCAGGCAAAAAAGGTGAGGAAATCCTTTATATGTTCTTGCTTGTAATGTTATTCTTTACTTCGCCCTTTGGAGTCCCCCTTCACTTAACTTCGTGCTCTTTTGTGAAGAAAATAAAGACATGTGAAGAGTTGTCCGTTTTTGCCGTTTGGAAGAAGACACGCACGTTGGACGAGCCTAGGAACAGGAGCCTATGGATGAACGAGGGAGCCAAGCTCCGGGTGAGAAGTACCCTGAGAAGTACAAGGAGGTGCATGGCGAAGATTCCAACCCTGAGACCACCCCCTTCGACCCCGAGGTCGTCATGCTGGCGGGAGAAGGCCATAAGAATGGTCACCTATGGATCGGTCACGGGTCCGTCAACCCTAGGACCGTTCCATCTATGTGCCAAGTCCGGCGTGGTAGGACGAGCGACCAGCCTGCTGTAGAGACCCGCCCACGGCCTTCGGTTGTAGCTCTCGACCAATTACGGGTATGTTCTTCCTCGGTCATCTATGTTTTACTACATGTTTTGTGTTGCAATGTTCATCACATCGTGGAGACACGACGTAGGAGGAGATGGCCGCTGATAGGGCACGCAGAGAGGCGGCCGAGCAGCGGCAGCAGCAGCTGGAGCAGCAGATGGCCCATCAGCAGGGATTGCTGGAGCAACAAGGGCAGATGATGCGGTGGATGACACAGCAAAAGCTCGTCAATTCTCAACCAGGGACTCTTCCTACTCCTCCTTTCGCCTTCTCGTGGGTAATTGATCAAGTGTCTTATTGTCCAATGCTCGCAATTTTCAATCTTGCCTTATTGTCTAATGCTCACAATTTCCAATGCTGCAGATGGACAATGCGATGCCGCCGCCTGGTGGGTCCACGGGTGGATCGAACAACCAGGCGCAGCCATCTTTCACCATCAACAATCCGTCGGTCGTCTGGAGGCTAAATCAGAGTCCTCCAGGTTTGTTTTCTTATACTTGTCAAATTTAGCCATTCCATCACATTTGTAGAAATTTTAGCCATGCTATGACACTTGTAGAAATTTTAGCCTTGCCATGATACTTATAGAAAATTTAGAAATTCCATGACACTTGTAGGAAATTTAGCCTTGCCATGATACTTATAGCAAATTTAGCAATTCCATGACACTTGTAGATAATTCTATGCCATTGTCAATATTTTAGCCATGCTATGCAACTTGTAGAAATTTTGGCCTTGCCATGACACTTATAGAAATTTTATCCTTGCCATGGGACTTGTAGATATTCGTGATTTTACTTGTCATATTGATGTAATTTGCCATGAGACTCGTCAAAATCCCATGTAATTGCCATTGCCATCAACTTGCCTAGAAACTTGTACATATTAATGATTTTACTTGTCATATTGATGTACTTGTCTTGAACTTGTAGGATCTCACGATGGAGCATGAGCTTGTGGAGCACACGGCGGTGATGGTCTTGTAATATTTTTCTAGTTTAGGTCTTGTAACTTGTTGGTTATGCACTTGGCAGTACTTGACACTTGTGGCATGAGCTTGTGGCAAGAATAAACACTACCATTTGACACTTGTAATATTTGTGAACTTTCTTGCTTTCGTAGTGATGATGTGATACTTGTCTTGAGCTTGTGATGATATTTGCTAGTGTTGGTGATGCATTTTGGTGTTGGTGATGATATTATTATTGTTTTTGATGATTATATTGTTGTTGTTGATGAGTATATTATTGTTGTTGATGATCTGTATGATCATATATATATATATATTATATGTTTTGAATTACAGGAAATGACTGGAAACAGATTTTTTTTTTTGAAAAATGATAGCTCCTTTGCCGTGTGTATACACACACGGCAAAGTGCCAAATGGTCACTTTGCCATGTGTATACACACGACAAAGGAGCCACGTGTAACGCACGTGCGTGCTGCTGGACATTGTCACCGAGCCTTTGCCATGTACAATGCGCAACAGACACACGACAAAGGTGGAGACATTGCCGTGTGTCACCCCTGGCTGTCACACGGCAAAGACAGAACACACGGCAAACAACTAGGCATACGACAAAGGAATGACACACGGCAAAGACCAATGCACAAGACAAACAGAAGGCACACGACAAAGAAATCACACACGGCAAAGGGAGAATGCACACGGCAAAAAAATGACACGGCAAAGATCTGTTGGCTCCATCAGATGGACAAAACCGTCAAGTACTTTACTTTGCCGTGTCTGAGTAGAAAACACATGGTAAAGGCTTTGACGTGTTCCTGGTGCAAAGACACACGACAAAGGGCCTTTGTCGTGACGATCGTTGCCGTGTGGCATTACACACGGCAAAGCCTTTGCTGTGTTCCGAAAGACCTTTGCCGAGTGGGAACACCCATGCGGCAAAGAACCTCTCTCCCGCAGTGCTGGTGGTGGAGGCCAGGACGGGACGGCGGCGACACGGTGGTGGTGGCCGGGGCGCTTGCTGCGGACGATGGCAGCGGCCGGGGGGTGCGCGATCAACGGCGGCGGTCTGATGGTAGCGGCCGGGACGCGCACAAACGACGACGGTAGTTGGTGGTGGTAGCGGCCGGGGCACGTGCGCGGACGGCAAACTTGGACAGCCTGCCGGTGTCCTGGGATCGGGGCGGCGCGTCTCCTGCGCGTCGAGTTAATCTGCTGATGGCCACGGCTCCCCGTGCTCTACTCATATCTGCATCCAAAGTGCAGAGTACCTGCAATGTGTCTGATCAAATGCTTTACCGCTGTCCAGTTTTCTGTCATCGGTGTTTATATTAATCTGCTGATGAAGTTGACGGTCAATGAAATGTGTGGTCGTGTGTGGACGAGGTAACATAGACTCCCCATGATGTTGGGGTAGGAGGTGATGTCCACAAGGGAATTCAAGCTCTCCTTGCTCAATTTGAGGCACGACCCCATCGATATATGCATAGGGATGTACCCTGACAGCCGGATAACATCTCACTCACACCGTCATGTTGAACATTGTGTCGTGTTCCCTTGCGATGATGTACTGTGCAATTGGTTTGTTTGACGAACGCCATGAGTTGATGAAAAAATGCTGATAATCTCAACATCATCCATTGTGGCATCCCCCTGCACTAATCTGCTCTTCATAAGTATAATCCTCCTCATCTGTACTTTGTCGTACTTCTCCCTGGTGGATCCACCAATCTTACCACACTAGGAATCCCCTTTTTTCAAATGTGTCTGAATATTTGTAGTGCTTATAAAACTCCTGATGTTTTTATAGTTGTAACCCATGGGTCCTTTTTGTCAACCTCATTCTTTCTAGTTGCATCCAAAAACTCCGCAACAACATCGAGGTACACATTGGTCACAAGATTCCCGAGGTACATCCACCCACGGTCCATATGCAAAATAATACAAATTAATATTCAAAAGTAATAAAATATGAATTTACATGCATTTAATACATCATTTCTCCACAAAAAAACAAATAGAAGAAAATTGATGTAATCCAAAAAAGAATTTTTATGGACCCTCTAGTTAAAATCTGGAGGTTCCGAATTCTCCTTTTCATGCCCTAGTCTTACGAGCCTAGACCCTTCCTCGCTCTTCTGGAGCCCCCTTCTGCCCCGTGCCTCTCTCTTCTCCCTCCGGAACCGCCACCTCCAGCTGTCCCCACCCGTCACCGTCCGCCGGCTGTGGTTTATATCGAGCTCCACAACATTTGGATATAGCTGCCACGAGGTGTCAAGATGTCAAATCATCGCCGCACCTTAGACCTTCGCTTCCTGCGTATGTGTCGCCATGGTTAGGATGATGCACAACTGTGAGATCCTCGTCGGCATCAGGAACTACTCCTCGTCGAAAGAGGTACTAATCTTGTAGATTTCATCTCTCTAATTAAATATGTTTTTGAAAGTTTGAATGTGCTTATTTTGATGAGCTTCTCCCAAATCATTTTGTTTTTAATTTTTTGCTATAAATTGTCTTGTGGATGTGGTATCCGGGATGGATGTGCCGAGCATCAACATTGTCTAGAAACAAAAATCATTTTCCTAGTAAAATTAGACTTTATATGGTAGGAGAAGAGGAAGATTGATGAAGAATTGAGGAAGACTGAAGAGAAGCTAAGGCTATCTCATAAGACAATACAGAAGACTGAGCACAATGAAACCCATCAACGAAAAAAAAGGAATGGGTCATAAAAGAGAAGGGGAAAATTCAGTTGCTATTGTCTAATATCATCGATACATATAACATTAAGAAGCAAGAAAGTAGTCAATAACTAGGTTAAAGATGAATAAAATGAAAAAGTATGCTATTTGGAAGGAAAGGTGTCTACAATATGCTTTCGATGTCATTGTTATCCTAGTCGTAGTTATAATGGCCATGTCTGATTTCTTTAAATGCACGAAGTAGGTTTTATGGTGGGCATTATTGATTGCATGATATATATAGTTTGCATCAAAAATAGATTGCACAAAATAAAAATGGACAAGATTAAAACGCACCTTCACACACTCCAACAATATTGGCAAACATGGAAAGCTTAGTGAATCTCCATGGAATATCACTGGCACGGAGAGTAGCCTTGATCAATATATAATCCACTCCCAAGGAGAAATTAGCGATTTTATAGTTCAATCCACCGCAATAACATGTATATTAGAGGTAGTCGTCATGATACTATTAATGCCCGTTTGAAGGCTAATATCTAGGTTCGTCTCAAGAAGGTCCTAGAAGGTGGTTCCTTCATCACCGGCTGCGAAGGAAAATATGAGAGACGGCTAAAATTTACGTCCGTCTCAGGTCAGTCTTAGAGGTTGTTTGTTTTTATAACCGTCTAAGTCAGAAATAATACTAGATACAGTGGTCAGTCCTAACCGACTCCAAGAATGTTAGAGACGGTTCTACAATATCAACATTCTAAGGTTGTTTAACACAATCGGTTTGTTTTATCTCAGTGTAAACCGCTTCTAGGCACCGTCTTTAAGTAATGAGTTTATAATAGTGAAATCCAAATGGATAAGGATCGAAAGATCACCACTTCTCCATCTCGGATCATCATGTACAACTATCCACCATAGGTGACATCGATATGTATCCCGATATCTCTCAAGAATCCCAAACACTGACAAACAGGAAGTAGGATTTTTACAGTACAACACGGTGCTCGGGGACCTTGATGGAGGGGTTAACCTCTTGGGTGCCCGATCTTCACGGATCTCGTGGTCAAATCGATGGGAAAGCGAGGGGAAAAGGAGAAGGTAGCGGAAGCGAACACACACCTCGCGAAGAACACGATGAACACACGCAAAACTCACACGATACAAGGCCGATTGCTCGAGCGGCGCCACCGGTCCGATAGAATCCTCGCAAGGAAAGATCGGTCAACGTGCTCCCTCAAATCCACATCGGAGAGGGAAGAACACCTTGGGGAGGGTCTTGACAACTTGGAGACGAGACATCGAACTCCAAGGCCTTGTTCAACGATGGATGCGTGATGCAAAGTCCAATCGAGGTTGGTGACGATAGTCGGTCCCCTTGGTAAAGGGGATGAGGCAAAACTAGAGATTCCACAATGGGGGTTGTCTTTAGTCTATCATCTATGCCTAAGGGGTACATGAGGGGTGGGGGCTCTATTTATAGGCCAACCACATAAACAAGGGTAGTTTGGGGATAAACTAGGCGAATAGGTAAGTAAAGGGGGATACATGGGCGGTGGCCCAACTAGTGTATGAGCATCGACATGACCGGTAGTACCGGACTTGGGACCGGTAGTACCGGTCATCACCGGTAGTACCGCTCATGGTATCCGGTAGTACCGCTTGCGGCCGGTAGTACCGCAAGCCAGTACCGGGGCATCCAGTGGCGATGGCGCAGGCTTCAGTACCGGGCGGTAGCAGGGGGCGGTAGTACCGCTGACCGGTAGTACCGGTTCCGCCGACCGGTAGTACCGCTTGGACCTGGCAGCTGCCGACATGTCTTCTTCCGTCTCCTCTTCCAAGCCTCCGTCTTGTCGGGCTTGATGTTCCGGGCTTCCTCCCTTGCCTCCGTACTGGTCGGTGTGAACCTATCATGCATATGTGACGGAGTATGAAGTAGCATACCATTCAATAGGGCAGGAAGGGGGCTCGCATAGAGGAACGGATTCACCTTTGGAGTCCATGACGACTTGGCGTAAGTTGGAGACCTTGATGTAGTAACGACCGTAGGTCGGGCTGCATCATCTCCCCCCCTTCAAAAAGAGTCGTCCTCGACTCTACATGCTCATCACAAAGTAGAAGCGGTCGAGAGACCTTCTTGATCCTGGGGTTCACCATATAGTCGTCCTCGGGAAGATTGACTTGACAACACTTCAATGTTCCTTCACCTTCCTTGAAGCCTACAAAGCTCACAACAAAAGCAAAGCAACACTCAAAGCGTAGCCAATTCATGAAGATTATTGCATGAGTCCTCAAGTAGAAGGAAGTCACCTTAGCTTGTAGAGATAGCTCGATGAAGGGTGGCCATAGGTAACTCTCTTCGATTCTTCTTGTCAACACATGGTCCATAGAGGTTGACGTGTATGCATTTGTACCTTCATACAACAAAGACCAAGCAACATATGTTTGTGTGTGATAGAGGAGCATGTCATTTGTGGCATGTCCATTCTTGTTCACAACACGATTAGCACAACTCAAGTATAGCAAACGGGATGCATATGCAAGGTCAAAGTGCATGGAAGTCGTTGCAAAATCATCCAAATGTGGGAACTCAAAAACTCCATATAACATCTTATTGTGGCATTCAAAGCAATCAAATAGAAATTTGATCAACATCTTTGATGCAAAACTAGGAGAATTTGGCAAAAACACAAAAGGAAGAATGTCCAAAGCAACATCATTATGTGTGCAAACCAACCATTGGAAAGAGAAATTGTTCGACATGTTGGATGTCACACACAAATCATCGAAAGCAAATATCATGGGAATATGAGTATCCCAAGCGGAAGCAAAAACAATATATTTGCAAACAAACCAAATAAAAGAGCAAGTGGTCCTTATGTTTGTTGGAACAACAAGACGAGATTCTTGGAAGCTCTCATGACAATACATGCTCTTAATGGAATTGTGGTTGCAAGCAAAACATCGGAGAGAGAAATTGTTCAACAATTTTGTTACAACACACAAAACATCATTATCTAAAAGCGAAGAAACATGAATGTCACAAGGGGAGATAATACCATTAACATGCTTGCAATCAAACCATAGGAAAGAGCAATTTGCCAAAATGAAAGATGCAAAGCATGCAAAAGGTATCAGAGCTGGGTTCGATCTTGAACTCACTTATGGGATGCTCTCTAGAGCTCTTTTTGTCAACTCATGCTCAACCGAGGTTGACATTCTTGTGCGGGTACCTACACACATCATACACCAAAGGAAGAATGTGTGTGCATGGTAGAGATACACATCATCCATCATGACGTATCTCTTCTTGTGCACATCACCACTAATGTCAATCAAGTATGAAATAGATGCATGGTGAGTATGCAAGTGGGGAACATGCTTATCATGGCAATCATCAAAATCTCCAAAAATTGAGAAAGCTATGGGGGCCATCTCATTATAACGCATGTGGTCAACATTGTTGCAAGCAAAACAAGTGAAATAGCAAGCATTCATCTTATTGCAAGCAACGGGAGAAATTGAATGACTAGTACGACAAAGCAAGTCCGAAGCAATTGGAGGATACACACAAGATGCATAGCATGGCATGTTTATGGAAATGGTATTGCAATCAAACAATTCCACATGAGCAATATTATGCAAAGGCAGAGCATCACATGGGAATATGAATGAAGCATATGTAATGTCACAAGTATCATCCATAGCATGCATATCCTCACAATTCATCATGTCCACTAGTGGGATCATGGCATCATCAACACCCTTATTGTTACCTTGTTCATACCTCTCATATGAAGTGGTTGTTGTGGAAGTAGTGGCCTCCTTGTGGACAACTTAGTCTTCTTCATGTAGCCATGGCGTCGCATCATCTTCATGCACCATGTACATCTTCTCCAATTGAGGCATCATTGCTTCATGGCTTGGCTCGTCTTCATCCATGGAACCTAGCACAACACAAGAGAACACACTAGAGGTAGAGGGTAAGTTGTTAGAATTCGAAATGGTCTCACTTGACCTATCAACTACCACTCTCAACTCACTAGGAGTATCGCTCATGCCCTCCAAGTGGAAGCACTCAATCTCACATAAGGTGGAGTCACTCATGTCACTCTTGTTCTCACTCAAGTGGGCTAAGTGGCTCTCATACTCACATGGGATTGGTACCACATCATCACTCAAGCATATGGGGTAGGCTCGGTTTCCTCAACTCCTTGCGCCTCCTTTGGTGAAGGGAAAATCCCATGCTCACCATTCTTGACCTTGTCGCCTCCAAGGTTGGATGCCATAAGATGGGCATCATCGCTCTCCTCCATGGTCGAAGGGAAAATCCCATGCTCGACCGTCTCGTGGCCATCGCGTAGTAGTGGTGGAGGTAGGCTCATGCTATCCAACTTGGCGAAGTAGAGGTCTACATTTTCCTCGTTGGCGAGGTTGTGGAAGTCAAGCGTAGGTATTGAATCTTGATGGCGTGGAGGAAGGCTTGCTCTTGGTGCCATTGTGGTGGCGGCACAAGTAGTTGAAGGTGCCCTATGATGGTGTCGACGGAGGTCATTGGCGTGCCTTGCCGATGGTTGATGTAGGTGGCGCACTTGGTCGTCCACATGACACTCGCGACGATTATCATTTTCCTTGGCACTCTTCTTGTGCTTGTGGTGCCTTCTTGAGCTTGATTGAGCATTATGGTTGGTGCTCATCTTGAATTCTTCGTCTTGGTGGCAAAGATGCCTTAGACGATTTCTTGTATCCTCTTTATGGTGGCGATGCTCATGAGAGGATGTTTGTCGATGAAGATTCTTGTTTCTTGGCGCCTCTTGATGTATATGATGTTTGGACGCCACTCTTGTTTGGATAGGAGGTGGATCTTGGCGCCTTGGAGGTGATGTAGCTTGGCGCCTTGGAGATGGTGTAGCTTGACGCCTTGGAGGTGATGGAGCTTGGCGCCTTGGAGATGGTGGCACTTGACGCCATCTAGGTGGTGGCGCTTGTCGCCTTGGAGGTGGATCATCGAAGTAGGTGGTGCCCTTTGGTGTGGCACGCTTGGCCCTGAAGGTCATGGATTCTTGATGATGCGCCTCCTCTTGCTTGGCGTAGTAGGATTCCATCTCCACGCGGTGGAGGAATTCTTCATGGCTCGTGGAGGAGCCATCAAATTCGATGAAGTTCTCTGTGTCCTCCATGCTTGGTGAGGCGTCGTCGATGTCACACTCGAAGTCATCCATGCTTGGGGAGTAATTGTTGCTGTAGTACTCCATATCACCCAAGCATGTGGAGCCATTGTCGGTGTAGTGATCCATAGGCTCCATGCATGAGGAGCCATTGTCGACATAGAGCTCCATGTCTTCCATGCATGTGGAGTCGTCGTAGGTGTAGTGCTTCGGGTCCTCAAAGCATGCGGAAGCATCGTCGGTGTTGTGCTCCGTCATGTCCTCTATACTTGTGGAGTCGCTGTCATGGTGGCTCATCATGGATTCTTCATAGATATCATCCTCGTTTCCGGAGTCCCTAGACATGATGCACAAGACCAAGTGGTGTATATGGAAGTGGTAGTGGGAGTTAGGGATACAACGTCAAAGCTTACTTTACCTTGGAAGATCGTATCGTACAAGTGTCCACACTTGAGAGCAATAAACCAAGCAAAGTGAAGTTCACGTGGAACACCAAAACCAACTACGAACCAAAAAACAAACAGACACAAGGCCTATGGTGGATAGGTATGGAATGTGGCATGTCAAGAACAAATCCGAAATCAAGATGTTGTAATGGCAAGTAAAGAACCACAATGATCACAAAGCAAACAAGTTAATCCACAAGATAGGAGATATGTACAAGGAAACACACACGGTGGGATAAATGGGACTTCTGCGACGGAGATGTGAGCTAAGAACCAAATGATTACCTAGCGAAGACTATAATCTCGTGTCACACAAGTACAAGGAGAGACGCTAGTTCGATTGCACAAAATTGGTGGGCTACAAGATATGCACAATAAGTACCACCTATATGATTTTCATCGAGCTTGCGCTTCCTATTCTATAAGGCACATGTGTAATTCTTTCTTTTTCTCTTTTCCTTTTTTTCTCTTTTTTTTGTATCACTCTTTTTATTTTTATTCTTTTTCACTTGCCTCTTCCTTGTGCCAACAACTATATAAGATAGCGCTCACAATGTTTGCTCGGAATCTACAATGTATCAAATGTGCATAGCCCAAGCAATCATAAGAGGAACTAGTCTCAATAGGTGTTTGTTGCTCGCAAAGATAGTGGGGTTCACAAAGGAATGCAAGTGGGGAGAAGCCGCGGAATGTTTATACCTTTCGTCGACGATCTTCACCCTTTATTGTTGGATTCCGCCTTGCTCACGGAATTTGGATGGAGTAGATAGCATGAACAACGTGGATGATGATGTAGAGCTCCTTCTCCTCTTCGAAACGAGCTAAAGAACACCAAAATCCGAGTTCGAATGCAAAAGTTATGCTCAAAACGGTGAGAGGCTGAAATTTGGGAACCTGCTGTTTTTTTTTCTGTACTGGGGGGTAGTACCACTTGGATGAGAGGTAGTACCGGTTGTGAGCGGTAGTACCGGATTTTAGGACCGGTAGTACCGCTTGGTCCAGAAAATCCCAGTTTTGACGCGTTTTCGCGATTTTGGGGTGATTTGGGCGGAAAATCTTCAAGAAAATCACCAAATCATCCACGGATCAAAACCTACCAAAACGCACTCAAATCACAGATCGATCCAAAACACGAATTGGGGCTATTTTTGGTGGAAATTTCGAATTTATGGGGAAAACACCAAATCGATGAGAAATCCGTGGCAACCAAAAGCTGCTCTAATACCAGATGATGGAGGGGTTAACCTCTTGGGTGGCCCGATCTTCACGGATCTCGTGGTCAAATCGATGGGAAAGCGAGGGGAAAGGGAGAAGGTAGAGGAAGCAAACACACACCTCGTGAAGAACACGATGAACACACGCAAAACTCACACGATACAAGGCCGATTGCTCCTGAACGGCGGCCACCGGTCCGATAGCATCCTCGCAAGGAAAGATCGGTCAACGTGCTTCCTCAAATCCACATCGGAGAGGGAAGAACACCTTGGGGAGGGTCTTGACAACTTGGAGACGAGACGTCGAACTCCAAGGCCTTGTTCAACGATGGATGCGTGATGCAAAGTCCAATCGAGGTTGGTGACGATAGTCGGTCCCCTTGGTAAAGGGGATGAGGCAAAACTAGAGATTCCACAATGGGGGTTGTCTTTAGTCTATCATCGATGCCTAAGGGATACATGAGGGGTGGGGGCTCTATTTATAGGCCAGCCACTAAACAAGGGTAGTTTGGGGATAAACTAGGCGAATAGGTAAGTAAGGGGAATACATGGGCTGTGGCCCAACAGGTGCGCGTAGGCACACATGACCGGTAGTACCGGACTTAGGACCGGTAGTACCGATCATCACTGGTAGTACCGCTCTAGCACCGGTAGTACCGCTTGCGGTCTTGGAGCATCCGTTGGAGCTGTCAGTAGCGAGCGGTAGAAGGGGGCGGTAGATCACGACTGACGGTAGTACTGTTCCGACAACCGTATTACCGCGCTGACACCGCAACATCGACTGTCTTCTTCCGTCTCCTCTTCCAAGCCTCCGTCTTGTCGGGCTTGGTGTTCCGGGCTTCCTCCCTTGCCTCCGTACTGGTCGGTGTGAACCTATCATGCATATGTGACGGAGTATGAAGTAGCATACCATTCAATAGGGCAGGAAGGGGGCTCGCATAGAGGAACGGATTCACCTTTGGAGTCCATGACGACTTGGCGTAAGTTGGAGACCTTGATGTAGTAAAGACCGTAGGTCGGGCTGCATCATCTCCCCCTCCTTCAAAAAGAGTCGTCCTCGACTCCACATGCTCATCACAAAGTAGAAGCGGTCGAGAGACCTTCTTGATCCTGGGGTTCACCTTATAGTCGTCCTCGGGAAGATTGACTTGACAACACTTCAATGTTCCTTCACCTTCCTTGAAGCCTACAAAGCTCACAACAAAAGCAAAGCAACACTCAAAGCGTAGCCAATTCATGAATATTATAGCATGAGTCCTCAAGTAGAAGGAAGTCACCTTAGCTTGTAGAGATAGCTCGATGAAGGGTAGCCATAGGTAACTCTCTTCGGTTCTTCTTGTCAACATATAGTCCATAGAGGTTGACGTGTATGCATTTGTACCTTCATACAACAAAGACCAAGCAACATATGTTTGTGTGTGATAGAGGAGCATGTCATTTGTGGCATGTCCATTATTGTTCACAACACGATTAGCACAACTCAAGTATACCAAATGGGATGCATATGCATGGCCAATGTGCATGGAAATCGTTTGAACATCATCCAAATGTGGAAACTCAAAAACTCCATATAACATAGTAGTGGGGCACTCAAAGCATTGGATCCAAATTTCAAACAACATCTTTGATGCAAGAATAGGAGGATTTGGCAAAAACACACAAGGAAATATATCCAAAACAAAAGTATTATGTTTGCAAACAAACCAAATGAAAGAGCAAGTGGTCCTTATGTTTGTTGCAACAACAAGACGAGATTCTTGGAAGCTCTCATGACAATTCATGTTCTTAATGGAATTGTGGTTGCACACAAAACATCGGAAAGGTAAATTGTTCAACATTTTTGTTGCAACAAACAAAGCATCATTATTTAAAAGCGAAGAAACATGAATGTCACAAGGGAAGATAATACCATTAACATGCTTGCAAGCAAACCATAGGAAAGAACAATTTGTCAACACGAAAGATGCAAAGCATGCCAAAGGTATCAGAGCTGGGTTCGATCTTGAACTCACTTGTGGGATGCTCTCAAGAGCTCTTTTTGTCAACTCGTGCTCAACCGAGGTTGACATGATATTGCGGGTACCTACACACATCATACACAAAAGGAAGAACGTGTGTGCATGGTAGAGATACACATCATCCATCATGACGTATCTCTTCTTGTGCACATCACCATTAATGTCAATCAAGTATGAAATAGATGCATGGTGAGTATGCAAGTGGGGAACATGCTTATCATTGCAATCATCAAAATCTCCAAAAATTGAGAAAGCTATGGGGGCCATCTCATTATAACGCATGTGGTCAACATTGTTGGAAGCAAAACAAGTGAAATAGCAAGCATTCATCTTATCGCAAGCAACGTATGAAATTGAATGACTAGCATGACAAGCCAAGTCCGAAGCAATTGGAGGATACACACAAGATGCATAGCATGGCATGTTTATGGCAATAATATCGCAATCAAACAATTCCACATGATCAATATTATGCAAAGGCAAAGCATCACATGGGAATATGAGTGAAGCATATGTAATGTCACAAGTATCATCCAAAACATGCATATCCTCACAATTCATCATGTCCACTAGTGGGATCATGGCATCATCAACACCCTTATTGTTACCTTGTTCATACCTCTCATATGAAGTGGGTGTTGTGGAAGTAGTGGCCTCCTTGTGGACGACTTCGTCTTCTTCATGTAGCCATGGCGTCGCATCATCTTCGTACACCATGTACATCTTCTCCGATTGAGGCATCATTGCTTCATGGCTTGGCGCGTCTTCATCCATGGAACCTAGCACAACACAAGAGAACACACTAGAGGTAGAGGGTAAGTTGTTAGAATTCGAAATGGTCTCACCGACCTATCAACTACCACTCTCAACTCACTAGGAGTATCGCTCATGCCCTCCAAGTGGAAGCACTCAATCTCACATATGGTGGAGTCACTCATGTCACTCTTGTTCTCACTCAAGTGGGCTAAGTGGCTCTCATACTCACATGGGATTGGTACCACATCATCACTCAAGCATATGGGGGTAGGCTCGGTTTCCTCAACTCCTTGCGCCTCCTTTGGTGAAGGGAAAATCCCATGCTCACCATTCTTGACCTTGTCGCCTCCAAGGTTGGATGCCATAAGATGGGCATCATCGCTCTCCTCCATGGTCGAAGGGAAAATCCCATGCTCGACCGTCTCGTGGCCATCGCGTAGTAGTGGTGGAGGTAGGCTCATGCTATCCAACTTGGCGAAGTAGAGGTCTACATTTTCCTCGTTGGCGAGGTTGTGTAAGTCAAGCGTAGGCATTGAAGCTTGATGGCGTGGAGGAAGGCTTGCTCTTGGTGCCATTGTGGTGGTGGCACGAGTAGTTGAAGGTGCCCTATGATGGTGTCGACGGAGGTCATTGGCGTGCCTTGCCGATGGTTGATGTAGGTGGCGCACTTGGTCGTCCACATGACACTCGCGACGATGATCATTTGCCTTGGCACTCTTCTTGTGCTTGTGGTGCCTTCTTGAGCTTGATTGAGCATTATGGTTGGTGCTCATCTTGAATTCTTCGTCTTGGTGGCGAAGATGCCTTAGACGATTTCTTGTATCCTCTTTATGGTGGCGATGCTCATGAGAGGATGTTTGTCGATGAAGATTCTTGTTTCTTGGCGCCTCTTGATGTATATGATGTTTGGACGACACTCTTGTTTGGATAGGAGGTGGATCTTGGCGCCTTGGAGGTGATGTAGCTTGGCGCCTTGGAGATGGTGTAGCTTGACGCCTTGGAGGTGATGGAGCTTGGCGCCTTGGAGATGGTGGCACTTGACGCCATCTAGGTGGTGGCGCTTGTCGCCTTGGAGGTGGATCATCGAAGTAGGTGGTGCCCTTTGGTGTGGCACGCTTGGCCTTGAAGGTCATGGATTCTTGATGATGCGCCTCCTCTTGCTTGGCGTAGTAGGCTTCCATCTCCACGCGGTGGAGGAATTCTTCATGGCTCGTGGAGGAGCCATCAAATTCGATGAAGTTCTCCGTGTCCTCCATGCTTGGTGAGGCGTCGTCGATGTCGCACTCGAAGTCATCCATGCTTGGGGAGTAATTGTTGGTGTAGTACTCCATATCACCCAAGCATGTGGAGCCATTGTCGGTGTAGTGATCCATAGGCTCCATGCATGAGGAGCCATTGTCGACGTAGAGCTCCATGTCTTCCATGCATGTGGAGTCGTCGTAGGTGTAGTGCTTCGGGTCCTCAAAGCATGCGGAGCCATTGTCGGTGTTGTGCTCCGTCATGTCCTCTATACTTGTGGAGTCGTAGTCATGGTGGATCATCATGGATTCTTCATAGATATCATCCTTGTTTCCAGAGTCCCTAGACATGATGCACAAGACCAAGTGTTGTATATGGAAGTGGTAGAGGGTGTTAGGGATACAACGTAGAACCTTACTTTACCTTGGAAGATCGTATCGTGCAAGTGGCCACACTTGAGAGCAATAAACCAAGCAAAGTGAAGTTCACGCGGAACACTAAAACCAACTACCAACAAAAAAACACACACACACAAGGCCTATGGTGGATAGATATGGAAAGTGGCATGTCAAGAACCAATCCGAAATCAAGATATTGTAATGGCAAGTAAAGAACCACAATGATCACAAAGCAAACAAGTCAATCCACAAGATAGGAAATATGTACAAGGCAACACACACGGTGGGATAAATAGGACTTGTGCGACGGAGAAAGTGAGCTAAGAACCAAATGATTACCTAGCGAAGACTATAAGCTCGTGTCACACAAGTACAAGGAGAGACGCTAGTTCGATTGCACAAAATTGGTGGGCTACAAGATATGCACAATAAGTACCACCTATATGATGTTCATCGAGCTTGCGCTTCCTATTCTATGAGGCACATGTATAATTCTTTATTTTTCCCTTTTCCTTTTTTCTATTTTTTTCTCCTTTTTTTTTTCTTTTCACTTGCCTCTTCCTTGTGCCAACAACTATACAAGATAACTATATGAGATAGCGTTCACAACGTTTGCTCGGAATCTACAACGTATCAAATGTGCATAGCCCAAGCAATCATAAGAGGAAATAGTCTCAATAGGTGTTTGTTGCTCGCAAAGATAGTGGGATTCACAAAGGAATGCAAGTGGGGAGAAGTCGCGGAATGTTTATACCTTTCGTCGACGATCTTCACCCTTTATTGTTGGATTCCGCCTTTCTCACGGAATTTGGATGGAGTAGATAGCATGAACAACATGGATGATTATGTAGAGCTCCTTCTCCTCTTCGAAACGAGCTAAAGAACACCAAAATCCGAGTTCGAATACAAAAGTTATGCTCAAAACGGTGAGCGGCTGAAATCTGGGAACCTGTTGTTTTTCTTTTCTGTACTGGGGGGTAGTACCGGTTGCCTGAGAGGTAGTACCGGTTGAGAGCGGTAGTACCGGATTTTGGGCCCGGTAGTACCGGTTGGTCCAGAAAATCCCAGTTTTGACGCGTTTTCGCGATTTTGGGGCGATTTGGGCGGAAAATCTTCAAGAAAAACACCAAATCGAAGGGGGAAATCAAGGAATTAGGCCATGGGAACGCAAAGGAAGGTAGATCAACAAGTTTAGCAAGTAATCCACGGATCAAAACCTACCAAAATGCACTCAAATCACAGATCGATCCAAAACACGAATTGGGGCTATTTTTGGTGGAAATTTCGAATTTATGGGGAAAAGACCAAATCGATGAGAAATCCGTGGCAACCAAAAGCTGCTCTGATACCAGATGATGGAGGGATTAACCTCTTGGGTGGCCCGATCTTGACAGATCTCGTGGTCAAATCGATGGGAAAGCGAGGGGAAAGGGAGAAGGTAGCGGAAGCAAACACACACCTCGCGAAGAACACGATGAACACACGCAAAACTCACACGATACAAGGCCGATTGCTCCCGAACGGCGGCCACCGGTCCGATAGAATCCTCGCAAGGAAAGATCGGTCAACGTGCTCCCTCAAATCCACATCGGAGAGGGAAGAACACCTTGGGGAGGGTCTTGACAACTTGGAGACGAGACGTCGAACTCCAAGGCCTTGTTCAACGATGGATGCGTGATGCAAAGTCCAATCGAGGTTGGTGACGATAGTCGGTCCCCTTGGTAAAGGGGATGAGGCAAAACTAGAGATTCCACAATGGGGGCTGTCTTTAGTCTATCATCGATGCCTAAGGGATACATGAGGGGTGGGGGCTCTATTTATAGGCCAGCCACTAAACAAGGGTAGTTTGGGGATAAACTAGGCGAATAGGTAAGTAAGGGGAATACATGGGCTGTGGCCCAACAGGTGCGCGTAGGCACACATGACCGGTAGTACCGGACTTAGGACCGGTAGTACCGGTCATCACCGGTAGTACCGCTCTAGCACCGGTAGTACCGCTTGCGGTCTTGGAGCATCCGTTGGAGCCGTCAGTAGCGAGCGGTAGAAGGGGGCGGTAGTACCGCTGACCGGTAGTACCGGTTCTGACAACCGGTAGTACCGCTTGGACCTGGTAGCTATCGACCTGTCTTCTTCCGTCTCCTCTTCCAAGCCTCCGTCTTGTCGGGCTTGGTGTTCCGGGCTTCCTCCCTTGCCTCCGTACTGGTCGGTGTGAACCTATCATGCATATGTGACGGAGTATGAAGTAGCATACCATTCAATAGGGCAGGAAGGGGGCTCGCATAGAGGAACGGATTCACCTTTGGAGTCCATGACGACTTGGCGTAAGTTGGAGACCTTGATGTAGTAAAGACCGTAGGTCGGGCTGCATCATCCAGATGATGGAGGGGTTAACCTCTTGGGTGGCCTGATCTTCACGGATCTCGTGGTCAAATCGATGGGAAATCAAGGAATTAGGCCATGGGAACGCAAAGGAAGGTTGATCAACAAGTTTAGCAAGCAGTCCACGGATCAAAACCTACCAAAACGCACTCAAATCATAGATCGATCCAAAACACGAATTGGGGCTGTTTTTGGTGGAATTTTCGAATTTATGGGGAAAAGACCAAATCAATGAGAAATCCGTGGCAACCAAAAGCTGCTGATACCAGATGATGGAGGGGTTAACCTCTTGGGTGCCCGATCTTCACGGATCTCGTGGTCAAATCGATGGGAAAGCGAGGGAAAAGGGAGAAGGTAGCGGAAGCGAACACACACCTCGCGAAGAACACGATGAACACACGCAAAACTCACACGATACAAGGCCGATTGCTCCCGAACGGCGGCCACCGGTCCGATAGAATCCTCGCAAGGAAAGATCGGTCAACGTGCTCCCTCAAATCCACATCGGAGAGGGAAGAACACCTTGGGGAGGGTCTTGACAACTTGGAGACGAGACATCGAACTCCAAGGCCTTGTTCAACGATGGATGCGTGATGCAATGTCCAATCGAGGTTGGTGACGATAGTCGGTCCCCTTGGTAAAGGGGATGAGGCAAAACTAGAGATTCCACAATAGGGGTTTTCTTTAGTCTATCATCTATGCCTCAGGGGTACATGAGGGGTAGGGGCTCTATTTATAGGCCAACCACATAAACAAGGGTAGTTTGGGGATAAACTAGGCGAATAGGTAAGTAAAGGGGGATACATGGGCGGTGGCCCAACTAGTGGGCGCAGGCACTGACATGACCGGTAATCGGGACTTGGGACCCAGAGTACCGTTCATCACCTGTAGTACCGCTCATGGTATCCTAGTACCGCTATGCCGGTAGTACCGCAAGCCGATCGGGCATCCAGTGGCGATGGCGCAGGCTTCGGTACCGGGCGGTAGCAGGGGGCGGTAGTACCGCTGACCGGTAGTACCGGTTCCGCCGACCGGTAGTACCGCTTGGACCTGGCAGCTGTCGACATGTCTTCTTTCGTCTCCTCTTCCAAGCCTCCGTCTTGTCGGGCTTGATGTTCCGGGCTTCCTCCCTTGCCTCCGTACTGGTCGGTGTGAACCTATCATGCATATGTGACGGAGTATGAAGTAGCATACCATTCAATAGGGCAGGAAGGGGGCTCGCATAGAGGAACGGATTCACCTTTGGAGTCCATGACGACTTGGCGTAAGTTGGAGACCTTGATGTAGTAACGACCGTAGGTCGGGCTGCATTAGACCTGCACGCCGAGACACAGCCATAGTCGCCGCGCTTGTGCTAGCGCAAAAAAAAAATCCACCACGGATAACTGCGTCGGGATTCTAAAACAACGGCGGATTATTTGGCTCAAGACAACGTGATCTGCTGAGTTAACGCTTCCGTGGTTCCTCGTTATATTACTAAAGAGAGCGGAACTTTAGTGCCATGTCACGTATTGCCAATGACGTGGTTTGTTCAACATCATAGATCTAGATAATTATTTACAATACTATTAATCAAAGTAAGGAGTTTACAATCATTAATTTAGCAAGATAAATACATTCAAATCAAAAATTCAATCTTATTGAGAGGATATTTATTACATCATATTACACTGCAACCACTTCTTACAAGGATCTATCGTTGTATTCAACTTCTCTTTTAGCAAGAGAATCTGAAAAGTGGGGGTTTATCCCCACTAATTCGTCTAACAAACAAATTATGAAAATAAAGAACTAAAAACTATCTACAACTAACCTAATTCTTCCATTTATCTCAATGATAAGTGAAGAAACTTACCTAATCTAAAATTTAGAGCCTCTCTATTCTACTAACACCCTACTATGACAACACAGCAACATGGCCACCATCCTCCAATGATTATGATAGGTGGCGGCGACAGCGAGAGCGCCATGTCCGTAATCCTTCGCACGAGCTACGCTGACCACGTTGTTGTGGATCTGAAAGAGATAACAGATCGATTATAGAAAGAACATATGATGCAACAACACATCGATTATAGAACAAACATGATATCACTGCAGATCGATTAGAGAAAGAACAAGATCCAACAAAAAATCAATTAGAGAAACAACAATATCCAATAGCACATCGATTGAGAAATAACCTTAGGCTTGGAGGACTCCAGCGTGGAGGATGGGTTGGATTGGCAGAGCTTGCGAGGCATCAACACATTTGGGAGGGCCCACGGTAGTAGAGATGGGAGTTGGTGAGATCTTAGGTTATTTTTGGAAATGACTAGGTTCAGATCTAGGGTTTACCTTGCCGAGAGAGTGGGTGTGACGCTGTACAAAGAGAAGACTTGAGAGAGTGGCGACAAAGGACTCCCTATATTATATAGGAAACGGGGTTGGTTGTTGATGAGATGTAGTGTTTGCTTTATGGGTTCTATAACATATGCGCCAAGTAACGTTCATGGAGCCCATACATCGGTCTCTAGCAGCTCTGGTAAGCAGTGGTGGTCTACACCTGTCAGCCAGACAAACCTAACCAGTTAACGGGCAGTGACTAACCATTCTCTAGCAAACATCAATAATTAATAACGCTTTAAAAGGGTGGCGGATATTGAGAATGCATCTCTTGGCCAAGCGAGGCCTTAAAAACCGTCGCCTTACCCGTCCATGTACCATGGCACCAAAATCCTCCTCTACCGTTTGTTCCACGGCATATAAGTGGCCGCCGAGGCAAAATGGTGCCGCCAAAGCTCATTCGTCCTGTAACCAACTATTGTCGATTCGTTTTTTCTTATACCATCCCTAAAATCCACCGGGTATGGGTTATTTTTGTAGTGTTAGCGGACACTATTCTTTCTGGGGCCCAAACCTATATAAATCTTGGTCTCTTTGTGCTACCATCGCGGTCTCCGATCGTGACCTCTCCAAACATACATCTATCGTCGTAAAATACCTCGACACAACATGTTTTCTTTTAATGAGTGTTTTCCATACCCCATCTCCATTCCTCCCTATTCTTTGGGCCAGCAAACCACCTTCCAATTAGCAGTCTACATTTCTTTTTCCCACTGTCATCCTACCAAAAGAATCTTGATCGCAAGTAATTCAATCATATGATGAATCACACCATTAATTTGGCCATCGAACTTGGCTCTCTCGATCATGATAACTAGCATATCAACCACTATATTGAGTACCATTGGTGATAATGGATCGACTTGTATTTTTACTTTCTTTGTTAGGAAATAGTTGTGTTGACGTCATCATTGGATTCAATGGCACACTGCCTCCTGAGAAAAATCTAGGGATTAAAGCTTGCAAGTTCGGGGAAAAACTTTTCATTCCGAGAGTCCGTTGAAAAGAAATTCCACTTGAATTTGTTATAAGCTTTCTTAAAATCGATTTTTAAAATAACCCCATTACACTTTTTCATGTATAGTTCATGAATTGTTTCGTGTTGAAAAACCACTCCATCGAGTATGTTATGACCTTGCATGAAAGCAATCTGTGAGGTGCAAACCACATGATTAGTCACATTGTTGTGCCTAATTGTTGCAACTTTGGTAAGAACTTCAAAACTAACATTAAGAATGCATAGGCATGTACTGTTGGATTCTTTCTTCTTGGTAAACCATAGGTAATAAAATTATCTCACCAAAATTGAGGGGCAATAAGTCTAGTTGTCTAGTATGCGAAAACTAAACAAAACTTGAAGATTTGACTTGATGACATCCCAAAAGTTCTAGTAGAACTCTGTCGGGAAGTCATCAGATACAAGATCTTTGTTATGTTTCATTTGGAAAACAACCTTTTTAACTTTCTCCTCCAAATAGTTCTAGTGATTCTCAACAAAAACTCCACTTGGCGATCACCAGGGAATTGGCGTCAAGGAATATATTCAAACTCGATACAATAGAGGCCAGACACGAGCTTCTGAAACTTAATTAGAATCTGAATGGATGTTTGTATCAACTAAAATATGATTGGATGGATGGATAACATATATTTAAACTCGGCGTTACTTCATGGCACAAACAGGCCACAACGTTAATATCCAATACGGATGCAGAGGTGGAACAATTGAGATAAGTTAGATCCCACTTTTACCCCTAGACTAACTCTAAGAAAAGTGGGATAAATGGGATAAGTGGGCCTAAAAGTGGTATCCCACTTGTCCCACTTGTCCATCCCTAATATCCAAGTAGGCTCCCTAATAGAGATATTAAAAGTAAACACTCTCCATACAACCTGTCGTCGGTGTAGCATTAGTATGGTGTCAAGGTACCTCTTGTTAAGCCAAGCAACCTCATTCACACCAATTCAGGCGCCATGACTATGACGGTCTCTTTTGCGGTGCGCCGGTCTGAGCCAGTGCTCCTTGGCCCTGCCAGGCCGACGCCCCGAGAGATCAAGCTCCTGTCCGACATCGACAACACAGAGTCACCGCAGAGCTACATGACAGCCATCTTCGTCTACCACGCAGGGATGTCGGAGCGCGGTGACCCTGTCGCCGTCATCCGCCGAGCTCTGTCCGAAGCGTTGGTGCACTACTACCCGCTGGCCGGGCGAATAAGGGAAGTGGAGAATGGTGGGGGCCTCATGGTGGATTGCACCGGCGAGGGGGTGATGTTCGTAGAGGCCAAAGCCGATTTCGGGCTGGCGCAGCTGGAAGCAGCCAGGCTGGTACTGCCTTTCCCTTTCAGTATGGATGAGCTACAACTCAACATGGATTGCGTCACCAGCGCACTCGACCATCCTATGTTGCTGATGCAGGTATCGTTCAAATATTTTACCTGCAATTCTCCTTGAGTTCAAACTTAGCCCATTTCCATTTTTAGTAAAAACTAGCTAGAGACCTGAATTTTGCACTGATGTCTTTTGTCAAAATGGATGTTGTTGACTGTATCCACCAAACACGAAGAGGGGGGTAAGCTAGCTGCTCCAGATTTGCCCAGTTTAGTACATGAACCCAGACTATATTCACTTAATTAGATGATGTGAATTAAGGTGGTGCATTTCTTAGTCTAATGTCCACTTAAGGATGGAGCCAGGAATGATACGCGCGTGAGATATATAGCGTGTGAAAACGGATTGCTCGTTTTAATAAAATGAGTTAATTCCAGTTTTTACCCTCTAGTTTCAAAATTTTAACACTAATTACCCCATTTCGAAAAATTTCATTCTAATTACCCCATTTAGTCCCAATTTTTTACCCCTTTTAAATTTTTGTGAGCGTTTTGACAGGTGGGTTGTGGCTGTTTTCTCCTGGCAGGTTTTTTTTTCCCAATCTCCTATCTCGCTATTGTGTTTCTCCAATCTGTGCTAATGGAGAACTAGCTGAGGTGGGTCTGGTGCAACGATAGTGCTGCTAGCTGCGGTTTAAATAAGAACTAGAAGGGCTTTGTAACAGGATCTTGTTCAGCAGATCAACCAATTAGGAATCGTATTAGCACTAGGATTTCTTTTGGCTAAAGAAAGACACTTTTTTGTCGAGGGAAGACACGGTTTGAGGAATAGACGAGACCAGGGTATCCAAAAAACAATATGGTTCAACTCATGATTAGACCACATATCGTGAGAAATAAAAACAAAAAAAAAGACGAATGGCATGCAACTTGTACTAGACACCCCTTGCCGAAACACTTATAAAATTTTACATGGGGTAAAATTGGCACAACTTTTCCTAAATAGGGTAATTAGGATAAATATTTGCTAAATGGGGTAATTAGTGTCAAAATTTTAAAATCAGGGGGTAAAAAGTGGAATTTACTCTAATAAAATGTATGTTCCATATGTATCATCAGGTGACTCGACTTGTGTGTGGAGGCATCATCGTCGGGGTTCGGCTCTGCCACAACATCTGTGACGGTCATGGCTTTGTCCAGTTCCTGTCCGCCATTTCTGACCTCGCCCGAGGACAGCCTTCACCGGCGATCACCCCTGCATGGTCCCGCGAGCTTCTAACCATGGACTCCACAACATACCCTGGCAAGAGCAGGGACAGGGACAGGGTGCGCGTCCCGGCGTCTCCTCCGTTTGCTCCGAAGAACGATATGGATGATATGGTGATACGTTCCTTCATCTTCGGACCAGCTGACATCGCGGCGCTGAGGACGAACTTGTCGCGGCGAGGCTCAGGGGCGACGGTGTACGAGGTGCTCGCAGCGGCCGTATGGAGGGCTCGCACCGCCGCCATTGCGCCCAAGGGTCAGGAGGACACCGTGCTTGTTCTAGTCGCCGACTTCAGGAGGAACCCTGCCCTGCACCTTCCCCCCGGATACTACGGCAATGCGTGCGGACCTCTCAGAGTGGTGGCGTCCGCTGACGTGCTCACGCGTTGCTCCATGGATGACGCGGTGGAGCTGGTGCGGAAGGCCAAGGCCGCTGCCGCAAACGTGCGGTCTGTGAATGACTTGGTGCTCCTCCATGGAACCGTGACACTTTCCAGTTCCAACATCTTCCTTCTTGCCGACCATCGACACCTCGGGTTGGGTGCCCTGGACTTTGGGTGGGGTCAGCCTCTCTATGGTGGGATCGCCGAGGTCATGTTTCGGTCCACCAGCCTTCTCGCTCTCAAGAATAATAGTACCCACGGAGAAGAAGAGGTGGTCCTGCCCATGGCACTGCCAAGGACCGCCATGGACAACTTTGTCACGAAGATGAACAAATTGCTCGACCACAACCGAGGTCGGCCACGGAGCTCTCTGTGACCGTTATCAATAAATTGCTTATATATATTAAGGGACACTAGTACTGCTCTATCCAAGTTCTATACTATCCTTGCTTCACTACTGTGTACTAGTATGCAAAACTTTTAAATACGGCTATGCACACGCGGTCAGTCGAGATATGCAGAAGATGGGAGTATTTTCTCTTTTTTTGGGTAAAAAATAATGTGTCCTATATATTGATATTGTCTTTTATGTGCCACATTCTGCGAAGCTGTACAAGTATAGGTGCCATGTATGTCATTTCTGTTCACTAGGTCGATTTGGTGTCACCTGCCTACGCCGCAAGAGCTTTTGCTGCACCACTTGACAACACCAAGTATTGTTATAATTGTGACAAGCCACTAAAGGAAAACTGCGAGGCGCCGAGGAACGGGTTCCTATGCCGATGGCCAAATGTCGGGGCCCTCGGCATAGGCCCCTCCCCAGGGCAGCCCACAAGGCTGGCCGTCGACGTAGCCCAGATAGGCCGAGGGCAGATCTCAGAATAAAAATGGCCGTCGGCATAGCCTTGATGGGTCGAGGGCGGCCCTTAGTATATGAACGGCCCTAGGCATAGGAACTGCCACTACGGAAAAAAAGTGCCGCTGTCGTGTAGACACGGCTTTGTCGTGTGCCAAATGGACTAGATACGGGGATAAGCACCAGTGGACCCACATTCTGTGGTTATGGAAGCTCCCTTGCTTTGAGGGTCTTGAGCTCCCGCATAACATTGATGTAATGCACACCGAAAAGAATATCGGCGAGGCCCTTTGGAGCACCATAATGCAAACCGAGAAGACGAAAGATAACATCAAGGCTCGAATTGATCAAGAAGCATTGTGCGATATGCCAAAGTTGAACATGCAGCCACCCAAAGCCAAAGGCAGAAAAAGGTGGTCTAAGCCAAAGGCTCCTTTCTGCCCAACAAAGCCCCAAAGAAGGGAGATCTTCTAGTGGATCGCGCAAAGTTTGTTTTTCCCTGATAGGTACGCAACCAAATGGATGAGGGGTGCAAACATGGAAACGTTGCGAGTACAAGGGCTCAAGAGTCATGACTACCATGTATGGCTTGAGCGGATAATGTCGGTGATGATTTGAGGATATGTCGATGAGGAGACTTGGCGGGTGCTGTCGAGGTTGAGATTTTTCTTCCACCAGATTTGTGCTAGGGAGTTAGACCGTAAAGTGCTTGAGAAGCTACAGGAACAGGCACCCGAGTTGCTTTGCGATCTAGAGATGGTCCTTCCGCCAGGGTTCTTCAATCCGATGCAACATATGATCTTGCATCTTGCGGACGAGGCTTTAAAGGGGGGACCTGTGTGGGCCCGTTGGCAGTTTCTGACCGAGAGAGAAACAAAGAAGCTTCTTAAGAAAATAGGAAATAAATGCAAGATCGAGGCATCCATAGCCGAGTTAGTCATTAACGAGGAGGTTGCAAACTTCACCACAAAGCACTATGATGCCAACATTTCCACAAAGCACAACCCAGTGTTTCGTTACAATGCCGCCAACCCTGAAGATGTACCCAATCTTAGCATCTTCGTTGGGATAGGTGGCAAATCAAGTGGCACAAAGAGATTCGCAATGAAAAAACTTGAGCGGGAGTTGATCCACTCGTATGTCTTGAACACCATGGAAGAAGTGAAGCCGTACATCGAGTAAGTGCTCATCATTTAGTTTTCCGCAAACATTCACTTCTATGTCCGTGCATAACTCTCCTTTAAATTGGTATAGACAATTCAAGAGTGCACATTGGAAGAATCCAAATAGGGAGCCTAACCCTCAAGAGGAGCAGGATATTTTCGATAAGGGTGGTGGTTTCGGTTTCGTCAGCTGGTTCTGTGGTTTGGTACTATTCGAGCCAACATCTCGTGCTACACTTCTTGTGATAAACTTCTTATGCTAAACTTCTCTTTCTAACTTGTAGGCAAGAACTGACAAAGAGATGCAACCCGAGCTAAGAAATATTGCTAGGGGCTTTAACCATTCAGTCAACACGTTCAATGCTTATGACGTGAATGGGTATCGCTTCCATACCCATGAATACACAACTAGTCGGCCCAACCGGAAGACAACAAATAGCGGGGTCTTTTGTGAAGGCTCAGATGGCCTCTAGTACTATGGAAGAGTCGAGGGTATATATGAGATGAATTGCGGTTTTGGCAAAGGGCTAAATCCCTTTGTATTCAAATGCCAATGGTTTGACCCACATAAGGTGAAATGGGATCCTGAAATTGGACTGGTCGAAGTTAAGAGAAGCTCCATGTATGCGGGAGATGATGTTTACATTTTGGCTACTCAGGCCTTCCAAGTATTCTATCTTCCATACCCATGCTAAAACCCGACAAAACATCTACAGGACTGGGATGTTGTGATGACGGTACCTACACGCAATAGGCCGCCCTTGCCAAACAAGGATGATTACCGCCGCCTAGACCCCTCAACAAATGATGGCGAGTTTTATCAGGAAGAAGGGATCCCCGGGCAATTCACTATCGACCTGTCTGCCGATGGTGACATGGTCATAGACGATGAGCAAGAAGAAGCCAAGGAGGAGGACACTGCGCAAGATGAAGCTGAGGAGGTTCACAACCAACAAGATGTGAGTTTGCTCGAGGCGTTCCATGCAGGCCTTGACATCAACGATCCACAGGGACCACCTTCAGGTTTCGTGGATGATTATTGGTGGCCGGAAAATGATAGTGATGACGAAACCTCTCGTCCAATTCATAATCCCGACTCAGGCTTCTGATCCATGTAGTAGTAATAATCTTTGTAGTAGTGTTTGCTATGTAATCCCGCCGAGCTATGTAATAAATTTTCTTTCCTTTTGTCTTTGTATTTGTAAGAACTCTATGCTATGTAATAAAATTTCTTTCCTTTTGTCTTTGTATTTTTATGAACTCTATGAAATAGATTAGATATCCCTAAAGTCGAAAGGAAAGACATTACTTCACTATTCGTATAGCATGGACGACATTGTTATATGAATCGTGGAATGGTTTCTTTCCTTTCGTCTTTGGAGAAACACAAGGAAGGCTTCATCTTTTAGCCCCAAAGTCGAGAGAGGACAAGTATTTTTGAGATTCATATAGCATGGGGATGTGACGATGGCAAGCCTAGGAAAGGATTCTCGATCTACGACAACGATTCCTTTCGAGGAGTCATTTCCGTGGAGACCGAATCCTTTCCTTGGCTTGCCGCGTCTGATACCCATGCTATATGGATCATGGATGTATTTCTCTTCTTTCGTCTTTGCTGATACGAATAGATTAGATAGCATGACTTAAATAAAATAGATTAGATATCCCTAAAGTCGAAAGGAAAGACATTACTTCACTATTCGTATAGCATGGGCGACATTGTTATATGAATCGTGGAATGGTTTCTTTCGTTTCGTCTTTGGAGAAACACAAGGAAGGCTTCATCTCGTAGCCCCAAAGTCGAGAGAGGACAAGTATTTTCGAGATTCATATGGCATGGGGATGTGACGGTGTCAATCCTAGGAAAGGATTCTCGATCCACGAAAATGATTCCTTTCGAGGAGTTGTTGTCGTGGAGACCGAATCCTTTCCTTGGCTTGCCGCGTCTCATACCCATGCTATATAGATCATGGAAGTATTTCACTTCTTTCGTCTTTGCTGATACGAATATAGTGTGTGTTTAAAACTTTAGTATTATTGTACTGTTATGAATCTTGTGTCACTGATGTGTACTAATAAACTACTCTTTTCACTCTGTTTTGCAGGTGATTGAAAGATGCCGGGGGGAAAGGGCGTTACAACAAAGCTGAAAATCTTGGCTAAACTTGTAACTGGTGGTTCGAAAGATGCTAGGGGGAAGCAGCCTGCTAGTCCTAGTGCTAGTGCTCCATCGCGCACTTCACAGCAGCGAGGGCGTGGGAGGCATGCGAGGACTCCTAGTCCCCCTCCGGTCTTCGAGGAGGACGAGCAGGAGCAGGAGCAGGAGGGGGAGGACGAGGATGAGGAGCCAGTTTGCCGTCAGGAGGATGAGGGGACGCACTCGGATTCTGACGATGAGGAGGACGAGGAGGAGCAGGAGCAGGAGCAGCAGCAGCAGGAGGATGAGGGGTTGGGGTCTTTACCCTACGAGCTTGACGCGTCCTTGAGGTGGGCGCCTCCAGAGGATGAGACGTCATACCTTGAGGAGTACGCGACCGGCGACTCGAGCCTGGTGCCACAGGAGAAGGCTCCATATCGGCGTGGGGTTTCGAGACTCCCGGACCTACCTTATCCCTATGCGGACAAGGTAATCGTGCCCGCTGGGTCGAGGTACATGATCTGACCCTAAACCATACATCTTGTCTTTTCATTTTGCAGTGCCTTTCTATATCAGGATGGAATCACGCCATATCGTGGCTACTCAAGCATCCTTGGAGCCCTGGTTAGAAAGTATTTTCCTGGGATTGTCACTCTCCCAAATGGTTCGAAGGATGTGGCTTGGACTTGGAAGCATTACAACTATGTCGAAGATCCGGAAATTTTTTACACCAGCATTGCGGAGAAGATTCAGGTTTTGTTCTGGGTAAGTTTGTTTCGCTTGTCATAATTCAATCGTCTTGAGGATGAAATATACTTGCACTCATGGCTTTGACCCCCCTTTTTTTCCTATATGCATACTTGTAGAAGTATTTCGACATGGACAGGACGCGCAAAAGGGAGTGCTTGTCGATCGTTCACGAGCTTGCCAAGAGGAAGGTGCAAGACATGCACTACGAGGAACACGTGAACTGCGTCCGCAACTGGTTCGGCGATCGAAAGATTTGGATGAACAAGAGCCAAACCTGGGAGATGCTCTTCGAGCCATGGCAGTACCTGCAGGTAGTTGCATTTTTGTTTTATTGATTTCTTGACCTTATTCTATTTTCTATTGTACTAATACATGTGTCTTGTGGATGTAGAACCCTCCTCAGTTCGTGGACATACCCCAGTACCTCCAGAAACACGCCGATGCAATGAAGCGGTGAGAGGAGATGGGGTGTGGATCAACCGCCAAGGTAGCATCCCCCTCTCCCTTCTCAGGCAAAAAAAGGTGAGGAAATGCTTTATTTGTTCTTGCTTGTAATGTTATTCTTTACTTCGCCCTTTGGAGTGCCCCTTCACTTAACTTCGTGCTCTTTTGTGAAGAAAACAAAGACATGTGAAGAGTTGTCCGTGTTTGCTGTTTGGAAGAAGACACGCACGTTGGACGATCCTAGGAACAGGAGCCTATGGATGAACGAGGGAGCCAAGCTCCGGGTGAGAAGTACCCTGAGAAGTACAAGGAGGTGCATGGCGAAGATTCCAACCCTGAGACCACCCCCTTCGACCCCGAGGTCGTCGTGCTGGCGGGAGAAGGCCATAAGAATGGTCGCCTATGGATCGGCCACGGGTCCGTCAACCCTAGGACCGGTCCATCTATGCGCCAAGTCCGGCGTGGTAGGACGAGCGACCAGCCTGCTGTAGAGACCCGCCCACGGTCTTCGGTTGTAGCTCTCGACCAGTTACGGGTATGTTCTTCCTCGGTCATCTATGTTTTACTATATGTTTTGTGTTGCAATGTTCATCACATCGTGGAGACACGACATAGGAGGAGATGGCCGCTGATAGGGCACGCAGAGAGGCGGCCGAGCAGCACCAGCAGCAGCTGGAGCAGCAGATGGCCCATCAGCAGGGGTTGCTGGAGCAACAGGGGCAGATGATGCGGTGGATGACACAGCAAAAGCTCATCAATTCTCAACCGGGGACTCTTCCTACTCCTCCTTTCGCCTTCTCATGGGTAATTGATAAAGTGTCTTATTGTCCAATGCTCGCAATTTTCAATCTTGCCTTATTGTCTAATGCTCACAATTTCCAATGCTGCAGATGGACAATGCGATGCCGCCGCCTGGTGGGTCCACGGGTGGATCGAACAACCAGGCGCCGCCGTCTTTCACCATCAACAATCCGTCGGTCGTCTGGAGGCTGAATCAGAGTCCTCCAGGTTTGTTTTCTTATACTTGTCAAATTTAGCCATTCCATCACATTTATAGAAATTTTAGCCATGCTATGACACTTTTAGAAATTTTAGCCTTGCCATGATACTTATAGAAAATTTAGCAACTCCATGACACTTGTAGGAAATTTAGCCTTGCCATGATACTTATAGCAAATTTAGCAATTCCATGACACTTGTAGATAATTCTATGCCATTGTCAATATTTTAGCCATGCTATGCAACTTGTAGAAATTTTGGCCTTGCCATGACACTTATAGAAATTTTATCCTTGCCATGGGACTTGTAGATATTCGTGATTTTACTTGTCATATTGATGTAATTTGCCATGAGACTCGTCAAAATCCCATGTAATTGCCATTGCCATCAACTTGCCTAGAAACTTGTACATATTAATAATTTTACTTGTCATATTGATGTACTTGTCTTGAACTTGTAGGATCTCACGATGGAGCATGAGCTTGTGGAGCACACGGCGGTGATGGTCTTGTAACATTTGTCTAGTTTAGGTCTTGTAACTTGTTGGTTATGCACTTGGTAGTACTTGACACTTGTGGCATGAGCTTGTGGCAAGAATAAACACTACCATTTGACACTTGTAATATTTGTGAATTTTCTTGCTTTCGTAGTGATGATGTGATACTTGTCTTGAGCTTGTGGTGATATTTGCTAGTGTTGGTGATGCATTTTGGTGTTGGTGATGATATTATTATTGTTTTTGATGATTATATTGTTGTTGTTGATGAGTATATTATTGTTGTTGATGATCTGTATGATCATATATATATATTATATGTTTTGAATTGTAGGAAATGACCGGAAACAGATTTTTTTTTGAAAAATGATAGCTCCTTTGCCGTGTGTATACACACGGCAAAGGAGCCACGTGTAACGCACATGTGTGCTGCTGGACATTGTCATCGGGGCTTTGCCATGTACGATGCGCAACAGACACACGACAAAGGTGGAGACGTTGCCGTGTGTCACCCCTGGCTGGCACACGGCAAAGACAGAACACACGGCAAACAACTAGGCACACGGCAAAGGAATGACACACGACAAAGACCAATGCACACGGCAAACAAAAGGCACACGGCAAAGAAATCACACACGGCAAAGGGAGAAGGCACAGGGCAAAGAAATGACACGGCAAAGATCTGTTGGCTCCGTCAGATGGACAAAACCGTCACGGTAAAGGCTTTGCCGTGTTCCTGGTGCTAAGACACACGACAAATGGCCTTTGCCGTGACGATCATTGCCGTGTGGCGTTACACACGGCAAAGCCTTTGCCGTGTTCCGAAAGACCTTTGCCGTGTGGGAACACCGATGTGGCAAAGAACCTCTCTCCCGTAGTGCTGGTGGTGGAGGCCGGGACGGGACGGCGGCCGGGGCGCTTGCTGCGGACGATGGCAGCGGCCGGGGGGTGCGCGGTCAATGGCGGCGGTCTGATGGTAGCGGCCGGGACACGCGCAAACGATGATGGTAGTTGGTGGTGGTAGCGGCCGGGGCACGTGCGCGGACGGCAAACTTGGACAGCCTGCCGGTGTCCTGGAATCGGGGCGGCGCGTCTCCTGCGCGTCGAGTTAATCTGCTGATGGCCACGGCTCCCCGTGCTCTACTCATATCTGCATCCAAAGTGCAGAGTACCTGCAATGTGTCTGATCAAATGCTTTACCGCTGTCCAGTTTTCTGTCATCGGTGTTTATATTAATCTGCTGATGAAGTTGACGGTCAATGAAATGTGTGGTCGTGTGTGGACGAGGTAACATAGACTCCCCATGATGTTGGGGTAGGAGGTGATGTCCACAAGGGAATTCAAGCTCTCCTTGCTCAATTTGAGGCACGACCCCATCGATATATGCATAGGGATGTACCCTGACAGCCGGATAACATCTCACTCACACCGTCTTGTTGAACATTGTGTCGTGTTCCCTTGCGATGATGTACTGTGCAATTGGTTTGTTTGACGAACGCCATGAGTTGATGAAAAAATGCTGATAATCTCAACATCATCCATTGTGGCATCCCCTGCACTAATCTGCTCTTCATAAGTATAATCCTCCTCATATGTACTTTGTCGTACTTCTTCCTGGTGGATCCACCAATCTTACCACACTAGGAATCCCCTTTTTTCAAATGTGTCTGAATATTTGTAGTGCTTGTAAAACTCCTGATGTTTTTATAGTTGTAACCCATGGGTCCTTTTTGTCAACCTCATTCTTTCTAGTTGCATCCAAAAACTCCGCAACAACATCGAGGTACACATCGGTCACAAGATTCCCGAGGTACATCCACCCACGGTTCATATGCAAAATAAGACAAATTAATATTCAAAAGTAATAAAATATGAATTTACATGCATTTAATACATCATTTCTCCAAAAAAAAAAACAAATAGAAGAAAATTGATGTAATCCAAAAAAGCATTTTTATGGACCCTCTAGTTATAATCTGGAGGTTCCGAATTCTCCTTTTCATGCCCTAGTCTTACGAGCCTAGACCCTTCCTCTCTCTTCCGGAGCCCCCTTCTGCCCCGTGCCTCTCTCTTCTCCCTCCGGAACCGCCACCTCCAGCTGTCCCCACCCGTCACCGTCCGCCGGCTGTGGTTTATATCGAGCTCCACAACATTTGGATATACCTGCCACGAGGTGTCACAGATGTCAAATCATCGCCGCACCTTAGACCTTCGCTGCCTGCGTATGTGTCACCGAATCACACTCGGGGACTGTTCCGCTCAACCCAGGGGCTGCCGAATCACACTCGGGGACTCCTCATGTCATGTCGGTAGAACATATGTGTGATGAGCCAATGGAAATTGATTGAGAGATAGACCCGGCACCAGTGATACTAGCTTGGGCGCAACCAATATTTAACTACTTGAGAGATGGAACATTGCCCGATGATGAGATATTAGCAAGACAAACAGAGAGAAGAGCAAAAGCATACACAATAATCAACAAGGAGTTATACAAAAGGAGTGTGACAAGTGTACTACAACGTTGCATAACTCCAGAGAAAGACCAAGAAATACTGTTGGACATTCATCAAGGAGTATGTGGGCACCATGCGTCGTCAAGAGCATTGGTATGCAAGGCATTCCGATATGGATTATACTGGACAAGTGCACTGGATGAGGCACATGAGCTAGTAAGAAAATGCAACGGTTGCCAAGCGCTATGTGTCAAAGTCACACTTGCCAGCATCCGAGTTGAAAACTATACCAATCACTTGGCCATTTGCAGTATGGTGCCTGGATATGGTACAACCATTCAAACCAGCAACGGACGGCATGACTCATACTAGTAATGGTTGGCAAGTTCACCAAATGGATAGAAGTGAAGCCCATCAAGAAATTAGAAGAAAAACAGCTGTCACATTCCTAAAAGATATAATCTTGAGATATGGTCACCCGCATAGTGTGATCACAGATAATGGCACAAATTTTTCCGAAAGAGCTTTCGCTCGCTTCTGTGGGAAAAATCGAATAAGACTTGACATAGCGTCAGTCGCTCATCCATAATCAAATGGAAAAGTTGAACGAGCTAACGGCTTAGTTCTATTCGGGATAAAACCCCGCCTAATGGAACCACTCTAGAGATCACCTGGTTGATGGATCAAGGAACTACCCTCAGTGCTGTGGAGTTTAAGGACAACTCTGAATCGATCAACAGGCTATACGCCATTCTTCCTTGTGTATGGGGCAGAAGCAGTTTTGCCTGCCGATATAAAGTATGACTCGCCATGAGTAAGACAATACTTGGAAGCCTAGGTGAAATAGGCCCGAGAGGATGGAGTTTATTTACTCGAAGAAGCCAGAGAATTGGCATTGTCCAGATCCGCCATATACCAACAAAGTCTTCGACGCTATCATAGCCGGAAAGTTCAACCTCATGTTTTCCGAGAAGGGGATATGGTGCTCAGGCTAGTGCAATGCACAGCCGGGATGCATAAACTATAACCCCCATGGGATTCTTGTAAAACTTAGGAATCTCGGGTCGAGATTCTTGTAAGGGGGGTACAGCTGTAACAGCCCAAGCTTGTAAAATATGTAATTAGTAACTAAGCATTGCATGCATGTGTTAAACTCAATAAAATATTGCATGTGATCAAGTGTATGGTTTAAGAATACAATTACCAAACCCTAAACCCTACTTTTTCTCCCCCTATTTGAAATCAATTCAAAACGGTTTGAGTTCAAAAAAGTACAAAAACAATTGGAGCCCAAAATGTATTACAAGGGCTCATAAATACTTTACATATTTTATAAAAGCTACTGATATTTCTGAATGATTCAAAATGGAATTTGAAATGGAATTACAAAACAGATTTTGAAATCAGAAAAAGAAAAGGTTTTTCCAAGAAAAAAATAGAGCAGGAGCAAGCCAGGCCGCAGCCCAGCAAGCCTCCTCCTCTTTCTCCCTCTCCCGCGGCCCAGCTAAGGCCCAAGTGAGGCCCGTACCTCTTCGCCCCGCTCTCCTGTCGTCTTTCTCGACAACGCCGAGCAGCTCGCTGTCGCCAGCCACGCCGTCGATCGCTGCCACCTGCATCTGACCGTCCGCCGCCGCCTGGAGGAGGATAAGATCTTCGCCGCGTCTCCCTGGCTATCCTCATCCATTACCCACCTCTCAGAGACCTCTCTCTTCTCTCCCGCGCGAGGTCCCGAAACCCTAGCTTCGACCAAGGAATCGATGCCTTGAGCTCCATCGCGCTCTGAGGATCCTTCCCGCCCAAGGAATCGAGGGGGGGCGCAGTACATCGTCACCCTCGACTCGGTCTTCTTCATCACCGACGACCACCGCCGCCATGGATTCCTTCGCCTCCTTCCTCCCCAGGCCTCACCGTCACCGTCAACACCCTCCTGGTGAGCTAACGGTCCTAGTGGACCTCTCCAACCTTTCTCTCCCCCTCTGGTTCGACCCCCCACCGTGCCCCGCCGTCCGCCGTCGTCGGGCACCGTCACCACCACGCCTCCGGTGACCATTTAGGAGCGGCGCCGCTGTAGTTTGGTTCGTCTCCGTGCGCTAATTCGAACGAGACATAGCACGCCCCTCCCCGAGCCCTGTAGCGCCGCCAGTCGCCGCTGTCTGGCCCGTTGGCCGGTGAGCCAACGTGGCTCCCGCGTGGCGCCTGCGTGGCTGCACATGTGGCCTTGGGCCCAGCCGTCAGTGACTGGGTCTGGCCTCTGCCTCAGTAAGAAATGTATAGGGTTAGGTCTCTGACATCATATGATGCAGTAAATCAATTTAAAATGTTTTAATAATTTCAGAAATTGTGTTGAATATTGTAAATTCAATAACTTTTAATCTGTAATTCAGAAAAATACAAATAATATATCAAAATGTTCAAAAAAATGAGAACTATCTAATTAACCTATAATCATGCATTGTTCAAGAACTTTAATGACAAGTTTAATTAGAACAACATAGTAACCCCTCTCATGTGTTTCCGGAGTTTTCCGAGTTAGGGTTTTCAACCCTCGGAACCCCGTTTAAGTTGTCAAGCATGCCTTAGGGTTTCATTTCAACACAAGTTAACTTGTCATATCATCCATATTTATTGAGAATTGCACATGCCATGTATTGAATGTTTCTTCTCCCTTTCCGGTATTTGGTTCTTGGCGATAGGATCCGAACCCGAAGTCGAAGTCAACAACACCGAAGATCCGTACCTGTCTACTAACGGACAAGGCAAGCGTAGCCTCTCATTCTGAACCTACTTTTACAAAGTATATTACTTTCTCGCTATGGTGCACATGATTCAAATGTGGTCTTTTGTCAGTAGTTAGGGTTACCTATCTGCTGCATAGTTTCCCTGTTGTAGCCTTATACTCCTGATCCACTGCTCCTAGCATACCTAGGTTTGGCATCTGAGCGTTGCTAGAGCTTCTGAGATCGACAGCTTAGCCATGCATAGTATCAACGTCTGATCTATCCGAACGATGAATCAGAGGTGCCGAAGAATCTAGAAAGGTAGGAGTTGGTGACATTCCCGAAGGAGTTAACTAAATCTGCTAAGTCTTGTATGGGATGCCACATTGGGTGTGGTTTTTGTAGTCCCATGCTCGCCACCACTAGGAACTGAGTTCTTACCTTTGGAACCAAGACGAGCGTGCAACCACACGGGGCCTGGACAACCTCATGACTAACTAACTTGCCTAGTAGATTCCATGAGTCACATAGTTCAGGCGTTCCATTCGACATATGCATAGAAAATCTTTTGAAAGATTTGCCGGGTGAAGTTGGTGCATTCATAACAGGTAGGGAAGCGTGGACTGGGTTGCTTGGGGTAGATAGCGCCCCTGGTAAACCAACCTCGCCTCACATATTTAAGTACCGGCTTCGGGATTTGACCCGTTATGGCGGAATCATACTTATTGCGTGACTCATGGTCTCGGCGAAAGCAAGGTAAAGGTCGCGGTCAACCACCCTCTGCCGGCCTTCCAAGGAAGAGGGCTAATAATTTGGCATTAAGAGTCAGTTGATGCGTGTGGGTAAAGTTGTACACCCCTGCAAGGTTAAATCTTTTCGAAAAGCCGTGTTCACGGTTATGAACGACTTGGCGACCGGACTTAAGATCATAGATATCATTAACCACTATAAAACTTGCTGATCCACGTGTGCTTAAGGATGCTTCCTCCGGGTCGAGGGGGTGATCCTAGATAGGAGGTTCTGATGAAGCTGGTGGTTACCGAGATGTGATGAACAATATGAATAAGTCGCTATCTTATCCCTTTTAAAAGATTCTGTGTAGACGAGCCTCTTCTCTATCTTGTTTACAAATAAAGATTGCTTTCCGCAAAAGAAAATCCAGAGAAAGCCTTTATAGCCAGATAATGTAGATACTAGGTTATCTAAGTCTTGCGGAGTACATTCTCGTACTCAGCCTTGCGCCATTGTTGTTTTTCTACAGAGGATCTAGTTGCAACTGAAGGTGGCTTCTACGTTGACATCGATGAGTAGTTGGGGGTCCCAGGTAGCAGCCTGAGGACTATGGGATGGACGTCGCTTTTGTTAATGGCCTCTTAGGCCTTTTGCTAAGTTGTTTTGTAGAACAACATAATTTGCATTCGCTGTGTGATGTATTGTTGGGTCTATGACCTCTGGTTTGTAATAACTCTAATATCTCACTCTGCTAAGAGTTTAAACTTATGCTGTTGAATCCCTGTGTTCTATAATGTTACCAAATCATACTGTGTTCTTCCGTGTTTGGAGTTGAACTTATCTTAGATCATGATCTGAGGTTAGTTTAACCCTAAACCCGGGGGGTGCTACAGCTGGTATGCCAGCCACCAGCTTTGGTAGTGCTGCCAGATCCGACAGCTGCAGACTCGCCCAGCTGACCCGCCGGAGCAGGTGCCGTTGTTGATGTTATGGGCCGGATCTATGGAGCGGTGCCTGGAGCGTGGATCAGAGTCAGTTGCTTAGTCGCTGATGGCTTGCTGGATGCGGGGCGAGCGTGGCCTTGGCCAGCAGGTCGAGTCTAATCTTTGGCCAAAAAGGCAGGAGGGGCAGGTCTAGAACTGGTTGGAGAAGAAACAGGAGCCGAATGAGTAGGCTCAACAACATTCTGAGGGGCAACAACTGGGTCAACGGGTACACTAGAAACTGGAGAGCTAATCACAGGGGTCTTCTCGGCGCCGATATTGCTGGCGCCGGGATCAAGGGTCTGTTATGGTAAAACAACTAGAGAGCTAGGTCAGGTCTCCTCTGTCGAGCGCACCACCGGATCAACCTCACTCTGAGACTCATGAGCCTCAATAGTGAGGGCAGTGTCACGGACGGGGCTCTGCACAGCAGTGTCAGTACGAGGAGGAGAAGCAGGCCATAATGGCGAAAAAGACATGCTAGGTGCAGCTTGACTGGCGGACATGGCCACACTGAAAATAAAAACATAAGCTTATAAGAAGACAAGCAAAGAACTAGAAAAGAAAAGGAAAGGTAACGACAACAAAAGTTACCCGGAAACGATCGGGTCGCGCGGGACGCGACGAGTGACCCGGCGCCCAGCGGTCTTGCGAGTGTGGGATAATGTGGCAACAGGAGGTGCAGCAGGATCGAGTCGTTGTTTCTTTGAAGGCTGAGAACTGGAGGAGGCCCTACGCCGCTTACTCGACTTAGCGGCAGGGATCTTGCCGAGTCCGCCCACAGCGAGAGGGGGAACCTCATGTACCTGCCCAGCTGCATGAGTAAATGACAAGCTCAACGGGATAAGTTAGAGAGTTAAGGTCAAAAGACAAGTACCTCCGGAACTTCACAGACCACGTCATCATCAGACCAATCTCGCAAAGGATTTCGATTAGAGGTCTTACCTGGAGCAGAGGCAGAAGCAGCATGCGGGATTGCCATGAAGCACACCAGATCGAACTCAACATCATTAGTGTCGGAGCGATCTTCATAGTAGGCCCTAGGAGGGATGGTACTGTCATCAACCTGGTGAACGAGATTCTGCGGAAGAGAAACAGAATAAGATCAATAAATAAACGGAACAACAAGTGAATGCAAGGAAAATTATGTCTTCAGCGAATGAATAACTCAGACGCTTACCCTGGGGATAGGCCTATCCTGGCTGAAAGGGGGCAGCTCCAGGCCCAGTTTTCCGCTAAGGTCAGCTTGAAGATCGAGCTGACTCGGCGGGCCACTGAGTCGTTGGTGAGATCCAAAGTGGAGGGCCGGGTAGGATCTCGCGGGCCGCTCATGAAGCACATCTTGTGGCTTCTAGCCTGGATGGGGCTGACCCGGCGTGCGATAAAAGCGCACATGAGATCCTCCTTAGTTAAGTGGAAGTTCTCATCTGGTGAGAGCAGCCTCTCGAGGATACCATGAGCCTCATTCACCACGGCATTCTTGTCGCGCGAGTCAAGCTTCCAAAACTCCTTGCTGGGAACCTCGTCCTTGAAGGGGGAAGCCGGATGTAGTCATTAGACCCGCTGTTCTTGACATAGAAAAAGGTTCTATGGCATTTCTTGCAAGAATCTATGCCGGTGACCCGAGGAAAGATCGAGTCTTTCCTGGGCGTGATACTGGCGGCACCACACCTAGTGGGCCTTTTCTCGGCGTGGGGAACGCCGAGATCAGACACAACCTGTATCCAGAAATTGAAGTACTTGGCCCAAAGAAGAATAGTGGGCCAAATACCAATATAGCCTTTGCAGGAAGAGATAAAGCAAGAAGGGGAGCCGATCGCATTGGCAGGAAGATGGTGAGTTTGAAGATGAAAGGTGGAAAGGACAGACACGAAGAAATTGCTCGCAGACAGCGCAAAACCACGCTCAAAGTGTGAGAGGAAAACTACCCTCTCATTAGCCTCGGGCTTAGGAACAATTTTACCTGAAGGGAGGCGACAGTCAACTTCGAGAGGGATGCGCCTGGTGGAGCGCAGCCACTCGAGTTCCTCCGCCGAAACCTCTAAGCCCTCCCAGCCATGGCGCTCGTCGATGGTGACCTCGTGCTCCTCTGGTCCTCGCCGGCATCACGGGCGTCCATGGTGTCGCTTGGTTCTGGCTCTTCCGTTGTTGGAAGAGGCTTGGAGGTGAGAGGACCCGTCGTAGAATTGAAAGGGGAAGAGGAGAATTGTTGGAGAGAAGCAGCATAAGAGACAAACCGCAAGGAGGCAGTTCAGATTTTGGGGGCGCGAGGAACAAGAAGGAGGCAAGGGGAAACTGAACGGGCAAAGGCAGTGAAGTTCCCCTCAACCCTACTTAAGGAGAGTAAAAACCCCAGGCATGGGATCCCTCTGCGCCATGCGGCCACCGTGTGATCGTGTATTCGACCGAGTGAGCACATCAGCGAGTGCCACATGTAGGAGATACTCGGAAAATCCTAGGCCACGTCACGATGTGCAAGACACAAGGCGCTGAGTGATGGGATTGCCACAATGATGGGGAGTTACTGCGCCGCAGTCACAGTGCGGTCAGGATTTGGGACAAAATTTGAGGCAAGCTATCATGATTACAAGCTGTCAGTGACTAAGGCAAGCCAAAAATGACTCGGCAACGTCAAAAGTGACTCGGCACAAGGAAAAAATGAGCCAGAAAGTCAAAGATGCGACTCAAAAAGAGCAAAATAGACTTGGCAAAGATCGAGATTATGCCAAATAGTGCGCCCTAAGCAGTAAATGCTGAGAGAAAGAGAAGTTCCAAGCACATTAAAGGAACCTGGAGACCCCTAACAGCGAAAACTGTCTGGCCTCACCAGCTTCGGGGACTAATGGCGGGGGATAACTGTTGTAGATATGCCCTAGAGGCAATAATAAATGTAGTTATTATTATATATTTGTGTTTATGATAAATGTTTACATTCATGCAATAACCGTATTAACTGGAAACATTAATAATTGTGTGATTTGTAAACTAAAATAGAGTCCCTAGTAAAGCCTCATTATAATACTAGCTTGTTGGTTAATAGATGATCGTGGTTTCCTGATCATGAACATTGACATGATGTTAACAACAAGATCATATCATTAGGAGAATGGTATGGTGGACATACTCCTATAGATAAGCGTAGCATAAAGATCAAGTCATTTTAATAGTTCAATTGCTATAAGCTTTCTAATACATAGTAACCTAATTCCTTCGACCATGAGATCATGCTAATCACCATTACCGGAAGGATGCTTTGATGACATCAAACACCACACCATAACTGGGTGGCTATAAAGGTGGCATTGAGTGTTCAGAAAGTATGGGTTGAGGCACATGGATCAAGAGTGGGATTTGTCCATCCATATGACGGATAGATATACTCTGGACCCTCTCGGTGGAATGTCATCCAATTAGGTTACAAGCATGTGACTAGCTCACAAGGGATCACATATCACGGGAACGAGAAAAGAGTACTTATCGGTAACGAGGTTGAACTAGGTATGCAGAGATACCGACGATCAAAACCTCGGATAAGTAAACTATCATGAGACAAAGGGAAATTGGTATCGTATGTAAGTGGTTCATTCGATCGCAAAGTAATCGTAGAAATATGTGGGAGCCATATGAATTTCCAGATTCCTCTACTGGTTATTGATCGGCGAAGTGTCTCGATCATGTCCGCATAATTCACGAACCGTAGGGAGACACACTTAAGGATTCGATGTTGTTGTGTAGTTATGGAATGATGAGTAAGAGACCGAATGTTGTTCGGAGTCTCGGATGGGATACGAGATATCACGAGGAGATCCGGAATGGTCTGGAGAATAAGATTCATATAAGGAAAGTCCTGTTTCGGAGTTCGGGAATGATTCCGGCGATTTCACCATGAATGTTCTAGAAGGGGCCGGAAGGTCCGGCACTCCAGAGGGGAAGGGTACATGGATGTGTCATGACAATATGGAATGGTTGCATCATGTACTAGGTCACTTGGCTGGGAAAAATAAAGAGAGAAATCAAATCGAAGTTTGAATGTCAAACGCCAATTTGAAAAGTCAAATCTCAAGTTTGCTTGGTGGAGGGAGAGTAGGAAACCTACTTGGGAGGAAGTCCCCTCCCTCCACCCGCTGGCCAAGGAGGAGGAGTTAGAGGAGGACTCCCTCCTCCCAACCGGCCATCCTCTACCTATATAAGGAGGGGTAGGGCTGCCCCTTCCCTCACACCTAAAACCCTAGCTCTGGCGCCTCCACCTCCAAGTGCAGCCACCGCCACCTAGGGTTTCCCCTCCAGGTGACTTGGGGATTCCCCAAGCCCTAGCCGCCGGCCACACCCTCCCCTTGGTGCCCTCTAAACCCTAGATCACCAAGGCCTCTCTCATACTCGCTCCGGATTAAGGCGAAGCCCTGCTGTAAGATCCCTCCTTTGTAAAGGAAAAGGATCCCTGTGATTGCAATGCTAGTCCCTGGATCAATGCTAGCATCCACAGTTTAAGATGAAGTACACAGAAACAAAGGTCATTATTACAGTCATTCTAGAGACAACATAGTCTTTACAACTCCAAGGCCACATTCCTAGTACAAGAGTTTGAATAAGTAAATAAATAAAAGTCTTCATCTTCATGTGCCACAGGCAAACATATTGAGTGTAGACTCATGACTCCTAATCCTCATCAGAGTAACCTGCAACATCACAAGTTACAGCCATAGTGGGTGAATACATTGGAATAGTATTGGCAAGTGATACCTTAGTATAATTTAGGTGGACTAGATACTATATGCAATTTGGCTAAGTGTAGCTTGGCTTACTTTGCTCAAAATAGGTTTTGCCTATTAGTTGAAAACACTAAGTTTTTCTTTGTCAAAACTTTTCCCAAGGAACCACCAATAGACATTGAGGTCCTTCACCCTTGTTCACCCACAAGTTTTACTTAGAAATTGGGATGAGGAGATTCTTGATAGCTTCCATGTCTTGATGCTCAAGTTGTCCTTTTTCAGGGACATGGCTAAGTACTTAGATTCTTCCATTTGCAGAGGTTGTGCACTTTCCCCACCAGACTTGATTTTCACCAAGACAGGACCTTTCAGAAGCCTTCCCTTAGACCAAATGGGCGCGTTCCAACCTATCATCCCACTACCACCAACTGTCCAAACGGCTAAGTTCTAGCAACCTATGTGATCCTGGCAGAGCCCATATTGCCAAGTGGCTGCACTAGAAGCTTCTTAACATTTGGTCTCTAAAATCTCTTTGTTCCTGGGTGGCTCTCCACAAGTGAGATACACAAGGTAAACCATAGAAATGGTCCTTGTGTAACCACTCAACATAAACCATTCCTTCCATTCCACCCAGGTGTTTCATTTACTTAGTTGTTTTATTAGGCAAAACACAAGTTCAAAAGACTTAGAAATATTTTTATCATAGCATGTATATTTCACCACCCTTGGTTGCTACTAGCTAGGCTAAGCATGGCATATATAAGCATCTTAACTTAGAAATTTCCTAGCAATTCTACAACTACTAGGATTTCCCAACATGGCATATAAGCAAAATATAGCATGCAAGTCTAGCAGAAATATTTCTAATGCTTAGTAGAAAACATAGGGATAAAAATATCATGAAGCACCACTTGCCTTGGTAGTTTGGAGAGTAGCTACACTCCTAACAATCACAATCACTATTGGCACAAAAATCTACACATAAAATCATAGCAACAATCACATACAACATATATACAAACAAAAATATATGAATGCATGCAATATGATATGTGATGGTTTTTAAAACTCAACAAGGCAAGTGTACAGTACTGGTTCATAAGAAAATTCAAAACTTTCCAAACAACATTTATTTAAACCTTAAAACTTTTCTTAAACAATTCATATACTCAAAATAGCCCTGCACATGTTTCTGTAAATAAAATCATTTTAACAGAAGCAAAACGTTAACCACATTGCATATTTAGAAAGGGCTTGTTCTCCTGATTCCATTGATATAAAATTCATCAAATTTGAATGTGGGGATCAAAAGTTATAGATAAAACAAATTCAAACAACTAATAGATTCAAATTCTGTTTTTAAATCTAATTCCTGGCCACGCGTCACGCTATGATTGGCGCGTACCGGTTCGCTCAGGATCGCGTCTGTGAGCCGTTAGATCTACTTAATCTGCACGGTCCAAATCTACTCATAACGTTTCGATAAGTGATCTAATTTCACGCGCTGGATCCAGATCCAATGGTCCTGAATCAAACGACCACAGATGGGCGGCGCTGGCGGTGGCTACTGGCGGCGGCGTGCTCGGCCTATGGCGGCGCGGCGCTACAGGGGGTTCTAGGGTCGTCGGAGGCGCTTACCAGGTTCGTAGCGACGCGCTGATGCTCAACCTGGTGACGGCTTGGCAAGGGGCGCACGGACACGGCTGCACGGGCTCGTCGGAGTTGCCGTCAGCGTCGGGCTCGGGTGGACGACGACGTTGGCGATGCTCCTGGTCACCCTAGCACGAACAAACGGCATCAGGAGATGCACAAGACTATGGCGAACGTATTTGTGTGAAACAGAGGCGAAGGGGAACAAGGGGCTCACCAAATTTGATCGCCGGAGTTGAGGATGTCGTCGGGAGCTTGCAACGTTTGACGAAGTCGACGACCTGGGGCAGTACAGGACGAACCAGTGGGGTCAGAAGGTGCGCAAGGAAGTTGTGAAGCGGCTTGTATGAACCGGAGGGCGAGGGATGCACGGGGCTCACCGGGATTGGTCGCCGGAGTGAGCTCCGTCTGCGGTGGTGCGAGGATGATTGCGGGCAGCCCGGGGGCGCTCTGTGCTCGGGCTCTGGGGGAAAATGGAGAGGGGGCAGAGGGGGTTTTAAGTAGGAAAGGCGGGGGCGTGATTTACTGTAACATCCCTAAAATCATGATTTCAAGCATTGCATATCATTCATTCATGCATATAGAATTGAGATCAATTTCAAACTGATTTCAGAAAACAGAAGCACATAGTGCTATCATTTCATGTGAGCAAACTTAAATCAAATGGCTATCCCCATTTGAGAGCTGAAAGTTTTAAACCTAGATTGTTTGTCTCCCTTGTTGAATGGTTTGAGTGTGGAGTTAGAACAAATTTTAGAAATAGAAATGGGTTCAAAAACCATTCTCAAACATTTGCAAACCAAGTGCAAATGCCCCTGTTATTTTGTTTCTCCAAATTTGACCAAGCCCTTTCAAAATAACCACATGGTTTTATACCTAGATTTGAGTATGTTGCACACTGCAAAAATCCCAAATAGATTTGAATTCAATTGGAGTTTGAATTCATTTGAAAACCATTCCTGAAAAATCAAAATAGAAAAAGAAAAGTGAAAAGAATTGAAAAAGGGTCGGCGCCAGGAATTTGGCCCAAGCAGAGCCTGACCCAACTAGCCCACCGGCTTCTCTCTCGCTTCCTTCGCCTTAGACGCACCCACGCGGTCGCTGACACCCAGACCCCACCTTCTCTCTGCCTATTTCGCTGACAAGCGGGCCCCGTCCACGTCATCGTCTTCTTCCCCAAAATCTCGCGCACGAACTCCGCCATTCTGCTTCCGCTTTGAGGTAAATGGCATTGAATCCTGGCGTTTCTTGTTGAGCCTCGCTATATAATCCCCACTCTCTCGCCACCATTTCCCTCAACCAATTCCCCTCCACGCCACCAGCTGCCCATTAACTCGACGCCGCCGCTGTTCCGACGACCGCGCTGACGAATTCCCGTGAGCTCCGTGTTCCCCTTTGTCCCTGCCTCATGCTATCAAGCTCAGCAACTCCTTGCGCATCTACTGACACGCCCTGTTTATTCTCGCATGATCTGTAGCTTCGGCAACTACTTCGACCGAGCGTCGTCGCTCTCTGCACGAACTCCGGCGACCTCTCCCCGTAAGTACCAGCCGCCCCTTGCCCTCTGTCTGATACGATTAGGATCCCCATCGTCTTGCGCATCTAACGGTGCCTTCCTTTTTGACTTAGCGCGCAGAACCTCGCTAACGCCGACAGCAGCACCGACGCGTGTTCGAACTCCGGCGAGGAATCTCCGACGACCTCGTGCGCCCCTTCTCAAGCCATCACCACCTTGAGCTTCAGCACACCATCATGTTCCGGTAAGCCTCTTCCCCACTTCCGCGACCTAGAACGCCAGCCATCGACACACACACTGGCCGCTGGCTCATCTTTGGTCAAGGCATTCAGGAACGTTAGATGTAGATCCTACAGCTGAAATTAGAACTTAAGCGAAGAGGTATGCGCGCATCTGAGCCACCAGATCTGACTTAGATCCTACGGCTCGCAGAGCTCGATCCGTCCGAACCGGTACGCGTGGCTAGGGTTTGAGTTTAAAAACAAATTTGAATCATATTTAGATCCAATTTTGAAATATCTATAACTTTTGAATCCCACGTTAGATTTTTGCAAATTTTATACCGTTGGAATCAGGGAGACAAGCCCTTTCTGTTTATGCAATGTGTTTAGTGTTTAGCTTCTGTTAAAATGACTTTTTATGCAGAAACTTGTTTAAGACTATTTTGATTATAGAAATTGTTTAGGAAATTGTTTTGGTGTAAAATAAACTTGATTTAGCAAGTTTTTGACTTGCTTATGATTCAGTACTATGCACTTGCTTGGTTGGGTTTTAAAAATCATCACTTAGCATTTTGCATGCATGCATATATTTATGTTTGTATATGAATTGTGTGTAATTTTGTGCTACCATTTTTGTGTAGACTTGGGTGCTAGTGATTGTGATTGTGAAGAGTGCTACTCTCCCCACTACCAAGGCAAGTGGTACTTCATGAATATTTCCATCCCTATATTTCATACAAGCATTAGAAATATTTTGCTAAGTCTTGCATGTGTTACTATTTTTGCCAAATTCCATGTTGGGAAATCCTAAGTAGTTGTAGAATTGCTAGGAAATTCCTAAGTTAAGTTACTATGCCATGCTTAGCCTAGCTAGTAGCAAACAAGGGTTGGTAAAGTATATACATGCTATGATGAAAATATTTCTAAGTCTTTGGACTTATGTTTTTCTTAATAAAACAACTAAGTCAATGAATCACCTGGGTGGAATGGGACTTGATTGGTGGTTTTTGGTTGAGTGGTTACACAAGGCCATGGATATGGTTTACCTTGTGTATCTCACTTGTGGTATGCCACCCAGGAACAAAGAGATTTTAGAGGCCAAGTGTTGAGAAGCTTATAGTGCAGCCACTTGGCAATATGGGCTCTGCCTGGACCACATAGGTTGCTAGAACTTAGTCATTTGGACAGTTGGTGGTAGTGGGATGATAGGTTGGAACGCGTCCATTTGTCTAAGGGAAGGCTTCTGAAAGGTCCTGTCTTGGGAAACCAAGTCTGGTGGGGAAAGTGCACAACCTCTGCAGATGGAAAAATCTAAGTACTTAGCCAAGTCCATGGCAATGGACAACTTGAGCATCAAGACATGGAAGCTATCAAGAATCTCATCACTCCAACTTCTAAGTAAAAACTTGTGGGTGAACAAGGGTGAAGGACCCCAATGTCTATTGGTGGTTTCTTGGGAAAAGTTTTGACAAAGGAAAAACTTAGTGATTTCAACTAATAGGAAAAACCTATTTTGAGCAAAGCAAGCCAAGCTACACTTAGCCAAAATGCATATAGTAATATAGTCCACTTAAAATTTACTAAGGTATCACTTTCCAATACTATTCCAAAAGTATTGACCCACTGTGGCTGTAACTTGTGATGTTGCAGGTTACTCCGATGATGATTAGGTGTCATGAGTCTACACTCAACATGCTTGCCTGTGGCACATGGAGATGAAGACTTATGTTTATTTACTTATTCCAAACTCTTGTATTAGGCCTGTGGCCTTGAGTTGTAAAAGACTATGTTTTATCTCTAGAATGGATGTAATAAATGACCTTTGTATCTGTGTACTTCATCTTAAACTGTTGATGCTAGCAATGATCCAGGGACTAGCATTGCAATCACAGGGATCTTTTTCCTTTACAAAGGAGGGATCTTACATTTACTCCTACAATCAACGCGAATTGACGAGCGAATCAAACAGGAAACGCACGACACGATTTGGGGAAGAACACGTCATGGGGGGTGGAGACGACGCCCGTGTGGGCTGGTTGTCGTAGAGAAACAGAGGGGGAGTGGGTCCTGTCTGTCAGTCACTCGGCGGGTGCGGGTGTGAGTGAAGAAAACGGTTCGCGGGGTGGGGTTTGCTGGGCTTAGCTGGGCTAGTTGGGCCAGATTCGACTGAAAGCTTATTTTTTCCTTTTAGCCTTTTTCTTTTTCTGTTTGGTTTTTCTGAAATGAATTTCAACTCCAAATCAAATGAGTTTGAATTCAAATCTTCTCTAGGTTTTTATACTGCAAACCTTGCACTCAAATGTGTGTCAAACACTACTGTTTATTAAAAATACTTTGATCAAATGAAAATAAAAATAAAACCAAGCCTTTATGATATATATATAATAGGCATAATATTGGTTTTATTTACTCATTTTGTTTTGAAACTTTGTTCAAACTTTTGATGGTGCCTAAGTTTGAATTTCAAACCTTACTGAACCAAAACAAGTACTCTTCTCATTGGAAGATAGCACTAAGGCTAGAGCAATCTTACATGAAATAATAAGCATATATGCTTCTGTTTTGAAATGATTTGTTTGAAATGAAACTTATATGATCATGGATGCATGGATGATATGCATGAGTTTGAAACATGATTTTAGGGATGTTACAAATCTAACCCCCTTAAGGTGAATATCGCCCTCGAGATTCAGATTGGCTAGCAAATAGGTGAGGGTGGTCTTTCCGAAGATCATCTTCTCTTTCCCATGTTGCTTCCTCTTAGGAATGATGGTTCCACTGCACTTTGCAAAACTTGATAGTCTTAGTCCATGTGACTCTTTCTGCAGTCTCAAGAATCTTGATAGGCCTCTCCTCATAAGTGAGATCACTTTCCAATTGTACCTCCTCCAAAGGTATAGTATCCTTCAAAGAAGTTTCTTCCATTTCTGGATGACATTTCTTAAGCTGACTCACATGAAACACATTATGGACAGCTGACAAAGACTCTGGCAATTCAATTTCATAAGCAACTTCTCCTTTACGACTCAGAATCTTGAATGGTCCAACATATCTTGGGGCCAACTTTCCTTTGACTTCGAACCTCTTCACTCCACGAAGTGGTGATACTCTAAGATAAGCTCTATCACAACTTCATAGGTGACTTCTCTACGCTTAGGATCTGCGTAGCTTTTCTGTCGGGACTGTGCTATCTTCAATCTGTCCTTAACCAACTTGACCTTCTCTTCGGCTTATTTGATAAGTTCTGGTCCGAACAAACTTCTTTCTCCCACACCATTCCATAACAATGGGGTGGTACATTTTCTCCCGTAGAGAAACTCAAATGGTGCCATCTCAATGCTGGCTTGGTAGTTGTTGTTATAAGAAAATTCTGCGTAAGGCAGACTTTCATCCCAACTGGCTCCATAGTCTAGGGCACATGCCCTCAACATGTCTTCAAGAATCTGATTAGTCCTTTCTGTTTGTCCATCAGTCTGAGGATGAAAAGCAGTGCTGAATTCCAACCTCGTTCCCAATGACTCATGTAGCTATCTCCAAAAATGGGAAGTGAATTGAGTTCCCCTATCAGACACAATACTCTTGGGCACTCCATGTAGACATACAATTCTACTCATATAGATTTTGGCCAACTTAGCACTTGTATAGGTTGTCTTCACCGGTATGAAATGATCCACTTTAGTTAGGTGATCCACTACTACCCAAATAGAATCATATCCTGCCCGGGTCCTTGGTAATCCGGTAATGAAATCCATACCAATCTTGTCCCACTTCCAATCAGGAATGGGTAGTGGTTGAAGCAAACCTGCTGGTTTCTGATGTTCCGCTTTCACTCTACTACACACATCACACAAAGCAATATGTTCGGCAATGTCCTTCTTGAGATTATTCCACCAAAATCTTTCCTTCATATCCATGTACATTTTGGTGTTACCCGGATGAATGGAATACGGTGAGTTGTGTGCTTCTTGCAAAATCAGTTTCCGAAGCTCCGGATCTTGTGGAACACAGATACGTTTCCCATGCCATAAAGTACCCTGTTCATCTTCATGGAATCCTTTGGCTTTTCCTTTGCCAATCTTTTCCTTAATTTCTTCAATTTCCTTATCAATCTTCTAGGCTTCTTTGATCTTGTCCAACAAAGTAGGTTGAACATCCAAAGACATGAGATGTCCTTCAGGCACAATCTCCAATCTGAGATCTCTAAATTGGGCACACAAATCATCTGGCAATTCCCCTTTAGTAAGGCCATTCACAATAACCTTACGACTTAGAGCATCTGCTACAACATTCGCTTTACCGGGGTGGTATTGCAAACTCAAGTCATAGTCCTTGATGAGTTCTATCCATCTTCTTTGTCTCATATTAATTTCCTTCTGGGTGAAGATATACTTCAAACTCTTGTGATCTGTGAACACTTCACAATGCTTTCCCAAAAGGTAGTGTCTCCATGTTTTGAGTGCATGGACAACAGAGGCTAACTCCAAATCATGAGTTGGGTAGTTCACTTCATGAGTTTTGATTTGTCTCGAGGCATAAGCCACAACTTTTCCTTCTTGCATAAGTACTGCACCCAAACCATGATGAGATGCATCACAATATACTTGGAAATCTTTTTCCAAGTCTGGCAAACACAAGACTGGTGCTGTCACAAGTCTCTTCTTCAATTCCTGAAAGCTGAGTTCACAACCTTCAGACCAAGCAAATTTCTTGTCTTTCTTTAGCAATTCTGTCATAGGCTTAGCAACCTTGGAGAAATTCTCAATGAACCTTCTGTAGTAACCTGCTAAGCCAAGGAAACTACGAACTTCTTTCACTGACTTAGGAGATTCCCATTCAGTTACAGATGAAACTTTAGCAGGATCAACTGCTACACCATCTCCTGACACAACGTGTACAAGAAATCCAACTTCATTTAGCCAAAATTCGCACTTGCTGAATTTGGCATACAGTTTATGCTCTCTAAGCTTCTCAAGTATCAAACGCAAATGTCCTTCATGCTCTTCTTTTCTCTTGGAGTAGACTAAAATGTCATTGATGAAAACGACAACAAACTTATCAAGGAATTCCATGAACACCTTGTTCATCATATTCATAAAGTATGCTGGAGCATTGGTCAAACCAAATGGCATCACGGTATACTCATACAATCCATACCTTGTGGTGAAAGCTGTCTTAGGTATGTCTTGTTCTCTTATCTTGAGTTGGAAATATCCTGACCAAAGATCAATCTTTGAGAACACACAAGCTCCTTCTAGCTGATCAAACAAGTCATTGATTCTAGGCAAAGGGTATTTGTTCTTGATAGTCACCTCATTGAGTGAACGGTAATCTATGCATAACCTTTGACTTCTATCCTTCTTCCCCACAAACAAAACTGGGGCTCCCCAAGATGAAGAACTTGGTTGAATAAATCCTTTCTGCAACTGTTCTCCAAGTTGTTTCTTGAGTTCTTTCAGTTCATCAAATGACATCTTGTATGGTCTCTTTGATATTGGTCCAGATCCTGGTAGCAAATCAATAAGGAACTCCACATCTCTATCTGGTGGCATTCCCGGCAATTCTTCCAGAAACACATCCGGATATTCACTCACAATTGGCACACTGTCTATGCTAACCCCCTTAAGAGAATTTAGCTTACTCCTTTTTGCTTCAAAGTTGGTCTTGAATCTGATCCTTTTATTTTCTGGAGTTGTGAGTGAGACAGTATGGTTGGCACAATCTATCACTCCCTTGTGCTTAGTCATCCAGTCCATTCCCAAATTGACATCCAATCCTTGGGAGTTTAGAATTATCAAGTTAACGGGAAACTTATACTTCCCAAACTCTATGACTAGATCATGACATCCTGAATTCACTATCATTTCTCCGCCAGGAGAACTTACTTTTATAGGACACCCAATAGTCTCTACTGGTAGTTCATTTCTTTCAACAAATGCTCTTGATATGAATGAATGAGATGCACCAGTATCAAAGAGAACAAATGCTGGAACAGAATTGAGTTTGAACTTACCAGCAACAGCATCAGGCTCCTCATAAATTTCCTCCACATTGATGTGGTTCACTTGCCCTTTCTGAAAAGGGTTGGGCTTGTTGGGTCCTTCAACTTTCTTTTCTGAGCATTCATTTGCATAATGCCCCATCTTCTTGCACTTGAAGCACTCAACCTGACTAATGTCCCTCTTGACAGGCTGGCTTCCACTTCCACTTCCACTACCACTGTGGTGGATCTTATATCCACCCTTGTGGTTCTTGTACTTGTCATTGTCATGACTATGGTGATGCTTGTTGTCATGATGTCGATTGTGGTGTTTGTTGAATTTACCATGCTTGTGGAATCCTGAGCTTCCACTATCATCATAATGGGAACGTTTGTGAGACGATCCCGAGCTGTGCTTGTCTGAGTGCTTTCTATTCCTTCTTTCAACTTGCTTCATTTTGCTCTCCAAAATAGCAGCCTTATCATAGAGATACTGATAAGTGGGAACATAGGCCACTGATAGCTGCAAGTTCAGTTCATCATTCAGCCCTTCAAGGAACTTTTCCTTCCTCTTTGCATCAGTGTCAACTTCATCCGGTGCATAACGCGCCAGATTGTTGAACTCCTCAATATATTCTGCCACGCTACGGTGGCACTGCTTCAGATTATGGAATTCTTTCTTCTTCAGACTCATCACTCCAGATGAGATATGAGCAGTACGAAAGCCATCCTCAAAGATAGCCGATGTCACATCTTCTATGGGAGTGGTGATCTGGAAGTTATCCCACCAAGTGGCGGCTGGTCCTTCCAGCAAGTGTGCTGCAAATCTAACCTTTTCTGCATCAGTACAGCCCACAGTTACCAAGTCCTTGTTCACAGAGTGTAGCCAATCATTGGACACCATGGGATCAGTCGTTCCTGAGAACTTTGTTGGCCTCAATCTCAAGAACCTGGTAAGCATGTCAAAACCCGGTGGGTTATTGTTGTTGTTGTTGTTATTGTTGTTGTTGTTGTTGTTGTTGTTGTTTTGGTTCTGGATGAACGTCGTCATCATTTGCATCAGCTGAGTCTGAGCTGTCATCATTTGCTGCATCTCTGGAGTGATGTTGTTGTTGTTGGGGTTGGGATTGGCACGACGGGGAGGCATCTGTGGTTTGTTCAATAGAGATAAGAATGAGATACCCATAGATGCTTTCATGCACAATACATCACATAAACAATCACAAAACATGCATCAAAATAATAATAGTTCAACAACAAAAACGACAAGTTTGCAAAGTAAACACACCAATAACAAGCCATCCACATGTTGGATGGTCATTGTGACACAAATAAAGTATGATAAATAAATGATAAATGAGTAGTCAACTCTACTCCTCGGCATCAACCTCCTCCTCGACAAAGGTAAGACCTGCATTCTCCATAGCGGTCTTGTATTCCTCGACATTGGCGGTCAAGGTCTCTACTTTGGCTTTGAGAGCCCTCTTCTGAGAACGAAGCCTCTCAATCACCGTCTGCTGATGCTCGAGCTCGAAGTCCTTGGCCTGCAGTTCTTCAGTCATGTCCCGAATCCTCTTGTTCCTATCCTGGACTCGCTTCTCCTGACTCTTGAACTTTCTGTCCTGGCTCTTGAACTTTGCCTCCATCTCCTTGACTATCTCATCTTGCTCCGCGAAGAGCTTGTCCTTCTCGCGAAGCTGCACCTGGAGTTCGTCATTGTTGAGCATGACGTTGGTCCTATCAGTGTCCACGTGCCTAATGAGAGCCTCTAAGTCCTGGAGGTATAGACGAATCGGCTCCGCTGTCTCCCTCGAAGTGTCCTCGAAGTCGATGGCCTCTCCATCCTCATCACGTCTACCGAAGACGTGGAAGTGAGTACCTCTAACCTGTCGAGAGTGTCTCCCTAGCAGACGTCCTATCAGATCCTGCATGACTACCTCAAGGCCTCTCTCCTTGTCATCGTGCATGAGCTTGAAGATGATAGCCTCCGTGGTAGGCTCAGTCTGGCGTCCGGGCTGATTGACCTTGAAACCCCAAAGGTCTTTCCTCTCAAACTTGGTGAGGGGAAGCACCATGATGGTAGGAAGAGGGAGATTGAGCAAAGTAGTGAGCTCAATAATACGAGGACCAAAGTGAGTTCCCTGGAACTCCTCAACAGTGCTGATGGTAACATTAGGCATCTATTTATAAGATAGAAAAAGTTAGAACAACACAATTTAAGATAAAACACAAGGCAAAGCTTCACATGCATATCTTTGGAAATCAAAACACACAAGTCATGGCATACATGAATCCATTACAACAACCAAGGTTCAACTTATTTTTAGCAACATTTGGAAAATAAGGTGATAAGTGGTGGTCCAACTAACGAAGTACATTTACAATCCTATCTCACTGGATCTGTTGGCTAACATAATGTTTCTAGTAGCAATCAGTCTATCTTGATCACATGACTCCATCACTAAGTCTATAATGTCTCCTCTTAAGGTTTGGTTGGTAGCCTCCAACTCTTGGGTATGTTTCTTCTCTTCTTTTAGGCTATTTTGGATGTTGAACATTCTGCACTAGACTCTTTCACCAAGTTCTTTGATGGTCTTCCAAGCTGCATCCCTTGCTGAGTCAAAGAATGTAGGGTGCATCACTGAATTGGTGAACATGCAGAATCCTGATTCCTTGTGGTTGTCTTCCTTGTTTTTATACAAGTGAAGTTGCACCCACCAGTACTCAACTCCTTCATCCATCACAGGAAAGCCTTTGTACACAGCTGCACCATGTATTTCCATTGCAACCATGAGGTCCTTGAGAGCCTTGGGGAATTCTGTCTCACACTCCAAAGTCATTGTCATGAGTGGTCCTTTCCTTACGGCTTCGTTGATGGAGTTCATCTACAATTAGAGATGAGAAAGAAGATTAGAAAAGTTTACGAGAAGAATAGACAAGTGTAGAAGTTGTTGAAAATTTTTCCTTAGTGGTTTCAAATCCTAGGGTCATAATCCTACAGGCAACACAGTGCTCTGATACCATCTGTAAGATCCCTCCTTTGTAAAGGAAAAGGATCCCTGTGATTGCAATGCTAGTCCCTGGATCAATGCTAGCATCCACAGTTTAAGATGAAGTACACAGAAACAAAGGTCATTATTACAGTCATTCCAGAGACAACATAGTCTTTACAACTCCAAGGCCACAGGACTTGTACAAGAGTTTGAATAAGTAAATAAATAAAAGTCTTCATCTTCATGTGCCACAGGCAAACATGTTGAGTGTAGACTCATGACTCCTAATCCTCATCAGAGTAACCTGCAACATCACAAGTTACAGCCACAGTGGGTCAATACATTGGAATAGTATTGGCAAGTGATAACTTAGTATAATTTAGGTGGACTAGATACTATATGCAATTTGGCTAAGTGTAGCTTGGCTTGCTTTGCTCAAAATAGGTTTTGCCTATTAGTTGAAAACACTAAGTTTTTCTTTGTCAAAACTTTTCCCAAGGAACCACAAATAGACATTGAGGTCCTTCACCATTGTTCACCCACAAGTTTTACTTAGAAATTGGGATGAGGAGATTCTTGATAGCTTCCATGTCTTGATGCTCAAGTTGTCTTTTTCCAGGGACATGGCTAAGTACTTAGATTCTTCCATCTGCAGAGGTTGTGCACTTTTCCCACCAGACTTGATTTTCACCAAGAGAGGACCTTTCAGAAGCCTTCCCTTAGACCAAATGGACGCGTTCCAACCTATCATCCCACTACCACCAACTGTCCAAACGGCTAAGTTCTAGCAACCTATGTGATCCTGGCAGAGCCCATATTGCCAAGTGGCTGCACTAGAAGCTTCTTAACATTTGGCCTCTAAAATCTCTTTGTTCCTGGGTGGCTTTCCACAAGTGAGATACACAAGGTAAACCATAGAAATGGGCCTTGTGTAACCACTCAACATAAACCATTCCTTCCATTCCACCCAGGTGTTTCATTTACTTAGTTGTTTTATTAGGCAAAACACAAGTCCAAAAGACTTAGAAATATTTTTATCATAGCATGTATATTTCACCACCCTTGGTTGCTACTAGCTAGGCTAAGCATGGAATATATAAGCATCTTAACTTAGAAATTTCCTAGCAATTCTACAACTACTAGGATTTCCCAACATGGCATATAAGCAAAATATAGCATGCAAGTCTAGCAAAAATATTTCTAATGCTTAGTAGAAAACATAGGGATAAAAATATCATGACGCACCACTTGCCTTGGTAGTTTGGAGAGTAGCTACACTCCTCACAATCACAATCACTATTGGCACCAAAATCTACACATAAAATCATAGCAACAATCACATACAACATATATACAAACAAAAATATATGAATGCATGCAATATGATATGTGATGGTTTTTAAAACTCAACAAAGAAAGTGTACAGTACTGGTTCATAAACAAATTCAAAACTTTCCAAACAACATTTATTTAAACCTTGAAACATTTCTTAAACAATTCATATACTCAAAATAGCCCTGCACATGTTTCTGTAAATAAAATCATTTTAACAGAAGCAAAACGTTAAACACATTGCATATTTAGAAAGGGCTTGTTCTCCTGATTCCATTGATATAAAATTCATCAAATTTGAACGTGGGGATCAAAAGGTATAGCTAAAACAAATTCAAACAACTAATAGATTCAAATTCTGTTTTTAAATCTAATTCCTGGCCACGCGTCACGCTCTGCCGTTAGATCTACTTAATCTGCACGGTCCAGATCTACTCATAACGTTTCGATAAGTGATCTAATTTCACGCGATGGATCCAGATCCATCGGTCCTGGATCAAACGACCACAGATGGGCGGCGCTGGCGGTGGCTACTGGCGGCGGCGTGCTCGGCCTACGTCGGCGCGACGCTACAGGGGGTTCTAGGGTCGTCGGAGGCGCTTACCAGGTTCGTAGCGACGCGCTGATGCTCAACCTAGTGACAGCTTGGCAAGGGGCGCACGGACACGGCTGCACGGGCTCGTCGGAGTTGCTGTCAGCGTCGGGCTCGGGTGGACGACGACGTTGGCGACGCTCCTGGTCACCCTAGCACGAACAAACGGCATCAGGAGACGCACAAGACTACGGAGAACATGTTCGTGTGAAACAGAGGCGAAGGGGAACAAGGGGCTCACCGAATTTGATTGCCGGAGTTGAGGATGTCGTCGGGAGCTTGCAGCGTTTGACGAAGTCGACGACCTGGGGCAGTACAGGACGAACTAGTGGGGTCAGAAGGTGCGCAAGGAAGTTGTGAAGCAGCTCATATGAACCAGAGGGAGAGGGGCGCACGGGGCTCACCGGGATTGGTCGCCGGAGTGAGCTCTGTCTGCGGCGGTGTAAGGATGATTGCGGGCAGCCTGGGGGCGCTCTGTGCTCGGGCTCTGGGGGGAAATGGAGAGGGGGCAGAGGGGATTTAAGTAGGCAAGGCGGGGGCGTGATTTACTCCTGCAATCAACGTGAATTGACGAGCGAATCAAACAGGAAACGCACGGCGCGATTTGGGGAAGAACACGTCGCGGGGAGGGGGTGGAGACGACGACGCCGTGTGGGCCGCGGCTGTCAGCGAGAGAAACAGAGGGGGAGTGGGTCCTGTTTGTCAGTCACTCGGCGGGTGCGGGTGTGAGTGGAGAAAACGGTTCGCGGGGTGGGGTTTGCTTGGCTTAGCTGGGCTAGTTGGGCCAGATTCGACTGAAAGCTTATTTTTTCCTTTTAGCCTTTTTCTTTTTCTGTTTGGTTTTTCTGAAATGAATTTCAACTCCAAATCAAATGAGTTTGAATTCAAATCTTCTCTAGGTTTTTATACTGCAAACCTTGCACTCAAATGTGTGTCAAACACTACTGTTTATTCAAAATACTTTGATCAAATGAAAATAAAAATAAAACCAAGCCTTTATGATATATATACAATAGGCATAATATTGGTTTTATTTACTCATTTTGTTTTGAAACTTTGTTCAAACTTTTGATGGTGCCTAAGTTTGAATTTCAAACCTTACTGGACCAAAACAAGTACTATTCTCATTGGAAGATAGCACTAAGGCTAGAGCAATCTTACATGAAATAATAAGCATATATGCGTATGTTTTGAAATGATTTGTTTGAAATGAAACTTATATGATCATGGATGCATGGCTGATATGCATGAGTTTGAAACATGATTTTAGGGATGTTACACCTGCGAGATCTCCCCTTTACTTCCGACACCACGCCGTAGTGCTGCCAGAATCGCGAGAAGAGTGCTACAACCTCCGCTGCCTGCTGGAACAAGGGAGAGGAAGGTCTTCATCGAAAATCAACGAGTGATGTGATTGCAGAAGCGCTTTAACGCAGCGTCGGAAGGATCGTCTACGCGATCTTTAGATCGACAAGAGTACGACTACATCACCCACGAGAATCTGCTCTCGTTAACCGCTTTGGAATCTTCGAGGGTGAGTTCCTCTATCGACTCGTTGCTACAATCTAGTAGATAGATCTTGGCTTGTTTGTTTGCATGCGGTAGAATGTTTTTGTTTTCCATGCTACGAACCCCTATAGTGGTATCAGAGCCGTGTCTATATGTAGATCTGTTGCACGAGTAGAACACAATGGTCATTGTGGGCGGTGGTGCTTTTATTATCAATTGCTTTTTGTGTACTTTGCATCTTGCGGTATGATGGGATGAAGCGGCCCGGGCTAACCTTACATGACATCGTTCATGAGACTTGATCCACGCTCAACATGCAACTTTTATTGCATAAGTGGCTTTGCGGGTGTCTGTCTCTCCCATCATAGTATAGATTCAATTTACAACGGGCACTTGATAGTTCAAACATCAATGTTGTGGTTCTTGTTCGTAAGTTAGATCGACACTTATTGAAAACCCCAAAGCACGTAAAATATGCAAAGAAAATTAGAGGCGTCTAACTTTGTTTTGCAGGGGTGTGCTATGATGTGATATGGCCATGATTGTGATTATATTTGATGTATGCAATGTTCCTTATTGTAAGTTGGCAACCGGCAGGAGCCATATGGTTGTCTTTAAATTACTTTAAGACCCGCGTGCCTATTCAAAGTAGTTGTAATAGTTGAAGCTGGTGGACGACAACCATGAAACGGTGCCATTGACCTTGACGCCATACCGGTGATGATGGAGATCATGTTCGTGCTTGAAGATGGAGATCGGAAGCACAAGAAGAAAGGCCATATCATATCACATATTATGAATTGCATGTGATGTTAATCCTTTATGCATCTTGTATTGCTTAGTTAACGACGGTAGCATTATAAGATGATCCCCCAAGCACACAAATTTCAAGTTTTAAAGTGTTCGTCCTTAGTAAGCACCGTTGCTAAAGATGGTTGTTTCGAAGCACCACGTGATGATCGGGTGTGTTAGATTCTACGAGTGGATACAACGTGAGCAAGCCAGATTTGCTCATGCGGAAGCTAAGGTTTGATCTTGACGAGCCTAGCATGTACAGACATGGTCTCGGAACACGGATCACCGAAAGGTAAAGCATGAGTCATATAGTAGATATGATGAACATGTTTATTGTTCGCCATTGAAGCTACATCAACTCTCGTGATGATCGGTTTTGATGTAGTGGATTTGGTTCGTGTGATCACTAAAAAAGTGTGAGGGATATTGTTTTGAGTGGGAGTTCACCTAGATTAATTTAACTATTAATTAGAATTCAATTTGTCATAAACTTAGTCTAAACTATTGCAAATATGTTGTAGATCAATGGCGGCCCCTACCATCAATTTTAATGCGTTCCTAGAGAAAGAAAAGTTGAAAAACAATGGAAGCAACTTCGCGGATTGCGCAATTTGAGGATTGTCCTCAATGCTGGTAATTTGACCTATGTGCTGGATGCACCGCTGGGTGACCCGCCTACAGCTACTTCTACCGATGAAGTAAAGAATGTTTACCTCACTCGGAAGAATTAGTACTCCATAGTTCAGTGTGCTATCTTGTATGGTTTGGAATCGGAGCTTCAGAAAAGGTTTTAGAACCATGACCCACATGATATTGTCCGTGAACTCAAAATGATATTTGAGGCTCACGCGGCAGTTGAGAGTTATGAGGCTTCTGAAAAGTTCTTTAACTACAAGATGGAAGAGGGCAGCTCCGTCATTGAGCACGTGCTTAAGATGTCTAGGCACGCAAACAAACTCCAGAGCTTGGGTATAGTGATTCCTAATTCTTTGGGGATTCACCGTGTCCTCCAATCACTACCACCAAGTTACAAGAAATTTGTGATGAACTAAAATATGCAAAACATGAACAAGACGTTGCCAGAACTCTTCTCCATGTTGAAATCTGCAGAAGTGGATATCAAGAAAGAGCACCAAGTGTTGTTGGTCAATAAGACAACCAAATTCAAGAAGCAAGGCAAGTCAAAGCAAAAGGGAAACTTCAAGAAGGGCGATAAGAAAGTTACCACACCGGCGAAGAAGACCAAGGCTGGGCCTAAGACTGATACTGAGTGCTTTTACTCCAAGGGAGAGGGTCACTGGAAGCGGAATTGCCCAAAGTACTTGGCGGATTTGAAGAACGGCAACATCAAGAAGAAAGGTATATCCGATATACATATTATTGATTTGTATCTCACTAGTACTCGTAGTAGTGCCTGGGTATTTGATACTGGTTCGGTTGCTCATATTTGTAACTCGAAACAGGTGCTGCAGAATAAACGGAAGCTAGCGAAGAACGAGGTGACGATGCGCGTTGGAAGTGGATCAAAGGTTGATGTGATCGTGGTCGGCACGCTACCTCCTCATCTACCATCGGAATTAGTTTTATACTTAAATAATTGTTATTTGGTGCCTGCGTTCAGCATGAACATTATATCTGGATCATGTTTATTGTGAGACGGTTACTTGTTTAAGTCCGAGAATAATGGTTGTTCGATTTATATGAGTAATATGTTTTATGCACATGCACCTTTGATAGATTTTCTATTCTTATTGAATCTCGATTTTGGAAATACACATATTAATAACATTGAAGCTAAACGTTTGAAATTGAGCGATAACTCGACCTATATGTGGCACTGTCGTCTTGGTCATATTGGAGTGAAGTGTATGAAGAAACTCCATTCCGATGGACTTCTTGAATCACTTGATTTCGAATCACTTGAAAGATGTGAAGCATGTCTAATGGGTAAAATGAGTAAGACTCCATTTTCTGGTATGATGGAGCGAGCTACGGACTTATTGGAAATCATACATACCGATGTGTGTGGCCCAATGAGTGTAGCAACGTGCGGTGGTTATCGTTATGTTCTTACCTTCACGGATGACTTGAGTAGATATGGGTATATCTATTTGATGGAACATATGTCCGAAACTTTCGAGAAGTTTAAGGAATTTAAAAGTGAGGTAGAGAATCAACATAACAAGAAGATTAAATTTCTACGTTCTGATCATGGAGGTTAACATCTAAGTTACGAGTTTGGCGAGCATTTGAAGAAATGCGGAATACTTTCACAATTGACACCGCCGGGAACACCACAGTGCAATGGTGTGTCCGAACGTCGTAATCGAACTCTCTTAGATATGGTTCGTTCTATGATGTCACTTACAGATTTACCGCTATCGTTTTGGGGTTATGCATTAGAAACAGCCGCATTCACTTTAAATAGGGCACCATCTAAATCCGTTGAAACGACGCCGTATGAATTATGGTTTGGGAAGAAACCTAAATTGTCATTCCTTAAAGTTTGGGGTTGCGAAGCCTATGTAAAGAAGTTACAGCCGGACAAGCTTGAACCCAAAGCGGAAAAATGCGTCTTCATAGGATACCCAAAGGAAACTATTGGGTATACCTTCTATCATAGATCCGAAGGCAAAATCTTTGTTTCCAAGAATGGATCCTTTCTAGAGAAGGAGTTTCTCTCGAAAGAAGTGACTGGAAGGAAAGTAGAACTCGACGAGGTTGTTGAACCTTCTCTCGAACTTGCGACTAGCGCAGCACCGGAAGTAGTTCCTGTGGCGCTTACACCAATAAGAGAGGAAGATAATGATATTGATCACGAAACTTCGGTTGAAGTTACTATGGAACCTCGCAGGTCAATGAGAAATCGTACCACTCCTGATTGGTATGATCTCGTTATGAGTGTCATGTTGGTGGACAACACCGATGACCCTGTGACATATGAGGAAGCGATGATGAGCCTAGATTCCAATAAATGGCAAGAAGCCATGAAATCCGAGATTGGATCCATGTATGAAAACCAAGTATGGACTTTGGTGGACTTACCGGATGGCCGGAAGGCTGTCGAGAACAAATGGATTTTCAAGAAGAAAACAGATGCTGATGGTAATGTTACTGTCTATAAAGCTCGACTTGTCGCAAAAGGGTTTCGACAAATTCAAGGAGTTGACTATGATGAGACTTTCTCACCAGTAGCGAAGCTAAAGTCTGTGAGGATTATGTTAGCAATCGCTGCATATTATGATTATGAGATATGGCAGATGGATGTCAAAACAGCATTCCTCAATGGAGACATTGATGAAGAGTTGTATATGATGCAACCCAAAGGTTTTGTCGATCCTAAAGATGCTAACAAGGTATGCAAACTTTAAAGGTCTATATATGGTTTGAAGCAAGCATCCCGAAGTTGGAATCAACGTTTTGATAAGGTAATCAAAAGTTTTGGTTTTATACAAACTTATGGAGAAGCTTGTATTTACAAGAAAGTGAGTGGGAGCTCTGTAGCATTCTTAATACTATATGTAGATGACATATTGTTGATTCGGAATTATGTAGACCTTCTTAATAGTGTCAAGGATTATTTGAATAATACTTTTTCAATGAAAGATCTTGGCAAAGCAGCTTACATATTAGGCATAAAGATTTATAGAGATAGATTGAGACGCCTAATATCATTGTCACAAAGTACATATTTGGACAAAATTCTAAAGAGGTTTGGAATGGAAGATAGCAAGAAAGGGTTCTTGCCCATGTTGCCCAATACGACCTTGAGTAAAACTCAAAGTCCTGCAACGGCAGAATATAGAGAAAGGATGAGTAAGACTCCCTATGCCTCATCCATAGGATCTCTAATGTATGCCATGCTATGTACTAGACCCGACATTGCATATGTTGTTAGTTTGACTAGCAGATATCAAAGTGATCCAGGAGTGGATCATTGGACAGCGGTCAAAAACATCCTTAAGTACTTGAGAAGAACTAAGGATATGGTTCTGTTTTATGGAGGTGAAGAACAGCTCGTTATAAATGGTTACACCGATGCTAGTTGGAAAACCGATCCGGATGATTCTAAATCTCAATCTGGATACGTATTTACTTTGAATGGTGCAGCAGTAAGCTGGAGGAGTGCAAAGCAAAGCGTTGTCGCGATATCTTCAACTGAATCGGAATACATAGCTGCTTTGGAGGCTTCACAATAAGCGATATGGATGAAGGAGTTCATTACAGAGCTCGGTGTGGTTCCAAGTGCGTTGGACCCAATGTCTATCTACTGTGATAACATGGGCGCCATAGCCAATGCGCAAGAACCAAGGTCACACAAGAAGCTGAAGCACATCAAGCTATGTTTTCACGCTATTCGAGAACATGTCCAAGATGGTGACATTAATATTTGCAAAGTACACATAGATATGAATGTGGAAGATCCGTTGACTAAACCTCTCCCGAGGGCAAAACATGACCAACACCAAACTGCCATGGGTGTTCGGTATATTACCATGTAATCTAGATTAGTGACTCTAGTGCAAGTGGGAGACTATTGGAGATATGCCCTAGAGGCAATAATAAATGTAGTTATTATTATATCTTTGTTTTTATGATAAATGTTTACATTCATGCTATAACCGTATTAACCGGAAACATTAATACTTGTGTGATTTGTAAACTAGAATAGAGTCCCTAGTAAAGCCTCTTTATAATACTAGCTTGTTGGTTAATATATGATCGTGGTTTCCTGATCATGAACATTGAGATGATGTCAACAACAAGATCATATCATTAGGAGAATGGTATGATGGACATACTCCTATAGATAAGCGTAGCATAAAGATCAAGTCATTTTAATAGTTCAATTGCTATAAGCTTTCTGATACATAGTAACCTAATTCCTTCGACCATGAGATCATGCTAATCACCATTACCGGAAGGATGCTTTGATGACATCAAACACCACACCGTAACTGGGTGGCTATAAAGGTGGCATTGAGTGTTTGGAAAGTATGGGTTGAGGCACATGGATCAAGAGTGGGATTTGTCCATCCATATGACGGATAGATATACTCTGGGCCCTCTCCGTGGAATGTCATCCAATTAGCTTACAAGCATATGAATGGCTCACAAGGGATCACATATCATGGGAACGAGAAAAGATTACTTATCGGTAACGAGGTTGAACTAGGTATGCAGAGATACCGACGATCAAAACCTCGGATAAGTAAACTATCATGAGACAAAGGGAAATTGGTATCGTATGTAAGTGGTTCATTCGATCGCAAAGTAATCGTAGAAATATGTGGGAGCCATATGAATTTCCATATTCCTCTACTGGTTATTGATCGGGGAACTGTCTCGATCATGTCCGCATAATTCACGAACCGTAGGGAGACACACTTAAGGATTCGATGTTGTTGTGTAGTTACGGAATGACGAGTAAGAGACCGAATGTTGTTCGGAGTATCGTATGGGATCCGGGATACCACGAGGAGATCTGGAATGGTCCGGAGAATAAGATTCATATAAGGAAATTCCGGTTTCGGAGTTTGGGAATGATTCTAGTGTTTTCACCAGGAATGTTCTAGAAGGGGCCGGAAGGTCCGGCACTCCGGAGAGGAAGGGTACATGGATGTGTCATGACAATATGGAATGGTTGCATCATGTACTAGGTCACTTGGCTGGGAAAAATAAAGAGAGAAATCAAATCGAAGTTTGAAAGTGAAACGCCAATTTGAAAAGTCAAATCTCAAGTTTGCTTGGTGGAGGGAGAGTAGGAAACCTACTTGGGGAGGAAGTCCCCTCCCCTCCCCTCCAACTCGGCGACTTGGGCTTCCCCAAGCCCTAGCCGCTGGCCACACCCTCCCCTTGGTGCCCTCTAAACCCTAGATCACCAAGGACTCTCTCATACTCCACCATACTCGCTCCGGCTTAAGGAGAAGCCCTGCGAGATGTCCCCTCTACTTTCGACACCACGTCGTCGTGCTGCCGGAATCGCGAGGAGAGTGCTACAACCTCCGTTGCCTGCTGGAACAAGGGAGAGGAAGGTATTCATCGAGTACCGAACATGTGACCGACTGCGGAAGCGCTGCTGGAACGCAGCGTCGGAAGGATCATCTACGCGATCTTGAGATCGGCAAGAGTACGACTACATCACCCACGAGAATCTCCTCTCGTTAACCGCTTTGGAATCTTCGAGATTGAGTTCCTCTATCGACTCGTTGCTACAATCTAGTAGATAGATCTTGGCTTGTTTGTTAGGATGCGGTAGAATTTTTTTGTTTTCCATGCTACGAACCCCTACAATAACTCCCGGTAGGGTCATAAGGGGTAAAACATTGCCCAACTTGGCTCATGCCGAGTAAAGAATAACTCTGGTTGTGTAACAATGGCCGAGTAAAAAGGTTGAGTGCGGCCGACATAAGAATTATGTCGGCCCGCATAAGACAAGTTTGTTCACCTTGCAGGAAGCAACAAGCCGAGTCTCATGAGGGAAGGCCGAGTCAGAGAGTACGCGTGGTAGATTTTTGAGTAAGATTCGGGAGGAACCATGGTAAAGCATGGTCAAAAGAGAAGGGAGACGCCGAATGACGCAAAAGGATTCGGGTGACGCCCAAAGCAAGGGCTGACGTACAATGTTGTAAGAGGATCCACCTATGTATCATCATCCTGGGATGAAGAACAACGTTGTAGGAGGATCCACCTATGTATCATCATCCTGGCTTGCTTTGAGCAATGTTTTTTCCTTTTGGTCTTTTTCAGCTTCATATTTCGGTGGTCCTAACAGTCCTTTAACAACGACACCTCTTCTTGTAACAACATAGTAGAAACAAGAATATTTATGTCATCACGAAGAAAAATTTGATAACCAGATGCTATTTGTTCATATTGGGTTTCAATCATGCTGAGGTACTTGTTAAATAACTATTTCTTGGCCAATCTCCTCATAATTTCCTGTAAGTTCAGCCAAAAGATTTTTATGTCTTTGAAATTGCTTATGAAAGTTATACTAAGACTAAGTCTTTTGATGTTTCAATTCTTGAAAAAGAATTCTAGTTTCATCCTCTTCAGTAAAAACTTGTAACAAATCTACTTTGTTTCCTTGATCAGTTCAGAAGGTATACCTTTTTATTTCATGGTTTTGCATACTTCAGGCATAAGATCAAGATTTATACGAAGTATTTCCTTTTCCGGCTTAGTGCCAAAATCAGGAATATATAAAGAATCATTCTTAGCCCTAGTAGCCGTTAATTCAAAACATGCTTTAATAGTTCAAGTATTTATCGATCCTCTTGCTGATGAATCTAGCAACTCTATGCATTGGGTATTAAGACCGTGGTAAAATAAATGGCAAACAGTTGACTCATAATAGCAATGATTAAGAATACTATCTATCATTCCAAAAAGTCTTTCCCAGGCCCGTGGATAGTTTTCTCCCACGTTCTGACTAAAATTGCCTATATTCTTTATATGTTCGGTTACCTTTGTAAAAGGATTAAACCTGTTTATGAATTTAACAATGCAGTTTTCCCAACATTTAATATAATGGTGAGGGAGGGAATATAACCAGTCTGGAGCTTTACCTTTGAGAGACCAACGAAATAATATTATATGAGAGAATTCTCTTGGCAAACCTTTTGGTCCAAGTGATGTTATCACATCGTCAAACTCTCTAAGATGCCTTCCTGGGTCCTCATGTTCCCTTCCACTGAAATTTTTTTCCTGCAAAATTTTAATAATTTCACCGTCAAATAGATATTCCCTAACTCTAGGATTAGGAAATTCTATTGGTTGTTTAAGAAATGCAGAGTTTGGAGCACTATATTATCTAAGATTCTTCTTAGGTTTCTTAGGGGTTGTCCTATGAATGAACATTATTTCCTTGAAGTCACTTAGGTTGTCAACTTAAACTTTATTCGATCTCAAAAGTTTTTCAATGATTTCCTTGCGCGTTTGAGTAGGCACGCGTTCAATATAATCTGGTAGATAAGCCCTACCAGAGCGTGTAGACCCTTTGTCTCCTAAGGAGACCATCTTGTCATAGTAACACCTGAAATGTCAAGAGATAAAACACTTAGCGCTTAGCTCCCCAGCAACGGCACCAGAAAATAGCTTGATGGCTGCAAGTGCACAGATCGTTTGTATCTAGTTTCGAAGTTAAGATGTCGATCCCACAGGGAGCCCAAAGGTAAGTGTTTATAGGTTAAGTCTCTGTCACACCCGAAGTTGTCACAGATCTTCGAGCGAAATGACTGCAAGTGTTAAGAATGAGAATAGAATTTGGATTTAATGAAAGTATTTAAATAAAACTAAAATGTAAACTTCAGAAATAAAAAGCATAAAAGTAAAGAACGATTTGTCTGTTTTTTTTGCAGATGACAAAATAGGCGCTGGGAGTTTCAGTTCATGGTAATAGTGAATGTGCCAGGTGGACGAGTGATAAGTGTAACAATTATAATCTCATAAGTATGTGTGTAGGCGAGCAACCCATAATTAGCCGGAACTCCTCTTGGTAGATTTCATCCCAACTTCAATAATCCTACTAGCCTGTTTACCACAACCATGGTCAGTCACTAGACAATTAAGATCCTTCAGGTTGCTTAGCAATTAAGCTCCTTGGATCGGACTAATGAAATAAGCTCGGTGGTTCCTTGTTATCCTCGAGTGAACCTAGTTTCCCATTGATATCCCAGTGTCACTCGGGGATCACCGGTCTGCTAGTAAATAAGGTTCTATCTACGTAGAATAAAGCATCATGTTGTCTTGGCCCTTAATTGTACAACATGCATTAAGCATCCCACAGATAGTCAAGCACACATAATATAGTAATTAAAATCAACCACAAAATTGATGGAAAATATATAGGCACATCACATCTCACCAATCCCCTACATCTCCCACGCCTAAGGGAACTTACTGATACGTCGTAAATGTATCTATAATTTTTTATGTTCCATGCTTGTTTAGTATATACTTTGCTATGCTTTGTCTACACTTTGAGGTATTTTTATACATTTTCTGGGACTAACCTATTAACAAGATGTCATAGTGCCAGTTGCCTATTTTCTGTTGTTTTTGGTTTCAAAAAAGCTAGTAAAGAAATATTCTCGGAACTGGACGGGACAAAATACAAAGTCAATATTTCACCGAGGAGAACACGGAGTCCAGAGGAGAGACAAGGGGCGCCACGGGGCGGCCGCACCCCCTAGGTGAGGGCCCACCCTAGGCCACGCCAGGGCAGGGTGTGGGCCCCCCTGGCCGCCCTCCTGCCTTGCCTCTTCACCTATAATAGCCCCCCGATGCCAAAACCCTAAGTACCTGATGAGACCTCCACGAAACAGTCTGTACCCACTGCCACCATCGTCCCTAGATTGGGGGGGATCTAAAGCTCTTCCCGACACCCTGTCGGAGGGGAGAGATCATCCCGGAGGCCTTATTCATCACCATTGCCAGCCTCCAGTATGATGTGTGAGTATTTCACCCTTGGATTGTGGGTCCATACAGTAACTAGATGGTTGTTTCAACTCCTTTGTGCTATTATGTTTAGATATTGTGAGCTCCATTCATGATCAAGATCATCTATTTGTAATCATACATGTTGTGTTTGCGGGGATCCGATGGATATTGAGATACTATGTTAGTTTGATTATTGATTCTATCATGTCTTATTGATTATTGATTCTATCATGTCTGTGTTGTTTGAGATCTTGCATGCTCTCCGTTGCTAGTAGCTATCTTGTCCAAGTAGATTCTAGTGACTCCAAGAGGGAGTATTTATGCTCGATAGTGGTTTCATGCATCTATTGAATCTGGGGAAGTGACAGGAATCTCTAAGATTATAGATGTATTGTTGCTACTAGGGAGAAAACAACAATATTTTGTTCATGGAACAATTGTATTGTTTACTTTACACACATTGCTTAATGCAATTATCCGTTGCTTGCAACTTAATACTGGAGGGGGTTCGGATGATAACCTGAAGGTGGATTATTAGTCATAGATGCAGTTGGATGGCGGTCTTTGTATATTGTTGTAATGCCCAATGAAATCTCATAGAAATCATGAATGTCTAGTATTTGCATTGTTATGCCTTTCTCAGTTCCTGTCAATTGCCCCGCTGTAATTTGTTCACCCAGCATGTTATTTATCTTAAGGAGAACACCTCTAGTGAACTGTGGACCCCGGTCCAATCTTTACCATTGTTACATCATCTATTGTTACCGTCTACTTTCTGTAAGCAACCATTACCTTCCACACTATACGTTTAATCATTTGTTTTCAGCAAACTAGTGAGATTGACAACCTCACTGTAAGTTGGGGCAAAGTCTTGAGTTTGTGTTGTGCGGGATTCCAAGTTGCTAGCAACACCTTGGAGTTGTTTCCTTGCTCCTACTGGTTTGATAACCTTGGTTTCATATACGAGGAAAGACTTGCTGCTATGCTCATCACACCTTCCTCTTGGGGTCTCCCAATGAAGCTCTACAATTGACTGAGCCACGTCACCTACTCACACATGATAGAAGAAAGCATCATCGATATAATTAAATAAAGGGAGTTCTTCTTGATATTACCGATGAGATCCACAATAAGAAATAGAAATAAATCCAACACAATTCAAGATGAGAAGAACAATCTCAATCCCTAGTCTTGCAAAGTGGAGATATCTCGCTCTCTCTCTCAAGTACAAGTGATGGCTATGGAGGTGCGGTGGCTGGAAGATTGAAGATTGTGGAGCGAGACGAAGAACGTCTTCCCCTTCTTCTCCGGATCCCTTCTCTCTCCCTTCTGGATTGTATGGCGGCTCGAGTGTTCTGTTTTCGACCTTAGGCTCTTCACTAAAGTTATCCCTTTTAATAAGACGAAGGAGATGTCAACTATATGGAGGGAACTATACGGCAGTGGCCCATATAGTTGGTCATTAAGCTTGCAGTAAATTCACCTTGATTGCTTCCAAAAAGGGACTTGCTTGTTTTCGCCTGAATATTGTGTTTTTGCTGTTAAATCTCTCTGGTGATGTTCAGAACCTGAAACACACATTAAAAACCAAGTTTTCTTTGCTACCGAAGTATTAGCGTTAGGTAAAGCTATAAAATCATTAAGTCCAAACGAAAACCATTGATAAAAATCATAAAAAATGTGTAGAATCTCACAGCTATTAGAGGCTCCGTAGTACGACCAAAAGTTTTGGTCAACCCGAGATGAACTTCCGATGGTACGACCAGGGAAAGTTCCGGTGCAAGTTTCACCAAATAGGTTGTTTCAAAACAAAAGCCTACTGAGCCTAGACAGAACTTGAAGCGGAAATTTTGGGTCGTGAAACCTCCTGGCCCAAACTTTCGGTGGCTGGGCGGAAGTACCACTCATGGTTACCAACGGAACTGGCCTAGTAGTACCGGTCACATATTCAGGTCAGGATTGACCAGAATTGATGATTGGAACTACCAAACCAACTTCCGGCGCTAATTCCGACAATTAGTACATTTCCATACAGAAGTATATTTAACCTCACCGGAACTAGTGCCAGAACCTAAGTCGGAAATTCTGCCAAGGCCAGCACCGTAGAGGACTGCAGGTGGAACTTCTGACACATGGCTAGAACTTCTGGCCAGGACAGAAATAGTCCAAACACCTCGAAAGATCACTCTCTCGCTGAACAATGGGAAGGTTATGGTGGTGTGTAACATGCCAAAAATCATGATTTCAAAGTTTTCATATCATCCATGCATTCATAATCATTTTAGGATCATTTTCAATGTCATTTCAAAAAAAAGCATTTGAATGTACATTATTTTATGTAAGCAAGGCATGGACCCAATGCTACTCTCTAGTATGAGATTATTTGTTTTAACCAAAGATATTTGATCCTATGGTTGATTGATGTTTCCCAAAGCTTGGACAAAAACTTCAAAAACAAAATATGAATTTAAAATCATTTTTATATCTTTATTAAACAATGGTAAAGGCACTATTTTCTTTTAAAATTTCAAAGGACCAAAGTAAGTTTGAGTGAACAACAGTGCTAAATACTCAATTAAGAGCTGTATCAATCCTACAAAATTTCAGAAAAAATTTGAATTCATTTTGGTTTGAAAATCATTTGAAAATGTTTTCAGAAAATCAAATTAGAAATAGAAAAAGATAAAAGAAAGTGGAAAAGGCCAGCGCTGCCATTTTGGCCCAGTACAGGAACCAGCCCACTAAACCCACCCGGGCCATTCCCCCTCTGCTCCTTCTCTCACCCGCGTCGAACCAACCCCACAGTCCCTGACCAGTGGCCCCAACGCCACGTCGTCATCGTCTTCCCCAAATCTCGCGCGATGAACACGCCGTCGCCGCCCGTTAACTCGCCGAATAAATTCGAATCAATTCCTTTGATTTAGGTAGTAACTCGCCCAACCCTCACCTGCTACTTAAACCCCACTCCGCCGCGACCATTTCCCCTCAACACCCACACCTTAATCGCCACCAGGCTGCTCGTATTTGAGCTTACTCCACCGCGGCCCGACGAACTCCGGTGAAGTAAGCATCATCCGCCCCGTGCCTGCTAACTCATGCTGGCATGTTTCCCTTGCCTTGACGCTTCATCTGATACCTTTGGTTTGACTTGTACTACCCCAGGTCATCGAATCCGTCGAGCACCACAAACTCCCGACGCAGCCCTCAACTCCGACGAGCAATAGCGGTACGAATCGAACGCCCCTTGACCTCGCATGCATACTGTCAGATTCGCCTCATCCTTGCGCAGCTACTAACACCACTGGCTCGTGCTAGGGCTATCCAGAACCTCGGCAACGACCACGTCTGCAAGAACCCGACACCCCCTGCCCAACCGCAACCATGTTGAGCTCCCTCGTGCGTGTGCGAGTCTGGTAAGCATCTTCACCACCCCTAGGCCTCGCTGGAAGCGCCATTCCACCGTCGATAGTAGCACTGCCGCCGCCAGCAACCATTTGCGCCGCCAGTTATTTGTCAGATGGATCTGATCCATCGGATCTAAATCCTAAGGCCTAGATTAGATATATAGCGAATCGGTATGAGTAGATCTAGGTCGTGCAACATTAATTAGATCCAACGCTCCACGTAGCGCGATCCACGCGAACCGGTACGCACAAATCAGAATATGACGCGTGGCCCAGGTGTAGTTTTAAAAACTGAATTTAGATCTATTAGATGTTCAAACTTGCAAAATCCATAACTTTTGATCCACACGTTCAAATTTTGCAAATTTTATATCATTGGAATAAGGAGAAAGAATTCTATCCAACCATGCAATTTGTTTAATGATTTTCTTCTGTAAAATTGGTTATTTTTGCAGAGACATTTATAGGCTTATTTTGAGTATAGAAATTAGTTGAAAAATGATTTAAAGACTAAATAAAGCTTATTTAGTGCATAATTGTTTTGTTTATGATTTAGTACTGTTTCACTTGTCTTGTTTGATTTAGAAAAATCATCACATGGCATTTGCATGCATTCATATATTTTTTGCTTGTATATTTTGATATGTGATTTTGGTGCTATCATTTTATGTGTAGATTTTGGTGCTAGTAGTGATTGTGGTTGTGAAGATTGTTGCTACTCCCCCAACTACCAAGGCAAGTGGTGCTTCATATTTATGTCCCAATATTTTTGCATATGTATTAGAAATATTTTGTATAGGGCTTGCATGAATATTTTGCTAAGTATCTATATGCTATGCTTGGGAAATCCTAGTAGTTGTAGAAATATTACAATTTCCTCTAAGTTAAGATACTTGTTATTGCCATGCTTAGCCTAGCTAATAGCAACCAAGGGTGGAATATATTCATGCTATGGAAAATATTGTTAAGTCTTTGACTTATGTTTTTGCTTAATAAAACAACTAAGTGAATGAAACACCTGGGTGGAATGGAAAGAATGGTTTGTGTTGAGTGGTTACACAAGGCCCATTTCTATGGTTTACCTTGTGTATCTCATTTGTGGAAAGCCACCTAGGAAAAAAGTGATTTGAGATGCCAAATGTTAAGAAGCTTCTAGTGCAGCCACATGGCATTATGGGCTCTGCCTTGATCATATAGGTTGCAATAACTTAGCCATTTGGACAGTTGGTGGTAGTGGGATGATACGTTGGAACGCGTCCATTTGGTCTAAGGGAAGGCTTTTGAAACGTCCTGTCTTGGTGAAAATCAAGTCTTGTGGGGAAAGTGCACAACCTCTGCAGATGGAAGAATCTAAGTACTTAGCCATGTCCCTCGTATTGGACAACTTGAGCATCAAGACATGGAAGCTATAAAGAATATCCTCATCCCAATTTTCTAAGTAAAACTTGTGGTTGAACAAGGGTGAAGGTTCACCAATTTCTATTGGTGGTTCCTTGGGGAAGTTTTGTCAAAGAAAAACTTAGTGTTTTCAACTGATAGGTAAAACCTATTTTGAGCAAAGCAAGACTAAGCTACACTTAACCAAAGTCATGTAGTAACTAGATATTAATATTCTACTAAGGTATCACTTGCCAATACTATTCCAATGTATTGACCCACTGTGGCTGTAACTTGTGATGTTGCAGGTTACTCTGATGATGATTAGGGGTTATGAGTCTACACTAAACATGCTTGCCTGTGGCACATGAAGATGAAAACTTCTATTTATATTGTTAAGTTAAACACTTGTACTAGCCTATGGCTATGGAGTTGTAAAAGACTATGTTGTCTATGCAATGACGTTGTAATAATGACATTTGTTTTTGTGTACTTCATCTTAAACTGTGGATGCTAGCAATTGATCCAGGGACTAGCATTGCAATCACAGGGATCCTTACCTTTATAAGGGTGGGATCTTACATGGTGCAAGTATGGTTTGTGAATGAAAACATGATTCCCCACAAATTTCCGGGGTGGACCCCCTCTTAATCATACGGCCTCCTAAAGAAATAAAAATAGAGAGAAAAGAAAAACAAAAGGTGCCCTCTTCATGAAACTTCAAGAGATGTATCCACAACCCACATTGCCAAAAGATAAAACTGCAACTTAGGCAAATAATTAGACAAGAAATGGGATTGTCATCAACACCAAAATACTTAGAGGAAACAATGTTCTTTCATCCACGCCACTGCAAACACATCGTGAAGATACCCTATGGCATACTCGTCGACAATATCACGACATTTGGTGCCCACCGTGGGGCAAGAGGTGCTTCGAGCTCTACACCGGTTAAGGACCAATATCTTCGTGAGAATCAGCGACACCGTCGCCATAGGGCGCGTTCTCTTCTCCGGCAACGTTCCGGTCGTCCCTCTAGATGAGTTCTGGATCTCGGCAAAGATGAACCCCACCCGCAATTCCATTGTCCCGATTGAGTAGATCCACATCTTCGTCGGCAAAACTGGCTCAAGATCCAACTCCCAGGAAGTCGGCATACATCAAGGCCCGCACGGACCGCCTTTGCACTAGGATCTCTCTATAGAGTTTGCTAGATGGATGCTTTCATGACATCAAACACCACTTCGTAATTGGATGGTTATAAAGGTGGCATTGAGTATTGTTAGACCCCACCATTTAAGGTAAAGGCCCCTATGATTGCAATGCTAGTCCCTGGATCGAATTGCTAGGATCCATAATTTAAGATGAAGTACACAGATACAAAGGTCCTTATTACATCGTAACATCTAGAGATACATAGTCCTTACAACTAATTAGCCCAAGGCTAATACATAGAGTTCACAATACTTAACAAAATAAAATAAGTCTTCATCTTCATGTTCCACAGGAAAACATGTTGAGTGTAGACTCATAACCCTAGTCACCATCAGAGTAACCTGCAACATCATAAGTTACAGCCACAGAGGGTCAATATATTTGGAATTGTATTGGCAAGTGATACCATTATAGTATAGTAACATCTAATAACTATATGAATTTTTCTAAGTGTAGTTCAGGTTGGCTTTGCTCAAAATACGATTTTTCTTATTAGTTGAAAACACTAAGTTTTTTTTGACAAAAACACCCAAGGAACCACCAATAGACATTGGTGAACCTTTACCCTTGTTCAACCACAACTTTTAACTTAGAGAAATTGGGATGAGGAGATCCTTGATCATTTCTAGAAGACCCCACCTTTGTAAAGGTAAAGGTCCCTGTGATTGCAATGCTAGTCCCTGGATCAAATGCTAGCATCCATAGTTTAAGATGAAGTACACAAAAACAAAGGTCATTATTACATCGTCATTCCAGAGATAACATAGTCTTCTACAACTCCATAGCCATAGGCTAATACAAGATTTCAACTTAACAAAAATAAAGTAAATTCTTCATCTTCATGTGCCACAGGCAAACATGTTGAGTGTAGACTCATAACCCTAATCCTCATCAGATTAACCTACAACATCACAAGTTATAGCCACAGTGGGTCAATACATTGGAATAGTATTGGCAAGTTATACCTTAGTAGAATAATAGTTTCTAGCTTCTATATGAATTTGGCTAAGTGTAGCTTAGGCTTGCTTTTCTCAAAATAGGTTTTGCCTATCAGTTGAAAATACTAAGTTTTTGTTTGAAAAAAACTCCCAAGGAACTACCAATACACATTGGTGAACCTTTACCCTTGTTCGACCACAAGTTTTTAACTTAGAAAAATTGGGATGAGGAGATCCTTGATAGCTTCATTGTCTTGATGCTCAATTGTCCATTGCTAGGGACACGACTAAGTACTTAGATTTTTCCTTCTCGAGAGGTGGTGCACTTTCCCCACAAGACTAGACGTGCATCGAGACGAGATCTTTCAGAAGCCTTCCCTTAGACCAAAATGGGCGCGCTCCAACCTATCACCCTACCACCAACTGTCCATATGGCTAAGTTATTGCAACCTATATCATCATGGCAGAGCCCATATGCCATGTGGTTGCACTAGAAGCTTCTAAACACTAAGTATCTCAAATCCCTTTGTACTTGGGTGGCTTTCCACAAGCGTGATACACAAGGTAGACCATAGATATGGGCCTTGTTTAACCATTCAACATAACCCAAACATACCATTTCACCCAGGTGATTCATTCACTTAGTTGTTTTATTAAGTAAAACACAAGTCAAAGACTTAGCAACATTTTCCATAGCATGTATATAATCCAACCTTGTTTGCTACTAGATGGGCGAAGCATGGCAATATAACAAGTATCATAACTTAGAGAAAATTCTATCAAGACTACAACTACTAGGATTTCCCATAACATAGCATATAGATACTTAGCAAAAATATCATGCAAGTCCTATACAAAATATCACTAGTGCATAATCAAAATATGCGGACAAAAATATGAAGCACCACTTGCCTTGGTAGTTGGAGGAGTAGCAACAATCCTCACAATAACAATCACCACTAACACCAAAATCTACACATAAAATGATAGCACCAAATTTATATTCCAAACAATCAAGCAAAAATATATGAATGCATGCAAATGCCATGTGATGATTTTTCTTAAACTAAACAAGACAAGTAAACAGTTCTGAACACTAAAAATAAACATTTATAGACTAAATAAACTTAATTTGGCTTTAAAAACATTTTAAATAATTTTTATACACAAAATAAGCCTACAAATGTCTCTGTATAAAATTCCATTTTAACAGAATCAAAATACAAAACTAAGCCCATATATGTGTAGGATTTAATTTTGTGAATCCATTGATATATTATTTGCATTTTTTGGATAAACAGAACAAAGGTTATGAATTTTACAAGTTAAATCATCTAATTAAATCAAATCTGGATTTTAAAAGAAAAATGCAGACACGCGGCGGCTTCTAATTGGCCGGTACCGCTTCAGGGAAGATCGTGCTTTCCCCACCGTTGGATCTAATCAAATCCAATGCACCAGATCTAAAGAAAACGCTTCGCGCCAGATCTAATCTAGATGCTCCGATGTAGATCTAGCGGTGCACATCGCTTCAACCATTAAGTGGCGGTGAAAATGGCACAGACGGTGGCGATGCGGCTAACGGCGATGCTCCGGCGATTCTATAGGGTGCTAGGGATGGTGCGGTAGCTTACCAGCATCGCAGGGTCGCGAGGAAGCTCGAGGTGGCTTTGGCTGGGACGGGGGTGAGCTGATGTGGCCGTGAAAGCTCATCAGAGTCGCGGTCAGTGTCGGGCTTTTGAAAACGATGACGGAGACGACGACCTAGATCATCCCAGTGCAAACAAAATGCATCCGGACATGCATAGAGACTAGGTGCAAAGGTTGGTTTAAACCAGAGGCCAAGGGGCGGGCGATTCATACTAGGATTGCTCACCGGAGTTGATGGTTTCCTTGGCTGCTCGCAACGCTTGACGCAGTCGACAACCTGGGGCGATACAAGACCAACCAGGGGTGTCAGAAGAAGCGCAAAGACCAGAGAAACATTCTCATATGAACGGGGGGACAGGGGGTGCTCGAGGCTCACCGGAATTGGTCGCCGGAGACGTACGGTGCCACGGCGGTGTGAGATCAAGTGTGGGCTACCTGGTAGCGCTTAGGCAGTGGCGAATTAGGGGAAAGATGCGGGGGAGGAAGGGGATTAAGTAGCAGGATCGGGGGAGGAAATTACGCCCGCAATCAATCTAATTGACTCGAAATCAACTAGCGAAGAAACGGCAGCGGCGAGCGGGTCTTCAACGCGAGATTGACGTCAGGGTCGACGTGGAAGTGGGGCCTGCCCATCGTCGAGAGGGGTGTGCGCGGTTAGGTGAGAGACATAGAGGGGGGGTTGTCACATCCCAAGATTTTCCAAATCTTGTAATGTGAAAAATAAATGAATAAAATAAAACTTTGTTGATTTTCAGGGTGAGAAGAAACTTTTTGAATCCATTTGGAAACTTTCAAAACCTATTTGGATCAAATAAAATCCTAAAGGGATTTAGAAAGATAAATAAACAATAAAGTTAAAAATATTTGAAATTATTGTTTTTGGATCCTTTAATAAAAAGATTTGGTTTTCAAAAAGAAAAGGTAAAATTTATAAAATAAGGATTATTTTATAGAGCCAAATTAAACCTTGGCCAATCTTTTGAATTAAAATGTTTTGCTTTGATTAAAAGAGTAAAGGTTTATTTAAACAAAATAATGAGGATCTATTAATATCCAGTTTTATTAAAAATAAGGGCTTTTCCCATTTTAAATGAACACTAAAACTTATTATATTATTTTAAATAAGTTTTCCAAGCATTTTATATTCTCAATTAAAACCTACTGAAGTGTTTTTGGTTTTATTTTGGACTTCAAAATAAAGAATTTAATAAAACAAATCCTATTTGATTTAATAACTAAGGTCCATTTTATTTAATTATTAATGGACCCTAAAATAAAAATGTTATTTTATTTTTAAGCAAGTTTTCCAAATATCTTCTATTTTCAAATAAAACCTAATGATTTGTTTTTGATAATATTTAATTTTCAAATGGAGATTTTATTAAATAAATCAAAACCTATTTGAATTAATAATTAAGGTCTATTTTATTTAATTATTAAATAGATCCTAAAAAGAATAAAATTATTATTTTATTTTTGGACCTTGGTTTTGTGTTGTTAAACAGAACTAACACAATACAAAGTTTGGTGAATGTTTTGATTTGATTTGGTTGTTTGAATTGATTGTTTGATTTTCAAAACAGAAAATAGAAATAGAAAAGATAAAACAATCAGACAGAAAAAAAATGTGGAATGGACTCGACCCAACCAGTCTGGCCCAGCAAGCCCAGTTCCAACCCACCAACACACCCCTCTGCGAATCGTTTTCACCCACACCCACACCCGCAGAACCAATGACAGGTGGACCCAACTCTCCTCTCCTCTCTCTCGCTGACCAGCCGACCCCACCCCTCCTATTCATCGTCCTCACCCGCGATGACCACGCCTCCTCTCCTCGACCGTTTCTGGCGAAATTTGCGAGCATCAATTCGCGTTAACGCAGCAGTTAATCGCTCCTGCGACCACGCATTCTTAAACGCCTCGCCCTCCTCCTCATTTCCCGTCAGTCACCAGCTCCTCTCCGCCCCAGGGCTGCTCGAATTGCTCGTGGCAAGCCCACTGGCTCCGACGAGGTCCGGTGCAAATTCCGACGACCCCGCGCCGCCCCTTGCCTCCTCGACCACGCACACATACTCTCCACCTCCTGGCGCATCTCCCCGTGCCACTCATTCTCTCGCGAGTGCCCTGTAACCTCGGCTTCGTCGACACCGAGCGTGCGCCGCCGTCTGCCATTGCTCCGTCGAGCATTCCAGGTGAACTCCGACCACCCTAAGCTCTCTCGATGAGGCACACAACTTCCCCAGATCATTCCGCGTCTAACCATTCCCCTATCTTACCTTAGGGTGCCCTGTAACCCCATCCCCGACGACCTCCAGAGGCACCCGACGCCGCCACCGACTCCGGCGAGGAATCCCAGTCGCGTCTGAGCGCCCCTCACCAAGAAGACCACACGTTGAGCATCGCCAACCCCCTGCGAGCATGGTGAGCATCCCCGTTACCTTTCTTGCCTCCTCTAGCGCTAGCTCCGCCGGAGACAGAGCGTGCGCCGCCGCCAGCCACCGCCAGCGCCGCCCCTCCCTGGTCGCACACCTTACAACTGTTAGATCTTGATCGGACGCGTGAGAATAGATTTAACCCGAAGGGGTATGTATCCACCTGAGCCGCACGATTGCACTTTAATCCAACGCGCCAGAGTAGCCGATCCGAGCGGAGCGGTACCGACGAATAGGAATAGGACGCGTGTCACCAGTTCTGTTTAAAACAAAGTTTGAATCTGATTTAGATGCAGATTTGAAACCCTTGTAACTTTAGTTCCACACGTCCAAATTTTGCAAACTTTATATCAATGGAATCAGTGGAACAAGCCCTAGCCAACCATGCAATTTGTTTAGCAAAAAGCTTCTGTTAAAATGTTTGTTTTTGCAGAAACATTTGTATGCTTGTTTAGATTATAAAAATTGTTCAAAAATGATTTTGGGGATAAAGCTTTTGCAAATGGAGTGATTTGAAGCTACTGACCATAGGAAACACTTTGTGGTTTCAAAAATGTATTTGGTGAAACAAAAGAATGATTCTTTGATTTAAAACCATTTCTAGACAAATAAAAATATAGTTTATTTATTAAAAATGGTTTTGGAAGAAAACCTTTGGGAAATGTTTTGTTTTAAACTCTCTGACCCTAAACACAAAGTTTTATGGTTTGAAAACATATTTTGTGAACCCTATAGATTAATGCCTTGGTAAAAATATTTCTACACCACATAAAATGATACTTTGTTTTGAAAAAGGTTTAGGAAGTGAAATCCCTTGCAAATGACTTTTGCCACTTTCTAAAATGACCAATAGGTGTTTTCAAATTTTCATGTCCCATTAGGAACCACTTTTCCAAATAAAACAATCCTTGGCATGCTTGCATGCATTATCTTGGTTCTATGATTTTATGTGATGTTTTGCTTGATTGGCAGATTGAGATTGTGCCTTGCTTGATTGAATTGTAGTGACTTGAAGAGTGTGATTGTTGCAAGGACAAGGAGTGAACTTATACCCTCTACCAAAAAGGCAAGTGATGCTTCATACTTTTGTCCCATTACTTTCACTATGCATTAGTGATTTTTCTAAGTAAAACTTGCATGGAATTTTTTTTTGCTAAGTATAAACCTTGCTATAGGAAAACCTAGTAGATGAAACCTTAGTGGAACATTTCCTAAGTTAAGATTCCTACTACTATCAAGCTTAGCTTAGCTAATAGAAAACAAGGGTGGATTATACATTCATACTATGGAAAAATTTCTAAGTCTGAGGACTTGTGTTTTTGTTTAATAAAACAACTAAGTTAATGAATCACCTGGGTGGAATGGTAATTGCTTGGTGGTTTTTGGTTGAGTGGTTCACAAGGCCCATGTTTATGGTTGACCTTGTGTATCTCACTTATGGATTGTCACCCAGGAACAAAGAGATTTGAGATGTCAAATGTTGAGAAGCTTCAAGTGTAGCCACTTGGCATTATGGGATCTGCCTGGATCATATAGGTTGCAAGAACTTAGCCATATGGACAGTTGGTGGTAGAGTTTGATAGGTTGGAACGCGTCCATTTTGGTCTAAGGGAAGGCTTCTGAAAGATCTTGTCTTGGTGAAACCAAGTCTTGTGGGGAAAGTGCACCACCTCTGCAGAGTGTAAAATCTAAGTACTTAGCCATGTCCCTGGTAAAGGACAATTTGAGCATCAAGACATGGAAGCAATCAAGAATCTCATCATTCAAATTTCAAAGTTAAAAACTTGTGGTGGAACAAGGGTTAAAGGATCTTCAATCTTTGATTGGGAAAAATGATTTTGTCAAGCAAAAACTTAGTGTTTTCAAAATGATAAGGAAAATCTATTTTGAGCAATGCAAGCCTCAACTCCACTTAGCCAAATGCATATAGATTATAGACTCCACTATACTACCATAGTATCACTTGCCAATAGAATTCAAATGTATTGACCCTTGTGGCTGTAACTTGTTATGTTGCAGGTTTGATTGATTTAGTGAAGTGTGTTGATTAGGATTACAAAGTCTACAACCAACATGTCTGCCTGTGGCACTTTGAAGATGAAGGACCCCATGCTTATAGATATTCTGCTGCAATGTAATGTAATAGCCAAATGAGCTATGTAAGATGTAATAAAATTATGTTATTCCTGGTTATAAAGTTGTATTATGACCTTTGTTTCTTGATATTACATCTTAACTGTGGATGCTAGCTATTGATCCAGGGACTAGCATTGTAAACACAGGGGACCCTACCTTATTAAAGGTTGGGACCCTTACAGATGGTATTAGAGCATTGTGTTGCCTGTAGGATTTGTAACCCTAGGATTGGACAAAACCCCTTAGAAAAATAGGAGTTGTATTTGTTCCAAAACTTATTTACAAACAATCTTGTAAACTCTTTCCTCAAACATTTTGATTTTGACTCTACGTCTCTTCTATTTCAACTTGATGGAAAAGCCTACCCCATGGCCAAAGACTTCACCATGTGCAAAGGACTTCTTCAACTCTAATGACTTCAACTTCTTCAAACTCTAATGACTTCAACATCTTCAACATTTTCACCAAGGACTTCAACCTTGGATATCACTAAGGACTACAAGTGAGACAAGAAATCTTGCTCAAGATTTGGAGACTAAGGAAACACAACTTAGAAGGAGCCATCCTCACCTTTGAAGTTTTGTGACCAAGAGTTTTCCCAAGAAAACCATGATCTCATGCAAGAAGGATCAACCAAGAAGGAAGGAAAGATCACAAGTGAACCATATAGACGGACCACCATATTTAGCTTAAGTCAAACCCACCAACTTATGTGGTGTAGCAAAAGTATTTTTGTTTGCCTAATAATATGCTTGAAACTTGTTGTTTGAGTGGAATGTTTGTTTGTGATTGCTTGCACATTGCTTGTGTGAATTATGATGTGTGTGATTAGAATTATTTCCTTAGAAAATCTTTTTGCCTATTCTAATCCCTACCCAACCCAAACAGATGACTACTCCAAGAGACTCCAACATCAAGGATGGTGACACCAACCACAACCAAGAGGACAACATGAGAGAACTCATAGCAACCCAAAACCAGTTCAACCAAGAGACAACCCAGCTATTAGCCAACAACAATGGACTAGACCCAGCCATACAAAGGATTTTGAAACTTCAATCCCAATTGTTGCAAGGATTGGTTACTCAAATGATCAACATGAGAGAAAACTTTTCCCAAAGAGATAATGCCAACAAGGATGACAAAGATGTTATTCTAGAGGGAACCCAAGTTTGCAATAATTGTGGATACAAGGATCATGCATCCAAGGAGCATGAAGATCAATGCCCCAAGAAGAGAGAAAGATTTCCCACCTCTGAGGTGAGGTATGAAGAACATGAACTAGAAGAACTCCTAGCTTTGGAGACACCCAAAAAGAAGAAGAAGGACATAAGCCAGTTGCAATGTTACAATTGCAAAGAGATGGGACACTATGCCAGTGATTTCCCAGAAAAGAAGAAGAACCAAAGAAACAAACAAGAGGCAATGATACCAAAGGAAAAAGAAAGATTTTAGCCAAGTGTGGTGCAACAACTGCAAAGAGCTAGGACATTATGCAAGCAACTGTCCAGAAAAGATGAAACACAAGATAAACAAGACTATGAGGGATCTCAGCCTTGTCACATGTTTCAAATGCAAGGAGCTAGGCCACTATGAAAACTTCTGTCCATGAAAGTTACATCAAGATCCCAAGCAAGCCAACATGTAATTTAGTTTGAAAATTTTTAAGGGTGGTAGTACCCTAGATGCCTTTGAGCCTATTTGTAACCCTAGCCTCCCAAATCTCGGGACGAGATTTATTTTAAGGGTGGTAGCCTGTCACATCCCAAGATTTTCCAAATCTTGTAATTTGAAAAATAAATGAATAAAATAAAACTTTGTTGATTTTCAGGGTGAGAAGAAACTTTTTGAATCCATTTGGAAACTTTCAAAACCTATTTGGATCAAATAAAATCCTAAAGGGATTTAGAAAGATAAATAAACAATAAAGTTAAAAATATTTGAAATTATTGTTTTTGGATCCTTTAATAAAAAGATTTGGTTTTCAAAAAGAAAAGGTAAAATTTATAAAATAAGGATTATTTTATAGAGCCAAATTAAACCTTGGCCAATCTTTTGAATTAAAATGTTTTGCTTTGATTAAAAGAGTAAAGGTTTATTTAAACAAAATAATGAGGATTTATTAATATCCAGTTTTATTAAAAATAAGGGCTTTTCCCATTTTAAATAAACACTAAAACTTATTAAATTATTTTAAATAAGTTTTCCAAGCATTTTATATTCTCAATTAAAACCTACTGAAGTGTTTTTGGTTTTATTTTGGACTTCAAAATAAAGAATTTAATAAAACAAATCCTATTTGATTTAATAACTAAGGTCCATTTTATTTAATTATTAATGGACCCTAAAATAACAATGTTATTTTATTTTTAAGCAAGTTTTCCAAATATCTTCTATTTTCAAATAAAACCTAATGATTTGGTTTTGATAATATTTAATTTTCAAATGGAGATTTTATTAAATAAATCAAAACCTATTTGAATTAATAATTAAGGTCTATTTTATTTAATTATTAAATAGATCCTAAAAAGAATAAAATTATTATTTTATTTTTGGACCTTGGTTTTGTGTTGTTAAATAGAACTAACACAATACAAAGTTTGGTGAATGTTTTGATTTGATTTGGTTGTTTGAATTGATTGTTTGATTTTCAAAACAGAAAATAGAAATAGAAAAGATAAAACAATCAGACAGAAAAAAAAATGTGGAATGGACTCGACCCAACAAGTCTGGCACAGCAAGCCCAGTTCCAACCCACCAACGCACCCCTCTGCGAATCGTTTTCACCCACACCCGCACCCGCAGAACCAATGACAGGTGGACCTAACTCTCCTCTCCTCTCTCTCGCTGACCAGCCGACCCCACCCCTCCTGTTCATCGTCCTCACCCGCGGTGACCACGCCTCCTCTCCTCGACCGTTTCTGGCGAAATTTGCGAGCATCAATTCGCGTTAACGCAGCAGTTAATTGCTCCTGCGACCATGCATTCTTAAACGCCTCGCCCTCCTCCTCATTTCCCCTCAGTCACCAGCTCCTCTTCGCCCCAGGGCTGCTCGAATTGCTCGTGGCAAGCCCACTGGCTCCGACGAGGTTCGGTGCAAATTCCGGCGACCCCGTGCCGCCCCTTGCCTCCTCGACCACGCACACATACTCTCCACCTCCTGGCGCATCTCCCCGTGCCATTCATTCTCCCGCGAGTGCCTGTAACCTCGGCTTCGTCGACAACGAGCGTGCGCTGCCGTCTGCCATTGCTCCGTCGAGCATTCCAGGTGAACTCCGACCACCCTAAGCTCTCTCGATGAGGCACACAACTTCCCCAGATCATTCCGCATCTAACCATTCCCCTATATTACCTTAGGGTGCCCTGTAACCCCATCCCCGACGACCTCCAGAGGCGCCCGACGCCGCCACCGACTCCGGCGAGGAATCCCAGTCGCGTCTGAGCGCCCCTCGCCAAGAAGACCACACATTGAGCATCGCCAACCCCCTGCGAGCATGGTGAGCATCCCCGTTACCTTTCTTGCCTCCTCTAGCGCCAGCTTCGCCGGAGACAGAGCGTGCACCGCCGCCAGCCACCGCCAGCACCGCCCCTCCCTGGTCGCACACCTTACAACCGTTAGATCTTGATCGGACGCGTGAGAATAGATTTAACCCGAAGGGGCATGTATCCACCTGAGCCGCACGATTGCACTTTAATCCAACGCGCCAGAGTAGCCGATCCGAGCGAAGCGGTACCGACGAATAGGAATAGGACGCGTGTCACCAGTTCTGTTTAAAACAAAGTCTGGATCTGATTTAGATGCGGATTTGAAACCCTTGTAACTTTAGTTCCACACGTCCAAATTTTGCAAACTTTATATCAATGGAATTAGTGGAACAAGCCCTAGCCAACCATGCAATTTGTTTAGCAAAAAGCTTCTGTTAAAATGTTTGTTTTTGTAGAAACATTTGTATGCTTGTTTAGATTATAAAAATTGTTCAAAAATGATTTTGGGGATAAAATCTTTTGCAAAATGGATTGATTTGAACCTACTGACCATAGGAAACACTTTGTGGTTTCAAAAATGTATTTGGTGAAACAAAAGAATGATTCTTTGATTTAAAACCATTTCTAGACAAATAAAAATATAGTTTATTTATTAAAAATGGTTTTGGAAGAAAACCTTTGGGAAATGTTTTGTTTTAAACTCTCTGACCCTAAACACAAAGTTTTATGGTTTGAAAAAATATTTTGTGAACCCTATAGATTAATGCCTTGGTAAAAATATTTCTACACCACATAAAATGATACTTTGTTTTGAAAAAGGTTTAGGAAGTGAAATCCCTTGCAAATGACTTTTGCCACTTTATAAAATGACCAATAGGTGTTTTCAAATGTTCATGTCCCATTAGGAACCACTATTCCAAATAAAACAATCATTGGCATGCTTGCATGCATTATCTTGGTTCTATGATTTTATGTGATGTTTTGCTTGATTGGTAGATTGAGATTGTACCTTGCTTGATTGAATTGTAGTGACTTGAAGAGTGTGATTGTTGCAAGGACAAGGAGTGAACTTATACCCTCTACCAAAAAGGCAAGTGATGCTTCATACTTTTGTCCCATTACTTTCACTATGCATTAGTGATTTTTCTAAGTAAAACTTGCATGGATTTTTTTTTGCTAAGTATAAACCTTGCTATAGGAAAACCTAGTAGATGAAACCTTAGTGCAACATTTCCTAAGTTAAGATTCCTACTACTATCAAACTTAGCTTAGCTAATAGAAATCAAGGGTGGATTATACATTCATACTATGGAAAAATTTCTAAGTCTGAGGACTTGTGTTTTTGTTTAATAAAACAACTAAGTTAATGAATCACCTGGGTGGAATGGTAATTGCTTGGTGGTTTTTGGTTGAGTGGTTCACAAGGCCCATGTTTATGGTTGACCTTGTGTATCTCACTTGTGGATTGCCACCCAGGAACAAAGAGATTTGAGATGTCAAATGTTGAGAAGCTTCAAGTGCAGCCACTTGGCATTATGGGCTCTGCCTGGATCATATAGGTTGCAAGAACTTAGCCATATGGACAGTTGGTGGTAGAGTTTTATAGGTTGGAACGCGTCCATTTTGGTCTAAGGGAAGGCTTCTGAAAGATCTTGTCTTGGTGAAACCAAGTCTTGTGGGGAAAGTGCACCACCTCTGTAGAGTGTAAAATCTAAGTACTTAGCCATGTCCCTGGTAAAGGACAATTTGAGCATCAAGACATGGAAGCAATCAAGAATATCATCATTCAAAATTCATAGTTAAAAACTTGTGGTTGAACAAGGGTTAAAGGATCTTCAATCTTTGATTGGGAAAAATGATTTTGTCAAGCAAAAACTTAGTGTTTTCAAATGTTCAGGAAAAATCTATTTTGAGCAATGCAAGCCTCAACTCCACTTAGCCAAATGCATATAGATGATAGACTCCACTATACTACCATAGTATCACTTGCCAATAGAATTCAAATGTATTGACCCTTGTGGCTGTAACTTGTTATGTTGCAGGTTTGATTGATTTAGTGAAGTGTGTTGATTAGGATTACAAAGTCTACAACCAACATATGCACTGTGGCACTTTGAAGATGAAGGACCCCATGCTTATAGATATTCTGCTGCAATGTAATGTAATAGCCAAATGAGCTATGTAAGATGTAATAAAATTATGTTATTCCTGGTTATAAAGTTGTATTATGACCTTTGTTTCTTGATATTACATCTTAACTGTGGATGCTAGCTATTGATCCAGGGACTAGCATTGTAAACACAGGGGAACCTACCTTATTAAAGGTTGGGACCCTTACAGGGGTTTCCCGGGTGGGCTAAGTGGGATGTTAGATGGGCCGCGGGTTGGGTTGGGTTAGATAGTTGGTGTGTTGATTTTTTTTCTCCTTTTCTCTTTTTCTTTTTCTGTTTTGATTTTCTAGTTTGAATTTGAATGGCTAAATTATATCTGTTTGAATTCAAATTTCTTTTGGAATTTTGCAGTGTAAACCTTGTACTCGAATGAGTATAAAACCTTATTGTTTAGTCCAAAACACTTTGACATAAAGGAAAATAAAATAAAATAAAACCATGCCTAAAAATGATTATAGATAATAGGCATAAAATGGTTTTATAATTGAATTTTGTTTTGAAAATTTTGTGTAAGCTTTGTATTCAATTCCAAAGCATTACTGATCAAACCCAGGCATTCCCATACTTGGAAAGTAAAATAAAAACCTTGCCTTACTTGCATAAAGTTAATAGGCAAAATATGGTTTGTTATTTTGGAAATTTATTTGAAAAGGCCAAATGCTTAAGAATGCATGAATGATATGCAAACTTTATAAATCATGATTTTTGGGATGTTGCAAATCTAACCCCTTAAGGTGAATCTCACCCTCGAGATTCGGATTGGCTAGCAAATAGGTGAGGGTGATATTTCCGAAGGTCATCTTCTCTTTCCCATGTTGCTTCCTCTTCAGAATGATGATTCAACTGAACTTTGGAAAACTTGATAGTCTTAGTACGAGTAACTCTTTCTGCAGTCTCAAGAATCTTGATAGGTTTCTCTTCGTAAGTGAGATCACTTTCCAAATGAACCTCTTCCAAAGGTATAGTATCCTTCAAAGAAGTCTCTTCCATATCCGGATGGCATTTCTTCAACTGACTTACGTGAAACACATTGTGAACTGTAGACAATGATTCAGGCAGTTCAATTTCATAGGCCACTTATCCTTTGCGACTTAAGACCCTGAATGGTCCAATATATCTTGGAGCCAATTTTACTTTGTTTCCAAATCCCTTCACTCCACGAAGTGGTGAAACTCTAAGGTAAGCTCTATCACCCACCTCATAGGTGACTTCTCTACAATTTGGGTCTGCGTAGCTCTTCTATTGGGATTCTGCTATTTTCAATCTGTCCTTTACCAACTTGACTTTCTCTTCAGCTTCGTTAATTAGTTCTGGCCCGAACAAATTTCTTTCTCCAACACAACTCCATAGTAATGGTGTAGTACACTTTCTTCCATAGAGAAATTCAAACGGTGCCATCTCAATATTGGCTTGATAGCTATTATTGTAAGAAATTTTTGCGTAAGGCAGACTTTCATCCCAACTAGCACCATAGTCTAGGGCACATGCGCTCAACATATCCTCCAGAATCTGGTTGTTCCTTTCTGTCCGCCCATCAGTTTGAGGATGAAAAGCTGTGCTGAACTCTAATCTTGTTCCTAATTATTCATGCAGTTGCCTCCAAAAATGCGAAGTTAATTGAGTTCCTCTATCTGACACAATACTCTTGGGTACTGCATGCATACACACAATCCTATTCATATAAATCTTGGCTAATTTAGCGCTTGTAGCGGAATGCAGATACGTTTTCCATACCATAAAGTACCATGTTCATCTTCATGGAATCCTTTGGCTTTACCTTTGCTAATTTTTCCCTTAATCTCTTCAATTTCCATGTCCATCTTTTGGGCTTCCCTGATTTTGTCCAACAAGGTGGGTTGGACATCCAATGACATGAGATGTCCCTCAGCCACTATCTCCATTATGAGATCTTTGAATTTGGCACACAGATCATCTGGTAATTCTCCCTTAGTGAGGCCATTTACATAAACTTCGCGGCTTAATGCATCCACTACAACATTTGCTTTACTGGGGTGGTATTGCAAACTCAAATCATAGTCCTTGATGAGTTCTAGCCATCTTCTTTGTCTCATATTGATTTCCTTCCGAGTGAAGATATACTTCAAACTTTTGTGATCTGTGAACATTTCACATCATTTTCCCAAAAGATAATGTATCCATGTTTTCAGTGCATGAACAAGTGAAGCTAATTCAAAGTCATGAGTAGGATAATTCACTTCATGAGTTTTTTAGTTGTCTAGAGGCACTAGTAGAAAAAAGGCTATCCGTTCGTGCCTCCTAACAGCAGTAGTCCCGGTTCCGCCACGAACCGGGACTAATCTTGCACGTCGTTCGGGCACGGGGCCCGGAGGCATGCGTCCCGGTTGGTAGAGGCATCGTCCGGTTTGCAACACAAACCGGGACTAAAGGTTGGGCGTCAGCCACGTGGCGTGGCACACACCTTTAGTCCCGGTTTGTGTTACAAACCGGGACGTATGCTCCCGCCCTCTATAAATGCAACGCCCCAGCCCTCTGCCTCCACTCTGTTTTTTCTTGGTGGAAGGTGTGAGGGGTGTGCTAGTTTTTTCCCCTATGCATGCATTCAAGGTGTTTGATTAAATGTTTGAGCGAATGATCCCGTTCAATTTCTCATAGAGCAAAAATATAGAAGGTGTCCGAGACGCACTTGAGTTTTCTCCTCTTTATTTTCCTCGATCGAGGTTAGCAATCTTATCTTTTCTCTGTCATTGATACAATGCATGTGTCGATGTGAATTGATCATTTCACTATTTATGATGTCCTGTTTTTTGATAAACTTACTTATATGATGCGATGAACTCGGGAATGGACGACGGTAGCGTGCACCGAGTATATTTCAGGCGTGGATAAATTTATCGATGTGGCTACGACAAACAAAGAGAATGGTTTTATACGTTGTCCATGTGTTCAATGTCGGAACAACAAGGAGTACTCTTCCTCAAAAATCATTCGCGGCCACCTGATTATGAAAGGTTTCATGCCCAACTATAATTGCTGGACCAAGCACAGGGAAAGAGGGGTTATGATGGAAGATGGTGAAGAAGAAGATGACGATAACAACTATCATCATATGTTTCCTGAATACAGTGATACTGCAATGGAAGACAATGGAGAGGAAGGAGGTGAAGAACGGGCATCAGATGAGCCGACTGATGAACTTGGTAGGGTCATTTCTGATGCAAAAAGAGACTGTGAAACAGAAAATGAGAAGTTGAAGTTAGAGGGCATGTTAGAAGATCACAAGAAATTATTGTACCCAAATCGTGAAGATGGCATCACAAATCTCGGTACCACACTGGAATTGTTGCGATGGAAGGCAGAGTGTGGTCTAACTGACTCCTCATTTGAAAAGATGCTGAAAATAATGAAGCCGAAGTTTCCAAAACATAACGAACTTCCTGAGAGTACCTACGAAGCAAAGAAGACTCTCTATCCTCTAGGATTAGATGTGCAAAAGATACATGGATGCATTAATGACTGCATCCTCTAACGCGGTAAGGAGTATGAGAATTTAGATAAATGCCCGGTATGCAATTCATTACGGTATAAGATCATACGAGATGACCCTGGTGATGTTGAGGGAGAGCCCCTCCGGAAGAGGGTTCCTGCTAAGGTTATGTGGTATGCTCCTATAATACCAAGGTTGAAACACATGTTCAGAAACAAAGAGCATGCCAGGTTGTTGCGATGGCACAAAGAAGACCGTAAGAAAGACGGGAAGTTGAGACACCCTACTGATGGGTCATAGTGGAGAAAAATCGAGAGAGACTTCCCAGACTTTGCAGGTGACGCAACGAACTTATGGTTTGGTCTAAGTATGGATGGCATGAATCCTTTTGGGGAGCAGAGCTGCAGTCACAGCACCTGGCCCGTGACTCTATGTATCTACAACCTGCCTCCTTGGTTGTGCATGAAGCATAAGTTCATTATGATGCAGTGCTCATCCAAGGCCCAAAGCAACCGGGCAACGACATTGATGTGTACCTTAGGCCATTAGTTGAAGAACTCTTATAGTTGTGGGGCAAACCAGGTGTACGTGCGTGGGATGAGAACAAACAGGAGCCATTTGATCTACGAGGGTTGCTATTTGTAACCATCAATGATTGGCCTGCTCTTAGTAACCTTTCAGGACAGACAAATAAGGGATATAAGGCATGCACACACTATTTAGATAAGACTGAAGGTACATATTTGCATAAATGCAAGAAGGTTGTGTACCTGGCGAATCGACGATTTCTTCCGACCAATCATCCCGTAAGAAAGAAAGGCAAGCATTTCAAAGGTGAGGCAGATCACCGGAAGAAGCCTGAACTCCCTGCTGGTGATGATGTATTTGGTATGGTCAAGGACATAGAAGTAATCTTTGGAAAGGGTCCCGGCGGTTAATCAGTTCCGAACGACGTCGCTACAGGACATGCACCCATGTGGAAGAAGAAATCTATATTTTGGGAGCTGTCATATTGGAAAGTCCTGCGTGTCCACTCTTCAATCGACGTGATGCACGTGACGAAGAATCTTTGCATGAACCTGCTAGGATTCCTAGGCGTGTATGGGAAGACAAAAGATACACCAGAAGCACGGGAGGACCAACAAATTATGAAAGACCCAAAGAACATGCATACACAGAACAAGAAGGATAAATGGCGTCACTTAAGTCGTGCCAAATATGCTCTTACCAAAGCAGCGAAGGAAATCTTTTTTGAAGTCCTTTACAGTATCAAGGTGCCGTCTGGCTTCTCATCTAATATAAAGGGGATAATAAATATGGCAGAGAAAAAGTTCCAAAACCTGAAGTCTCATGACTGTCACGTGATTATGATGCAGTTGCTTCCGATTGCATTGAGGGGTCTTCTACCTGAAAATGTTCGAGTACCCATTGTGAAGCTGTGTGCATTCCTCAATGCAATATATCAGAAGGTAACCAATCCAGATATTCTGCCAAGGTTACAGAAGGATGTGGTACAATGTCTTGTTAGTTTTGAGTTGGTGTTCCTACCATCCTTCTTCAATATTATGACGAATCTCCTGGTTCACCTAGTGGAAGAGATTCCCATTCTTAGTCCCGTATTTCTGCACAATATGTTCCCCTTTGAGAGGTTCATGGGAGTCTTAAAGAAATATGTTCATAACCATGCTAGACCAGAAGGAAGCATCTCCAAGGGATATGGAACAGAGGAGGCCATTGAGTTTTGTGTTGACTTTATTCCTGACCTTAAGCCGATTGGTGTTTCTGACTCACGACATGAGGGAAGACTAAGTGGAAAAGGCACGCTGGGAAAGAAAGCAATGATATGTAGGGACGGGGATTCTTTCACTAAAGCACACTACACAGTTCTACATAATTCCACCTTGACAGCTCCGTATATCAAGGAACACAAGAATATTGTACGCTCCAAAAACCCGGGGAAGCCTGAATCATGGATTATAGATGAACACATGAAGTCTTTCGGTGGTTGGATGCAGACACATCTCTTGAATGACAACACTGTTGGAGATCAGCTATACTTGTTGGCCGCGTCACCTTCTTCTACTATATTGAATTTCCAAGGGTACGAAATAAATGGGAATACATTCTACACGATCGCCCAAGATAAAAAGAGCACCAACCACAATAGTGGTGTCCACTTTGATGCAATAGACGAGAATGGACAAATGGACACATACTATGGTTGCATAGAGGAGATATGGGAACTAGACTATGGAGTCTCTTTTAAGGTCCCTTTGTTTCGCTGCAAATGGGCCAACCTGAATGGGGAAGCGGTAAAGATAGACCAGTTGTACAAAATGACAACAGTGGATCTCAACAATCTTGGTTATAGAGGTGAACTATTCGTCCTAGCCAATGATGTGTCTCAGGTTTTCTATGTGAAGTACATGTCCTCCAGACCGAAAAAAAGAAAAAAATATGAAAACGAATACATCATATGATGAGCCAAAGCATCACATAGTTCTTTCAGGGAAAAGAAACATCGTGGGAATCGAGGACAAGACAGACATGTCAGAAGATTATAATAAGTTTGATGAAATTCCGCCCTTCACAGTGAAAACTAACCCAAGCATTCCGTTAAGTAAAGAAGATGCTCCATGGTTACGTCTGAAGCGATCATAAGGAAGGACATATTCCAAGAAGTTCATGCTCATATTATGTAACTCTAGTTCATGTCTTTCGCGGTTTGTGGCTTCACCGAAGGATATCTTTCGCGGTTTGTGGCTTGACCGGGACTATATATAGGGGGGCCTTTAGTCCCGGTTTTGTAGTCTCAGTTTTTAATATTAATAAATGTCTTGAGTGTTAGTCCCGTTTTGTGGCTGGACCAGGACTATGAAGAAGTTGTCCCGATTCGTACTTACCATTAAGATCAGATCTCCAAACGCGCGCGGTCACATATTAGGGAGTGCCTCTATGACCAGTTTCTTGGAGATACCGGAGGACTGGGATCCGGCGGCATCTCCCTGAAACTGGTCGTAGTGGTGTCCCTGCTCTCGAAAACCATCTTGTAGCTTGTAACTTCTCTAACTAGATCATTACACCTGGGAGCTAACTAATTTCACATATTAGGGAGTGCCTCTATGACCAGTTTTTCAGAGATCTTTGGAGGACTGATCCGCGCATCTCCACAAACTGGTCGTAGTGGTGTCCCTGCTCTCGAAAACCATCTTGCAGCTTGTAACTTCTCTAACAACATCAATACACCTAGGAGCTAACTAATTTCACATATTAGGGAGTGCCTCTATGACCAGTTTCTTGGAGATGCCGGAGGACTGGGATCCGGCAGCATCTCCCTAAAACTGGTCGTTGTGTCCCTGCTCTCGAAAACAATATTGGAGATGCCTCAATCTGGCTGAAGGACTAGACTCACAAGGATGCCTATTTATAGTACAAGCAACTCGGCATAGTGTCGACACTTACGAAATAATGTCGACACTCACCCCTATTATTAGTGCTGACTCGTGTATTGTCCCGGTTGGTGTCTCCAACCGGGACTAAAGGTTCATCTTTAGTCCCGGTTGGTGATACCATCCGGGACAAGGTACACGCTACACGATATAATGTCGACACTCACCCCTATCATTAGTGCTGCCTGGCCTAGCCTGCCGAAATCCCTCCAACCGGGACTAGAGATGAACCTTTAGTCCCGGTTGGAGACACCAACCGGGACAAAACACGAGTCAGCACTAATAATAGGGGTGAGTGTCGACATTATTTCGTAAGTGTCAACACTATGTCGAAATCCCTCCAACACCAACCGGGACAAAACACGAGTCAGCACTAATAATAGGGGTGAGTGTCGACATTATTTCGTAAGTGTTGGCACTAACACGAGTCAGCACTAATAATAGGGGTGAGTGTCGACATTATTTCGTAAGTGTCGACATTATTTCCGAGCGCAAAAAATGGGTCGTTTTGTGAAGTAACCACCAAAATGCTGTTTCAGAATGCTACTGTCCCATTTTCCTAAAATACTAGACCACCTTACATGGACTATCTCCCAACCGGGACATCTCAAACCTTTTCATCCATCCTGGGTAAAAAGGAGAAATGTCTGCCGAATCGGTAGGAAGTGGGTCCGATTTGTACTACAGATACATGATCTATCGCCCATGATTTTTTGAAAAAATCATTTTTAGACTCGCAATATGTGGTTTCTTCAGAGATCCAATGCAAGTTCTAACGATGCCCGTCCCCTATCTTCATGCACGCCGGTTCGACCATAGTTAGAAATTCAGAAAATTCAAAACAGGCATAATAAATTCAAAAAAAAATCCGAACAATGGAAATCCTTCGAGTGATATCATATTATGTGACATAGTTGAAAGGAAAAATACCAGACTTGGTATATTGATCATGTCTCGAAAAAACCTTCACAAAATGACCTATCATGTTCGAGGTTTCATGGCTTTCGGTCCAAATGACCGATGTTATGTGCTGAATCACGGCATAGTTTGTGATGCTGTGCCCATATTATGCATGCATATGGACATTGGTATGGAGAACAATGTTGCAGGAGGAAGTTTTCCTTTTTGTCGCACGGAAAATCCCTTTTCCATTTTCCGAGCGCAAAAAACGGGTCGTTTTTGAAGTAACCACCAAAATGCTGTTTCAGAATGATACCGTCCCATTTTCCTAAAATACTAGACCACCTTACATGGACTATCTCCCAACCGGGACATGTCAAACCTTTTTGTCCATCCCGGATAAAAAGGACAAATGTCTGCCGAATCGGCAGGAAGTGGGTCCGGTTTGTACTACAGGTACATGATCTATCGCCCGTGATTTTTTGAAAAAAATCATTTTTAGACTCGCAATATGTGGTTTTTTCAGAGATCCAATGCAAGTTCTAATGATGCTCGTCCCCTATCTTCATGCACGCCGGTTCGACCATAGTTAGAAATTCAGAAAATTCAAAACAAGAATAATAAATTCAAAAAAAATCTGAACAATGAAAATCCTTCGCGTGATGTCATATTATGTGACATAGTTGAAAGGAAAAATACCAGACTTAGTATATTTATCATGTCTCGAAAAAACCTTCACAAAATGACCTATCATGTTCGAGGTTTCATGGCTTTCGGTCCAAATGACCGATGTTATGTGCTGAATCACAGCATAGTTTGTGATGCTGTGCCCATATTATGCATGCGTGTGGACATTGGTATGGAGAACAATGTTGCAGGAGGAAGTTTTCCTTTTTGTCGCACGGAAAATCCCTTTTCCATTTTCCGAGCGCAAAAAACGGGTCGTTTTGTGAAGTAACCACCAAAATGCTGTTTCAGAATGCTAACATCCCATTTTCCTAAAATACTAGACCACCTTACATGGACTATCTCCCAACTGGGACATCTCAAACCTTTTTGTCCATCCCGGGTAAAAAGGACAAATGTCTGCCGAATCGGTAGGAAGTGGGTCCGGTTTGTACTACAGGTAAATGATCTATCGCCCGTAATTTTTTGAAAAAATCATTTTAAGACTCGCAATATGTGGTTTCTTTAGAGATCCAATGCAAGTTCTAAATGAGCCATTTTTTCTCGGCATTTCTCCGCCATTTCTTCCCGCCAGTTCTTCCCTCCAGTTATCTTCCTACCATTTCTCACTATATATATATGTAGGGTTGTCCTCCATTGTCATTGCACATCTCTAGACTCATATCTGCAACCTCATCACTCTTTCCCATGACTTCCACCGTAGCACTAACTCCCAGGGAGGTGGAGGTGCTTTGCGCCTCGAACTACCCCTGCCCGCCGGAGGCGTGCCGATTCCTCCTGTCCCTCTAGGTGTGGCGCGTCAGATGGCCATCACGAACCACTACTACTTCGAGCTCACGCCGGAGCAGCGGAGGTATCCCAGATGGCATCCCGACTATTTCCCGACTTGGGAAGCCTTCTTCGTGGATCGGCGTGAGAGGGCGCTCGCCAGGCACGAGGAGGATGGCCCACCTCCTCCGAACTTCAACGAGGCCAGCCGTCGGTTGTGGTGGCGTGGTCGGACTCTCCAGAGCGTCATGGCTTACGACACGGCCGCTGACTCTAGCCCCCGCCTGCACTACCCTCAAGTCCAGCCCACTCGTACTCAGCCTTCAAGGTTCAACTACGGTGACCCCGACGACGACAGCAACGACGGAGTGGCGAGTATTAGAGGTGTAGGCAGTAGCATGACTTAATCACTCCAATATTGCAAAACAAGTTCGGCCAATTGTGGCTTAATCTGACCATGTATCTTAATTTTCAGTTCTTCTATGTAACTTTGTGTTAGTTGCGTTATGTACTTTAATTCCAGTTCTATCCTAATAAAATTTTCTTTTCGCCCATTATTTCCCGCCCATTAATATATAAAAAATATAAGTTAATTCAAATCCAAATTAAAAATAGAAAATGGTTTTGAATTATTTATTCAAATCCAAACACTTTTTATGTTTAAAGTTTTTCTAAATTCCAAATTAATATTCAAAAAATATAAGTTAATTCATTTTTAATTTTAAATGGTTCATAGTTTAAATGGTTACATTAATTATTTTTAAAAACATAAAATGGTTTTAAATTAGTTATTCAAATTCAAACACTTTTTATGTTTAATGTTTTTCTAAATTCCACATTAATATTCAAAAAATATAAGTTAATTCATTATTAATTTTAAATGGTTCATAGTTTAAATGGTTACATTAATTATTTTTTAAAAACAGAAAATGGTTTTGAATTAGTTATTTAAATTCAAACACTTTTTATGTTTAAAGTTTTTCTAAATTCCAAATTAATATTCAAAAAATATAAGTTAATTCATTTTTAATTTTAAATGGTTCATAGTTTAAATGGTTACATTAATTATTTTTAAAAACAGAAAATGGTTTTGAATTAGTTATTCAAATTCAAGCACTTTTTATGTTTAAAGTTTTTCTAAATACCAAAGTAATTATCATTTAAAAAATTTACAAATTTAAACCCCAAAATAAAAAATAATGCGGGAATAGAGAAAAATTCCTGAATTTTTTTAAAAACAGGGTCATATGTCCCGGTTGGAGCCACCAACCGGGACTAAAGACCCTGCGCGCGCCAAACCTTGGTCTGCTGAAAAAAGTGGAGTATACGTCCCGGTTGGTGGCTCCAACCGGGACGTATGGCCTTTTAGTCCCGGTTGTTGGCATCAACCGGGACGTATTCTCCCTCCCCTTTATACACGACGCCCCTTCTCCTTCTTCTTCTTCCCCGTTCCTCTTCACTCACCCACATGTGCACACAGAGCTGGGAGACGCCACCACCGCCCCGATCCCCACGTTGCTGGCAGGCTGCCCCGTCCTTGCACGCCTGCCATCGTCGTCAGCGCCACCGCCTTCGCCCTCCGTCCGCTTTTGATGTCACATCCCAAGATTTTCCAAATCTTGTAATGTGAAAAATAAATGAATAAAATAAAACTTTGTTGATTTTCAGGGTGAGAACAAACTTTTTGAATCCATTTGGAAACTTTCAAAACCTATTTGGATCAAATAAAATCCTAAAGGGACTTAAAAAGTTAAATAAACAATAAACTTCAAAATATTTAAAAATACTATATTGGATCTTTCAATAAAAGATTTTGTTTTCAAAAGAAAAGGGATTTATAAATAAAGATTATTTTATAGAGCCAAATTAAACCTTGGCCAATGTTTTGAATTAAAATGGTTTGCTTTGATTAAATGGGCAAAGGTTTATTTAAATAAAATAATAAGGATTTAATATCCAAATTTTATTTAAGTAAAGGCTTTTCCCATTTTAAATAAACACCAAAACTTATTTATTTATTATAAATAAGTTTTCCAAATGTCTTTTATTCTCAAATAAAACCTACTAAAGTGTTTTGGTTTTATTTTAGGTTTCAAGATAAATATTTTAATAAAACAAATCCTATTTGATTTAACAATGAGGGTCTATTTTATTTAATTATTAATGGACCCTAAAATAAAAGGTTATTTGGTTTTAAACAAGTTTCCAAGTATTCTTTATTTCCAAATAAAACCTACTGATTTGGTTTTGAAAATATTTAGTTTTCAAATGGAGATTTTATTAAATAAATCAAACTCTATTTGATTAAATAACTAAAGGTCCATTTTATTTAATTAATGAATGGATCCTAAAAAGAATAAAAATATTATTTTATTTTAGGATTTGGTTTATGTTGTTAAACAGAACCAAAATTCAAGTGCAAAGAGTGTTGAATGTTTGAATTGTTTGAATGTTTGAATGTTGTTTGGAATTTCAAATCAGTAAATAGAAATAGAAAAGGTTAAATCATTCAGACAGAAAAAAAATAGTGCAAAGGACCCAGCCCAACAAACCAGCCCAATAGCCCAGCAAGCCCACCTGTTCACTCGCCCCGAACCGTTTTTCTTCACCGCAGAAGCAACCCGCGAGGACGGTGACAAGTGGACCCCTCCCCCTCACTCCCTTTCTCACTGACAAAGAGGACCCACACCACGTTACGCTGCCTTTCAAACCACGACCAATTCTTTCCCCTCACTCCGGCCGTTTCCAGCGTCGATTGCTCGTGTTCAATTCGCCTAAATGACGCACTAATTCCGCCCAGTGATGATGCTCGTAAACTCGCCTCCCTCCTCTCTCCCTTCCCTTCCAGTCATCACACCACCGGAGCCCCAGGGTGTCCACAATTTTTGCTCGAAGCCTCACTGCCACCGACGAGTTCCCTGTCAAATTCCGGCGAGCCCTGACCCTCTCCTACCTCCTAGCTCACACCAGCTTGATCCCCATCATCTCACGCACCTGCCCATGGCCTCCGTTCGCCCACGCATGCTCCACAGCCTCGCCTCCATCTTCGTCTGAGCGCCACCGACGGCTAGGTCAACTCCGATGAGCTCCTCTGGTAATCCCTGACCGCCCCCTCCTCTCTAGTTGACACTAGCATACTCTCCTTCCCCGTACGTGTCTCACGCTCCCTCTGTTTTGCACCGGCGTGCCTTGTAGCCTCGTTCCCGACAACGACCGAGCGTGCCTGACGGAAGCAGGGACTCCGGCGAGCAATTGTCGTCACCTCCGTGCTCCCCTTGGCCAGCCAAAGCAACAACGAGAAACAGTGCTTCATTGCAAACCTGGTGAGCAACTTCACTCTTCCTCAAGGCCCTAGTTCGTCCAACAAGATGCCACCGCTGAGCGCCGCCACTTCGGTCGAGTAATCGAGAGCCGTTAGATCAGCATCCAGCGGCTAGGAAAGAAAGTGAGCGAAGGGGTAAGAGAGAAACTGAGCCGTGCGATATCAGTTAGATCCAACGGCCTGCAGCGCGTGATCCGTGTGAACCGTTTTTGTCAAATCAGAGTGAGACACGTGGCCTGTAATTGAATTAAAAGACAGAATTGATCTATTAGGTTTCCAATTTTGTAAATTGCACAACTTTTAAACCACACGTCCAAATTTTACAAACTTTATATCAATGGAATCAGCAAGACAAGCCCTAGCCAACCATGCCTTTTGTTTAGTAAAAAGCTTCTGGAAAAATGGTTGTTTTTGCAGAAACATTTGTATGCTTGTTAAGGATGTAAAAATTGTTCAAAAATGATTTTGGGGATAAAATCTTTGGCAATTGGTGTATTTTGAACATACTAACATTAGGAAACACTTTGTGGATTCAAAAATGAATTTGGTGAAACAAAATAGTGATTCTTTGATTTAAAACCATTTCTAGTCAAATAGAAATGTGGTTTATTTATTAAAAATGGTTTTGGAAGAAAACCTTTGGAAAATGTTTTGTTTTAAACTCTCTGACCCCAAACACCAAGTTTTATAGTTTGAAAACATATTTGGTGAACCCTATAGATTAATGCCTTAGTAAAAATATTTCTACACCACATAAAATGATACTTTGTTTTGAAAATGGTTTAGGAAAATGAAAACCTTTTGCAAATGACATTGGCACTTTACCAAAATGACCATTAGGTGTTTTCAAATGTTTATGACCCATTAGGAACCACTTTTTCAAACAAAACAAAGCTTGGCATGCTTGCATGCATTATCTTGGTCCTATGATTTTATGTGTTGTTTTGCTTGATTGGTAGATTGAACTTGTGCCTTGCTTGATTGATTTGTAGTGACTTGAAGAGTGTGATTGTTGCAAGGACAAGGAGTGAACCTATACTCTACCAAAAAGGCAAGTGATGCTTCATACTTTTTGTCCCATTATTTTCTCTATGCATTAGTGATTTTTCTCTAAGTAAAACTTGCATGGAATTTTGCTAAGTATGAACATTGCTATAGGAAAACCTAGTAGATGAATCCTTAGTAGGATTTTCCTAAGTTAAGATTCCTACTACTATCAAGCTTAGCCTAGCTAATAGAAAACATGGGTGGAATATATATTCACACTATGGGAAAATATTCTAAGTCTGAGGACTTGTGTTTTGTTTAATAAAACAACTAAGTTAATGAATCACCTGGGTGGAATGGGACTTGCTTGGTGGTTTTTGGTTGAGTGGTTACACAAGGCCAGGGGACTGGTGAACCTTGTGTATCTCACTTGTGGATTGCCACACAAGAACAAAGAGATTTGAGATGTCAAATGTTGAGAAGCTTCAAGTGCAACCACTTGGCAATATGGGCTCTGCCATGATCATATAGGTTGCAAGAACTTAGCCATATGGACAGTGGGTGGTAGTTTTTGATAGGTTGGAGCGCGTCCATTTTGGTCTAAGGGAAAGCTTCTGAAAGATCTTGTCTTGGGAAACCAAGTCTTGTGGGGAAAGTGCACCACCTCTGCAGAGTGTAAAACCTAAGTACTTAGCCATGTCCCTGGTAAAGGACAATTTGAGCATCAAGACATGGAAGCAATCAAGAATCTCATCATTCAAATTTATAAGTTAAAATCTTGTGGTTTGAACAAGGGTTATGTGTAATCTTCAATCTTTGATTGAGAGATGCCTTGGAAAAGATTTTTGTCAAAACAAAAACTTAGTATTTTCAAAAGTTAAGGAAAAATATATTTTGAGCAATGCATGCCTCAACTCCACTTAGCCAAATGCATATAGATGATAGACTCCACTATACTACCATAGTATCACTTGCCAATACAATTCAAATGTATTGACCCTTGTGGCTGTAACTTGTATGTTGCAGGTTTGATTGATTTAGTGAAGTGTGTTGATTAGGATTACAAAGTCTACAACCAACATTTGCCTGTGGCACTTTCAAGATGAAGGACCCCATGCTTATAGTTATTCCGCTGCAATGTAATGTAATAGCCAAATGAGCTATGTAAGATGTAATAAAATTTGTTATTCCTGGTTATAAAGTTATATTATGACCTTTGTTTCTCGATATTACATCTTAACTATGGATGCTAGCTATTGATCCAGGGACTAGCATTGTAAACACAGGGGACACCACCTTATTTTAATAAAGGTTGGGACACTCCCTCTACATTTGTCCTCGTCTCCGGCCGCACACGCGCGTCTCTAGCCGCCGTGTCCAGCGCCATCGATTCCGACGTCCCCTGTGCTCCCCTCGCGCCAACGACCCCTCCGCGAGCTTCCCGGTGAGCTCACAGTCCCTGTGACCCTCTCTGTTTCCCCTCTCCCTCTCTGAATCATCACCGTCACAATCATCTACATCCATCGCCGTCGGCGGTCGTCCTGCGGCCTGCTCCGGCGACCTCTACCTAGCGGTGCCGCCCTATTTAGGTTCGTGGTGACGCCCTGATTCGGTTAGGCCTACTCGTGCGTCTCCGTTCGCCCCCTAGCGCCAGCGCCGCCATCTTGCCGTTCGCGAGGTCCACGTGGCTTGCTTGCGGCAGGTCCCACCGGCCCTCCGGGTAGATCCACTTCGGTGAGAACGCACGCCCCCCCACTTTGCGTGTGGGGATGCTGATGTGGCTCCGGCCCCACGAGTCAGTCTCTATGGGTAGGTTCATAAGTGGTAACAAAAGCCCTGGGTTGTTTATGACGTCATCCTGATGTAATAAATTGTTTTATAATTCCAGAAAATGATTAAATATTGTAAAATTCATATCTTATTATTTATAAGTCAGAAAAATACAAATAATATATCAAAATGTTCAGAAAAATGAGTTCTACATTTTTAAGCTATAATCATGCATTGCTAATCAACTTTAATGACAAGTTTAATTAGATGAATAAATCAACCCCTCTCATGGTTTCCGGAGTTTCCCGAGTTAGGGTTTTCAACCCTCGGAACCCCGTTTAAATTGCCGAGCAAGTTTTAGGGTTTCATTTCAATGCAATTCAACTTGTCATATCATCATGCTTGTTTGAGCATTCCGCCTATCCCTCCTCCCCTACCGCCACAGCGCCTCCATCTCCGTCCATCGCCACGCACTCCAGCCGCCTCCGTCGACCTCCGTCTTCGGCCGCGTCGTCTCCAGCCGCCCGCATCGACCTCCGTCTCCGGCCATGTCGTCTCCGGCCGCCTCTGTCGACCTCCGTCTCCGGACGCGTCGTCTCCGGCCGCCTCCCTCTCCTCCCTGACCGCCACAGCGCTGCCTGCGCCGACCGCCGGTACCATGCACACCCGAGAGGGCCGCGCGCCCCTTCCCTTTTAGTGTGTATGTATATATTGTGTATGTATATACAGTGTGTATGTATATATTTTTATTATTGTGTATGTATATATTAGGGTTTTTCTGAATTAGGGTTTATATCTCTCAACACCGTACCTAATATTCTCCCTTTGCCACTTCCACTTATCCGTTTTTCCGCCTATGCAGAAAATATGGACCCAAACGACAAAGACGAAGAAAAGGAAGAGTTGATCCAAGGTGTGATCCGCGGGGAAGAAAATTTAGATGTATCGACGTTTCTGAATAAATCCGGTGAGGGTGATCCTCTTTTTGCCGGAATAGACGACTTGTTTGAGGTTGAAGGTGTTGCCTTCTACAAGGGAGAAGGCGATGCCTTGTGTAATCGAGAAGACGACCGCTCTGGCGAGGAGCATGTAATATAATTAATTAATTAATTAATCATCTACTATCTATATAGAAATAGTAATGATGATCTTTCTTCTTTTAGCCCTCCGGATCGAAGAAATCTACTAAAAAGAGTAGTCGAGGCCCAACCAAAAAGTTGGGAGACCATGAGAGGTTCAGGATCGAAGATATCGCTGAAGACGGCAAACCGACGGCTCCCGAAGTTGTTGCAAACAAATTTTTGGCACAATGCGGAGTAATCGTTAGGGACTTAATCCCGATCACCATTCGAAATTGGAATAGGCCTGATGATGCAGAAGAAGAGGGAACATGTTTATTTGTCCCTAACAATGCCAAAGATTTACTGTGGAAGAGGCTCATGGTTAATTTCAAACTACCGAAGATAGAGCTGGATCCAAATGCGGAGGATCCAGTTGAGGACGCCTTAGAACATGGGAGAGCCATGGAGGCTAAGGTCAGGGAGTGGGCTTTGAAGAAGATGGCCCAGTGTTTCACCAACTGGAAGAAAAGATTGCACCTTGACTATGTCGTGAAAGAGAAGACTCCCGATTTCAAGAATATTCAGTCTGAGAAGATAAAACCATTATGGGCTGAGTTTGTGAAATACAAGACATCAGAAAAAGCTAAGAAAATGTCTGCAACGAATAAGCTGAATGATGCTGACAAGAAGTATCACCATAGTATTGGGCAAGGTGTCTACAGGGCTGGCATTCCTAAGTGGGAGAAACTTGAGAATGAACTACGTGCTAAAAAGATCACCCAGAGACAGACGATTGGGTAGAACGTGTAAGGAATTGATTTTACGGGCATGGGGGCACGTTGGACTCGGAAGGGAAGTGTATATAAAACACATGACATAAAGAAGACCCCTTGCCAATCGAGAATATGAGAAAAGCAGTAAAGGCTGTTAAAGATGGGGACTTCATTCTCGATAGAGAGAATGATGAGCTCACACTCGCCCTTAGAAATAAGGAACATGATGGACGAACACGAGGCACCAGCGGCTCCAAACCATGGAGGACTGGGTCTCCCAAAGAGAAGAAGAAATATCCTGATAGAAGCCGTCAGAGGAGAAAGGACAAGGAGAAAGTTGAAGCAGATATTCAGAAAGAGCGAATGCGTATAATTGAAGAACGAATAAAGAAACAACAAGATGAAATTAACGCACTTAAAGAGCAAAGTACTACCAACCTATCTCAGAAGCACAGTGCATTCGATGCTACCGGCCTATCGAATAATCAAAAAAGCAGTGTGGCTTCCACCGAGGTCCCGGGTGATGACAATGGCGATGACGATGGTGCACCGATGATGGCTCCTATTGGCTACCTAGTGGATGATATCACACAGATGACACACTACGAGTTACATGTCAAAGTTGTGAACATATCAATGAAGGTGGCGGTCGGCTATGCCTTACCAATTGGACCCACACCAACTTACCACTGTCGTCTGGTTCCACAGGGCTACGCTGTTTTCGGGGTGGATGAAATCATGCCCACCTTTGAAGTTTTGAAGCTTGACTACCCTGCAGGTGAAGGGATGACTGAATCGGGAGATGCAACAAACGCCACCATTCTATGGCCAAAGGAATGTATCGCTTCAAATCACACACCAAGGCCATCTCACACGCCTCCGAGGTCGCCGCCATGCAGCAGCCGTCTTTGTCGCCTCACCCGGCTCCGTCGCCTCACCAATCTCCGGCGCAGCCATCGCCGCGAGAGCCATCGCCGGTGCCTCGGGATAAAAAGCATAAGCGTATCGCTACTCTGCGTCGTGGTAAGCGATTGCCGAAACGTAAACGAGAGCCTCTTCCAAAAGTACCAAAGGTTCCTCCCAAGAGAGCTTATGGTATCTTGAAGAGGAGATCAAGCGATCGTTGATGCGGAAACGACAGTGTTTTTCGCTAAGCTGTGGCGGTCGAAGAGCGAGTTCCCCAAAGACCAAAGAAGAAAAAGCCCGAGTGTTAAAAATGCTAAAGACTCTTCATCAACCCGAGCCAAAGCTGTCATCAGACTATGAGCGTTCTATTCTCAAGTCACATGCGGCACAACAAGCCTCGAAGAGCAGTACTGATGCAAGCGAGAAATCTGTTGCCCAGCTCGGAGAACAAGAAAAACAGCCTTGCGCCCCTCTCAAGGTGATTTCCCATACCAATGTGGGGTCGAGCAAATATGCGGCCGAAGAGAAGTATGATCCAGAGGTAGTTGCACAATACGGAGAAGCTGCCGCTGCTCAAGGTATGAGTGTTGCCCAAGATTTATCCCGATTAGAGTACCTCCTCAGTGTGAAGTAGCATACAAATACCAGTACGACAAACCTCTCGTCAAACCCGAGGAGGTAAATAATCTTCCAACAAAAATGCGAAGATTGCATAACTGGTACATGCATGCCACAAAGGCCGGGCTAATCGGATGCAATGAAGGTTACAAAAAAGCATTATGGGAAAGAAATAGATGACATGATATCCATTGAATTTGATGAGCTATTACAATTATTCAATCAAGACGCCTTGGACAAATCGATCATCAGTGCCTATTGTCTGTAAGTACTAATTCTGTAATTAATTTAGTCTCCAGCTATCTCACCTTATTTATTGCATGTATATAATCATACTGTAATATGCAGAATGAAGATTCTCAAATGCAGCAGAGGACAAATCTATGACATTGGCTTCATTGACCCATATTGTGTTCATCAAGCTAATCTCAAAACAAGCCCCCAGGATACGGAGGATAATATAGTACACGCGTTAAGGTTTCAAGAAACCAGAAGGGAAATACTTTTTCCTTACAACTTCGAGTGAGTGTTATTGTCTTGTATACACTTTCTATTTCGCTTACTTGATGTTAAGTATATAATTGATTAGTTATGCATTCGCAGCTTCCACTATATTCTGTTAATCATTCAACTTGATAAAGGGCGTGTACTAGTCATGGACTCGAAACATAAACCCCTTGAGCAGTGGAAGGACATGCAGATGCTTCTCCAGCGGTAATTCTAATAATTACGACACTATATCGGCAATGTTCGTGAATTTTATGATATCAAGTAATTAATAACTTATTTTATTCGTTTTCTTCGCCGTGCAGCGCTTGGAAACGGTTCACCAACAAGGCTAGGGGTGTTTGGAAAGCGGAGCTTACATTTGAAGCACTAGATGTAAGCACCACTAGCTATATCCGCGCTTCTCTTTGATTCTTGTTTTGATACAGTTATTATCATACTTGATTTTTATTTTGATTAAACTATGTTCTCGTAAAGTGCCTGACGCAGGGACCAGGTAACAATCTATGTGGATACTATGTTTGCGAGTTCATCCGGCAGACGTGCGATGAGAAGGGCAGAAATTTAGAGCAACTCCATGTACGTAAACAATTTCTATAGTTTTTAATTACAATCAAATTGTGTTTAGTTTCATTCATATAGGCTGACTCCTTTTTTAAATCAGATCGAAAATCTACGGGACGGTCTTCTGCCAAAGGATCACGTACGAGCAATTCAGGAGGAATTGGCGGGATTCTTGGATGCAGAAGTCCTAAACCCAAAAGGGGAATACTATTCGGCTATGTATAGACAATAGGGATTGTACAAAGAGCAACTTTTGTATGTAGTGCATGAACTCGATCTGTGTATCGAATATAATATTGTCATGATGATCTTGTGTAATATAATGGTTCCTTCATTGATGAGTGCAAAACACTAAATAAACAATAAAACAACATAAATGAATTCTCTGCCGCGGCACAAAAAGTGGCCAAAATGCTGCCGCGGCAACAAAAGTTGCCAAAATGAATTCTCTGCCGCGGCAGAGAAATGTGTCAAATCTCTGCCGCGGCAGAAGCTTATTTGTCCCGGTTCGTAATCGGAGCAGTGGCCACGTGTATGCTCTTTTGTCCCGATTGGTGGGGCAACCGGGACTAAAGGTTCGGGCTTTAGTCCCGATTGCCCCATCCCGGTTGGGTAACTGGGACTAAAGCCCCTTACCAACCGGGACCAATGGGCCATTCTTCACTAGTGAGGCATAAACCACAACTTTCCCTTCATGCATCAGAACTCCACCTAATCCCTGGTGAGATGCGTCACGATATACTTGGAAATATTTCTCGAAATCTGGTAGACATAAGACTGGTGCTGTCACTAGTCTCTTCTTCAACTCTTGGAAACTGAGTTCACATCTTTCAGTCAAATCGAATTTCTTGTCTTTCCTAAGTAATTCCTTCATTGGCTTAGCTACCTTTGAGAAATTCTCAATGAATCTTCTATAGTATCCTGCAAAGCCAAGGAAACTACGAACTTATTTCACTAACTTAGGAGATTCCCACTCAGTTATAGCTGACACTTTTGCGGGATCAACCGCTACACCATATCCTCGCATAATATGTCGGAGAGATCCGACTTCATTCAGCCAGAATTCACACTTGCTGAATTTGGCATACAGCTTATGCTCCCTAAGCTTCTCAAGTATCAAACGCAAATGCTCTTCATGCTCTTTATTGCTCTTGGAGTAGATCAAAATGTCATCGATGAAAATGACAATGAACTTGTCAAGAAATTCCATGAACACCTTGTTCATCATATTCATGAAGTAGGCTGGTGCAAGTGTCAAACCAAATGGCATCACAGTGTACTCATACAAACCATACCTAGTGGCGAAAGCAGTCTTAGGTATGTCTTGCTCCCTAATCTTTAGCTAAAAATATCCTGATCGGAGATCAATCTTTGAGAACACACGGGATCCTTCTAGCTAGTCAAACAGATCGTTGATTCTAGGCAAAGGATACTTGTTCTTGATAGTCACCTCATTGAGTGAACGGTAATCTATGCATAAGCTTTGACTTCTATCTTTATTTTCAACAAACAAAACTATGTGCACCCGAAGATGAAGAACTTGGTTGAATAAATCCTTTCTGTAACTGTTCCCCAAGCTGTTTTTTGAGTTATTTCAACTCATCAACTGACATCTTGTAAGGTCTCTTTGCTATTGGTCCAGATCCTAGCAGCAATTCAATCAGAAACTCAACATCTCTATCTGGTAGCATTCCAGGAAATTCCTTCGGAAACACATTTGGATACTCTCTCACAATTAGAACATTGTCTATGCTAACCCCCTTAAGATAATTTATCTTACTCCCTTTTGATTCAAAGTTAGACTTGAATCTTATCCCTTTATTATCCGGGGTTGTGAGTGTGACAGTACGATTTTCACAATCTAGGACTCCTTCATATTTGGTCATCCAATCCATGCCAAGAATAACATCCAATCCTTGGGAATCTAGTATTATCAGATTAGCTGGAAAACTTATGCTTCCCAAACTCTATCACTAGACCACGACATCCAAGGCTTACTATCATATATCCACCTGGAGATCTTACTTTTATAGGACACCCAATATTTTCAGTTGGAAATCCATTTTTATCAACAAATGCTCTTGATATGAATGAATGTGATGCACCAGTATAAAAAAGAACAAGTGCTGAAATAGAATTGAGCTTGAACTTACCAGCCACAGCATCAGATTCTTCATATATTTCTTCCACATTGATGAGGTTCACTTATCCCTTTTGGAAGGGATTGGGCTTGTTGGCACCTTCAACTGTCTTTTCTGGGCACTCATAAGCATAGTGCCCCATCTTCTTACACTTGAAACATTCAACCTGACTGAGGTCTTTCTTTATAGGCTGACTTCCACTTCCACTCCCACTGTGGTGACTCTTGTGCCCACTCTTGTGATTCTTATACTTGTCATTGTCTTGACTGCGATGATGCTTGTTGTCATGGTGAAGGTTGTGGTTGTGGTGGTTGTATTTCCCATGTGTGTGGAATCCAGAACTTCCACTATCATCATGATGGGAACGCTTGTGAGACGATCCTGAGCTATGCTTATCAAAGCTATGCTTCCTCTTCCTGCCCTCAACATGTTTTATCTTGTTTTCCAAGATGGTAGCCTTGTCACAAAGTGATTGATAGGTTGGGACATAGGCAACAGACAGCTGCAGGTTCAACTCATCATTAAGTCCTTCGAGGAATTTCTCCTTCCTCTTACCATCAGTATCAACTTTATCCGGTGCATAACGCGCCAGATTGTTGAACTACTCAATGTACTCAGCCACACTGTGGTGACGCTACTTCAGATTGTGGAACTCCTTTTTCTTCAAGTTCATCACTTCGGATGAGATGTGAGCTGTACGGAATCCGTCCTCAAAGATAGACCAAGTCACATCCTCAAGGGGAGTGGTTATGTGAAAGTTGTCCCACCAGGTTGTTGCTGGTCCTTCGAGCAGATGTGCTGCAAATCTGACCTTTTCCTCGTCGGTGCAGCCAACGGTGACTAAGTCCTTGTTCACTGAACGTAACCAGTCATTGGATACCATTGGATCAGTGGTTCCTGAGAACTTTGCAGGCCTTAGTCTCAGAAACCTGGCGAGCATGTCAAATGCTGGAGGATTATTCTGATTGTTGTTGTTGTTGTTGTTGTTATTGTTGTTCTGATTCTGGTTCTGCATGAACTGTGTCATCATCTGCATCAGTTGAGCTTGTGCTGTCATCAACTGCTGCATCTCGGGAGTGACGTTATTGTTGTTGTTTTGGTTGGGGTTGGCACGACGGGGAGGCATCTGTGGTTTCAATAAGGATAAGAATGAGATACCAATATATGTTTAACATGCACAATACATCATGTAGAAACAATCACAATAACCAAGCTCAAAAATAACATAAAGTTTGAACGACATAAACAGGTTTTGAAAATGCAAACACACCATAGCAAGCCATCCACATGTTGGATGGTCACTGTGACTCAATAATCAAAGTATGATAGATAAAGGATAGTTGAGTAGTCTATACTACTCCTCCATGTCGACCTCCACGTCAACAAGATCAAGACCTGCATTCTCCATGGCGGCCTTGTACTCCTCAACACTAGTGGTCAAGGCCTCAATCTTGGCCCTAAGGGCCCTATTCTATGAGCGAAGCCTCTCAATCACTCCCTGCTCGTGCTCAAGCTCGAAGTCCTTGGCCTATAACTCATCCTTTATCTCCCTGATCTTCTTGTTTTTGTCTTGGACTCATTTCTCCTGGCTCTTGAACTTCTTGTCCTGGCTCTCAAATCGGGCCTCCATATCTTTGAAGATCTCGTCTTGTTCCGCGAAGAGCTTGTCCTTCTACCTCAGCTGAACCTGGAGCTCGGCATTGCTAAGCATGGTGTTGGTCCTCTCCGTGTCGAGGTATCTAATAAGACCCTCGAGGTCCTGAAGGTACAGACGACTAGGCTCAATCGTCTCTCTAGTAACGTCATCGTACTTTATCGCCTCACCCTCCTCGTCGCGTCTCCCAAACGGGTGAATGTAGAGACCTCTAAGCTCGGTGGAGTGCCTCCCAACCAGGCGTCCAAGTAACTCCTGCATGAATACATCTAAGCCTCTCTCCTTGTCATCATGCATCAGCTTGAAGGTGATAGCCTCCATGGGTGGCTCCGCCTGGCGTCCCGGCTATGTGGCTCTGAAGCCCTAAAGGTCCTTCCTCTCAAACTTGGTGAGCCGAAGTGTCGTGATACTATGAAGTGGAAGGTTGAGCACACTAGTGAGCTCCACGAGACGAGAACCGAAACGAGTTCCCTTGAACTCCTTGGCAGTTCTGATCACAATGTTAGGCATCTATTGTATAATATAGAGAAAGGTTAGAATCAACACAAGTAGAGAAAAATTCACAAGACAAAAGAACACAAGCACATTTTTAACAACAAACTCACAAGTCATGGCATACACAAATTGTCGTGGTGTAGAACACGGCAGTGCCATCGGGGATGGAAAAGAAGGGACACTCGGATGCATTAGGTGGCTCACCCAACAGATTGGGCACGGTGAACTGCAAACATAGCGAGGTACCCAGGTTTGGGGCCCTCTTGGCGAGGTAACACCCCTACTCCTGCAAGATGAACTATATGAGGGGAGCTGATGCCCAGTACAGATGCTCCTAGAGTTGTTTCCTTAGCGACTATCGAGGGGTAGAGGAAGATGGGAACTTGATGCTAACACTTCTATCCTTCTATGGTAACCTACCTAGAACCCTAGCTCTTCCCTCCCTTATATACTGGTCTGGGGGGCAGATTACAGATCGGGTCCTAGGGTTTACTGTTTGGATATGGGTTTACAGGACACGGCCGGCTGTAGGGCCCAGCCGGTGGGCCAGGACCTAGACAACCCTTCTTTTAGCGCCATCCTTCTCTTTAGTGGTCACCCGGGCTTCCTTTGGGGCGTCACCCTTGCTTTAATGGTCATCCGGACTGCTTTCGCCAGTCCAGCCGACCACTTTGCTTTATCTTCATCGGGTAGCGATGGCCATGACGGCATGCCAGCTTTCCCGATGACGAGGGAGAGCTAGAGGCGTACCCCACATGGAGCGTCAGCCCTTCCATGCTCTCCATCGAATCCGAGGTGAGCCGGGTGGAAGCGGCCACCCGGTCGGTTCTTCTGGCCACCGGCTAGATGGGCCAGCCAGGAAGGTTATAAGCCTAGTCGGGTGTGTTCGCCAGTTAGCTGGAGTTGTCCTTCCTAAAGGCCAGTTGGCCTTATTCTTCTGGAATCATCCTACTTGTGCCTGGATTTCCCCACCCGGGGGTTATCCCCTCGACAATAGTCCCTAAGCACGTATGGGCTTGGACGGTGGGCAAGATCTTCCGTTCTCCTTTTTGTCCTGAAATATTTGTTTTATTGCATCCTTCTGCAACTTTTGCTTTTCCTTTCCGGCTGGATTTAACCGGCTGCGGAATTGATGGTCGTCCACTGGGTGTAAACAGCAAAGGCAAGCACCAGCTGGCGCAGCTGAAGACGAAATGTTTAGCTTGATGACGCCATTGATGTCGTCACCCACGACTGCAGCTCTAGCGCACGTCACGTCAGTTGGACTTCCGCATCGCTGTGTTAGTTTTTTGGCAACCGCGCATGCAACTTGCCACAGCGGTTTCTCGAGGCAAGCGCGCATGCCTCGCCTCCTGGTAACGCCCGCGGATCTTCTATGATGATTATAATGGTGCAAAGGATCTGGAGCCGAAGCATCGTGCGGCCGTGGTTTCGTGATGCCACGCATCGCGTAGGAGCCGAAGAGCCGACGGTGGCGTCCGCGGGGATAAATAGATCCCTGAGGGGGATCGGTTCCCACACTTCTCCATCCTCCGGCTCACCTTCTCCTTGTACTCTAGCGCCCTTTTCCCTTGCACGCCTTCTCCTTACTGCCGTCGGCCGCTTCATAACTGTCCGCCACGGCCACGTCTTCTACCGAGATGCTGCCTGAGCAGCGTGGCGGCTGGTGTAGATCCTTTGTGACCGACGAGCTTGTCAACAAGTACCGACGGGGGAGGTTTCTTCCCTCATCGATGCTCGTGAAGCATCGGCTAGCGCCGAAGGGGGAGCGGGTGCCGGATCCTCGGCCAGGGGAGCATGTCGTATTCCTCGTGCACTTTGCCCGTGGCTTCGGTCTTCCCATCAGCCCTTTCCTCCTCCAACGCTTTGTCTTCTTCGATCTCCAGCTTCATCACCTGGGCACCAACGCCATCGCGCTGCTGTCGCATCATGCGGCCTGCTGCGAGTCATATCTTGGGGTGTGGCCCGACGTGGCGAACTTTCTCAAGTTCTTCCACTTCAAGGCCCAGAACACCTCCAAGGGTGGTCCATTGACGCAGACGGGCTGCTGCGCCATCTACCCGCGGTCCTCCTCGCCAATGCCGCGGTTTGAGCTTGTCAACACCCGGATTTTTAATCCCAGATGCATGTTATGCCATACATCACAATCCTAGGATTACCATTTTTGCGAGACATAACAGATTTGGATATCACACTACATCATCCATTACAAACCATACATAAGGTCTTACACAAATAAGGATCTCATGATCTAGTTCTTAATACAACTCAAGCAGCGGAATAACATAATAGTAATGATAGGGTAGGAGAAGCTCCATCTTCAGGGTCACAGGCAATGCTGACGATGGGAGGTGATCCTAGTTGTCTTAACCTTCCTATGATCCGTCATCCTAATACTCCTCTTCGTATTCTGGCTACAAGAATAGCCAGGGACAAAGCCATGAGTACTCTTTAAGTACTCGCAAACTAATACTAACAATTTAAGGGGGTTTTTGTAGTAGGACACTAGGCTCTAAGGTTGTTTTGCAAAAAGCCAGATTTACCTCTACTCAGTTCAGAAGCAAAGAAAAACTAGTTGAAAGTTTTATAATACCTAAGTGAATGTGAATTTCATATCAAAACTCTATTGTGGTCAAGTCAAAGTCATAATTCATTTCACAAGTCATTTTGAAAACATCTGAAGGGGGAACAGTATGGCCACTCCAACTGTCCATAACCGCGGACACGGCTATTCGAATAGTTTGACACTCTGCAGAGATTGTACACTTTCACCACAACATTCGATACATCTATCAGGAACAACCCTGAATTCACCATACTCAGTATGCGGATAATCAATCCTAACCTTTCAATTACACGCCCTAGTATAGGCACCTCTCCTGTGAGTTTGGCCTCCCAACCATGAACAACTTTCATCTTGGGTCCTGCAGAGGTGGACAATCTTCACAAGGTAGCCTCAGCTCAGACCTTGGCCGCGAGGGAACCCATACTAAGTTATGTAAATTTCCAGTCAAGCGCTACCCAAATTTCAGGTATTGTGGTTGTACGGTAAAATTGGAATGGTATCGCATCCAGACAACCATCAGTTTTATAAAGGGCTAAGGCTCATGCCTCAACATTTTCATCATCAAAATCATCTGGTGTTCGGAAACACATGTCAAAACATTTCAGTAGAATGACTCATCATTCTAAGGTTTTCATAACCATTTTCACCAAGTATTCCCATCTAAAGTTGATCAAGTTTTATACTTAGCACTAGCATGTACAAGTGGTGGTAAATACTAATGAAGGGTGGTAAACAAGTGGGGATTTGCTAAGTTCAATCTCATGCCTTAGGATGACATCAAGATTATCTAACTTAGGCCAAATTTTATGCTCTTTATGCTACCTTTAGTTATCTTTCTAGAACCTACAAGTCACTATGTAAACTCTAAGAGAAATCTTTGATAAAGAAAATAAAGTATTAAGCTTGCAAGTAAAACTAGGATTGGGCATCATCAAATGTATCTAACCAAGCATGCTTAATGCAATGCATAGGTTCTCTAACTTTCATAGTTGCAAGGGTTAGCTTTCTAAGTTTCAAGTATTGGCTTGCCTTGAGCAGAGAAGTGGTTGAAGTTATCCTCGGCTTCTTCCTCATAGTATCCTCCTTCCTCCTCGTATCCTTGGTCGGTACTAGCGTCTATAAATAAATACGAGGTACACAATCACCAAACAATACTTAACTATTTTTAATCACCACACAAAAAGTCACACTAGATGATCTAGCATCATCACTATCATCACACGGATTAAAGCACTTGTCTTATTTATTTAATTTGAGAAAAGTAATTTCTACTCATTGAAAAACTATTTAAGATTTAATATCCTCCAACTCAAACATGATATCATGTTGACACATGTCATCACCACATATTTTAGTACATGCGAATGTGATTTAAAGTGGTGTCACAATTTAATAAGGTTTAACCTTTTTATTTTAATTAAATAAAGTGACTAGAAATGCCTATGTAGCATTCATTTATTAATTGAACATTATTTCTGTAAGTAAACCTATATGTTTTTATATATTCTGAAAGGTATGATCAAATGTTATTTTTGAGAGTTGGAATCAACTCAAATGCTTTTGTGGTCGAATTTTGAAAAATGTTTGAATGGAGAAAAGCTTCTGCCTTGTTATTTTTACCATGGTTGATCTATAACTCCAAATGATTTGAATCCAACGGGATTGGATTAAGCATTTCAGTACCTTTCTAGCAAAGTTGGTTTCATGCATTTTGGTTTAGTGAATCGAGCTGGGTTGCTTTTTGAATCTAGGTATAGAACTATGTTTGAAATGAAATGAATAAAGCTTAATTTGAATTGTTGGGTCGCGCGGGATGTTTTACTGGGCCGACCCACTATACACAGCGCGTACGCGGGATGGTTAAGTGGCTGTCCCCACGTGTCAGTGAGACGGGGAGGGGCGAAGCGGTACAGGGCAATATGAACCGCACGATCTAACTCTAATCGAACGGCTACGGTTCATCGTCCACGTCAGGCAGCGCCGGCGAGACAGAACCCTAACACGGCAGGTGTGGGTCGTGGGAGGCTCACCGGGGCTCAGGCGAGGGTCAGCGACGGGGCAAACGACGAAGTTGACGACGGCGGTTCTCCTGGTACCGGCAGCTTCTCCTAGGGCGGCTCCAATCGTCAGCTCCCTTCTTCTCCAGCAGCGGCGGGCTCCAACCAAATTCCGGCGATGCGCTACTCGCCTTGCTCCGGGAGTGCGGTGGGGTGGTTCTGGGTGAGAGGGGAGTGAACTGGTGTGGCGAATTCGTGATGGGAGGGCTCCTTTTATAAGCGAGCGAGAGGGGCAGCACGACATGGGCTAAGGTCGTCGGAGGCGACGGTATAGGCAGCTACTGGCATGGGCGATGGTAGGGGGCGGTGCGGTGCTCCCAGGCGAAGCTCAACGGTGTGGTCTTGCGGCGTGGGGCGGTGCTGATTGGTCGGAACATCGTGGTGCTCTGAGCGGGTCTGACGGCGATTTTAATATCGCACAGCATGCATGGTCCGCGCGGCGGCGAACAGGCATGTCTATGGGGTTGCTGGGGTGCTGGTGATCATCCCTGATAGTGGCGAGGGCGACGTGTGGTCTGTGGATGCTGGTCGAGCATGGCGCACTAGCGCGCTCTCGGCTCACGAGGTCGACCCGGTCGCTTGTATGTTCCGGTGAAGTTATGGATGAACGCTTATTCGAAGTCCAGCCAGGCGTTGATGCTGTTGTCGGGGAGGCTATTGAGCCCTGTCCTTGCCGAGTCGACGAGCATGAGGGGAACGTAGCGGACCACAAGGCGGAGATTACCGTTGGCGATTCCCACTGTGGTGGTGTAATCAACTAACCAATCCTCAGGCTTGACGGTTCCATTGTACTTTGGCGTGTCCCTTGGGAGCGAAAATCCCTTCGAGAACGGCTCGTTCCGGATGCGCGGGCCGAAACACTTTGGGCCAGCCGGACTTTCCTCCTCCAGTGTGCGTGACTGCACCATGAGGTCGATGCGCTCCCGCGCGTCAGCCGGTTCTCGGGGACCGAGCGGGCCCTTCAGGCGTGATGCGGTTGGGTCCTTGTGCGCGTCTGCTCCATCCTCCAGGGCTCGCGTCTTCTTCCCATGGGAAGCTCCGACTGCTGGAGCACGGCTTACGCTGGAGGCGGCGGCGTCCCGGTTGTGGCGACCGCGATTGCCGGATTCGCCACGCAGGCGGCTATTTTGCCCGACCCCCCTAGAGAGGATGACTGTTGATGCTTGCTTCCTCCGTGCGCCCTCTGGTCAGCGCCTTTGTGGACGACGATGTCACAGGAGTTGCCCACCTGGCTAGGGGTGCCCTCGTCTTGCTGCCTATTAGCAGTGGCCACGAGGAGCTGTACACGTTCCTGTTGGCGATGAAGTTCCTCGCCCTCAAGGTGTTTTAGTTCCACAGCTGCCGCCTCGACTGCCCTCATGTTCTTGGCGGGTGTGCTATAGATGGGCTGCGCCACACCTGCATGCGAATCAGCGGTGCAATCCAGTTCTGACGCCATGTCACGCCCCGGTGCTGGATCTTCCTGGCGAAGCCGTGAGCTGTGTTGTATTCGTGCACGGTGGCGTTCAGCCGACGCTGGTTACCCGCGACCTTGGTGGCCTCCTCTAGGAGTTTTTGGCGTGTAGCTTCGAGCGCGGCCGCTGCAGTCGCTAGATCCATCTCGACGACGACCGGAGCACGCAGATGCTGGATGGAGGCATTGAGAGGGTCTTGGTCTTGCTAGGGCACGGAGTTCTCTCCTCCCGCTTGACGTTCTTGAGGTGGTCGGTGGTTTTCGCAAGCGTTTACCACCATGGCTTCGACACAACCACTCCCTATGGCTGGGCCGCGGGTGTGGGGCATGTTGAGGACGGGGGTGACCACGCTGGGGAAAGCCTCAGTGACAGTGGGGACGTAGACGCGGATGTCTCCAAAATGCAAGATGGAGGCGTCGGCGGGGAAGGTGTTCCCGGCAAAGCACGCGGCGTTGTCGATGACGCAGTCGAAGGCACCGAGAGTCAGAACGAGGCCAGAGGCCACGCGTTCACTGGCGACGAGCGGAAGTCCCGTGTGGAAGATGATCCCAGCCGAAGTGCTGTTCCCCATGGTGGGCGCCAACTGTCGTGGTGTCGAACACGGCAGTGCCATCGGGGATGGCAAAGAAGGGACACTCGGATGCATTCGGTGGCTCACGAAATGGGTTGGGCACGGTGAACTGCAAACACAGCGACGTACCCAGGTTTGGGGCCCTCTTGGTGAGGTAACACCCCTACTCCTGCAAGATGAACTATATGAGGGGAGCTGATACCCAGTACAAATGCTTCTAGAGCTGTTTCCTTAGCGACTATCGAGGGCTAGAGGAAGATGGGAACTTGATGCTAACACTTTTATCCTTCTATGGTTGCCTACCTAGAACCCTAGCTCTGCCCTCCCTTATATACTAGTCTGGGGGGGCAGATTACAGATCGGGTCCTAGTGTTTACTGTTTGGATATGGGTTTACAGGACAGGGCCGGCTGCAGGGCCCAACCGGTGGGCCAGGACCCAGACCGCCCTTCTTTTAGCGTCATCCTTATCTTTAGTGGTCACCCGGGCTTCTTTGGGGTGTCACCCTTGCTTTATCTTCGTCGGGTAGCGCTGGCCATGACGGCATGCCAGCTAGCCCGATAACGAGGGAGAGCCAGAGGCGTACCCCGCATGGAGCGTCAGCCCTTCCTTGCTCTCCATCGAATCCGAGGTGAGCCGGGTGGAAATGGCCACCCGGCCGGTTCTTTTGGCCACCGGCTAGACAGGCCAGCTAGGAAGGTTATAAGCCCAGCCGGGTGTGTTCACCAGTTATTTGGAGTTGTCCTTGCTGAAGGCCAGGCGGCCTGCTTCTTCTAGAGCCGGCCTACGTGTGCCTGGCTTTCCCCACCCGGGGGTTATCCCCCTGACACAAATCCATTACAAACACCAAGGTTCAACATACCTTAGTCAAATTTTTGAAGTAAAAACAAGTGTGGTGGTCCATCTAACGGAGTGTGTTACAATTCTCACTCACTAGACAAGATAGCTATCAGGGCATCCTTAGTGGCAATCTGTATATCTTGATCAAAAGACTCCCATATTAAGTCTATGATGTCTTGCCTTAGACGTTGATTGGTAGCCTCTAAGTCTTGGGTATGTTTCTTTTCTTCCCTAAGGTCATTTTGAGTGTTGAGCATTCTACACTTGAGCCTATCACCAAGCCCCTTGATGGCATTCCAAGCTGCATTTCTTGCAGAGTCAAAGAATTTTGTGTGCATTTCAGAGTTGGTGACCATTGAGAATCCCGACTCTTTGTGGTTGTATTCCTTGTTTTTGTACAAGTGAAGTTCCACCCACCAATACTCTTCTCCTTCATCCATCACAGGGAATCCCTTGTACACAGCTGCACCATGTATCCCCATGGTAACCATGAGGTTCTTGAGTGCCTTGGGAAACTCCGTCTCACACTCCAAAGTCATGGTCATGAGTGGTCCCTTCTTGACGGCTTCGTTGATAGAGTTCATCTACAAATAGATATGAGAAAGAAGATTAGAAAAGTTTACAACAAGAAAAGACAAGTGTAGAATTTTACAAAGTGTTGAAACTTTTCCTTAGTGGTTTCTTAGTCTAATCCAACCTAGGGTCATAATCCTACAGGCAACATAGTGCTCTGATACCATTTGTAAGACCCCACCTTTGTAAAGGTAAAGGTCCCTGTGATTGCAATGCTAGTCCCTGGATCAAATGCTAGCATCCACAGTTTAAGATGAAGTACACAGAAACAAAGGTCATTATTACATTGTCATTCCAGAGATAACATAGTCTTTTACAACTCCATAGCCATAGGCTAATACAATAGTTCAACTTAACAAAAATAAAGTAAAGTCTTCATCTTCATGTGCCACAGGAAAACATATTGAGTGTAGACTCATAACCCTAATCCTCATCAGAGTAACCTGCAACATCACAAGTTACAGCCATAGTGGGTCAATACATTAGAATAGTATTGGCAAGTGATACCTTAGTAGAATAATAGTTTCTAGCTTCTATATGAATTTGGATAAGTGTAGCTTAGGCTTTCTTTGCTCAAAATAGGTTTTGCCTATCAGATGAAAATACTAAGTTTTTGTTTCACAAAACTCCCAAGGAACCACCAATAGACATTGGTGAACCTTTACCCTTGTTCAACCACAAGTTTTTAACTTAAAAAATTGGGATGAGGAGATCCTTGATAGCTTCAGTGTCTTGATGCTCAATTGTCTATTGCCGGGGACACGGCTAAGTACTTAGATTTTTCCTTCTCGAGAGGTGGTGCACTTTCCCCAAAAGACTCGACATGCATCGAGAAGAGATCTTTCAGAAGCCTTCCCTTAGACCAAAATGGACGCGCTCCAACCTATCACCCTACCACCAACTATCCATATGGCTAAGTTATTGCAACCTATATGATCAAGGTAGAGCCCATATGCCATGTGGCTGCACTAGAAGCTTCTAAACACTAAGTATCTCAAATCCCTTTGTTCCTGGGTGGCTTTCCACAAGTGTGATACACAAGGTAGACCATAGATATGGGCCTTGTGTAACCACTTAACATAACCCAAACATACCATTCCACCCACGTGATTCATTCACTTAGTTGTTTTATTAAGTAAAAGACAAGTCAAAGACTTAGCAACATTTTCCATAGCATGTATATAATCCACCCTTGTTTGCTACTAGCTAGCCTAAGCATGGCAATATAACAAGTATCATAACTTAGAGAAAATTCTATCAAGACTACAACTACTAGGATTTCCCATAACATAGCATATAGATACTTAGCAAAAATATCATGCAAGTCCTATACAAAATATCACTAGTGCATAATCAAAATATGCGGACAAAAATATGAAGCACCACTTGCCTTGGTAGTTGGGGGAGTAGCAACAATCCTCACAATCACAATCACCACTAGCACCAAAATCTACACATAAAATGATATCACCAAATTTATATTCCAAACAATCAAGCAAAAATATATGAATGCATGCAAATGCCATGTGATGATTTTTCTTAAACTAAACAAGACAAATAAACAGTACTGAACACTAAAAATAAACATTTATAGACTAAATAAACTTAATTTGGCTTTAAAAACATTTTTAAATAATTTTTATACACAAAATAAGCCTACAAATGTCTCTGCATAAAATTCCATTTTAACAGAATCCATTGATATATTATTTTGTGAATCCATTGATATATTATATGTGTAGGATTTAATTTTGTGAATCCATTGATATATTATTTGCATTTTTTGGATAAACAGAACAAAGGTTATGAATTTTACAAGTTAAATCATCTAATTGAATCAAATCTGGATTTTAAAAGAAAAATTGGCCGGTACCGCTTTAGGGCAGATCGTGCTTTCCGTGCCGTTGGATCTAATCAGATCCAACGCGCTAGATCTAAAGAAAACGCTTCGCGCCAGATCTAATCTAGATGCTCCGATGCAGATCTAGCGGTGCACGTCGCTTCGACCATTAAGTGGCGGTGAAAATGGCATAGACGGTGGCGATGCGGCTAACGGCGATGCTCCGACGATTTTATAGGGTGCTAGGGGTGGTGCGGTAGCTTACCAGCATCGCAGGGTCGCGAGGAAGCTCGAGGTGGCTTTGGCTGGGACAGGGGTGAGCTGCTGTGGCCGTGAAAGCTCGTCAGAGTCGCGGTCAATGTCAGGCTTTTGAAAACGACGACGGATGCTACGACCTGGATCATCCCAGTGCAAACAAAATGCATCAGGACATGCGCAGAGACTAGGCACAAAGGTTGGTTTGAACCAGAGGCCAAGGGGCAGGCAATTCATACCAGGATTGCTCGCCGGAGTTGATGGTTTCCTCGGGTGCTCACAACGCTTGACGGAGTCGACGACCTAGGGCGGTACAAGAAGAACCAGGGGTGTCAGAAGAAGCGCAAAGACCAGAGAAACATTCTCGTATGAACAGGGGACAGGGGGCGCTCGAGGCTCACCGGAATTGGTCGCCAGAAACGTCCGGTGCCACGGCGGTGTGATCTTAAGTGTGGGCAGCCTGGTGGTGCTTAGGAAGTGGCGAATGAGGGGAAGATGCGGGGAGGAAGGGGATTCAGTAGCAGGCTCGGGGGAGGAAATTAAGCCCGCAATAAATCCAATTGATTTGAAATCATCCGGCGAAGAAACGGCAGCGACGAGTGGGTCTGCAGCGCGAGATTGACGACGGGGTCGATGTGGCAGTGGGGCCTGCCCGTCAGCGAGAGGGGTGTGCGCGGTTAGGTGAGAAACAGAGAGGGGGAGGGGGTTTCCCGGGTGGGCTATGTGGGTTGTTAGATGGGTCGCGGGTTGGGTTGGGTTAGATAGGTTGTTGTGTTGAGTTTTTTCTCCTTTTCTCTTTTTCTGTTTCTGTTTTGATTTTCTAGTTGAATTTGAATGTCTAAATTAGATCTGTTTGAATTCAAATTTCTTTTGGATTTTTGCAGTGTAAACCTTGTACTCAAATGAGTATAAAACCTTACTGTTTAGTCCAAAACACTTTGACATAAAGGAAAATAAAATAAAACCATGCCTTAAAATGATTATAGATAATAGGCATAAAATGGTTTTATAATTGAATTTTGTTTTGAAAATTTTGTGTAAGCTTTGTATTCAATTCCAAAACATTACTAATCAAACCCAAGCATTCCCATACTTGGAAACTTAAAAACCTTGCCTTACTTTCATAAAGTTAATAGGCAAAACATGGTTTCTTATTTTGGAAATTTATTTAAAAAGGCCAAATACTGAAGAATGCATGAATGATATGCAAACTTTATAAATCATGATTTTTGGGATGTTACAATTTCAATGTCTTTGATGCTCAAATTGTCCATTACCGGGGACACGGCTAAGTACTTAGGTTTTACCCTCTCGAGAGGTGGTGCACTTTCCCCCACAAGATTCGACATGCATAGAGACGAGACTTTTCAGAAGCATTCCCTTAGACCACCATGGACGCGTTCCATCCTAGCAACCCTACCACCAACTGTCCATCTAGCTATGTTCTTGCAACCTAGTTGGGCAAGGCAGAGCCCATATGCCATGTGGTTGCACTAGAAGCTTCTCAACACTAAATATATCAAATCCCTTTGTTCCTAGGTGGCCATACAAAAGTGTGATACACAAGGTAAACCATAGACATGGGCCTTGTGTAACCACTCAACACAAACCATTCTTCCCATTCCACCTAGGTGATTCATTCACATGTTTTATTAGTCAAAAACATAGTCATATAATTTGCATAATATCATAGCTTGAATATTCCACCCTTGTATTCTACTAGCTAGGTTAAGCATACTAGTATAGCAAGTTTCTTAACATAGGTATAAACTACTAAGACAATATTTATGGGATTTCCCATGGCATAGCATATACTTAGAAAATCTCCATGCAAATCCTACTAAAAGTTACACTAATGCATAGTTAAAATACTAGGACAAAAAGATGAATCATCACTTTCCTTGGTATTTGGGGGAATAGGAACAATCCTCACAATCACAATCACCACAATCACCAAAATCTACACATAAAATCATAACACCAAATTCACATTCAATATACAAACAAAAATATATATGAATGCATGCAAATGCAATGGAATAATTTTCCACACTAAAAATTCAATAAATAGTACTGAACACAAAGTAAACTTTATAAAGTCTAAATAAACCAAAATTTACTCTAAAACAATTTTTTAAACATTTTATATAGCCAAAATAAGCCTACAAATATTTATGTACAAAATCCTAATTTTACATAAGCAAATGGCCAAACCAAGGCCATAGATGTCTAGGGCTCATTTTTCTGAATCCATTGATATAAAAATTGTAATTTTTGGACAAACAGATCAAAAGTTATTGAATTTACAACTTTCATTAACTAATAGATCAAAAATCAGATTTTAAATCGAACCCAGTGACACACAGCGTGTTTTGATTGGCGCGTACCGCTTCACGTTGGATCGCATTTCTGCACCATTATATCTAAAGTGGATCCAGTGGCTCAGATCAAAACTTACCCCTTCGCTCTAAATCTAATCATGACCGCTAGATCTAGATCTAACTGACCATACGCGGGCGGCGCAAATGGCTCGCGGGATCGGCGGCGATGCGCCGGCGATGCTAGAGGGGTAGGGGTGGTGCCGATGCTTACCAGAGTCGCGTGGATGCGAGGAAGCTTAACGTGTGCTTGGCTTGGACAGGGGCACACAGACAGGGCCAGAAAACCTCGTCGGAGTTTGTACCAACATCGGGTTCTCACGAACAGAGAAGCAATCGACGGTCTAGGGAGAAATAGGATAAACAAAGGGCATTAGAAGATTCACGAGGACACTGTGAACACGCATGGATTATAGGTCAAGGGGCGCTCAGAATTTACCGTGATTGTTCACGGGAGTCGAGTGGCGCCTTGGGTTCTTGCAGTCGTCAACAGGGACGGCGACCTTGGGTGAAATAGGACAAACCATAGGCGTGAGAAGATGTGCAAGGGCAAGAGGTACACGCCCACATGAAAGAGAGGCAGAGTCAAACACGGAGCTCACCGGAATGTCTCACCGAAGCTGCTGCGGCGGTGCCGAGCAAAATTTGCAGAGCCTGGTGGAGCTTGGTGTTGTCTAGGTGAGGGGAAATGGCCGCGGGGATGTGGAGTTTAAGTAGCCGAAGCAGGGGCAGGGATAACGCACGCATTCATCGCCAATTAATCGAAATCAAATCGCGGGGTTCTACTAGTAGTGTTGGTCGTGGGCGCGGGGTTTGGGGACGACGACGCTGATGTGGCACCGGGCCTAGTGGCAGTGAGAGGGGGGGTGCGCACGTGGGTGAGAAAGATAGAAGAGAGGGGGAAACCCGGGTGGGCTTAGTGGGCTGCTAGGCTTACTGGGCCAAAATGGTGGCGCCTGCTTTATTTTTTCCTCTTTGCCTTTTTCATTTCTGATTGGATTTTCTAGAATGGATTTGAATGGCTTATTCAAATCTGTTTGAATTCAAATTTTCACTAGACTTTTGTACTGTGATACTAGTGTCCAAAAGTGTGTCAAACACATACAATCACTCAAAATCATCTTTGGATCTTGAAAACAAAAATAAAACCATCCCCATATACATATAAAATAAGAGGGATTTAAATATGGTTTTGTTTTGAAAAAAATTGTTCAAGATTAATATGCCATGATGATATGAATGCAACAACATGATTTTAAATTTGATGAAATTTGGGATGTTACAAATCTAACCCCCTTGAGATGAATCTCTGCCTCGAGATTCGGATTGGCTAGCAAATAGGTGAGGGTGATCTTTCCGAAGGTCATCTTCTCTTTCCCAAGTTGCTTCTTCCTCGGTGTGATGATTCCACTCTACTTTGCAGAATTTGATAGTCTTAGTAGGAGTAACTCTTTATGCGGTCTCAAGAATCTTGATAGGTTTCTCCTCATAAGTAAGATCACTCTCCAACTATACTTCTTCCAATGGTATATTGTCTTTCAATGAACTTTCTTCCATCTCCGGATGACACTTCTTCAACTGGCTCACATGAAAAGTCAAATGCCAATTTGAAAAGTCAAATCCCAACATGGTTGCCTAGCGGAGGGAGGAAAGGAATCCCACCTAGGTGAGGATTCCTTCCTTCCCTTGCCGCCGGCCACAAGGAGGAGTTTGCCTCTCCCTCTCATGAATAGAGGGGAGGGGTGCCCCTTGCTTTCCCACAAGAAACCCTAGATTGGCCATAGCCCGCTCAAGTTGCCATCGATTTAGAGCCCTCTAAAGTAGCCGCCGCCTAGCCCTCTACTAGCCACCGGCCACCACCTCTAAACCTTGGCCCTCTAAACCCTAGATCACCGAGGCCGTCTTCTACTCCACCATACCCGCTCCAGCTTAAGTGAAGCCCCGTGGGATTTCCCCTCTACTTCCACCACCATGCCGTTGTGCTACTGGAATCACTAGGAGAGATCTACAACCTTTGCTTCCTGCTGGAACAAGGGAGAGGAAGGTCTTCATCCAGTACCAAACATGTGACCGACTATGGAAGCGCTGCCGGAACGTGAGGCCGGAAGGATCATCCACGCAATAATCTTGAGATTGGCAAGTGAACAACTACATCAACCATGAGAATCGAATCTTGTTAACCTCTTTGGATCTCAGAGGGTTAGTACTCTATCAACTCGTTGCACCAGTCTAGTAGATTAGATCTTGGCTTGTGTGTGTTCGTGCGATAGAATGTTTTTTTTTTCCATGCTACGAACCCCTACAGTGGTATCAAAGCCGTGTCTATGCATGGATCTATTGCACGAGTAGAACACAATGGTTATTATGGGTGTTGATTATTTTGTTGTCAATTGATTTCTATGCTCTTTGCATCTTGCGGGATGATGGGATGAAGCGGCCCGGACTAACCTTACATGACATCGTTCATGAGACTTGCTCCACACTTAACATTCAACTTGTATTGCATAAGTGGCTTTGCGGGTGTCTGTCTCTCCCACCATAGTGAAGATTCAATTTACAACGGGCACTTGACAATACTTATATCGACGTTGTGGTTCATGTTCGTAAGTTAGAACGGTTCTTATGCAAAAGCCCCATCCATGTAAAACATGCAAAGAAATATTAGAGGCTTCTAACTTGTGTTTTGCAGGGCTTGTGTTGTGATGTGATATGGCCATGATTGGGATTATATATGATGTATGCAATGATCCTTATTGTAAGTTAGCAATCGGCAGGAGCCTTATGGTTGTATTTTAATTTTGTTAAGACATGCGTGTCTATTATTCAAAGTACTTGTAATAATTGATGCTGGTGGACGACAACCATCGAGCGACGACATTGACCTTGACGCCACGCCGGTGATGATGGAGATCATGTTCGTGCTTGGAGATAGAGATCGAAGACACAAGAATAAAGGCCATATCATATCATATATTATGAATTGCATGTCATGTTAATCCTTTTTATGCATCTTGTATTGCTTAGATCGCAACGGTAGCATTATAAGATGATCCGTCTGTCTAAAATATCAAGTAATAAACTGTTCGTCATTAGTAGGCATCGTTGCTAAGACTCGTCGTTTCGAAGCATCACGTGATGATCGGGTGTGATAGATTCTCCGTGTGCATATAATGGGTGCAAGCCAGATTTGCACACACAGATACTAAGGTTAACCTTGATGAGACTAGCATGTACAGACATGGTCTCGGAACACGAAATACCAAAATGTCAAGCATGAGTCATATAGATGATATGATGAACATGTTGATTGTTCTCCTTTGAAGCTACATCGTATCTCGTGATGATCGGACTTGGTGTAGTGGATTTGGTTTGTGTTATCACTAAAAAAATGTGAGGGATATTGTTTTGAGTGGGAGTTCAATAGTAATATGATTAAAAGTTGAACAGTATTTATCATAAATTAAATCAAAGTGAATTTGCAAATACATGAATTATCCTTCAGGCACTATCTCCAATCTTATCTCTTTGAACTGAGCACACAAATCATCTGGCAATTCTCCTTTGGTGAGACCATTCACATAAAATTTACAGCTTCAAGCATCCGCTACAACATTTTCTTTACCGGGATGGTACTGTAAACTCAAGTCATAATCCTTGATAAGCTCTAGCCACCTTCTTTGTCTCATATTGAGATCCTTCTGAGTGAAAATATATTTCAAACTCTTGTGATCAGTGAAGACTTCACAACGCTTTCCCAAAATATAGTGTCTCCATGTTTTGAGTGCATGGACAACAAAGGCTAACTCTAAGTCATGAGTAGGATAATTCACTTCATGAATTTTGAGTTGTCTCGAGGCATAAGGCACTACTTTCCCTTCTTGCATTAAAACTCCACCCAATCCTTGGTGAGATGCATCACAATATACTTGAAAGTCCTTCTCTAAATCTGGAAGACATAAGACTGGTGCTGACGCTAGTCTCTTCTTCAATTCTTGGAAACCGATTTCACATCCTTCAGTCCAATCAAACTTCTTCTCTTTCTTAAGTAAGTCCGTCATTGGCTTACCTACTTTTAAGAAATTCTCAATGAATCTTCTATAGTATCCTGCCAAGCCTAGGAAACTACGAACTTCTTTAACCGACTTGGGAGATTCCCACTCAGTTACAGCTGACACCTTTGCGGGATCGACAACTATACCATCTCCAGATGCAATGTGTCCAAGAAATACAACTTCATTCAACCAAAATTCAAAATTACTAAACTTGGTATACAACTTGTGCTCCCTGAGTTTATCAAGTATCAAACGCAAATGTTCTTCATGCTCTTCTTTCTCTTGAAATAGATCAAAATGTCATTGATGAATATGACAACAAACTTGTCAATAAACTCCATGAACACCTTGTTCATCATGTTCATGAAATAAGCTAGTGCATTTGTTAGTCCAAATGGCATCACGGTATACTCATACAATCTAGACCTAGTGGTAAAAGCAGTCTTAGGTATGTCTTGTTCCCTAATCTTCAGTTGAAAGTAGCCTGATCGGAGATCAACTTCTGAGAATACACGGGCTCCTTCTAGCTGATCAAATAGATCATTGATTCTAGATAAAGGGTACTTGTTCTTTATAGTCACCTCATTGATTGAACGATAATCTATGCATAGTCTTTGACTTCTGTCCTTCTTCTAAACAAACAGAACTGGTGCACCCCAAGACGAATAACTTGGTTGGATAAATCCTTTCTGCAACTGTTCTCCAATATGTTTCTTGAGTTCTTTCAACTCATCAACTGGCATCTTGTAGGGTCTCTTTGATATTGGTCCAGATCCTGGCAGCAAGTGAATCAAAAACTCCACATCTCTATCTGGTGGCATTCCTGGTAATTCCTCCGGAAACATATTTGGGTACTCTTTCACCACTGGTACACTGTCTATGCTAACACCCTTAAGAGAATTTAGCTTACTCCCTTTGGATTCAAAGTTAGACTTGAACCTAATCCATTTCTTATTCGGGGTTGTGAGTGTAACAGTACGATTGGCACAATCTATTACTCCTTCATACTTAGTCATCCAATCCATGCCCAAAATTACATCCAATCCTTCGGAATCTAGGATTATCAGACTAACTGGAAACTTATACTTTCTAAACTCTATTACTAGATCATGACATCCAAAATTCACTATCATCTCTGCACCTGGAGAGCTTACTTTAATAGGACATACAATAGTTTCAGTTGGAAGTCTATTTTTGCCTACAAATGCTCTTGATATGAATGAATGCGATGCGCCGGTATAAAAAAGAACAAGTGCTAGAAAGGAATTAAGCTTGAACTTACCAGCCAAAGCATTAGACTCCTTGTAAATTTCTTCCACATTGATGTGATTCACTTGACCCTTCTGAAAAGGGTTTGGCTTGTTGGCTCCATCAGCCTTCTTTTCTGGGCATTCATTTGCATAGTGCCCAGTATTCTTGCACCTAAAGCATCCAACCTGACTGATGTATTTCTTAGCAGGCTGACTTCCATTGCCATTTGCACCATGGTGGCTCTTGTATCCACTCTTGTGGTTCCTATGTCCACCATTGTCAAGACTACGATGATTCTTGTTATTATGGTGACGGTTACTGTTGTGGTGGCTGTTATATTTCCCATGTTTGTGGGATCCAGAACCTCCACTATCTTCACCATGGAAACTCTTGTGAGACGATCCCGATCCATGCTTATCAAAGTGGTGCTTCCTCTTCCTACTCTCCACCTTGTTCATCTTGCTTTCCAATATGGTGGCTTTGTCACACAGTGATTTATAAGTTGGAACATATGCAACAGATAGTTGCTTGCACATCTCATCATTCAGCCCTTCGAGGAATTTTTTCTTCCTCTTAGCATCAGTGTCAACATCATCCGGTGCATAGCATGCCAGATTGTTGAACTCCTCAATATATTCTGCCACGCTGCATTGGCGTTGCTTAAGGTTGTGGAACTCTTTCTTCTTCAAACTCATCACTCCTGAAGAGATATGAGAAGTGAGGAGCCATCCTCAAATATCTCCCAAGGCACATATTCAATAGGAGTGGTTATTTGGAAGTTATCCCACCATGTAGCTGCGGGTCCATCAAGCAAATGTGTTGCAAATCTGACCTTTTCCTCATCAGATCAGCCCACAGTGACTAAGTCCTTGTTCATAGAATGTAGCAAATAATTTTCTACCATAGGATCAGTGGTTCCAGAAAGTTTGCAGGCCTCCATCTCAAAAACCTTGTAAGCATATCAAAGGATGGTGGGTTATTTTGATTGTTGTTGTTGTTATTGTTTTTATTGTTGTTGTTATTCTAGTTCTGATTCTGATTCGCCATAAACTGGGTCATCATTTGCATCAACTCAGTTTGGGCTGTCATCAGCTGCTGCATCTCATTGCCATTGTTGTTATTGTTGTTAGTGTTGGGATTGGCATGACGGGGAGGCATCTGTGGTTTCAATAAGGATAAGTAATGAGATATAACCCATAGATACTAACATGCACATCACAATACATAAAAACATTCACAATAAGCAAACACCATAAACTTAGAGTTTAAACAACGTGAACAACAAATTTTGGAAAATTAAACACACTAGCAAATTCATTCACATGTTGGATGATCAATGCGACTCGATAAATAAAAGGATGATAGATTGAAGCCAAATAGTTAACACTACTCCACCATGTTGACCTCCTCATCCACTAGAGCATGTATTGCTGCCTCCATTGCTGCCTTGTACTCCTCCACGCTGGTGGTCAAGGCATCGACCTTCGCCTGAAGGGCTCTCTCTTCGAGCGCAACGTCTCTATCACTCCCTGCTGTGTCTCTAGCTCAAAATCCTTGAGCTCTATCTCGGCCTTCATCTCATTGATCTTCTTGTTCCTATCATGCACTCTATTTTCTTGGTTCTTGAACCTCTTGTCTTGCGTCTTGAACATAGCCTCCATTTCCTTGATGCTCTCATCCTGCTCCAGGAAGGCCTTGTCCTTCTCCCTCAACTGGACTTGTAGCTCGTCAGTACTAAGCATGACGTTGGTCCTATCGGTGTCAAGGTGCCTAACACGGCTCTCTATGTCCTGAAGGTAGAGACACACTGGCTCAATAGTCTCCCTAGTGGCATCGTCAAACACTACAGCCTCTCCCTCCTCGTCACGTCTCCCAAATGGGTTGAAGTAGAGGCCCATGAGCTCGGCGGAGTGGCGTCCACAAAGGCATCCAAGTAGCTCCTGCATGGCGACGTCGACTCCCTTATCCTTGTCATCATGCATAATCTTGAAGGCAATCTCGTCGATAGGGGGCTCCGACTGGCGTCCTGGCTGAGAGACTTTGAATCCCCATAAGTCCTTCCTCTCAAACTTCCGGAGCTGAAGTCCCTTAATGCTAGGGAGGGAGAGACCAGGCACATTGACAAGCTGCACGATACGGGATCCAAAATGAGTTCCATTGAACTCCTCGGCGGTGGTGAGAACAAAGGTAGGCATCTATTGTATAGGATAGAGGAAAATTAGAAACAACACAAGTAAAGAGAAAAACATAAGATAGTGAAACAAAACCCAAAAGCATACATGAAACACACAAGTCATGGCATACAATAATCTATCACAATCACTAAGGTTCAAACATAACTTAGACAAATTTTTTCCATACCACATAGGTTGGTATGATCAAAAATATTAACGCGAGAAAATGACAAGTGTGGTGGTCCAACTATTGGAATACGTCACAATTCTCGCTCATATGGTAAGTCTATGATATCTTCCCTTAGTCATTTTATGGCGGTCTCTAAGTCTTGGGTATACTTATTCTCCTCTCTAAGGTCATTTTGAGTGTTGAGCATTGTACACTTGAGTCTTTCACCAAGTTCCTTGATGGCATTCCATGCTGCATCTCTTGCGGAGTCAAAGAATGACATGTCAAATAATAACCCTAGTCTCCAGCAGAGTAACCTACAACATCATAAGTTACAGCCACAGAGGGTCAATACATTTGGAATTGTATTGGCAAGTGATACCATTGTAGTATAGTAACATCTAATAACTATATGAATTTGGCTAAGTGTAGTTCAGGTTGGCTTTGCTCAAAATAAGGTTTTTCTTATTAGTTGAAAATACTAAGTTTTTGTTTGACAAAAAGACCCAAGGAACCACCAATAGAAATTGGTGAACCTTCACCCTTGTTCAACCACAAGTTTTAACTTATAGAAATTGGGAAGAGGAGATCCTTGATCATTTCAATGTGTTTGATGCTCAAATTGTCCATTACCAGGGACACGGCTAAGTACGTAGGTTTTACCCTCTCAATAGGTGGTGCACTTTCCCCACAAGACTCAACATGCATCGAGACGAGACTTTTCATAAGCATTCCCTTAGACCACCATGGATGCATTCCATCCTACCAACCCTACCACCAACTGTCCATCTGGCTAAGTTCTTGCAACCTAGTTGGTTGTCACATCCCAAAATTTTCCAAATTTTGATATGTGAAAAATAAATAAACAAAATAAACAATTGTTGAAATTAAGGGTGAAAAGAAACTTTTTGCTTCTAAATGGAAACATCAAAACCCCTCTTAAACAAATTTGAATAAAAAGGCAATCCAACAAAATTTCCATCAAGTGAAGTACACAGAAACAAAGGTCATTATTACATCGTCATTCCAGAGATAACATAGTCTTTTACAACTCCATAGCCATAGGCTAATACAACAGTTCAACTTAACAAAAATAAAGTAAAGTCTTCATCTTCATGTGCCACAGGAAAACATATTGAGTGTAGACTCATAACCCTAATCCTCATCAGAGTAACCTGCAACATCACAAGTTACAGCCACAGTGGGTCAATACATTGGAATAGTATTGGCAAGTGATACCTTAGTAGAATAATAGTTTCTAGCTTCTATATGAATTTGGCTAAGTGTAGCTTAGGCTTTCTTTGCTCAAAATAGGTTTTGCCTATCAGCTGAAAATACTAAGTTTTTGTTTGAAAAAAACTCCAACAATAGACATTGGTGAACCTTTACCCTTGTTCAACCACAAGTTTTTAACTTAAAAAATTGGGATGAGGAGATCCTTGATAGCTTCAGTGTCTTGATGCTCAATTGTCTATTGCCGGGGACACGGCTAAGTACTTAGATTTTTCCTTCTCGAGAGGTGGTGCACTTTCCCCAAAAGACTCGACATGCATCGAGAAGAGATCTTTCAGAAGCCTTCCCTTAGACCAAAATGGACGCGCTCCAACCTATCACCCTACCAACAACTATCCATATGGCTAAGTTATTGCAACCTATATGATCAAGGTAGAGCCCATATGCCATGTGGTTGCACTAGAAGCTTCTAAACACTAAGTATCTCAAATCCCTTTGTTCCTGGGTGGCTTTCCACAAGTGTGATACAGAAGGTAGACCATAGATATGGGCCTTGTGTAACCACTTAACATAACCCAAACATACCATTCCACCCATGTGATTCATTCACTTAGTTGTTTTATTAAGTAAAAGACAAGTCAAAGACTTAGCAACATTTTCCATAGCATGTATATAATCCACCCTTGTTTGCTACTAGCTAGCCTAAGCATGGCAATATAACAAGTATCATAACTTAGAGAAAATTCTATCAAGACTACAACTACTAGGATTTCCCATAACATAGCATATAGATACTTAGCAAAAATATCATGCAAGTCCTATACAAAATATCACTAGTGCATAATCAAAATATGCGGACAAAAATATGAAGCACCACTTGCCTTAGTAGTTGGGGGAGTAGCAACAATCCTCACAATCACAATCACCACTAGCACCAAAATCTACACATAAAATGATAGCACCAAATTTATATTCCAAACAATCAAGCAAAAATATATGAATGCATGCAAATGCCATGTGATGATTTTTCTTAAACTAAACAAGACAAGTAAACAGTACTGAACACTAAAAATAAACATTTATAGACTAAATAAACTTAATTTGGCTTTAAAAACATTTTTAAATAATTTTTATACACAAAATAAGCCTACAAATGTCTCTGCATAAAATTCCATTTTAACAGAATCAAAATACAAAAATAAGCCCATATATGTGTAGGATTTAATTTTGTGAATCCATTGATATATTATTTGCATTTTTTGGATAAACAGAACAAAGGTTATGAATTTTACAAGTTAAATCATCTAATTAAATCCAATCTGGATTTTAAAAGAAAAATCCAGATAGGCAGCACCTTCTAATTGGCCGGTACCGCTTCAGGGCAGATCGTGCTTTCCGTGCCGTTGGATCTAATCAGATGCAACACGCCAGATCTAAAGAAAACGCTTCGCGCCAGATCTAATCTAGATGCTCCGATGCAGATCTAGCGGTGCACGTCGCTTCGACCATTAAGTGGCGGTTAAAATGGCACAGACGATGGCGATGCGGCTAACGGTGATGCTCCGGCGATTCTATAGGGTGCTAGGGGTGGTGCGGTAGCTTACCAGCATCGCAGGGTCGCGAGGAAGCTCGAGGTGGCTTTGGCTGGGACAGGGGTGAGCTGCTGTGGCCGTGAAAGCTCGTCAGAGTCGCGGTCAATGTCAGGCTTTTGAAAACGACGACGGATGCTACGACCTGGATCATCCCAGTGCAAACAAAATGCATCAGGACATGCGCAGAGACTAGGCACAAAGGTTGGTTTGAACCAGAGGCCAAGGGGCAGGCAATTCATACCAGGATTGCTCGCCGGAGTTGATGGTTTCCTCGGGTGCTCACAACGCTGATTTGAGTCGCGACGACCTAGGGCGGTACAAGAAGAACCAGGGGTGTCAGAAGAAGCGCAAAGACCAGAGAAACATTCTCGTATGAACAGGGGACAGGGGGCGCTCGAGGCTCACCGGAATTGGTCGCCAGAAACGTCCGGTGCCACGGCGGTGTGAGCTTAAGTGTGGGCAGCCTGGTGGTGCTTAGGAAGTGGCGAATGAGGGGAAGATGCGGGGAGGAAGGGGATTCAGTAGCAGGCTCGGGGGAGGAAATTAAGCCCGCAATAAATCCAATTGATTTGAAATCATCCGGCGAAGAAACGGCAGCGACGAGTGGGTCTGCAGCGCGAGATTGACGACGGGGTCGATGTGGCAGTGGGGCCTGCCCGTCAGCGAGAGGGGTGTGCGCGGTTAGGTGAGAAACAGAGAGGGGGAGGGGGTTTCCCGGGTGGGCTATGTGGGTTGTTAGATGGGTCGCGGGTTGGGTTGGGTTAGATAGGTTGTTGTGTTGAGTTTTTTCTCCTTTTCTCTTTTTCTGTTTCTGTTTTGATTTTCTAGTTGAATTTGAATGTCTAAATTAGATCTGTTTGAATTCAAATTTCTTTTGGATTTTTGCAGTGTAAACCTTGTACTCAAATGAGTATAAAACCTTACTGTTTAGTCCAAAACACTTTGACATAAAGGAAAATAAAATAAAACCATGCCTTAAAATGATTATAGATAATAGGCATAAAATGGTTTTATAATTGAATTTTGTTTTGAAAATTTTGTGTAAGCTTTGTATTCAATTCCAAAACATTACTAATCAAACCCAAGCATTCCCATACTTGGAAACTTAAAAACCTTGCCTTACTTTCATAAAGTTAATAGGCAAAACATGGTTTCTTATTTTGGAAATTTATTTAAAAAGGCCAAATACTGAAGAATGCATGAATGATATGCAAACTTTATAAATCATGATTTTTGGGATGTTACAATTTCAATGTCTTTGATGCTCAAATTGTCCATTACCGGGGACACGGCTAAGTACTTAGGTTTTACCCTCTCGAGAGGTGGTGCACTTTCCCCCACAAGATTCGACATGCATAGAGACGAGACTTTTCAGAAGCATTCCCTTAGACCACCATGGACGCGTTCCATCCTAGCAACCCTACCACCAACTGTCCATCTAGCTATGTTCTTGCAACCTAGTTGGGCAAGGCAGAGCCCATATGCCATGTGGTTGCACTAGAAGCTTCTCAACACTAAATATATCAAATCCCTTTGTTCCTAGGTGGCCATACAAAAGTGTGATACACAAGGTAAACCATAGACATGGGCCTTGTGTAACCACTCAACACAAACCATTCTTCCCATTCCACCTAGGTGATTCATTCACATGTTTTATTAGTCAAAAACATAGTCATATAATTTGCATAATATCATAGCTTGAATATTCCACCCTTGTATTCTACTAGCTAGGTTAAGCATACTAGTATAGCAAGTTTCTTAACATAGGTATAAACTACTAAGACAATATTTATGGGATTTCCCATGGCATAGCATATACTTAGAAAATCTCCATGCAAATCCTACTAAAAGTTACACTAATGCATAGTTAAAATAGTAGGACAAAAAGATGAATCATCACTTTCCTTGGTATTTGGGGGAATAGGAACAATCCTCACAATCACAATCACCACAATCACCAAAATCTACACATAAAATCATAACACCAAATTCACATTCAATATACAAACAAAAATATATATGAATGCATGCAAATGCAATGGAATAATTTTCCACACTAAAAATTCAATAAATAGTACTGAACACAAAGTAAACTTTATAAAGTCTAAATAAACCAAAATTTACTCTAAAACAATTTTTTAAACATTTTATATAGCCAAAATAAGCCTACAAATATTTATGTACAAAATCCTAATTTTACATAAGCAAATGGCCAAACCAAGGCCATAGATGTCTAGGGCTCATTTTTCTGAATCCATTGATATAAAAATTGTAATTTTTGGACAAACAGATCAAAAGTTATTGAATTTACAACTTTCAATAACTAATAGATCAAAAATCAGATTTTAAATCGAACCCAGTGACACACAGCGTGTTTTGATTGGCGCGTACCGCTTCACGTTGGATCGCATTTCTGCACCATTATATCTAAAGTGGATCCAGTGGCTCAGATCAAAACTTACCCCTTCGCTCTAAATCTAATCATGACCGCTAGATCTAGATCTAACTGACCATACGCGGGCGGCGCAAATGGCTCTGGCAGCGGCGATGGATCTGGCGGCGATGCGCCGGCGATGCTAGAGGGGTAGGGGTGGTGCCGATGCTTACCAGAGTCGCGTGGATGCGAGGAAGCTTAACGTGTGCTTGGCTTGGACAGGGGCACACAGACAGGGCCAGAAAACCTCGTCGGAGTTTGTACCAACATCGGGTTCTCACGAACAGAGAAGCAATCGACGGTCTAGGGAGAAATAGGATAAACAAAGGGCATTAGAAGATTCACGAGGACACTGTGAACACGCATGGATTATAGGTCAAGGGGCGCTCAGAATTTACCGTGATTGTTCACGGGAGTCGAGTGGCGCCTTGGGTTCTTGCAGTCGTCAACAGGGACGGCGACCTTGGGTGAAATAGGACAAACCATAGGCGTGAGAAGATGTGCAAGGGCAAGAGGTACACGCCCACATGAAAGAGAGGCAGAGTCAAACACGGAGCTCACCGGAATGTCTCACCGAAGCTGCTCGGTGCTGCGGCGGTGCCGAGCAAAATTTGCAGAGCCTGGTGGAGCTTGGTGTTGTCTAGGTGAGGGGAAATGGCCGCGGGGATGTGGAGTTTAAGTAGCCGAAGCAGGGGCAGGGATAACGCACGCATTCATCGCCAATTAATCGAAATCAAATCGCGGGGTTCTACTAGTAGTGTTGGTCGTGGGCGCGGGGTTTGGGGACGACGACGCTGATGTGGCACCGGGCCTAGTGGCAGTGAGAGGGGGGGTGCGCACGTGGGTGAGAAAGATAGAAGAGAGGGGGAAACCCGGGTGGGCTTAGTGGGCTGCTAGGCTTACTGGGCCAAAATGGTGGCGCCTGCTTTATTTTTTCCTCTTTGCCTTTTTCATTTCTGATTGGATTTTCTAGAATGGATTTGAATGGCTTATTCAAATCTGTTTGAATTCAAATTTTCACCAGACTTTTGTACTGTGATACTAGTGTCCAAAAGTGTGTCAAACACATACAATCACTCAAAATCATCTTTGGATCTTGAAAACAAAAATAAAACCATCCCCATATACATATAAAATAAGAGGGATTTAAATATGGTTTTGTTTTGAAAAAAATTGTTCAAGATTAATATGCCATGATGATATGAATGCAACAACATGATTTTAAATTTGATGAAATTTGGGATGTTACAAATCTAACCCCCTTGAGATGAATCTCTGCCTCGAGATTCGGATTGGCTAGCAAATAGGTGAGGGTGATCTTTCCGAAGGTCATCTTCTCTTTCCCAAGTTGCTTCTTCCTCGGTGTGATGATTCCACTATACTTTGCAGAATTTGATAGTCTTAGTACGAGTAACTCTTTCTGCGGTCTCAAGAATCTTGATAGGTTTCTCCTCATAAGTAAGATCACTCTCCAACTATACTTCTTCCAATGTTATATTGTCTTTCAATGAACTTTCTTCCATCTCCGGATGACACTTCTTCAACTGGCTCACGTGAAAAGTCAAATGCCAATTTGAAAAGTCAAATCCCAACATGGTTGCCTAGCGGAGGGAGGAAAGGAATCCCACCTAGGTGAGGATTCCTTCCTTCCCTTGCTGCCGGCCACAAGGAGGAGTTTGCCTCTCCCTCTCATAAATAGAGGGGAGGGGTGCCCCTTGCTTTCCCACAAGAAACCCTAGATTGGCCATAGCCCGCTCAAGTTGCCATCGATTTAGAGCCCTCTAAAGTAGCCGCCGCCTAGCCCTCTACTAGCCACCGGCCACCACCTCTAAACCTTGGCCCTCTAAACCCTAGATCACCGAGGCCGTCTTCTACTCCACCATACCCGCTCCAGCTTAAGTGAAGCCCCGTGGGATTTCCCCTCTACTTCCACCACCATGCTGTTGTGCTGCTGGAATCGCGAGGAGAGATCTACAACCTTTGCTTCCTGCTTGAACAAGGGAGAGGAAGGTCTTCATCGAGTACCAAACATGTGACCGACTGTGGAAGCGCTGCCGGAACGTGAGGCCGGAAGGATCATCCACGCAATAATCTTGAAATTGGCAAGTGAACGACTATATCAACCTTGAGAATCTAATCTTGTTAACCGCTTTGGATCTTAGAGGGTTAGTACTCTATCAACTCGTTGCACCAGTCTAGTAGATTAGATCTTGGCTTGTGTTTGTTCATGCGATAGAATTTTTTTGTTTTCCGTGCTACGAACCCCTACAGTGGTATCAAAGCCGTGTCTATGCATAGATCTATTGCACGAGAAGAACACAATGGTTATTATGGGTGTTGATTCTTTTGTCGTCAATTGATTTCTATGCTCTTTGCATCTTGCGGGATGATGAGATGAAGCGGCCCGGGCTAACCTTACATGACATCGTTCATGAGACTTGCTCCACACTTAACATTCAACTTGTGTTGCATAAGTGGCTTTGCGGGTGTCTGTCTCTCCCACCATAGTGAAGATTCAATTTACAACGGGCACTTGACAATACTTATATCGACGTTGTGGTTCATGTTCGTAAGTTAGAACGGTTCTTATGCAAAAGCCCCATCCATGTAAAACATGCAAAGAAATATTAGAGGCTTCTAACTTGTGTCTTGCAGGGCTTGTGTTGTGATGTGATATGGCCATGATTGTGATTATATATGATGTATGCAATGATCCTTATTGTAAGTTAGCAACCGGCAGGAGCCTTATGGTTGTATTTTAATTTTGTTAAGACATGCGTGTCTATTATTCAAAGTACTTGTAATAATTGATGCTGGTGGACGACAACCATCGAGCGACGACATTGACCTTGACGCCATGCCGGTGATGATGGAGATCATGTTCGTGCTTGGAGATAGAGATTGAAGACACAAGAATAAAGGCCATATCATATCATATATTATGAATTGCATGTCATGTTAATCCTTTTTATGCATATTGTATTGCTTAGATCGCAACGGTAGCATTATAAGATGATTCGTCTCTCTAAAATATCAAGTAATAAATTGTTCGTCATTAGTAGGCACCGTTGCTAAGACTCGTCGTTTCAAAGCATCACGTGATGATCGGGTGTGATAGATTCTCCGTGTGCATATAATGGGTGCAAGCCAGATTTGCACACACAGATACTAAGGTTAACCTTGATGAGACTAGCATGTACATACATGGTCTCGGAACACGAAATACCAAAATGTCAAGCATGAGTCATATAGATGATATGATGAACATGTTGATTGTTCTCCTTTGAAGCTACATCGTATCTCGTGATGATCGGACTTGGTGTAGTGGATTTGGTTTGTGTTATCACTAAAACAATGTGAGGGATATTGTTTTGAGTGGGAGTTCAATAGTAATATGATTAAAAGTTGAACAGTATTTATCATAAATTGAATCAAAGTGAATTTGCAAATACATGAATTATCCTTCAGGCACTATCTCCAATCTTATCTCCTTGAACTGAGCACACAAATCATCTGGCAATTCTCCTTTGGTGAGACCATTCACATAAACTTTACAGCTTAAAGCATCCGCTACAACATTTTCTTTACCGGGATGGTACTGTAACTCAAGTCATAATCCTTGATAAGCTCTAGCCACCTTCTTTGTCTCATATTGAGATCCTTCTGAGTGAAAATATATTTCAAACTCTTGTGATCAGTGAAGACTTCACAACGCTTTCCCAAAAGATAGTGTCTCCATGTTTTGAGTGCATGGACAACAAAGGCTAACTCTAAATCCTTCATGAGTTTTGAGTTGTCTCGAGGCATAAGGCACTACTTTCCCTTCTTGCATTAAAACTCCACCCAATCCTTGGTGAGATGCATCACAATATACTTGAAAGTCCTTCTCTAAATCTGGAAGACATAAGACTGGTGTTGACGCTAGTCTCTTCTTCAATTCTTGGAAACCGATTTCACATCCTTCAGTCCAATCAAACTTCTTCTCTTTCTTAAGTAACTCCGTCATTGGCTTAGCTACTTTTAAGAAATTCTCAATGAATCTTCTATAGTATCCTGCAAGCCTAGGAAACTACGAACTTCTTTAACCGACTTGGGAGATTCCCACTCAGTTACAGCTGACACCTTTGCGGGATCGACAACTATACCATCTCCAGACACAATGAGTCCAAGAAATCCAACTTCATTCAACCAAAATTCACACTTACTAAACTTGGTATACAACTTGTGCTCCCTGATTTTATCAAGTATCAAATGCAAATGTTCTTCATGCTCTTCTTTCTCTTGGAATAGATCAAAATGTCATCGATGAATATGACAACAAACTTGTCAATAAACTCCATGAACACCTTGTTCATCATGTTCATGAAATAAGCTGGTGCATTTGTTAGTCCAAATGGCATCACGGTATACTCATACAATCCAGACCTAGTGGTAAAAGCAGTCTTAAGTATGTCTTGTTCCCTAATCTTTAGTTGAAAGTAGCCTGATCGGAGATCATCTTCTGAGAATACACGGGCTCCTTCTAGCTGATCAAATAGATCATTGATTCTAGATAAAGGGTACTTGTTCTTTATAGTCACCTCATTGATTGAACGATAATCTATGCATAGTCTTTGACTTCTGTCCTTCTCCTAAACAAACAGAACTGGTGCACCCCAAGACGAAGAACTTGGTTGGATAAATCCTTTCTGCAACTGTTCTCCAATATGTTTCTTGAGTTCTTTCAACTCATCAACTGGCATCTTGTAGGGTCTCTTTGATATTGGTCCAGATCCTGGCAGCAAGTGAATCAAAAACTCCACATCTCTATCTGGTGGCATTCCTGGTAATTCCTCCGGAAACAGATCTGGGTACTCTTTCACCACTGGTACACTGTCTATGCTAACACCCTTAAGAGAATTTAGCTTACTCCCTTTGGATTCAAAGTTAGACTTGAACCTAATCCATTTCTTATCCGGGGTTGTGAGTGTAACAGTACGATTGGCACAATCTATTACTCCTTCATACTTAGTCATCCAATCCATGCCCAAAATTACATCCAATCCTTGGGAATCTAGGATTATCAGACTAACTGGAAACTTATACTTTCCAAACTCTATTACTAGATCATGACATCCAAAATTCACTATCATCTCTGCACCTAGAGAGCTTACTTTAATAGGACATACAATAGTTTCAGTTGGAAGTCTATTTTTTCCTACAAATGCTCTTGATATTAATGAATGCGATGCGCCGGTATAAAAAAGAACAAGTGCTAGAAAGGAATTAAGCTTGAACTTACCAGCCACAGCATCAGACTCCTCGTAAATTTCTTCCACATTGATGTGATTCACTAGACCCTTCTGAAAAGGGTTTGGCTTGTTGGCTCCATCAGCCTTCTTTTCTGGGCATTCATTTGCATAGTGCCCAGTTTTCTTGCACCTAAAGCACTCAACCTGACTGATGTCTTTCTTAGCAGGCTGACTTCCGTTGCCATTTGCACCATGGTGGCTCTTGTATCCACTCTTGTGGTTCCTATGTCCACCATTGTCAAGACTACGATGATTCTTGTTATCATGGTGACGGTTACTGTTGTGGTGGCTGTTATATTTCCCATGTTTGTGGGATCCAGAACCTCCACTATCTTCACCATGGAAACTCTTGTGAGACGATCCCGATCCATGCTTATCAAAGTGGTGCTTCCTCTTCCTACTCTCCACCTTGTTCATCTTGCTTTCCAATATGGTGGCTTTGTCACACAGTGATTTATAAGTTGGAACATATGCAACAGATAGTTGCTTGAACATCTCATCATTCAGCCCTTCGAGGAATTTTTTCTTCCTCTTAGCATCAGTGTCAACATCATCCGGTGCATAGCATGCCAGATTGTTGAACTCCTCAATATATTCTGCCACGCTGCGTTGGCGTTGCTTAAGTTTGTGGAAATCTTTGTTCTTCAAACTCATCACTCCTGAAGAGATATGAGCAGTGCGGAGATCATCCTCAAATATTGCCCAAGGCACATATTCAATAGGAGTGGTTATTTGGAAGTTATCCCACCATGTACCTGCTGGTCCATCAAGCAAATGTGTTGCAAATCTGACCTTTTCCTCACCAGAGCAGCCCATAGTGACTAAGTCCTTGTTCATAGAATGTAGCAAATAATTTGCTACCATAGGATCAGTGGTTCCAGAAAGCTTTGCAGGCCTCCATCTCAAAAACCTTGTAAGCATATAAAAGGATGGTGGGTTGTTTTGATTGTTGTTGTTGTTGTTTTTATTGTTGTTGTTATTCTGGTTCTGATTCCGATTCGCCATAAACTGGGTCATCATTTGCATCAACTGAGTCTGGGTTGTCATCAGCTGCTACATCTCATTGCCATTGTTGTTATTGTTGTTAGTGTTGGGATTGGCATGACGGGGAGGCATCTGTGGTTTCAATAAGGATAAGTACTGAGATATAACCCGTAGATTCTAACATGCACATCACAATACATAGAAACATTCACAATAAGCAAACACCATAAACTTAGAGTTTAAACAACGTGAACAACAAATTTTGGAAAAGTAAACACACTAGCAAAGTCATTCACATGTTGGATAATCAATGCGACTCGATAAATAAAAGGATGATAGATTGAAGCCAAATAGTTAACACTACTCCACCATGTCGACCTCAATAGTCTCCCTAGTGGCATCGTCATACACTACAGCCTCTCCCTCCTCGTCACGTCTCCCAAATGGGTTGAAGTAGAGGCCCATGAGCTCGGCGGAGTGGCGTCCACAAAGGCATCCAAGTAGCTCCTGCATGGCGACGTCGAGTCCCTTCTCCTTGTCATCATGCATAATCTTGAAGGCAATCTCGTCGATAGGGGGCTCCGACTGGCGTCTTGGCTGAGAGACTTTGAATCCCCATAAGTCCTTCCTCTCAAACTTCCGGAGCTGAAGTCCCTTAATGCTAGGGAGGGAGAGACCAGGCACATTGACAAGCTGCACGATACGGGATCCAAAATGAGTTCCATTGAACTCCTCGGCGGTGGTGAGAACAAAGTTAGGCATCTATTGTATAGGATAGAGGAAAATTCGAAACAACACAAGTAAAGAGAAAAACATAAGATAGTGAAACAAAATCCAAAAGCATACATGAAACGCACAAGTCATGGCATACAATAATCTATCACAATCACTATGGTTCAAACATAACTTAGACAAAAAAATTCCATACCACATAGGTTGGTATGATCAAAATTATTAACGCGAGAAAACGACAAGTGTGGTGGTCCAACTATTGGAATACGTCACAATTCTCGCTCATATGCTAAGTCTATGATATCTTCCCTTAGTCATTTTATGGCGGTCTCTAAGTCTTGGGTATACTTATTCTCCTCTCTAAGGTCATTTTGAGTGTTGAGCATTATACACTTGAGTCTTTCACCAAGTTCCTTGATGGCATTCCATGCTGCATTTCTTGCGGAGTCAAAGAATGACATGTCAAAGAATAACCCTAGTCTCCATCAGAGTAACCTAAAACATCATAAGTTACAGCCACAGAGGGTCAATACATTTGGAATTGTATTGGCAAGTGATACCATTGTAGTATAGTAACATCTAATAACTATATGAATTTGGCTAAGTGTAGTTCAGGTTGGCTTTGCTCAAAATAAGGTTTTTCTTATTAGTTGAAAACACTAAGTTTTTGTTTGACAAAAAGATCCAAGGAACCACCAATAGAAATTGGTGAACCTTCACCCATGTTCAACCACAAGTTTTAACTTATAGAAATTGGGAAGAGGAGATCCTTGATCATTTCAATGTGTTTGATGCTCAAATTGTCCATTACCAGGGACACGGCTAATTACGTAGGTTTTACCCTCTCAATAGGTGGTGCACTTTCCCCACAAGACTCACCATGCATCGAGACGAGACTTTTCATAAGCATTCCCTTAGACCACCATGGATGCATTCCATCCTACCAACCCTACCACCAACTGTCCATCTGGCTATGTTCTTGCAACCTAGTTGGTTGTCACATCCCAAAATTTTCCAAATTTTGATATGTGTAAAATAAATAAACAATTGTTGAAATTAAGGGTGAAAAGAAACTTTTTGCTTCTAAATGGAAACATCAAAACCCTTCTTGAACAAATTTGAATAAAAAGGCAATCCAACAAGATTTCCATCAAGTGAAATGCATTCATTAATGAATGTATCTTGAAATTTAAACACCTGGAAAAGTTAAACCAAAACCTTAAAACCCTAATGGAAGAAAATCATTTCCAAGATCTCTCTAAGACTATGGATTCGTTCCATATAAAAATTTGTCAACAAACATTTCTAAATGATAAAAAAAGATAAATAAAAATATTATAAAACCATAGAAATTGGTTTCATTTAATTTGGAGCCATGGTTAGAAACTTATGATTTTAATAAGATAAAAGAAAATAAATTCCAAAGCTAATAAAGCTCCTAGCTAAAATCCATACCAAATTGTGAGCAAATAAATCCTAAATGGATTTAAAAATATAAACAAATATTAAATAAGATTCTACAAATTGGAATCAACATATTTGGACCTATGAATAAAAAGATATGGATTTTATAAGACAAAGAAAGAAAGAAATAAATAAGGAATATTTAAAAGTCAAATAAAATCTTGGCGAAATCCATAAACAAGTGAAAGTTTATTTAATAATAAAAAGGAATAAATGATTATTTAAATAAAATCATAAGGATTGAACAATATCCAATTTTATTAAAATAAAGACAAATTGCCTAAACTAAATAATAAATCCCAAGAAAATTATTTAGAAGACAATTTAAAACTTGAATTAAATCCATAAGCAAATGGAATAAAGATAATCGAAATAAAATAAAGGAATAAAAATTATTATATAAAATTATATGGGCTTTAACCAAAATTCAATTCTATTTGAATGAAGACAAAATCCCTATTAAAATGATTAATTAAATCATGAGAAAATAAATAATTGAAATAGCCAAAGTGGATTAAAAGATATTTAATTAACTTAGAAAGAATAGAAGAATAATTAAATAGAATTATATGGTTTCGAACCATATTCAAATTATGCAAATAAATACAAAAGGCCTAATTAAAATAAATAATAGAACATGAGAAAATATTTGAATATTTTCCAAAGTGGACCAACTAATCAACTCCTAAATGATTTAAAACCTACTAAAAAGGTTTTGCATAATTTTGAAATCAAATAGAAGTATAAAACATTTGATTTAAATGAAAACAGAAATTATAATTGGAATAAAGACAAATGCCTATTTTAAATAAATAATAAACCATAAGAGAATATAAGAAATATTCTAAAATGGATTATTTAAAAACATTAACAAATAGATAAAACCTACTGAAAAGGTTTAGAAAAGGTTTGATAAAAATCTGAATTCAAAGTGAGTTTATGAATCATATTGAATATTATTTGAATAAAGACAAAAGCCCCTTTTAAATTAATATTGAATCACATTAAAATATTTTGAATTATTTAAAAATGGACTTTCAAAACACATTAATAAATAAGTACAAACCTACTAAAAAAGTTTTGGAAAATTTGAATACAAACAAATGGTTAAGAACATTTGAATCAAATCAAAACAGAAAATAGAAAAGGAAAAAGAAAACAGAAAGAAAAAATAGAAACGAGCAGCCCAATCTAACCTAACCCATCTACCAGGCCCAGCATGCCCAATCCCCAGCCCACCCGGCACCTCCCCCTCTCACTGCCGTTCGTTTTCTCACCCGTGAAATAACCCCTTCGCCCACTGACCGCGAGACCCCACCGTACCTCCCCTCACCTCACTAACAACAAGGCCCCATACTGCCTCGTCATCGTCATCCCCGCGACCAGTTCTTTCCCACCTCACTCTGGCCGTTTACTGTGTTAATTTGCGGATTCAATTCGCTTGAATTACACGTATGAATTCCTCCAGACACCACGCACGTTAAATCGCCCCTCTCTCCTCTCTCTTTCCCCCTGAGTCCCCACACCCTCTCCGCCCCTAGGTTGCGCTAATTGCTGGCTACAACTCCATTGCCTCCGGCGAGCCTCTGTTGGAGATATGCCCTAGATGCAATAATAAATGTAGTTATTATTATATCTTTGTGTTTATGATAAATGTTTACATTCATGCTATAATAGTATTAACAAGGAAACATTAATACCTGTGTGATTTGTAAACTTAAATTGAAGTCCCTAGTAAAGCCTCTATATAATACTAGCTTGTTGGTTAATAAATGATTGTGGTTTCCCTATCATGAACATTAAGATGTTATTAACAACAAGATCATATCGTTAGGAGAATGATATGGTGGACATACTCCTATAGATAAGCGTAGCATAAAGATCAAGTCATTTTAATAGTTCAATTGCTATATGCTTTCTGATACATAGTAACCTAATTCCTTCGACCATGAGATCATGCATATCACCTTCACCGGAAGGATGCTTTGATGACATCAAATACCACACTGTAACTGGGTGGCTATAAAGGTGGCATTGAGTGTTCGGAAAGTATTGGTTGAGACACATGGATCAAGAGTGGAATTTGTCCATCCATATGACGGATAGATATACTCTGGGCCCTCTCAGTGAAATGTCATCCAATTAGCTTGCAAGCATGTGACTGGCTCACAAGGGATCACATATCATGGGAACGAGAAAAGAGTACTTATCAGTAACGAGGTTGAACTAGGTATGCAGAGATACCGACGATCATAACCTCGGATAAGTAAACTATCGTGAGACAAAGGGAAATTGGTATCGTATGTAAGTGGTTCATTCGATCACAAAGTAATCGTAGAAATATGTGGGAGCCATATGAATTTCTAGATTCCTCTATTGGTTATTTTTCGGAGAAGTGGCTCGATCATGTCCGCATAATTCACGAACCGTAGGGAGACACACTTAAGGATTCGACGTTGTTTGAGTAGTTATGGAATGATGAGTAAGAGACCGAATGTTGTTCGGAGTCTCGGATGGGATCCGGGATATCACGAGGAGATCCGGAATGGTCTAGAGAATAAGATTCATATAAGGAAAGTCCTATTTCGGGGTTGGAGAATGGTTCCGGTGTTTTCATCGGGAATGTTCTAGAAGGTTCCGGAATGTCCGACACTCCGGAGGGGAAGGGTACATGAATGTTTCATACCAATTTGGAATGATTGCATCATGTACTAAGTGTCATCGCTGAACAAAATAAAGGGTTTAATCAAATCCTAGTTTGAAAAGTCAAACGCCAATTTGAAAAGTCAAACGGCTATTTTGGGAAGTGGAGGGGAAGGTGGAAACCGAGTTGGGGAGGAGTTCCTCCCCTCCACCGCCGGCCCCCTTGGGAAACCGATTTGGGGAGGGACTCCCCTACCCTGGCGCGGCCCCTCCACCTATATATGGAGGGGCAGGGCTGCCCCTCCTAGCACACAACTCCACCACCCCGCAAACCCTAGCCCTAGCCGCCGGCTCCTCCTGCAGCCGCCGCTGCCCTAGGGCAAAACCGCCGCCGCCGCCTAGCTAACCCTAGCCGTCGGCCAAGCCTCCTCCTTGGTGTGTCTAAACCCTAGATCGCCGAGGAGCTCTCTCATAGTCCACCATACTCGCTCCGGCTTAAGGCGAAGCCCTGCGAGATCTCCCCTCTACTTTCGGTACCACGCCGTTGTCTTCTTAGAATCATGAGGAGAGTGCTACAACCTCTGCTGCTGCTAGAACAAGGAGAGGAAGGTTTTACGAAAATCTAGAACATGTGACCGACTGCGGGAGCGCTGCCGGAACGCAGCACCGGAAGGATCGTCTACGCGATCTTGAGATCGGGAAGAGTACGACTACATCACCCACGAGAATCCGCTCTCGTTAAACACTTTGGAATCTTCGAGGGTGAGTTATTCCATCGACTCATTGCTACAATCTAGTAGATAGATCTTGGCTTGTTTGTTTGTATGCGGTAGAAATTTTTTGTTTTCCATGCTACGAAACCCTACAGTGGTATCAGAGTCGTGTCTATATGTAGATCTGTTGCACGAGTAGAACACAATGGTCATTGTGGGCGTTGATGCTTTTATTGTCGATTGCTTCTTGTGTACTTTGCATCTTGCGGGATGTTGGGATGAAGCGGCCCGGGCGAACCTTACATGACATCGTTCATGAGACTTGCTCCACGCTTGACATGCAACTTGTATTGCATAAGTGGCTTTGCGGGTGCCTGTTTCTCCCAGCATAGTTAAGATTCAATTTACAACGGGTGATTGTCAATACTAGTATCAATGTTGTGGTTCATGTTTGTAAGTTAGAACGACACTTATTGAAAGCCCCAAACCACATAAAACATGCAAAGAAAGTAGAGGCGTCTAACTTTGTTTTGCAGGGGTGTGATGTGATGTGATATGGCCATGATTGTGATTATATTTGATGTATGCAATGTTCCTTATTGTAAGTTGGCAACCGGCAGGAGCCATATGGTTGTCTTTATTTTGTTAAGACCCGCGAGTCTATTCAAAGTAGTTGTAATAGTTGAAGCCGGTGGACGACAACCAAGGAGAAGCGTCATTGACCTTGATGCAATGCCGGTGATGATGGAGATCATGTTCGTGCTTGAAGATGGAGATCGGAAGCACAAAGAAGAAAGGCCATATCATATCACATATTATGAATTGCATGTGATGTTAATCCTTTATGCATCTTGTATTGCTTAGTTAACGACGGTAGCATTATAAGATGATCCCTCATGCACATGAATTTCAAGTCATAAAGTGTTCACCCTTAGTTAGCACCATTGCTAAAGCTTGTTATTTCGAAGCACCACGTGATGATCGGGTGTGTTAGATTCCGCAAGTGTATACAACGTAAGCAAGCCAGATTTGCTCATGCGGAAGCTAAGGTTTGATCTTGAAGAGCCTAGCATGTACAGACATGGTCTCGGAACACGGATCACCGAAAGGTAAAGCATGAATCATATAGTAGATATGATGAACATGTCGATTGTTCGCCATTGAAACTATATCAACTCTCGTGATGATCGGTGTTGATGTGGTGGATTTGGTTCGTGTGATCACTAAAACAATGTGAGGGATATTGTTTTGAGTGGGAGTTCACCTAGATTAATTTAACTATTAATTAGAACTCAATTTGTCATAAACTTAGTCTAAACTATTGCAAATATGTTGTAGATCAATGGCGACCCCTACCATCAATTTTAATGCGTTCCTAGAGAAAGAAAAGTTGAAAAACAATGGAAGCAACTTCGCGGATTGGTTCCGCAATTTGAGGAATGTCCTCAGAGCTGGTAATTTGACCTATGTGCTAGATGCACCGCTGGGTGACCCACCTGCAGCTACTGCTACCGATGAAGTAAAGAATGTTTACCTCGCTCGGAAGACTCAGTACTCCACAGTTCAGTGTGCTATCTTGTATGGATTAGAATCGGAGCTTCAGAAAAGGTTTGAGAATTCAGACCCACATGATATTGTCCGTGATCTCAAATTGATCTTTGAGACTCACGCGGAAATTGAGAGCTATGAGGCTTCTGAAAAGTTCTTTGACTGGAAGATGGAAGAGGGCAGCTCCGTCAGTGAGCATGTGCTTAAAATGTCTGGGCACGCAAACAAACTTCAAAGCTTGGGTATAGTGATTCCTAATGCTTTGGGGATTTATCGTGTCCTCCAATCACTACCACCAAGTTACAAGAACTTTGTGATGAACTACAATATGCAAAACATGAACAAGCAGTTGCCAGAACTGTTTGCCATGTTGAAATTTGAAGAAGTGGAGATCAAGAAAGAGAACCAAGTGTTGATGGTCAATAAGACCACCAAATTCAAGAAAGGCAAGTCTAAGCAAAAGGGACACTTCAAGAAGGGTGGTAAGAAAGTTACCGCGCCGATGAAGAAGACCAAGGCTGGACCTAAGCCTGATACTGAGTGCTTTTACTGCAAGGGAGAAGGTCACTGGAAGCGGAATTTCCCAAAGTACTTGGCGGATTTGAAGAACGGCAACATCAAGAAGAAAGGTATATCCGATATACATGTTATTGTTGTGTATCTCACTAGTACTCGTAGTATTGCCTGGGTATTTGATACTGGTTTGGTTGCTCATATTTGTAACTCGAAACAGGTGCTGCAGAATAAACGGAGGCTAGCGAATAACGAGGTAACGATGCGCGTGGGAAACGGATCAAAGGTTGATGTGATCGCGGTCGACACGCTACCCCTTCATCTACCATCGGGATTAGTTTTATACTTAAATAATTGTTATTTGGTGCCTGCGTTAAGCATGAATATTATATCGGGATCTTGTTTATTGCGAGACGGTTACTTGTTTAAGTCCGAGAATAATGGTTGTTCGATTTATATGAGTAATATGTTTTATGCACATGCACCTTTGATAGATGGTCTATTCTTATTGAATCTCAATAGTGGAAATACACATATTAATAACATTGAGGCTAAACGTTTGAAATCGAGCGATAACTCGACCTATATGTGGCATTGTTGTCTTGGTCACATTGGAGTGAAGCATATGAAGAAACTCCATTCCGATGGACTTCTTGAATCACTTGATTTCGAATCACTTGAAAGATGCGAAGCATGTCTGATGGGAAAAATGACTAAGACTCCATTTTCTGGTATGATGGAGCGAGCTACGGACTTATTGGAAATCATACATACCGATGTGTGTGGTCCAATGAGTGTAGCATCGCGCGGTGGTTATCGTTATGTTCTTACCTTCACGGATGACTTGAGTAGATATGGGTATATCTATTTCATGAAACATAAGTCCGAAACTTTCGAGAAGTTTAAGGAATTTCAAAGTGAGGTAGAGAATCAACGTAACAAGAAGATTAAATTTCTATGTTCTGATCGTGGAGGTAAATATCTAAGTTACTTGTTTGGCGAGCATTTGAAGAAATGCGGAATACTTTCACAATTGACACCACCGGGAAAACCATAGCGTAATGGTGTGTCCGAACGTCGTAATCGAACTCTCTTAGATATGGTTCGTTCTATGATGTCACTTACAGATTTACCGCTATCATTTTGGGGTTATGCATTAGAAACAGCCGCATTCACTTTAAATAGGGCACCATCTAAATCCGTTGAAACGACACCGTATGAATTATGGTTTGGGAAGAAACCTAAATTGTCGTTCCTCAAAGTTTGGGGTTGCGAAGCCTATGTAAAGAAGTTACAGCCGGACAAGCTTTAACCCAAAGCGGAAAAATGCGTCTTCATAGGATACCCGAAGGAAACTATTGGGTATAACTTCTATCATAGATCCGAGGGCAAAATCTTCGTTGCCAAGAATGGATCCTTTCTAGAGAAGGAATTTCTCTCGAAAGAAGTGACAGGAAGGAAAGTAGAACTCGACGAGGTTGTCGAACCTTTTCTCGAACTTGCGAGTAGCGCAGCTCCGGAAGAAGTTCCTGTGGTGCCTGCACCAATAATTGAGGAAGCTAATGATGATGATCATGAAACTTCGGTTGTAGTTGCTACAGAGCCTCGCAGGTCAACGAGAACTCGTACCACTCCTGATTGGTATGATCCCGTTATGAGTGTCATGTTGGTGGACAACACCGATGACCCTGCGACATATGAGGAAGCGATGATGAGCCCAGATTCCAATAAATGGCAAGAAGCCATGAAATCCAAGATTGGATCCATGTACGAAAACCAAGTATGGACTTTGGTGGACTTACGGATGGCCGGAAGGTCACGAGAACAAATGGATTTTCAAGAAGAAAACAGATGCTGATGGTAATGTTACTGTCTATAAAGCTCGACTTGTCGCAAAAGGGTTTTGACAAATTCAAGGAGTTGACTACAATGAGACTTTCTCACCTGTAGCGAAGCTAAAGTCTGTGAGGATTATGTTAGCAATCGCTGCATATTATGATTATGAGATATGGCAGATGGATGTCAAAACAGCATTCCTCAATGGAGACATTGATGAAGAGTTGTATATGATGCAACCCAAAGGTTTTGTCGATCCTAAAGATGCTAACAAGGTATGCAAACTTCAACGGTCCATCTATGGATTGAAGCAAGCATCCCAAAGTTGGAATCAATGTTTTGATAAGGTGATCAAAAGTTTTGGTTTTATACAAACTTATGGAGAAGCTTGTATTTACAAGAAAGTGAGTGGGAGCTCTATAGCATTCTTAATACTATATGTGGATGACATATTGTTGATTGGGAATGATGTAGACCTTCTTAATAGTGTCAAGGAATATTTGAATAATAGTTTTTCAATGAAGGATCTTGGCGAAGTAGCTTACATATTAGGCATAAAGATTTATAGAGATAGATCGAGACGCCTAATATCATTGTCACAAAGTACATATTTGGACAAAGTTCTAAAGAGGTTTGGAATGGAAGATAGCAAGAAAGGGTTCTTGCCCATGTTGCCCAATACGACCTTGAGTGAAACTCAAAGTCCGACAACGGCAAAAGATAGAGAAAGGATGAGTAAGACTCTCTATGCCTCAGCCATAGGATCTCTAATGTATGCCATGCTATGTACTAGACCCGACATTGCATATGCTGTTAGTTTAACTAGCAGATATCAAAGTGATCCAGGACTGGATCATTGGATAGCGGTCAAAAACATCCTTAAGTACTTGAGAAGAACTAAGGATATGGTTCTTTCTTATGGAGGTGATGAACAGCTCGTTCTTAATGGTTACACCGATGCTAGTTGGAACACCGATCCGGATGATTCTAAATCACAATCTGGATGCGTATACTTTGAATGGTGCAGTAGTTAGCTGGAGGAGTGCAAAGCAAAGCGTTGTGGCGAGATCTTCAACTGAATCGGAATACATGGCTGCTTCGGAGGCTTCACAAGAAGCGATATGGATGAAAGAGTTCATTATATAGCTGGGTGTGGTTCCTAGTGCGCTGGACCCAATGTCTATCTACTGTGATAACATGGGCGCCATAGCCAATGCGCAAGAACCAAGGTCACACAAGAAGCTGAAGCACATCAAGCTACATTTTCACGCTATTCGAGAACATGTCCAAGATGGGGACATAAAGATTTGCAAAGTACACACAGATCTAAATGTGGCGGATCCGTTGACTAAACCTCTCCCGAGGGCAAAACATGACCAGCACCAAACTGCCATGGGTGTTCGATATATTACCATGTAATCTAGATTAGATGACTCTAGTGCAAGTGGGAGACTGTTGGAGATATGCCCTAGAGGCAATAATAAATGTAGTTATTATTATATCTTTGTGTTTATGATAAATGTTTACATTCATGCTATAATAGTATTAACAAGGAAACATTAATACTTGTGTGATTTGTAAACTTAAATTGAAGTCCCTAGTAAAGCCTCTATATAATACTAGCTTGTTTGTTAATAAATGATTATGGTTTCCCTATCATGAACATTGAGATGTTATTAACAAGATCATATCGTTAGGAGAATGATATGGTGGACATACTCCTATAGATAAGCGTAGCATAAAGATCAAGTCATTTTAATAGTTCAATTGCTATATGCTTTCTGATACATAGTAACCTAATTCCTTCGACCATGAGATCATGCATATCACCTTCACCGGAAGGATGCTTTGATGACATCAAACACCACACCGTAACTGGGTGGCTATAAAGGTGGCATTGAGTGTTCGGAAAGTATTGGTTGAGACACATGGATCAAGAGTGGAATTTGTCCATCCATATGACGGATAGATATACTCTGGGCCCTCTCAGTGAAATGTCATCCAATTAGCTTGCAAGCATGTGACTGGCTCACACGGGATCACATATCACGGGAACGAGAAAAGAGTACTTATCAGTAACGAGGTTGAACTAGGTATGCAGACATACTGACGATCATAACCTCGGATAAGTAAACTATCGTGAGACAAAGGGAAATTGGTATCGTATGTAAGTGGTTCATTCGATCGCAAAGTAATCGTAGAAATATGTGGGAGCCATATGAATTTCCAGATTCCTCTATTGGTTATTGTTCGGAGAAGTGTCTCGATCATGTCCGCATAATTCATGAACCGTAGGGAGACACACTTAAGGATTCGACGTTGTTTGAGTAGTTATGGAATGATGAGTAAGAGACCGAATGTTGTTCGGAGTCTCGGATGGGATCTGGGATATCACGAGGAGATCCGGAATGGTCCGGAGAATAGGATTCATATAAGGAAAGTCCTATTTCGGGGTTGGAGAATGGTTCCGGTGTTTTCATCGGGAATGTTCTAGAAGGTTCCGGAATGTCTGGCACTACGGAGGGGAAGGGTACATGAATGTGTCATACCAAGTTGGAATGATTGCATCATGTACTAAGTGTCATCGCTGAACAAAATAAAGGGTTTAATCAAATCCTAGTTCGAAAAGTGAAACGCCAATTTGAAAAGTCAAACGGCTATTTTGGGAAGTGGAGGGGAAGGTGGAAACCGAGTTGGGGAGGAGTTCCTCCCCTCCACCACCGGCCCCCTTGGGAAACCGAGTTGGGGAGTGACTCCCCTCCCCGGGCTAACCTTACATGACATCGTTCATGACACTTGCTCCACACTTAACATTCAACTTGTGTTGCATAAGTGGCTTTGCGGGTGTCTGTCTCTACCACCATAGTGAAGATTCAATTTACAACGGGCACTTGACAATACTTATATCAACGTTGCGGTTCATGTTCGTAAGTTAGAACGGTTCTTATGCAAAAGCCCCATCCATGTAAAACATGCAAAGAAATATTAGAGGCTTCTAACTTGTGTTTTGCAGGGCTTGTGTTGTGATGTGATATGGCCATGATTGTGATTATATATGATGTATGCAATGATCCTTATTGTAAGTTAGAAACCGGCAGGAGCCTTATGGTTGTATTTTAATTTTGTTAAGACATGCGTGTCTATTATTAAAAGTACTTGTAATAATTGATGCTGGTGGACGACAACCATCGAGCGACGACATTGACCTTGACGCCACGCCGGTGATGATGGAGATCATGTTCGTGCTTGGAGATAGAGATCGAAGACACAAGAATAAAGGCCATATCATATCATATATTATGAATTGCATGCCATGTTAATCCTTTTTATGCATCTTGTATTGCTTAGATCGTAACGGTAGCATTATAAGATGATCCGTCTCTCTAAAATATCAAGTAATAAATTGTTCGTCATTAGTAGGCACCGTTGCTAAGACTCGTCGTTTCGAAGCATCACGTGATGATCGGGTGTGATAGATTCTCCATGTGCATATAATGGGTGCAAGCCAGATTTGCACACACAGATACTAAGGTTAACCTTGATGAGACTAGCATGTACAGACATGGTCTCGGAACACGAAATACCAAAATGTCAAGCATGTGTCATATAGATGATATGATGAACATGTTGATTGTTCTCCTTTGAAGCTACATCGTATCTCGTGATGATCGGACTTGGTGTAGTGGATTTGGTTTGTGTTATCACTGAAACAATGTGAGGGATATTGTTTTGAGTGGGAGTTCAATAGTAATATGATTAAAAGTTGAACAGTATTTATCATAAATTGAATCAATGTGAATTTGCAAATACATGAATTATCCTTCAGGCACTATCTCCAATCTTATCTCCTTGAACTAAGCACACAAATCATCTAGCAATTCTCCTTTGGTGAGACCATTCACATAAACTTTACAGCTTAAAGCATCCGCTACAACATTTTATTTACCGGGATGATACTGTAACTCAAGACATAATCCTTGATAAGCTCTTGCCACCTTCTTTGTCTCATATTGAGATCCTTCTGAGTGAAAATATATTTCAAACTCTTGTAATCAGTGAAGACTTCACAACGCTTTCCCAAAATATAGTGTCTCCATGTTTTGAGTGCATGGACAACAAAGGCTAACTCTAAGTCATGAGTAGGATAATTCACTTCATGAGTTTTGAGTTGTCTCGAGGCATAAGGCACTACTTTCCCTTCTTGCATTAAAACTCCACCCAATCCTTGGTGAGATGCATCACAATATACTTGAAAGTCCTTCTCTAAATCTGGAAGACATAAGACTGGTGTTGACGCTAGTCTCTTCTTCAATTCTTGGAAACCGATTTCACATCCTTCAGTCCAATCAAACTTCTTCTCTTTCTTAAGTAACTCCGTCATTGGCTTAGCTACTTTTAAGAAATTCTCAATGAATCTTCTATAGTATCCTGCAAGCCTAGGAAACTACGAACTTCTTTAACCGACTTGGGAGATTCCCACTCAGTTACAGCTGACACCTTTGCGGGATCGACAACTATACCATCTCCAGACGCAATGTGTCCAAGAAATCCAACTTCATTCAACCAAAATTCAAAATTACTAAACTTGGTATACAACTTGTGCTCCCTGAGTTTATCAAGTATCAAACGCAAATGTTCTTCATGCTCTTCTTTCTCTTGGAATAGATCAAAATGTCATCGATGAATATGACAACAAACTTGTCAATAAACTCCATGACACCTTGTTCATCATGTTCATGAAATAAGCTGGTGCATTTGTTAGTCCAAATGGCATCACGGTATACTCATACAATCCAGACCTAGTGGTAAAAGCAGTCTTAAGTATGTCTTGTTCCCTAATCTTTAGTTGAAAGTAGCCTGATCGGAGATCAGCTTCTGAGAATACACGGGCTCCTTCTAGCTGATCAAATAGATCATTGATTCTAGATAAAGGGTACTTGTTCTTTATAATCACCTCATTGATTGAACGATAATCTATGCATAGTCTTTGACTTCTGTCCTTCTCCTAAACAAACAGAACTGGTGCACCCCAAGACGAAGAACTTGGTTGGATAAATCCTTTCTGCAACTGTTCTCCAATATGTTTCTTGAGTTCTTTCAACTCATCAACTGGCATCTTGTAGGGTCTCTTTGATATTGCTCCAGATCCTGGCAGCAAGTTAATCAAAAACTCCACATCTCTATCTGCTGGCATTCCTGGTAATTCCTCCGGAAACAGATCTGGGTACTCTTTCACCACTGGTACACTGTCTATGCTAACACCCTTAAGAGAATTTAGCTTACTCCCTTTGGATTCAAAGTTAGACTTGAACCTAATCCATTTCTTATCCGGGGTTGTGAGTGTAACAGTACGATTGGCACAATCTATTACTCCTTCATACTTAGTCATCCAATCCATGCCCAAAATTACATCCAATCCTTGGGAATCTAGGATTATCAGACTAACTGGAAACTTATACTTTCCAAACTCTATTACTAGATCATGACATCCAAAATTCACTATCATCTCTGCACCTGGAGAGCTTACTTTAATAGGACATACAATAGTTTCAGTTGGAAGTCTATTTTTTCCTACAAATGCTCTTGATATGAATGAATGCGATGCGCCGGTATAAAAAAGAACAAGTGCTAGAAAGGAATTAAGCTTGAACGTACCAGCCACAACATCAGACTCCTCGTAAATTTCTTCCACATTGATGTGATTCACTAGACCTTCTGAAAAGGGTTTGGCTTGTTGGCTCCATCGGCCTTCTTTTCTGGGCATTCATTTGCATAGTGCCCAGTTTTCTTGCACCTAAAACACTCAACCTGACTGATGTCTTTCTTAGCAGGCTGACTTCCATTGCCATTTGCACCATGGTGGCTCTTGTATCCACTCTTGTGGTTCCTATGTCCACCATTGTCAAGACTACGATGATTCTTGTTATCATGGTGACGGTTACTGTTGTGGTGGCTGTTATATTTCCCATGTTTGTGGGATCCAGAACCTCCACTATCTTCACCATGGAAACTCTTGTGAGACGATCCCGATCCATGCTTATCAAAGTGGTGCTTCCTCTTCCTACTCTCCACCTTGTTCATCTTGCTTTCCAATATGGTGGCTTTGTCACACAGTGATTTATAAGTTGGAACATATGCAACAGATAGTTGCTTGCACATCTCATCATTCAGCCCTTCGAGGAATTTTTTCTTCCTCTTAGCATCAGTGTCAACATCATCCGGTGCATAGCATGCCAGATTGTTGAACTCCTCAATATATTCTGCCACGCTGCATTGGCGTTGCTTAAGGTTGTGGAAATCTTTCTTCTTCAAACTCATCACTCCTGAAGAGATATGAGCAGTGTGGAGACCATCCTCAAATATTGCCCAAGGCACATATTCAATAGGAGTGATTATTCGGAAGTTATCCCACCATGTACCTGCTGGTCCATCCAGCAAATGTGTTGCAAATCTGACCTTTTCCTCATCAGAGCAGCCCATAGTGACTAAGTCCTTGTTCATAGAATGTAGCAAATAATTTGCTACCATAGGATCAGTGGTTCAAGAAAGCTTTGCAGGCCTCCATCTCAAAAACCTTGTAAGCATATCAAAGGATGGTGGGTTGTTTTGATTGTTGTTGTTGTTGTTGTTGTTTTTATTGTTGTTGTTATTCTGGTTCTGATTCCGATTCGCCATAAACTGGGTCATCATTTGCATCAACTGAGTCTGGGCTATCATCAGCTGCTACATCTCATTGCCATTGTTGTTATTGTTGTTAGTGTTGGGATTGGCATGACGGGGAGGCATCTATGGTTTCAATAAGGATAAGTAATGAGATATAACCCATAGATACTAACATGCACATCAGAATACATAGAAACATTCACAATAAGCAAACACCATAAACTTAGAGTTTAAACAACGTGAACAACAAATTTTGGAAAAGTAAACACACTAGCAAAGTCATTCACCTGTTGGATGATCAATGCGACTCGATAAATAAAAGGATGATAGATTGAAGCCAAATAGTTAACACTACTCCACCATGTCGACCTCCTCATCCACTAGAGCAAGTATTGCTGCCTCCATTGCTGCCTTGTACTCCTCCACGCTGGTGGTCAAGGCATCGACCTTCGCCTAAAGGGCTCTCTTCTGCGAGCGCAACCTCTCTATCACTCACTGCTGTGTCTCTAGCTCAAAATCCTTGAGCTCTATCTCGGCCTTCATCTCATTGATCTTCTTGTTCCTATCATGCACTCTATTTTTTTGGGTTCTTGAACCTCTTGTCTTGCTTCTCGAACCTAGCCTCCATTTCCTTGATGCTCTCATCCTGCTCCAAGAAGGCCTTGTCCTTCTCCCTCAACTGGACTTGTAGCTCGTCAGTACTAAGCATGACGTTGGTCCTATCGGTGTCAAGGTTCCTAACACGGCTCTCTATGTCCTGAAGGTAGAGACACACTGGCTCAATAGTCTCCCTAGTGGCATCGTCATACACTACAGCCTCTCCCTCCTCGTCACGTCTCCCAAATGGGTTGAAGTAGAGGCCCATGAGCTCGGCGGAGTGGCGTCCACAAAGGCATCCAAGTAGCTCCTGCATGGCGACGTCGAGTCCCTTCTCCTTGTCATCATGCATAATCTTGAAGGCAATCTCGTCGATAGGGGGCTCCGACTGGCGTCCTGGCTGAGAGACTTTGAATCCCCATAAGTCCTTCCTCTCAAACTTCCGGAGCTGAAGTCCCTTAATGCTAGGGAGGGAGAGACCAGGCACATTGACAAGCTGCACGATACGGGATCCAAAATGAGTACCATTGAACTCCTCGGCGGTGGTGAGAACAAAGTTAGGCATCTATTGTATAGGATAGAGGAAAATTCGAAACAACACAAGTAAAGAGAAAAACATAAGATAGTGAAACAAAATCCAAAAGCATAAATGAAACACACAAGTCATGGCATACAATAATCTATCACAATCACTATTGTTCAAACATAACTTAGACAAAAATTTTCCATACCACATAGGTTGGTATGATGAAAATTATTAACGCGAGAAAACGACAAGTGTGGTGGTCCAACTATTGGAATACGTCACAATTCTCGCTCATATGCTAAGTCTATGATATCTTCCCTTAGTCATTTTATGGCGGTCTCTAAGTCTTGGGCAAATAAATCCTAAATGGATTTAAAAAGATAAACAAATATTAAATAAGATTCTACAAATTGGAATCAACATATTTGGACCTATGAATAAAAAGATATGGATTTTATAAGACAAAGAAAGAAATAAATAAATAAGGAATATTTAAAAGTCAAATAAAATCTTGGCGAAATCCATAAACAAGTGAAAGTTTATTTAATAATAAAAAGGAATAAATGATTATTTAAATAAAATCATAAGGATTGAACAATATCCAATTTTATTAAAATAAAGACAAATTGCCTAAACTAAATAATAAATCCCAAGAAAATTATTTAGAAGACAATTTAAAACTTGAATTAAATCCATAAGCAAATGGAATAAAGATAATCGAAATAAAATAAAGGAATAAAAATTATTATATAAAATTATATGGGCTTTAACCAAAATTCAATTCTACTTGAATGAAGACAAAATGCCTATTAAAATGATTAATTAAATCATGAGAAAATAAATAATTGAAATAGCCAAAGTGGATTAAAAGATTATTAATTAACTTAGAAAGAATAAAAGAATAATTAAATAGAATTATATGGTTTCGAACCATATTCAAATTATGCAAATAAATACAAAAGGCCTAATTAAAATAAATAATAGATCATGAGAAAATATTTGAATATTTTCCAAAGTGGACCAACTAATCAACTCCTAAATGATTCAAAACCTACTAAAAAGGTTTTGCATAATTTTGAAATCAAATAGAAGTATAAAACATTTGATTTAAATGAAAACAGAAATTATAATTGGAATAAAGACAAATGCCTATTTTAAATAAATAATAAACCATAAGAGAATATAAGAAATATTCTAAAATGGATTATTTAAAAACATTAACAAACAGATAAAACCTACTGAAAAGGTTTAGAAAAGGTTTGATAAAAATCTGAATTCAAAGTGAGTTTATGAATCATATTGAATATTATTTGAATAAAGACAAAAGCCCCTTTTAAATTAATATTGAATCACATTAAAATATTTTGAATTATTTAAAAATGGACTTTCAAAACACATTAATAAATAAGTGCAAACCTACTGAAAAAGTTTTGGAAAATTTGAATACAAACAAATGGTTAAGAACATTTGAATCAAATCAAAACAGAAAATAGAAAAGGAAAAAGAAAACAGAAAGAAAAATAGAAACGAGCAGCCCAATCTAACCTAACCCATCTACCAGGCCCAGCATGCCTAATCCCCAGCCCACCCGGCACCTCCCCCTCTCACTGCCGTTCGTTTTCTCACCCGTGAAATAACCCCTTCGCCCACTGACCGCGAGACCCCACCGTACCTCCCCTCACCTCACTAACAACAAGGCCCCATACTGCCTCGTCATCGTCATCCCCGCGACCAGTTCTTTCCCCCCTCACTCCGGCCATTTACTATGTTAATTTGCGGATTCAATTCGCTTGAATTACGCTATGAATTCCTCTAGACACCACGCACGTTAAATCGCCCCTCTCTCCTCTCTCTTTCCCCCTGAGTCGCCACACCCTCTCCGCCCCTAGGTTGCGCTAATTGCTGGCTACAACTCCATTGCCTCCGGCGAGCCTCTGTTGGAGATATGCCCTAGAGGCAATAATAAATGTAGTTATTATTATATCTTTGTGTTTATCATAAATGTTTACAATCATGCTATAATAGTATTAACAAGGAAACATTAATACTTGTGTGATTTGTAAACTTAAATTGAAGTCCCTAGTAAAGCCTCTACATAATACTAGCTTGTTGGTTAATAAATGATTGTGGTTTCCCTATCATGAACATTGAGATGTTATTAACAACAAGATCATATCGTTAGGAGAATGATATGGTGGACATACTCCTATAGATAAGCATAGCATAAAGATCAAGTCATTTTAATAGTTCAATTTCTATATGCTTTCTGATACATAGTAACCTAATTCCTTCGACCATGAGATCATGCATATCACCTTCACCGGAAGGATGCTTTGATGACATCAAACACCACACCGTAACTGGGTGGCTATAAAGGTGGCATTGAGTGTTCGAAAAGTATTGGTTGAGACACATGGATCAAGAGTGGAATTTGTCCATCCATATGACGGATAGATATACTCTGGGCCCTCTCGGTGAAATGTCATCCAATTAGCTTGCAAGCATGTGACTGGCTCACAAGGGATCACATATCACGGGAACGAGAAAAGAGTACTTATCAGTAACGAGGTTGAACTAGGTATGCAGAGATACCGACGATCATAACCTCGGATAAGTAAACTATCATGAGACAAAGGGAAATTGGTATCATATGTAAGTGGTTCATTCGATCGCAAAGTAATCGTAGAAATATGTGGGAGCCATATGAATTTCCAGATTCCTCTATTGGTTATTGTTCGGAGAAGTGTCTCGATCATGTCCGCATAATTCACGAACCGTAGGGAGACACACTTAAGGATTCGACGTTGTTTGAGTAGTTATGGAATGATGAGTAAGAGACCGAATGTTGTTCGGAGTCTTGGATGGGATCCGGGATATCACGAGGAGATCCGGAATGGTTCGGAGAATAAGCTTCATATAAGGAAAGTCCTATTTCGGGGTTGGAGAATGGTTCCGGTGTTTTCATCGGGAATGTTCTAGAAGGTTCCGGAATGTCCGGCACTCCAGAGGGGAAGGGTACATGAATGTGTCATACCAATTTGGAATGATTGCATCATGTACTAAGTGTCATCGCTGAACAAAATAAAGGGTTTAATCAAATCCTAGTTTGAAAAGTCAAACGCCAATTTGAAAAGTCAAACGGCTATTTTGGGAAGTGGAGGGGAAGGTGGAAACCGAGTTGGGGAGGAGTTCCTCCCATCCACCACTGGCCCCCTTGGGAAACCGAGTTGGGGAGGGACTCCCCTCCCCTGGCGAGGCCCCTCCACCTATATAAGGAGGGGCAGGGCTGCCCCTCCTAGCACACAACTCCACCACCCCACAAACCCTAGCCCTAGCCGCCGGCTCCTCCTGCAGCCGCCGCTGCCCTAGGGCAAAACCGCCGCCGCCGCCTAGCTAACCCTATCCATCGGCCAAGCCTCCTCCTTGGTGTGTCTAAACCCTAGATCGCCGAGGAGCTCTCTCATAGTCCACCATACTCGCTCCTGCTTAAGGCGAAGCCCTGCGAGATCTCCCCTCTACTTCCGGTACCACGCCGTTGTGCTGCCGGAATCGCGAGGAGAGTGCTACAACCTCCGCTGCCTGCTGGAACAAGGGAGAGGAAGGTTTTCGTCGAGTACTGAACGTGTGACCAACTGCGGGAGCGCTGCCGGAACGCAGCGCCGGAAGGATCGTCTACGCGATCTTGAGATCGGGAAGAGTACGACTACATCACCCACGAGAATCCGCTCTCGTTAAACACCTTGGAATCTTCGAGGGTGAGTTATTCCATCGACTCATTGCTACAATCTAGTAGATAGATCTTGGCTTGTTTGTTTGTATGCGGTAGAATTTTTTTGTTTTCCATGCTACGAAACCCTACAATGGTATCAGAGCCGTGTCTATATGTAGATCTGTTGCACGAGTAGAACACAATGGTCATTGTGGGTGTTGATGCTTTTATTGTCGATTGCTTCTTGTGTACTTTGCATCTTGCGGGATGTTGGGATGAAGCGGCCCGGGCTAACCTTACATGACATCGTTCATGAGACTTGCTCCACGCTTGACATGCAACTTGTATTGCATAAGTGGCTTTGCGGGTGCCTGTTTCTCCCAGCATAGTTAAGATTCAATTTACAACGGGTGATTGTCAATACTAGTATCAATGTTGTGGTTCATGTTTGTAAGTTAGAACGACACTTATTGAAAGCCCCAAACCACGTAAAACATGCAAAGAAAGTAGAGGCGTCTAAATTTGTTTTCCAGGGGTGTGCTGTGATGTGATATGGCCATGATTGTGATTATATTTGATGTATGCAATGTTCCTTATTGTAAGTTGGCAACCGGCAGGAGCCATATGGTTGTCTTTATTTTGTTAAGACCCGCGAGTCTATTCAAAGTAGTTGTAATAGTTGAAGCCGGTGGACGACAACCATGGAGAAGCGTCATTGACCTTGATGCAATGCCGGTGATGATGGAGATCATGTTCGTGCTTGAAGATGGAGATCGGAAGCACAAAGAAGAAAGGCCATATCATATCACATATTATGAATTGCATGTCATGTTAATCCTTTATGCATCTTGTATTGCTTAGTTAACGATGGTAGCATTATAAGATGATCCCTCATGCACATGAATTTCAAGTCATAAAGTGTTCACCCTTAGTTAGCACCATTGCTAAAGCTTGTTGTTTCGAAGCACCACGTGATGATCGGGTGTGTTAGATTCCGCAAGTGTATACAACGTAAGCAAGCCAGATTTGCTCATGCGGAAGCTAAGGTTTGATCTTGACGAGCCTAGCATGTACATACATGGTCTCGGAACACGGATCACCGAAAGGTAAAGCATGAATCATATAGTAGATATGATGAACATGTCGATTGTTCGCCATTGAAACTATATCAACTCTCGTGATGATCAGTGTTGATGTGGTGGATTTGGTTCGTGTGATCACTAAAACAATGTGAGGGATATTGTTTTGAGTGGGAGTTCACCTAGATTAATTTAACTATTAATTAGAACTCAATTTGTCATAAACTTAGTCTAAACTATTGCAAATATGTTGTAGATCAATGGCGGCCCCTACCATCAATTTTAATGCGTTCCTAGAGAAAGAAAAGTTGAAAAACAATGGAAGCAACTTTGCGGATTGGTCCCGCAATTTGAGAATTGTCCTCACAGCTGGTAATTTGACCTATGTGCTGGATGCACCGCTGGGTGACCCACCTGCAGCTACTGCTACCGATGAAGTAAAGAATGTTTACCTAGCTCGGAAGACTCAGTACTCCACAGTTCAGTGTGCTATCTTGTATGGTTTAGAATCGTAGCTTCAGAAAAGGTTTGAGAATTCAGACCCACATGATATTGTCCGTGATCTCAAATTGATCTTTGAGACTCACGCGGCAATTGAGAGCTATGAGGCTTCTGAAAAGTTCTTTAACTGCAAGATAGAAGAGGGCAGCTCCGTCAGTGAGCATGTGCTTAAAATGTCTGGGCACGCAAACAAACTTCAAAGCTTGGGTATAGTGATTCCTAATGCTTTGGGGATTTATCGTGTCCTCCAATCACTACCATCAAGTTACAAGAACTTTGTGATGAACTACAATATGCAAAACATGAACAAGCAGTTGCCAGAACTGTTTTGGCATGTAGAAATCTGAAGAAGTGGAGATCAAGAAAGAGAACCAAGTGTTAATGGTCAATAAGACCACCAAATTCAAGAAAGGCAAGTCTAAGCAAAAGGGACACTTCAAGAAGGGTGGTAAGAAAGTTACCGCGCCGACGAAGAAGACCAAGGCTGGACCTAAGCCTGATACTGAGTGCTTTTACTGCAAGGGAGAAGGTCACTGGAAGCGGAATTTCCCAAAGTACTTGGCGGATTTGAAGAACGGCAACATCAAGAAGAAAGGTATATCCGATATACATGTTATTGTTGTGTATCTCACTAGTACTCGTGGTAGTGCCTGGGTATTTGACACTGGTTTGGTTGCTCATATTTGTAACTCGAAACAGGTGCTGCAGAATAAACGGAGGCTACCGAAGAACGAGGTGACGATTTGCGTGGGAAACGGATCAAAGGTTGATGTGATCGCGGTCGGCACGCTACCCCTTCATCTACCATCGGGATTAGTTTTATACTTAAATAATTGTTATTTGGTGCCTGCGTTAAGCATGAACATTATATCGGGATCTTGTTTATTGCGAGACGGTTACTTGTTTAAGTCCGAGAATAATGGTTGTTCGATTTATATGAGTAATATGTTTTATGCACATGCACCTTGGATAGATGGTCTATTCTTATTGAATCTCGATAGTGGAAATACACATATTAATAACATTGAGGCTAAACGTTTGAAATCGAGCGATAACTCGACCTATATGTGGCATCGCTGCCTTGGTCACATTGGAGTGAAGCGTATGAAGAAACTCCATTCCGATGGACTTCTTGAATCACTTGATTTCGAATCACTTGAAAGATGCGAAGCATGTCTGATGGGAAAAATGACTAAGACTCCATTTTCTGGTATGATGGAGCGAGCTACGGACTTATTGGAAATCATACATACCGATGTGTGTGGTCCAATGAGTGTAGCATCACGCGGTGGTTATCGTTATGTTCTTACCTTCACGGATGACTTGAGTAGATATGGGTATATCTATTTCATGAAACATAAGTCCGAAACTTTCGAGAAGTTTAAGGAATTTCAAAGTGAGGAAGAGAATCAACATAACAAGAAGATTAAATTTCTACGTTCTGATCGTGGAGGTGAATATCTAAGTTACGAGTTTAGCGAGCATTTGAAGAAATGCGGAATACTTTCACAATTGACACCGCCGGGAACACCACGTAATGAATGGTGTGTCCGAACGTCGTAATCGAACTCTCTTAGATATGGTTTGTTCTATGATGTCACTTACAGATTTACCGCTATCATTTTGGGGTTATGCATTAGAAACAGCCGCATTCACTTTAAATAGGGCACCATCTAAATCCGTTGAAACGACACCGTATGAATTATGGTTTGGGAAGAAACCTAAATTGTCGTTCCTTAAAGTTTGGGGTTGCGAAGCCTATGTAAAGAAGTTACAGCCGGACAAGCTTGAACCCAAAGCGGAAAAATGCGTCTTCATAGGATACCTAAAGGAAACTATTGGGTATACCTTCTATCATAGATCCGAGGGCAAAATCTTCGTTGCCAAGAATGGATCCTTTCTAGAGAAGGAATTTCTCTCGAAAGAAGTGACTGGAAGGAAAGTAGAACTCGACGAGGTTGTCGAACCTTTTCTCGAACTTGCGAGTAGCCTTGGCCGGAAGAAGTTCCGTGGTGCCTGCACCAATAAGAGAGGAAGCTAATGATGATGATCATGAAACTTCGGTTGTAGTTACTCTGAGCCTCGCAGGTCAACGAGAACTCGTACCACTCCTGATTGGTATGATCCCGTTATGAGTGTCATGTTGGTGGACAACACCGATGACCCTGCGACATATGAGGAAGCGATGATGAGCCCAGATTCCAATAAATGGCAAGAAGCCATGAAATCCAAGATTGGATCCATGTACGAAAACCAAGTATGGACTTTGGTGGACTTACCGGATGGCCGGAAGGCTGTCGAGAACAAATGGATTTTCAAGAAGAAAACAGATGCTGATGGTAATGTTACTGTCTATAAAGCTCGACTTGTCGCAAAAGGGTTTCGACAAATTCAAGGAGTTGACTACGATGAGACTTTCTCACCAGTAGCGAAGCTAAAGTCTGTGAGGATTATGTTAGCATTGCATATTATGATTATGAGATATGGCAGATGGATGTCAAAACAGCATTCCTCAATGGAGACATTGATGAAGAGTTGTATATGATGCAACCCAAAGGTTTTGTCGATCCTAAAGATGCTAACAAGGTATGCAAACTTCAACGGTCCATCTATGGATTGAAGCAAGCATCCCAAAGTTGGAATCAACGTTTTGATAAGGTGATCAAAAGTTTTGGTTTTATACAAACTTATGAGAAGCTTGTATTTACAAGAAAGTGAGTGGGAGCTCTGTAGCATTCTTAATACTATATGTAGATGACATATTGTTGATTGGGAATGATGTAGACCTTCTTAATAGTGTCAAGGAATATTTGAATAATAGTTTTTCAATGAAGGATCTTGGCGAAGCAGCTTACATATTAGGCATAAAGATTTATAGAGATAGATCGAGACGCCTAATATCATTGTCACAAAGTACATATTTGGACAAAGTTCTAAAGAGGTTTGGAATGGAAGATAGCAAGAAAGGGTTCTTGCCCATGTTGCCCAATACGACCTTGAGTAAAACTCAAAGTCCGACAAAGGCAAAAGATAGAGAAAGGATGAGTAAGACTCTCTATGCCTCAGCCATAGGATCTCTAATGTATGCCATGCTATGTACTAGACCCGACATTGCATATGCTGTTAGTTTAACTAGCAGATATCAAAGTGATCCAGGAGTGGATCATTGGATAGCGGTCAAAAACATCCTTAAGTACTTGAGAAGAACTAAGGATATGGTTCTTTCTTATGGAGGTGATGAACAGCACGTTCTTAATGGTTACACCGATGCTAGTTGGAACACCGATCCGGATGATTCTAAATCACAATCTGGATACGTATTTACTTTGAATGGTGCAGCAATTAGCTGGAGGAGTGCAAAGCAAAGCGTTGTGGCGAGATCTTCATCTGAATCGGAATACATGGCTGCTTCGGAGGCTTCACAAGAACCGATATGGATGAAAGAGTTCATTATAGAGCTGGGTGTGGTTCCTAGTGCGCTGGACCCAATGTCTATCTACTGTGATAACATGGGCGCCATAGCCAATGTGCAAGAACCAAGGTCACACAAGAAGCTGAAGCACATCAAGCTACATTTTCACGCTATTCGACAACATGTCCAAGATGGGGACATAAAGATTTGCAAAGTACACACAGATCTGAATGTGGCGGATCCGTTGACTAAACCTCTCCCGAGGGCAAAACATGACCAGCACCAAACTGCCATGGGTGTTCGGTATATTACCATGTAATCTAGATTAGATGACTCTAGTGCAAGGGGGAGACTGTTGGAGATATGCCCTAGAGGCAATAATAAATGTAGTTATTATTATATCTTTGTGTTTATGATAAATGTTTACATTCATGCTATAATAGTATTAACAAGGAAACATTAATACTTGTGTGATTTGTAAACTTAAATTGAAGTCCCTAGTAAAGCCTCTATATAATACTAGCTTGTTGGTTAATAAATGATTGTGGTTTCCCTATCATGAACATTGAGATGTTATTAACAACAAGATCATATCGTTAGGAGAATGATATGGTGGACATACTCCTATAGATAAGCGTAGCATAAAGATCAAGTCATTTTAATAGTTCAATTGCTATATGCTTTCTGATACATAGTAACCTAATTCCTTCGACCATGAGATCATGCATATCACCTTCACCGGAAGGATGATTTGATGACATCAAACACCACATCGTAACTGGGTGGCTATAAAGGTGGCATGGAGTGTTTGGAAAGTATTGGTTGAGACACATGGATCAAGAGTGGAATTTGTCCATCCATATGACGGATAGATATACTCTGGGCCCTCTCGGTGAAATGTCATCCAATTATCTTGCAAGCATGTGACTGGCTCACACGGGATCACATATCACGGGAACGAGAAAAGAGTACTTATCAGTAACGAGGTTGAACTAGGTATGCAGAGATACCGACGATCATAACCTCGGATAAGTAAACTATCGTGAGACAAAGGGAAATTGGTATCGTATATAAGTGGTTCATTCGATCGCAAAGTAATCGTAGAAATATGTGGGAGCCATATGAATTTCCAGATTCCTCTATTGGTTATTGTTCGGAGAAGTGTCTCGATCATGTCCGCATAATTCACGAACCGTAGGGAGACACACTTAAGGATTCGACGTTGTTTGAGTAGTTATGGAATGATGAGTAAGAGACCGAATGTTGTTCGGAGTCTCGGATGGGATCCGGTATATCACGAGGAGATCCGGAATGGTCCGGAGAATAAGATTCATATAAGGAAAGTCCTATTTCGGGGTTGGAGAATGGTTCCGGTGTTTTCATCGGGAATGTTCTAGAAGGTTCCGGAATGTCCGGCACTCCGGAGGGGAAGGGTACATGAATGTGTCATACCAAGTTGGAATGATTGCATCATGTACTAAGTGTCATCGCTGAACAAAATAAAGGGTTTAATCAAATCCTAGTTTGAAAAGTCAAACGCCAATTTGAAAAGTCAAACGGCTATTTTGGGAAGTGGAGGGGAAGGTGGAAACCGAGTTGGGGAGGAGTTCCTCCCCTCCACCACCGGCCCCCTTGGGAAACCGAGTTGGGGAGTGATTCCCCTCCCCTGGTTCGGCCCCTCCACCTATATAAGGAGGGGCAGGGCTGCCCCTCCTAGCACACAATTCCACCACCCCGCAAACCCTAGCCCTAGCCGCCGGCTCCTTCTATAGCCGCCGCCGCCCTAGGGAAAAACCGCCGCCGCCGCCTAGCTAACCCTAGCCGCCGGCCAAGCCTCCTCCTTGATGTGTCTAAACCCTAGATCGCCGAGGAGCTCTCTCATAGTCCACCATACTCGCTCTGTCTTAAGACGAAGCCCTGCGAGATCTCCCCTCTACTTCTGGTACCACGCCGTTGTGCTGCCGGAATCGCGAGGAGAGTGCTACAACCTCTGATGCCTGCTGGAACAAGGGAGAGGAAGGTTTTCGTCGAGTACCGAACGTGTGACCGACTGCGGGAGCGCTGCCGGAACGCAGCGCCGGAAGGATCATCTACGCGATCTTGAGATTGGGAAGAGTACGACTACATCACCCACGAGAATCCACTCTCGTTAAACACTTTGGAATCTTCGAGGGTGAGTTATTCCATCGACTCGTTTCTACAATCTAGTAGATAGATCTTGGCTTGTTTGTTTGTATGCGGTAGAAAATATTTGTTTTCCATGCTACGAAACCCTACAGCCTCAACATTGATTCCGGCAAGTACAACCACCCCCACTGTCCCTAGTTCACATGAACCTGCTCGCCAGAACCTTGGGCACCTGCCAGCAACCACAACTTGCCCATGCACGCCCCAGAGCATCGGCTTCCTCCTAGACTGAGCGCCACCGCCGTCTGCATCATCTCCGACGAGCTCTGTCGCTGACCCCACGTGCCCCTTGCTCTCTGGTGAGTTTTCCCGCACTCTTCGAACCCGTGTGCACCTCGCTAACGCCTTACCTTGCTCGCTTACGTTCTAGATCCTCGCCCCCGATGACGCCCGTGCACGCCAGTCGCCAGTAGCAACTCCGGCGAGGAATTGCTGTCACGTCCGAGCACCCCTGGCCTTCCCATGACCTCCTTGACGACTGTCTATGCACAGCCTATTGGGAACCGCAAGAGCAAGGTGCGAAGCAGAAAGCACAAGTTTTCCCTCAGTTGAGACCGAGGTTATCGAACCAGAAGGAGGAAGGAAACATCACACAGGTGTTGCAAGCAACACGGAGTCCTGCACAACACAAACTCAAGACTTTGCCCCAACGAACAGTGAGGTTGTCAAGATCACCGGTTTGCTGTAACAAAGGATTAGACGTATGGTGTGGAAGGTAATGGTTTGCAGCAAGTAAACAAGTAATAGTGGAAGATGTATCAATGGTAAAGATTGGAACGGGGTCCATAGTTCACTAGAGGTGTTCTCCTTAGATAAACAACATGGCATGAAGGGTAAACAAATTACAGCAGGGCAATTGGTAGGAACTGAGCAAGGCATAACAATGCAATTACTAGTCAGAAAGATCCTATGAGGTTGATTGGGCAATACAACAAGATACATAAACCGCCATCCAAATGCATCTATGACTAGAAGTCCACCTTCAGGTTATCATCCGAACCCCCTCCAGTATTAAGTTGCAAGCAACAGACAACTGATTTAAGCAAAGTGTGTAAGGTAAACAGTCCACATGTTCCATGAACAAGAGACTGTTGTTTTATCCCTAGTAGCAACAACACATCTACAAACGAAGATATTTCTGTCACTTACCTTGGAAACTAGAGGCATGAATCCACTGTCGAGCATAAATACCCCCTCTTGGAGTCACTAGCAACTACTTGGCAAAGATAGCTACTAACAACAGTGCGCATGCAAGATCACAAACAACACAGACATGATAGAATCATAAAGACAAAACCATTAATCAAAATGACATAATAATCTCAATATCCATCGGATCCCCGCAAACACAACATGCATGATTACAAATATATTAGATCTTGATCATGAACGGAGCTCACAAGATCTATACATGAAAGCACAAAGGAGGAGATACACCCATCTAGCTACTACATGGACCCATAGTCCAAGGTGGAACTACTCACGAATCATACCGGAGAGAAGGCCTCCAGGATGATCTCCCCTCCGACAGGGTGCTGGGAAGAACTTCAGATCCCCCCGATCTAGGGACGATGGTGGCGGCGGCTACAGACGGTTTCGTGGATTTCTGATCGTAATAAGGCAGAGATCCCTGTGTTTACAATGCTAGTCCCTGGATCAATAGCTAGCATCCACAGTTAAGACGTAATATCAACGAACAAAGGTCATAATACAACTTATAACCAGGAATAAAATAATTCATTACATCTTACATAGCTCATTTGGCTATCATAATACATTGCAGCAGAATATCTATATAGCATGGCGTCCTTCATCTTCAAAGTGCCACGGGCAATCATGTTGGTTGTAGACTTGTAATCCTATTCAACACACTTCACTAACAACAACAAACCTGCAACATAATAAGTTGCAGCCACAAGGGTCAATACATTTGAATTGTATGGGCAAGTTTCACTACTATGTAGAAATAAGTGGATCCTATAAATACATGCATATTTGGCTAAGTAGGGTTTAGGCTCATTTGCAGAAAGCAATATAGTTTTATCCTATCTTTTCAAAATAGTTTTGATCTTTTGACAATCTTTCTAAACTCCTTGGAAAACTCCAAGTGCTTCTAATCCCTTGTTGACACCATCAAGTTTTACTTTGATAAATTGGAATGTCGAGATCTTCCATAGCTTCAGGCCTTAGTTGCTCAGAGTTGTCCATAACCGGGGACACGGCTAAGTACTTAGAATTTTGATCTTCTGCAGAAGTTGTACACTTTACCCACATGACACAATCTCGTCTTGATTCCACCAGTGGCCACTGGATAAGTACTCACCAAAATGGAGTACCGGCATATCGAGAATGTGACAAAGTCTTTCCATAGGAGTCCTCCCAATACACAATGCTAGCTTGTCTACCAGGCACCAATGTAGGGATATATTTCCCTTACACAATTCTAGTTAACCTGAAGATGCCAATATATGGGTCTTCCACTATGTAGTTGACTAAGCCAGAGCCCATTTAGCATGTGGCTGTACACGTAAGCCACTGTACGAGAAACATGTTCAATATCTAAGTCCCTGGTGGTTTTCTTCTAGTGCACACACAAAAAGATATCCATATAAACATGGTTCCCTTTGTTGCCACCTTGTCCAAATCTTGAGTATCCTTTTCCTCCCAGGTGGTTCATTGAGTACTTGTTTTATTATATAAAACATATATCTTTCTAACACTTCATATAATCATATCATGTATCCCATCCCAAATATATAGCAGGGCTAAGCATACTACAACTACAATGTTTTCACTAAGGGAGATATAAGGATATCCTATTAGGATTTAGCATAGCATAAAATATAGTAGTCTTACCATGCATGTTACAAAAATCCACTTAGTGTAATGAAAATAGTAGGACTTGGATGATAGTGTTACTTGCCTTTTTAGTAGAGAATGTTGCTTCACTTCTTGATCTTGCAAATATCACACTCTTCTAACTTCACTACAATTCAATCAAGCAACCACATATTCAACTAGCATTCAAACCATTTCACCACATAAAATAACAAAAACATGGCCATGCATGCAAGCATGCAAAAGATGGTTTTATTTGGAGAAGTGGTTTCTACTAGGCTCTAAACATTTTAAAGCTCATATTGGTCAATTAAAAAAGTGGTCAAACTATTTGCATAAGGTTTCACCTCATAAACCTAATATTATGCTAAGGTGATATTTTATGTTGTTGAAAATATCTTTTTAGCAAAGTAATAATTTCATAGGGTTCATCAAATATATTTTAATTCTCAAAACTTGGTGTTTAGGGTAAGAAGGTTTGAGTCACATCATTTCCCAAAGGCTTTACTCAAAAATCCTTTCTAAACCATAAACAATATTTTTATTTGACTAGAAATGTGCTAATTCAAATATTTATTCCTTAACTTCACAAAATATATTTTTAAGTCCATAAGTTGGTTCCTATGGTCAGTAGGTTCAAAACAAACCATTTAGCAAAGATTTCACCTTAAAAATATTTTTAGAACAATTTTTATATTCAAAATATGCCTACACAAGTTTCTGCAATTTTAACCAATTTTCCAGAAGCAAAACATTAAACATAGTGCATGGTTGCAAAGTATTTGTTCTGCTGATTCCAATGATATAAAATTTGCAAAATTTGGACGTGTAGAATTATAGTTATGAATTTTGCAAGTTTGCAAATATAATAGATCAAATTTCTGTTTTTAAAACGATCTCTGGACACGTGTCTTATTCTTACTGGTGTGTACCGGTTCGTGCGGATTGCGCTCTGTGGATCTTTTGATCTAAATAAGATCATGCGGCACAGAGCACACGATACCCCTTCGTCTAAATCTAATCTCAGCCTGACGATTTGCATCCTACAGATCACAGCGGCCAGACCATATCTGGGCGGCGCTAGCGGCGGCTGGCGCCGGCGCGTGCTCGGCCAGTGAGCTTGCCGGCGAACTAGGTCACGCGGAGAAGGGAGAGTGTGCTCACCGTGCTCGCAGGAGTGCGGCGAAGCTCGAGGTGTGGTCGGCTTATCGAGGGGCGCACCGGAGCATAGTGGATTTCTCGCTGGAGTCGGTGGTGGCGTTGGGTGCTTTGGTTCGTCATCGGGGCGAGGTTTGAGGGCACGCTAAGACAAACAAAACATACGGTTAGATGCGTACAATACTGGGGATCATGGGAGCATCATCGGGAGGTGCTGGGGCAGTCTGTACTCACCGGGGTGCTTGCCGGAGCGATGGCAGACGCGGCGGCGCTCAGATGTCGAGATTGCCGAGACTAGGGATCGCGCGCGGTTGAGTGGAACACAATGGCAGATGCGCACGGGACTGGGGAGTAAGCTTGTGTGCTCTGGGAGGCGAGGGGCGGTTGTGGTTCGCCGGAATCGGCCGGAGAAGCTCGTCGAGACAGTGAGTTTGAGCAAACGATTGTGGCAGCCTGGTGGCCAAGAGGAGACGGCGCCTAGGGGAAAAGAGAGAGGAGGAATGGGCGCTTAAGTGTGCGTGGTCATTGTCGAGTTAAATCCAGCCATCAACGCGAATTCATGAAGATTTAGTCGCGGCAGTAAACGGCGAGGTCGAGTGAGGAACGGTCGCGAGGTTGATGACGCTGCGCTGGCCAGTGGGTCCCGTTCGTCAGTGAGGTGACAGTTCACATGTGGGGTCGTGGAGTCAGGGACTGCGCCGGTGCGCTTCTGAGTAAAAACGGTTCGCGAGTGGGAAAGGAGTGGGCTGCGCTGCTGGGCTTTAGTTGGGCCAGATGGGTTGGGTTGCTTTGTTTCATATTTTTATACAAACCTTTTTCTTTTTCTGTTTTGAATTTCTGTTTTGATTTTTCATTCAAACAATTCAAACTTCCACAAAACTTTAGGTATAGTTTAATTCTTTTTAACAACATATTCCAAAGTCCAAAATAAAATAATTCTTTTATTCTTTTAGGATCTATTAATAATTAAATAAATAGACATTAGTCTTTAATTCAAATAGGATTTAATATATTTTAAAAACTCTATTTGAAATCTAAATTTCTACAAAAATCTTTTTAGTAGGTTTTATTAAAAACAAAACACTTTGAAATATAATTTAAAATACTTTAATAAGTTTTTAATGATCATTCAAAATAGGAAAATGTCTATACTTGAATGAAAATTGGATATAAATAAATCCTCATGGTTTTATTTAAATAAACCTTTACTATTTTTATCAAACAAAATATTTTATTTTAAATGTGTCGCCAAGATTAATTTGGCTCTTTTTAAAATAGTCCTTATTCATTATTTCTACCTTTGCTTATAAAAACCATATCTTTTTATTTAAAGATCCAAAAATGGTAATTCCAACTATTATAACTTTATTTATTATTTTTTTCTTTTAAATCCCTTGAGGATTTTATTTGATCAAAATAGGTTTGGATGTTTCCAATTGGAATCAAAAAGTTTCTTCTCACCCTAAATTTCAACAATTTTTTATTGTTTATTTATTTCAAAATTTGGAAAATTTTTGGGATATGACAATCGGGGGCTTCTTATAGGGGGAGGGGGAGACCAAGGCGGCCACCAGGGTAGGAAAACCCTAGCCAGGCACGGGCCAGGGCTCACCTGCGCCTAGGGTGGGTCTGGCCCCCCTGGCTGGCCTCCTAGGCTCTCCTCTAGACTTCTTGTTCCCCACGGAAGTAATTAACTTTGTCCTTTGTCTTGTCCAATTCCGAGAATATTTCTTTACTAACTTTTCTGAAACCAAAAACATCAGAAAACAGGCATCTGACACTGTTGCAACTTTTTAGTAGGTTAGTACTAGAAAACATGTAAAAAACACCTCAAAGTGTGGACAATTAAAACAAAGTAGATACTAAACAAGCATGGAGGATCAAAAATTATAGATACGTTTCCGATGTATCACTCCTCGAGCATCAGCACATCACTGCGAACCCAGTGAGCATTCCTCCCTCTCCCTCACTTCCTGGAATATCCAGACCACCGCGAGCAGAGTGCCACCGCCGCTCACCATCGAGCTGTCGTCGCCCATCTATGGTTGACATGCTCTGGGCCGTTAGATCTTGATCTTGTGGATACGATAGATTCTTTAACCGAAGCGGTATGCTCAAATCTGCACCGTACGATCTCATTTAAATCTTGCGGTTAGCGTAGCTCGATCCCAGCGAAGCGGTATCGTCCAATAGAAACAGGACACATGGCCTGATCTGTCTGTTTAAAATCCAGAAAATGAATTTGATTGATTAAACTTGCAAAAATCATAACTTTTGTTCTACACATCCAATATTTGCAAATTTTATTGGATTCAAGAAAATGTGAACTTTGCAACCATGCCCTTAGTTTAGTATTTTTCCTCTGGAAAATTAGGTATTTTGCAGAAACATTTCTAGGCCTATTTTGAGTATAAAAATTATTCTAAAAATGATTTTTGGGTAAAATCTTTTGCAAATGATTTGTTTTGAATCTACTGACCAGAAACACAAGCTTTTGGGTTTAGAAATATTTTTTTTAACATTGTAAAATTATTACTTTGAATAAAGGCATTTCTAGTAAAATAAGAATGTTGTTATGATTTAAAAATGGTTTTTGAGTGAAACCTTTTGCAAATAGATTTTTTTTAAACACTTTGACCATAAACACTAACATTTGTGTTTAAAAAATATATTTTTGGCAAACAGTATAAATTATTCCTTTGATTAAAAGCATCTCTAGCAAAACAAAAATGATTTAAAATGCCCATTTTCACTAACTTGATTTTAAATGATTTTGGCACTTTTATAAATGACCAGTAGGTGTTTTGAAATGTTTATATCCTGATTAGAAACCACTTTTTCAATAAAACAATCTTTTGCATGCTTGCATGCATTGTTTTGCATTCTTTATTTTATGTGATGAGTTGTTTGAATGCTAGTTTGAATATGTGCTTGCTTGATTCAAATTGTAGTGAACTTTGAAGAGTGTGATCATTGCAAGATCAAGGAGTGAACCTATATTCTATAATAAAAAGTCAATTGGTGCTTCATACATTTTGTCCTAATATTTCCACTATGCATTAGTGATATTTTGAGTAGGACTTGCATGAAATTTTTGCTAAGTATCTATATGCTATGGTATGGAAAATCCTAGTAGATGTAGTATTGATAGAATTATTCTCTAAGTTAAGATACGTGTTGATATCATTCTTAGCCTAGCTACTAGTAAACAAGGGTGGATTATATACACATGCTATGGAAATTTTACTAAGTCTTTTGACATGTTTTTGCTTAATAAAACTACAAAGTGAATGAATCACCTGGGTGGAATGGTATGATTGGGATATGTTGAGTGGTTACACAAGGCCCAGTGATTGGCAAGCTTGTGTATCACACTTGTGAAAAGCCACCCAGGAACAAAGAGTTTTGAGATGTCAAATGTTGAGAAGCTTCTAGTGCAGCCACATGGCATATGGGCTCCGCTGGATCATATAGGTTGCAATAACTTAGCCAGATGGAAAGAAGGTGGTAGGGGTGATAGGATGGAATGCGTCCATTTGGTCTAAGGGAAGGCTTCTAAAAGATCTTGTCTCGATGCATGTCGAGTCTTGTGGGGAAAGTGCACCACTTCTCGAGAGAGTAAAATCTAAGTACTTAGCCGTGTCCCCGGCAATGGACAATTTGAGCATCAAGACATGGAAGCTATAAAGGATCTCCTCATCCCAATTTCCAAGTTAAAATCTTGTGGTTGAACAAGGGAAAAAGGACCAGTGGTTACACAAGGCCCAGTGACTGCACTACCTTGGTAACACACTTGTGTTCCTTGGGAGTTTTGACAAACAAAAACTTAGTGTTTTCAACTGACAGGAAAAACCTATTTTGAGCAAAGCAAGCCTAAGCTCCACTTAGCCAAATGCATATAGATGATAGATACCACTATTCTACCATAGTATCACTTGCCAATACAATTCAAATGTATTGACCCTTGTGGCTGTAACTTATTATGTTGCAGGTTTGTTTGATGTTAGTGAAGTGTGTTGAATAGGATTACAAGTCTACAACAAACATGATTGCATGTGGCACTTGAAGATGAAGGACTCCATGCTATATAGTTATTGTTGCTGCATTGTAATGATATAGCCAAATGAGCTATGTAAGATGTAATGTATTCTTTTATTCCTGGTTATAAGTTGTAATATGACCTTTGTTTCTTGATATTACATCTTAAACTATGGATGCTAGCTATTGATCCAGGGACTAGCATTGTAAACATAGGGATCTCTACATTATCAGGTTGGGACCTCTACATTGGTCAAGGCAGAGCCCATATGCCATGTGGTTGCACTAGAAGCTTCTCAACACTAAATATCTCAAATCCCTTAGTCGTTTTATGGTGGTATGATCAAAATTATCTATCACAATAAATAATCTATCACAATCACTAAGGTTCAAACATAAATTAGACGAATTTTTGCCATAGCACATAGTGTGGTGGTCCAACTATTGGAATACGTCACAATTCTCGCTCATATGCTAAGTATATGATATCTTCCCTTAGTCGTTTTATGCAGGTCTCTAAGTCTTGGGTATACTTCTTCTCCTCTCAAAGGTCATTTTGAGTGTTGAGCATTATACACTTGAGTCTTTCACCAAGTTCCTTGATGGCATTCCATGCTGCATTTCTTGCAGAGTCAAAGAATGACATGTGCATTTCTGAGTTGGTGACCATGAAGAATCCCGACTCTTTGTGGTTATCCTCCTTATTTTTGTACATGTGGAGTTGTACCCACCAATACTCATCTCCTTCATCCATCACTGGAAATCCTTTGTACACGGCTTCACCATGTATTCCCAAGCTAACCATGAGGATTTTGAGTGCCATGGGAAACTCCGTCTCACATTCTAAGGTCATGGTCATGAGTGGTCCCTTCTTGACGGCTTCGTTGATGGCGGCCATCTACAAATAGAGATGAGAAAGAAGATTAGGAGAGGTTTATGAGAAGAAAAGAGACATGTGTGGAATTTGCAAAGAGTTGCATTTTTCCTGGTGGTTTCTGTCGTGGTGTGGAACACGGAAGAGCCATCGGGGATGGCAAAGAAGGGACACACGGATGCATTCGGTGGCTCGCGCAACGGGTTGGGCACGGTGCACTGCAAACACATGGGCGTACCCAGGTTCGGGTCCCTCTTGGCGAGGTAACACCCCTACTCCTGCAAGATGAACTATGTATGGGAGCTGATGCTCAGTACAGATGCTCCTTGAGCTGTTTCCTTAGCTACTATCGAGAGCTAGAGGAAGATGGGAACTTGATGCTAACACTTCTATCCTTCTATTGTTGCCTACCTAGAACCCTGGCTCGGCCCTCCCTTATATACTGGTCTGGGGGGCAGATTACAGATCGGTTCCTAGGGTTTACTGTTTGGATATGGGTTTACAGGGCAGGGCCGGTTGCAGGGCCCATCCGGTGGGCCCGGACCGAGTCCACCCTTCTTTTAGCGTCACCCTTCTCTTTAGCGGTCACTCGGGCTTCCTTTGGGGAGTCACCCTTGCTTTAACAGTCACCCGGACTGCTTTCGCCAGTCCAGCCGACCATCTTGCTTTATCTTCGTCGGGTAGCGCTGGTCATGACGGCATGCCAGCTTCCTTGATGACGAGGGAGAGCCAGAAGCGTACCCCGCATGGAGCGTCAGCCCTTCCGTGCTCTCCATCGAATCCGAGGTGAGCCGGGTGGAAACGGCCACCTGGCCGGTTCTTCTGGCCACCGGCTAGACGGGCCAGCCGGGAAGGTTATAAGTCCAGTCGGGCTTGCTCGCCAGTCAGCTAGAATTGTCTTTCCTGGAGGCTAGGCGGCCTGCATCTTCTGGATCCGGCCTACTTATGCCTGGCTTTCCCCACCCGGGGGTTATCCCCCCGACAGTTTCCTTACTCTAATCCATCTTAGGGTCATAATCCTACAGGCAACACAACCTGGATCTGATACCATCTGTTTGACCCCACCATTTAAGGTAAAGGCCCATGTGATTGCAATGCTAGTCCCTGGATCGAATTGCTAGCATCCACAGTTTAATATGAAGTTCTTAAAACTCATTATCCCACAGCTAATACATAGAGTTCAAAATACTTAACAAAATATAAGGCTTCATCTTCATGTGCCATAGCCAAACATGTTGAGTGTAGACTCATAACCCTAGTCTCCATCAGAGTAACCTGCAACATCATAAGTTACAGCCACAGAGGGTCAATACATTTGGAATTGTATTGGCAAGTGATACTATTGTAGTATAGTAACATCTAATAACTATATGAATTTGGCTAAGTGTAGTTCAGGCTGGCTTTGCTCAAAATAAGGTTTTTCTTATTAGTTGAAAACACTAAGTTTTTGTTTGACAAAAAAGACCCAAGGAACCACCAATAGACATTGGTGAACCTTTACCCTTGTTCAACCACAAGTTATAACATAGAGAAATTGGGATGAGGAGATCCTTGATCATTTCAATGTCTTTGATGCTCAAATTGTGCATTCCGGGGGACACGGCTAAGTACTTAGGTTTTACCCTCTCAAGAGGTGGTGCACTTTCCCCACAAGACTCAACATGCATCAAGACGAGACTTTTCAGAAGCATTCCCTTAGACCACCATGGACTCATTCCATCCTATCAACCCTACCACCAATTGTCCATCTGGCTAAGTTCTTGGTCAAGGCAGAGCCCATATGCCATGTGGTTGCACTAGAATCTTCTGAACACTAAATATCTCAAATCCCTTTGTTCCTGGGTGTCCATCCAAAAGTGTGATACACAAGGTAAACCATAGACATGGGCCTTGTGTAACCACTCAAGACAAACCATTCTTCCCATTCCACCTAGGTGATTCATTCACATGTTGTTTTATTAGTCAAAAACATAGTCATAGATTTTGCATAATATCATAGCTTGAATATTCCACCCTTGTATTCTACTAGCTAGGCTAAGCATACTAGTATAGCAAGTTTCTTAACTTAGGGAAAAACTACTAAGACAGTATCTATGGGATTTCCTATGGCATAGAATATACTTAGAAAATCTCCATGCAAATCCTACTCAAAATATCACTAATGCATAGTTAAAATAGTAGGACAAAAATATGAAGCATCACTTTCCTTGGTATTTAGGGGAATAGGAACAATCCTCACAATCACAATCACCACAATCGCTAAAATCTACACATAAAATCATAACACCAAATTCACATTCAATATACAAACAAAAATATATATGAATGCATGCAAATGCAATGGAATGATTTTCCACACTAAACAAGTCAAACTAATAGTACTCAACACAAAGTAAACTTTCTAAAGTCTAAATAAACCAAAATTTACTCTAATTTTTTTTCTAAACATTTTATATAGCCAAAATAAGCCTAAAAATGTTTCTATACAAAATCCTAATTTAAAAAAATATAATGGACAAACCATGTCCATATATGTGTAGGGCTCATTTTTCTAAATCCATTGATATAAAATTTGTAATTTTTGGACAAATAGATCAAAAGTTATTGAATTTACAAGTTTGAATAACTAATAGATCAAAAATCAGATTTTAAATCAAAACTAGTGACACGCGGCGCGTTCTGATTGGCGCGTACCACTTCGCGCTGGATCGCGTTTCTGCACCATTAGATCTAAAGTGGATCCTGCAGCTCAGATCAAAACTTACCCCTTCGCTCTAAAACTAATCCTGAACGCTAAATCTAGATCCAAAGGGCCAGATCTAACTGACCATACGCGGGCAGCACAAATGGCTCTAGCGGCGGCGATGCGCCGGTGATACTAGAGGGGTAGGGGGTGGTGTCGATGCTTACTAGAGTCACGTATATGCGAGGAAGCTCAACGTGTGCTTGGTTTGGAAAGGCGCGCACGGACACGGCCGAAAAATATCGTCGGAGTTTGTACCAGCTTCAGGTTCTCACGAACAGAGACGGAGTCGACTGTCTAGGGTGCAACAGGATAAATGAAGGGCATTAGAAGATGCACAAGGACACGGCGAACATAGTTGCATGGATGATAGGTCAAGGGCGCTCGGAATTTACCGTGATTGTTCGCAGGAGTCGAGTGGCGCCTCACGTGCTTGCAGTCGTCAACGGGGACCGCGACCTAGGGTGAAATAGGACAAACCAGAGGCATGAGAAGATGCACAAGGGAAAGAGGGACACACTCGCGTTAACGAGAGGCAGAGGCGAACACGGAGCTCACCGGAATGTGTCACCGGAGCTGCTCAGTGCTGGGAGGTGCAGAGAAAAATTTGTAGAGCCTGGTGGCGCTTGGTGTTAGCTACGTGAGGGGAAATGGCCGCGAGGATGTGGGGTTTAAGTAGCCGGAGAAGGGGCAGGGATTACGCAGGCATTCATTGCCAATTAATCAAAATCAAATCGCGGCAGTGAAGGGTGAATAAACTGGCGGTGAGCTGGTCGCGGCCGCGGGGTTTAGGGACGACGACGCTGATGTGGCAACACGCCTAGTGGCAGTGAGAGGGGGGTGTGTGTGCGGGTGAGAAAGAGAGAAGAGAGAGGGAAACCCGGGTGGGCTTAGTGGGCTTCTAGGCTTACTGGGCCAAAAGGGTGGCACCTGCTTTATTTTTTTCCTCTTTGCCTTTTTCATTTCTTATTTGATTTTCTAGAATGTATTTGAATGGCTTATTCAAATATGTTTGAATTCAAATTTTCACTAGACTTCTGTATTGTGATTCTAGTATCCAAAAGTGTGTCAAACACATACAATCACTCAAAATTATCCTTGTGTCTTGAAAAAAAAACATCCCCATATACATATAAAATAAGAGGGGTTTAAATATGGTTTTGTTTAGGGTTTTGTTTTGAAAATTGTGCTAGATCAATATGCGATGATGATATGAATGCAACAACATGATTTTGCATTTGATGAAATTTGGGATGTTACAAGTATTCAGAAAGTATGTGTTGAGGCACATGGATCAAGAGTGGGATTTGTCCATCCATTTGGCGGATAGATATACTCTGGGCCCTCTCAGTGGAATGTCATCCAATTGTCTTACAAGCATGTGACTGGCTCACAAGGGGTCACATATCATAGGAACGAGTAAAGAGTACTTATCGGTAACGAGGTTGAACTAGATATGCAGAGATACCGACGATCAAACCTCGGATAAGTAAAGTATCGCAAGACAAAGGGAAATTTGTATCGTATGTAAATGGTTCATTCTATCATGAAGTCATCGTAGAAATATGTGGGAGCCATATGAATTTCCAGATTCCTCTATTGGTTATTGATCGAAGAAGATTCTCCATCATGTCTGCATAGTTCACGAACCGTAGGGAGGCACACTTAAGGATTCGATGTTGTTTAGTATATATGGAATGTGAGTAAAGAGACCAAATGTTGTTCGGAGTCTCGGATTGGATCCAGGACATCACGAGGAGATCCGGAATGGTCCGAATAATAAGATTCATATAAGGAAAGTCCAATTCCGGAGTTTGGGAATGGTTTCGGTGACCAGAATATTCTAGAAGGGTCTAGAAGGTCCATCGATCTGGAGTGGGAAGGGTACATGGATGTGTCATATAAATGTGGAATGGTTGCATCATGTCCTAGGTTGCTTGGTTGGGTAATGGGAAGAGAGAAATCAAACTCTAGTTTGAAAAGTCAAATGCCAATTTGAAAAGTCAAATCCCAACATAGTTGCCTAGTGGAGGGAGGAATGGAATCCCACCTAGGTGAGGATTCCTTCCATCCCTTGCCTTCGGCCACAAGGAGGTTTCCGCCTCTCCCTCTCATAAATAGAGGGGAGGGGTGCCCCCTTGCTTTCCCTCAAGAAACCCTAGATTGGTCGCAGCCCGCTCAAGTTGCCATCGATTTAGAGCCCTCTAAAGTATCCGCCGCCTAGCGCTCTACTAGCCGCCGGACACCACCTCTAAACCTTGTCCCTCTAAACCCTAGATCACTGAGGCCCTCTTATACTCCACCATACCCGCTCCGGCTTAAGTGAAGCCCTGCGGGATTTCCCCTCTACTTCCACCACCATGCCGTTGTGTTGCTAGAATCGCGAGGAGAGATCTACAACCTCTTCTGCCTGCTGGAACAAGGGAGAGGAAGGTCTTCATCGAGTACCAAACATGTGACCGACCATGGAAGCGCTGCCGGCACGCGAGGCCGGAAGGATCATCTACACGATCTTGAGATTGGCAAGTGAATGACTACATCAACCATGAGAATCCGATCTTGTTAACCGCTTTCGATCTTCGAGGGTTAGTACTCTATCAACTCGTTGCACCAGTCTAGTAGATTAGATCTTGGCTCGTGTGTGCCCATGCGATAGAATTTTTTTCCATGCTACGAGCCCCTATAGTGGTATGAAAGTCGTGTCTATGCGTAGATCTGTTGCACGAGTATAACACAATGGTTATTATGGGTGTTGATGCTTTTGTTGTCAATTGCTTTCTGTGATCTTTGCATCTTGCGGGATGATGGGATGAAGCGGCCCGGTCTAACCTTACATGACATCGTTCATGAGACTTTCTCCACACTTAACATGCAACTATTGCATAAGTGGATTTGCGGGTGTCTGTCTCTCCCACCATAGTGAAGATTCAATTTACAACGGGCACTTGACAATACTTATATCGATGTTTTGGTTCATGTTCGTAAGTTAGAACGGTTCTTATGCGAAAGCCCCATCCAAGTAAAACATGCAAAGAAATATTAGAGGCTTCTAACTTGTTTTTGCAGGGCGTGTGTTGTGATGTGATATGGCCATGATTGTGATTATATATGATGTATGCAATGATCCTTACTGTAAGTTAGCAACCGGCAGGAGCCTTATGGTTGCATTTTAATTTTGTTAACACCTGCGTGTCTATTATTCAAAGTAGTTGTAATAGTTGATGCTGGTGGACGACAACCATCGAGCGACGCCATTGACCTTGACGCCACGCCGGTGATGATGGAGATCATGTCTGTTCTTGGAGATAGAGACTGAAGACACAAGAAGAAAGGCCATATCATATCATATATTATGAATTGCATGTGATGTTAATCCTTTTTATGCATCTTGTATTGCTTAGATTGCAATGGTAGCATTATAAGATGATCCCTCTCACTAAAATATCAAGTAGTAAATTGTTCGTCTTTAGTAGGCACCGTTGCTAAGACTCGTCGTTTCGAAGCATCACGTGATGATCGGGTGTGATAGATTCTCCTGTGCATATAATGGGTGCAAGCCAGATTTGCACACTCAGATACTAAGGTTAACCTTGACGATCCTAGCATGTATAGACATGGTCTCGGAACACGAAATACCGAAAGGTAAAGCATGATTCATATAGATGATATGATGAACATTTTGATTGTTAGCCTTTCAAGCTACATCATATATCATGATGATCGGACTTGGTGTAGTGGATTTGGTTCGTGTTATCACTAAAACAATGTGAGGGATATTGTTTTGAGTGGGATTTCAATAGTAATATGATTAAAAGTTGAACACTATTTATTATAAATTAAATCAAAGTGAATTTTCATAGTTGTTGTAGTCATTGGCATCCGTTTACCACCTTACTCTTAGTTATAATTGATATAATAGAACTATAGAATTCTGGATAGTTACTTTACGAACTGGTATCGTATTATTTTGAAGTGTTAATCTAAAGTTTAAAAGTCCTATTGCAAACTTTCAGCAAGTTCTGTTTACTCCATGAAGTTTAATAGTTAGTATTAAATCAAGAGTAACAACTACAGTATTAGTATCTAAGTATCATGTTTGTCTCTATGATTCTTGATATTCAAAAGATTGGTTTAATATCAAGGTTATCTAGGAGCTAAAAGAATTGTTTTAGAAACCATCATGTGTGGAAGATATTGCGATATCTGAAATGATGTTTTGGTTACAACATGATAGAGTATAATATGGAAAAATTAATGTTCTCATATTTGATGAGAATTTGCAAAAGGTTGTAGACGCTAGTCATCCTAATCCTCCAAAAGGTTTTAGAGAGCAACATTATACTTGCGATTCATGGTTATAAGCTAAAGTAGCTTGATCATGGAAATTGCCATGATAAGGATGAATATAAGATGTAGGTAAAATGTTTACTACACTAAAATATTACTAAAAAATGGAATTCGAAAGAACGCCAAACATTTGATGATGGTGATCTACTTCAAAGTGCAAGTCCAAAAATATTAGTATTTGACTATACATGCTATGGACTATGTGTCATGTGTATGGCACCACTGTTGATGTTGATAGATTCTCTTAAAAGGAAAAGGAAATGCTGAAAGAGAAAGCTAAGAAATATTTGGCAGAAAATAAAATACTAGAATTGTTTAGCTTAGGTATATAGATGATATACATGTTATGGCTATATTCCTTGATTGTTAAACAATGTGGTTCTTAAGTATTGGATACTAAATTTCTTAGTGTGAATTATCATATGAAACAACACAATTCATGAACTGTAGTGGCCTAAAGTAACTAGCAAGAGAATAGGTGATGATGTTCATCGAAAACAAAAAAAGTGTTGTTGTGTTGCTCGTTAGCATCAAATCTTACCTTCAAGATTTGTTTCGATAATTGTTATTTCGATCAGGTATTATGAGAACAAAAGGGTTGTTCATATAATTGCCATAATCCATAAAATATGAATGATTTAAAAATCTCGTTGGTGAAATCACATCCATAAACTAGTGCTAAAAATGTCGAAAGACAATTGAATGAAAGACATCGCCATTTAAATTATATTAGACAGAAAAACATGAAGAAACTCCATGTTGATGGAATTTTGGAGTATTTTGATTTTTGATCAAATGACGCTTGTGAAACTTTCCTAGAGATAATTAAAACTCCATTCATAGGCCAAAATGGAACGAATGACTAGCTTATTGGAACTTGTACATACAAACGTATGAAGCCCATTATGTGTAGTCGAGAGCGGCGGATTTCAACTTCATATGCTTTCTCCAAAAATTTGAGTGAATATATGTATTATTTCTTAATGAGGATGAAGTGTGAAACATTTGAAAATGTTCGAATACTTTCAAGATAAATTGGAAAATCAATATAACAATAAAATAAAGAATTTATGATAGGATCATAAAGGAAATTTTTTGACTTACAAGTTTAGAAAAACACCTAAGATTTGAGGAATCGTTCCATGGATTTGCGTTTCCCGAAACACCAGTATGGAGTGTTCGAGATATGTAATAAAAACATGTTTGACATGGTGTGAGAGTTATAAAACTTCCATTGTATTTTAAAGATTAAAAGCTTTAGTGACTACCGCTTTTCACTGAAAAGATCTCTATCATGATCCGTTGAAAAGACACCATATAAGTTATGGTCTAGGATAAAACCCAAATTGTCCTTTCTTAAAAAATTTGTTGGCTAGACATTAGTAAGATGTTTACAACCAAAGTCGGGTGAACATGTCTTTGTAATTTATTTCGAATAACCGTTGGGTGTTCCTCCATAACACCAAATACAAAAGTGTTTGTCGCTTAGAACGTCAAGTTTCTTAAGAAGGAATTTTTCATGAAAAGTTAAGTGGGAGGACAATAGAACTATGATAAGGTTAAAACAATCTTAGCTATGTGTGCTGAGTTGCGCAGTGCCATAAAGTGTCTCGGAGGCAGCAACAATGCGCATGGCTCACATTCCTCAAAGGTTGCAGACACGAAGGTCTAAGTTCCTATTGAACAAAGTAGGTCAGGTAAACAATCAAATACTAGGATTTGAAAGTAAGTCATATTTGTTTGACAATGATGAACCGACTGTATGCAAAGAAGCGATGATGGGAACTGACTCTGTCAAATGGCTTGAAGGCATAAAATCCATGATAGTTCTATACACGAGAAATCAAGCTTTGACCTTGGAAGACCCTCTGAAAAGGTGTAAGAACTAATAGTCGTGTTTGGATCTATAAAGAAATAGACATGGATGTTTCACATCTATGAAATAGTCGACATGTCAGGAAAGAGTACGCGATAATGTTCAAGTAGTTGACTATGACAAAATTTGATCTTTCATAGTGATATTTTGTCTAGGCGGATTAATATAGCAACCACTACATAAAATTTGTTATATGGTAGTTGAACAAACAAACCAAAGTTCTTCTAATAGAATTGTTACCTAGGACATTTACATGACACGATCCAAAGGGTTTTGTTAATTCAAAGGATGCTAAAAGAGTATGCAAACTTCAATATGGTTGAAATAAGCATCCAGGAGTTAGAATCTTCACCATGATGAAAATGTTAAAAGGTTTAATTTCATATGAGACGATAAAAATGCTTGCATTTGCAAGTAATTAAGTGTGCGTGATAAGAAATATTTCTAATGCATTATGTGAAAGACATATTGTTGATTGAAAATGATGTATCTTTTATTGACATAGGTTAAGAATTTCATATCAATGATAGACTTAGGAAAAACCCGATTGTTTGGCATCAATATCTATATGGGTTGATTGAGACGCTAATATGGTTGTGCCAAAAGTACATAGATGAGATATTGAATGAGGTCAATATGGAAATGACAAGAAAGGTTATTGTCACACAGAAAGGATTAAATCAAAATTCAAGTGTATCGACACTTGGTAAGTAAAACAGAGATTCAAGTATTCTTGATACTTGATTTATGAAATCACAAAGAGTATTTTCAATCATACTGCGATATGTACACATCCATATATGTCCTATACTCTAAATGTTATGACCATATACCATAGTGATTCATAAAGATGATCATTGGACAATAGTAAGGATATTCTTATGATTTTTGGGAAGAACTAAGATATGTTATTTTTGTAGAGGTGACAAATAGATAGATAGTTCATTGTAAAGTATTACATTGATACTAGTTTTGTCACAAAGTATAAATTAAGTTTATCTCAATTTAAACTATGGGTGGCACAATATAATGGAAAGGAAGTTACATAATGTATTTGGATGCGTTCCAAAGTTAAGTCATTGTGATAGATACTACAACAAAAGGCTAAGTATATGTCTGCCATTGTAGCAGCAAAAGAGGGCATTTGTGTCAAGTAGTTTGTTACCAAACTAGGCGTGGTTCACAGCGGGATAGCACTATGAACATATATTGTACGACAATTTTATCAACATGTTTCACCCCAAAGGAACTAAAGGTCTCACCAAAGGACTAAATTTATACAAAGCTATCTCATTAGAGAATGAGTGTTGCATAGATACGCAAAGACATGCAATTACACACGGACCTGAAAGTGTCGGATCCGAAAATCAGTAAACCACTAGCAATTTTTTATATACAACACCAAAAAACCATAGGTCTTAAATTCACAAAGGTTTAAAAACTAGATTATTGACTCTAGTGCAAGTGGGAGACTTTTGGAGATATTCCCAAGGGGAAATAATAAAGTGGTTATTATCATATCTTTTATGTTTATGATAAATGTTTACATCCCATGCTATAATAGTATTAACCGGAAACATTAATACCTGTGTGATTTATAAACATGTAAGTCCCTAGTAAAGCCTCTTGTTAAACTAGCTTGTTGATTGATTGATGATCATGGTTTCCTGATCATGAACATTGGATGTTATTGAAAACAAGTTCATATTATTAGGAGAATGATGTGATGGACATACTCCTATAGTTAAGCGTAGCATAAGATCAAGTCATTCAAATAGTTCACTTGCTATAAGCTTTCAAATACATAGTAACCTAAATCCTTCGACCATAGATCATGTTAATCACCATCATCAGATGGATGCTTTTATGACATCAAACACCACTATGTAACTGGAAGGTTATAAAGGTGGCATTGAGTATTCGGAAAGTATGTGTTGAGGCACATGGATCAAGAGTGGGATTTGTCCATCCATATTACGGATAGATATACTCTGGTCTCTCTCAGTGGAATGTCATCCAATTGGATTACAAGCATGTGAATGGCTCACAAGGGATCACATATCACAAGAACGAGTAAAGAATACTTATCGGTAATGAGGTTGAACTAGGTATGCAGAGATACCGACGATCAAACCTCGGATAAGTAAAGAATCATGAGGCAAAGTGAAATTGGTATTGTATGTAAATGGTTCATTTGATCAAGAAGTCATCGTAGAAATATGTGGGATCTATATGAATTTCCAAATTCCTCTATTGGTTATTAATCGGAGAAGAGTCTCGATCATGTCTGCATAGTTCACGAACCGTAGGGAGGCACACTTAAGGATTCGATGTTGTTTAGTAGATATGGAATGTGAGTAAAGAGATAGAATGTTGTTCGGAGTTTCAGATTGGATCCATGACATCACGAGGAGATCCGAAATGGTCTGGAGAATAAGATTCATATAAGGAAAGTCCAATTCTAGAGTTTGGGAGTTTTGGTGTTTTCACAGGAATGTTATAGAAGGGTCTAGAAGGTCCACCGAACTGGAGTGGGAAGGGTACATGTATGTGTGATATCAATGTGGAATGGCTGCATCATGTCCTAGGTCCCTTGTTCGGGCAATGGGAAGAGAGAAATCAAACTCTAGTTTGAAAAGTCAAACGCCAATTTGAAAAGTCAAATCCCAACATAGTTGCCTAGTGGAGGGAGGAAAGGAATCCCACCTAGGGGAGGATTCCCTCCTCCCCTTGCTGCTGGCCACAAGGAGGAGTTGGGGGAGGACTCCCCTCCCCCCAAACCGCCTCTCCCTCTCATAAATAGAGAGGAGGGGGCGCCCCTTGCTCTCCCACAAGAAACCCTAGATTGGCCGGAACCCTCTCATGTTGCCAACGATTTAGAGCCCTCTAAAGTAGCCGTCGTCAAGCCCTCTACTAGCCGCCAGCCACCACCTCTAAACCTCGTCCCTCTAAATGCTACATCATCGAGGCCCTATTCTACTCCACCATACCCGCTCCAGCTTAGGAGAAGCCCTGCAAGATTTCCACTCTACTTCTACCACCACGCCGTTGTGCTGCTTGAATCGCGAGGAGAGATCTACAACCTCCACTTCCTGCTGGAACAAGGGAGAGGAAGGTATTCATCGAGTACCGAACGTGTGAACGACTACGGAAATGCTGTCGGAACACAGCGCCGGAAGGATCGTATACACGATCTTGAGATCGGCATGTGAACGACTACATCAACCACGAGAATCCGATCTCGTTAACCGCTTTGGATCTTCAAGGGTTAGTATCAACTCGTTGCACCGATCTAGTACATTAGATCTTGGATTGTGTGTGTTCATGTGATAGAATTTTTTTGTTTTCTATGCTACGAACCCCTACAACTTCGTGGGTGTCCTAAGCGTCTTAGATATGTCATGTTGCATCCAGAAGCCAGACGAAACCCCGTGTGAGTTCCTAGCCAGATGGCTTAGTTTGAAAAACTCCATCGAGGGAATCTCCGAGCAGGAGGCCATGTTATGCTTCATCAAAGGACTCACACATGGGTTCGATATCAGATGTGGGAAAAGTATATTGAACCCCAAGCGGACGAAGACAATGCAAGTAATTATTTGCGGAAATTCTGTAGGTACATGATTTTATTTTTTATTATTGTGTGCATTACAAAGATGGTTAGTCTCTGTAGATTTCTTTAACTATTTCACACTATCACGTAGGGAAAACTAGTAAGAGAACACCAGGTCTTGCCATTGCAAGTGCACAACCATGATCCATGTGCTATGGGCCAAAGACAGCAGATGGTACATAACAGAGTGGCGTGTCACAGAAAACCACTCGATGTATGTGATTTCTATGAGAAATTTGTTTGGCCATCACTAAGGATTTGCTAAGGCATCTCAGGGAGAATAACATAAATTTTGGGAATGTGTGGAAGGATCAGCAAGGACCGGACAGATGACAACATGAGAAGAAGATAGTTGAAGTTTTTACAGAGAGATTGGATTGAAGGACAAGTAATTTACAAAGAGTTCTGGTAGATTCTAAAAATTGGATGAAGACCCTTATGTGGACAAATGGATCAAGCCATATTCGATACAAGTTTTTTGGTGATCTGGTTACTTTTGACACCACTTATAGAACAAACCCTCCTGCACCCGCGCGGCGGCGCCGCACCGCACCGGGCTCCCCCCTCCCCGTCGAGCCCTCCCTCCTGTGGTCTCTCCTCCCCGCCACCATCGCCCAAATCTTCGCTAGGAAAAGACCTGGGGGCGTGGCGGTGGTGTCGGCGTCCCTGATCGTGATCTGGAGGTGGCATCCAAATCGGCTGGTTTGGCGGCGGTGTTGCGGCGAGCGGCGGCCGGTGATCCTCGGCCTAGATGGCGGCAGGCGGCGGCGGGGATCTAGGCCTAGCTGCGATCTATCCCGTATGTTGTCCTCGATGTCGTCGCCTAGGCGACCTAGGCCTTGTTCGTGACACTAGGGCGCTTGGGGCATCTGCCCCCGGCATGGTGGTGGTGGCCTCCTTCTCCATCGGAATGGTCGGCCGTGTGGTCTTGCCATCTTGCGGCGGATCCTTCTAGTTTCCGGTGGGTGGCATGGGGGCTGCTGGCTCGTTTTTAATAAAGGAGGTGGTTCTGGATCCCTCTCAAGCCAAGACGTTGATCTGCCGGATGTTGGTCTCCATTGATCTGGTTTCTGTGTAGTGTTCCGGAAGGCTCCGCCGGCGAACTCCATAAGTGCTATCATGCCATGAGTTTGCTGGAAGGATTAAATTCGGTCATAGGCACCCATGTTTTACCCTGACCGCTTGGTTTCAGAGGGTGTGCTTCAAAGTTTTGTTTGGCTGTTATTATCATGGGGCATGTTCTTGTTCCATGGTGCTGGCGGAGAAAGTCATGGAGACCAAGATCTAGGGATAGACAATGGTGGTTCGAGTCTGGGTGGTGATGAGGAATTGGCTAGGTGACTGTGAATTGGAGCAGTGGCATGCAAGTGGGGGCGACTGCACAGGAGAGGTTTTCATGGTCCTACCTCTCAGGGTGAAAACCTAGGGTTTGGTCTTAATTGGTTGTGCTTGGCAATGGCCTTGTTGAAGGTATTGTTTTGAGAGCGCGGACTCTCTTTAGGGTGAAAACCTAGATATTTGATCGAGCAATGATGGTGTTTGTACACTGTCCCCTTCTTAGAGGTGTCGTTTTTGGAGATGCTCGACTTCTGGTACTGTCTTGGTGGTGGTAGTACTGCTGAAATGGTTATACCCCATGGGTACACAACATCGGTATACCTGGTCTAGCTCAAGGAAGGCCCAAGTCAAGACACGTGGCCCATGGAGATTTCGGGTGGCCCAAGCCCATGATATCTTAGGATCCTTGGAGGACAAGTCTAGAGTAGATAGAATTTCAAAGGGTACCAACCCTAATTTGTAACCGACTCGACCTAATCTCGGGTACTTCCTATCTATATAAAGGCTAGGAGGGTACGGCGAGAAGGATCTCTTCCAACTCACCGCATACGCACCTCACGCCAGATTGCATCTACGCACCTCAAGCAGGAGTAGGGTTTTCCCTCCCAGGGCCTGAACCTGGGTAAACCTCGTGTCCTGTGTTTCTTGTCTGTTAACCGTTCCGCGATCTCCAGCAACCCAAGTCCATAACAATGGGAATTGACGAGATCGAACCTCGTCAATTGGCGCTGTCTGTGGGAACTGGGGACACTGATTGTGCGTTCATGACGGTCCCATCCGGAGCAATCTACAACTCATCGGAGACAGAGAGTCACCTCCACTTAGGCACCTTCGACTTCACTGCCCACTGGCCAGGCACCCTGAGGGATTTTGAGTCCGTTGGCGACTGACTCGAGATGCTGTTCGGGAGCTTTTGCTGCTAGGTGGGGCCGACCGGCACCCTCCGCCTCCCAGAGCTGGTGCCGCCACCATCCATCAGGCACGCTTAGTGGGTCCCACCTATCGGCACGTTACACGTGTCGACGCTGACAGACAAGTCAGATGACAGCAGCAGCTGCAACTCAGATCTGTGCGGCCCTCCCTCAGATGAACGAACCTATAGTTCCGGATCGGAAAGCTGCGGCAGCAGCGACCCCGTCCGCGAATGTTACCTATGTGCCATGGTCATCCAAAACAAAGCGGAACTGCCACCAGGTTCGAGTGCACCCAACCCGCCTCTCAACCCGCAAGGTGAGAACGGAGGAAATGGGGGAGATCCGTCGCTCAGACCCAACGAAGGCGACACTCATGCTTACCAGAAAATCAACCTCAACGAGGAAGGCTGGCGCCAAGAACGCGAAGCGTGGTAGGCAACATCATCCTACCTGTGAATGTTTCACGGGATCTGCTGATGGCCTACCACCTCCTTCTCATCAACAAGCAGAACCGGCAGGTGAAGCTGATGGAGGAGCTCGACAAGCATAAGCAGGCGGCTACGGAGTCTAGCGCGCGGAGAGCTGCACTCTCCGCCACTGGCGACTCCAGTTTGCACGGCAACCACGCCAACAAACATCGCTCCCGCACGGAGCACATGGACCCCGCCTCGTGACGCAAAATCACCAGGGCCCTCAACACGTCCTTCATGACGATGGATGCAAACGGCAACATCATGCCGAAAACACCATAGGCTGTGATCATGGCGGCCACTACATACCTCGTGTCCCATCCACCTCCGGTGGGTGACCCGAAGAGCGCAATGCACAAGTGCATGCTAGCCGGTCTTGGACTCGTCGGAGCCGCTCTCCACAACGAGGCTCCTGTGGAGCCAAATAAGAAAGCTACGATCAAGTTCACCCACAGCCATACACCCTCATCCGAGGAGGACGAGCACGATCCGCCCCGACATCTCAAGAGCCCACGGCGCCACAGCAGCGACTACGACGCTCGAAATGATCTCACCCAGTGCAAGATCGACAATGCACGCGCTAAACGCGCGTGTTCAACTGAATCCGACGAGGAAGACGATGGAGAGCTCTGCGGAGCCAGATGGGTCAGTAGATCCGTTCGGCGAACGCGGATGCCAAAAAATTTGAAGATCCCTTCGGACACTCCAAAGTTCGAAGGTAGGCAGGACCCAAAAGCCTGGCTCAGCAACCACCTCTCATCCATCAAGTTGCACGGCGGAAACAGGAACACCGCCTTATAATGCCTTCAGCTGCAGCTGACAGGCGCAGCTAGGATCTGGCCCAGCAGCCTGTCGTCCGGCTCCATCCGAAGCTGGGAGGAGCTGGCATACAGCTTCATCAGCAACTTTAAGGGTACCAGGAAGAGGCCATCCTCGATCGAGGAACTACGAGCCTGCACCCAATGTACCGGCGAGTCCATTCGCTCGTACATATTACGCTTGTCCCATATCAAGAATTCTCACTACTAGGAAAACGGCTATAGGTAATCCACACATCCGTGGCGCACGTGCTAGTGGTGCCCCACGGGTAAAATAGGCATGGCGCACTGCCCACAGGTGCCCTACGGCTAACTACCGTAAGCGTGGCGCACATGGGGATGGTGTGCCACGGCTATGTGTGGGCCAGGGCATAGGTGGCCGCAACACACATACCCGTAGCGCACTATGTCAAGGTGTGCTACGGATGTGAAACTTAGCCGTAGCGCACCTTCACCTAGTGCACTACGGGCATGTGTGCTGCAGCAGCCGGGTCAACTTAGCCGTAGGGCACTCTGCCCTAGTGCCCTACACCAACTCCACCCCCCCCCCCCCCGTGGATCTCCTTTTTAGCTTTGCAAAAAATAAAAGAAAATGAAAAACACTTTAAAAAATAGAATACTTTCATATTTAGGTAGATAATGTGGTCTAGTTTCTAGGAAAATTAACAAACATGAATTTCGACCTTTTTTACAAAAAAAAGTCATGCCACAGTAAAACGACCGTAACTTTTGCATACGATGTAAAAAAACATATAATATACCAAAATGACCATAACGAGATTCCAAATCCGCTTGCAACCCCTTAATGTCGTTTAGCGATTTTTTAAAATCTTAAAATTGAAAAGAGTAAAAAGTTATGGGAAAAACAAGATTTTTTGCTGCAGAAAAAAATTTGAGGCAACTTACCCGTAGCGCACCACCACCTAGTGCACCACGAGTAAGTTGGCGGGATTCGAAATTCGAATCACCACCCCGCCCACCTACCTCCCTCTCTTCCTTCCTCTTATCTTCCTTCCTCCCTCTGTTCTTCTCTTTCTCTTCTCTTCCTCCCTCTCTTCTTATCGTCCTTCCTCCCTCTCTTATTTTCTTCCTCTTCTCTTCGTCTTCTCTTCCTTCCTCCCTCTCTTCTTCTCTTCCTCTCTTCCTCTTCTCTTCCTCCCTCTTCTCCTTCTCCTCACTTCGGGTAACCATCTCCTTCAGCAGTCGCCATCGCCTCCTCCGACCACACGTCCTCCAGCCGTCGCCGCCACAACCTCCTCCGACCATACCTCCATCCACCTCCGACTGCACCTCCGACGCACCTCCAGCCGTCTCCTCTGACCACACCTCCTCCTACTGCCTCGACGCCGACGAGGACTAGCACGACCATGGCCTCCTGCACATCCCTGCGGTGGTAGGTCGTGGCCACGGCCACTGCTCCGGCGAGGCGACGCGACGGCAGTGATTTCTGGACCCGATTGCTTTTGCAATTCAAAACGAGGGTGTTGTTTGCATTTTTTTGTTTTTTGAAAATCACATTCGTGGCGCACCTTTACCCTCCCCCCCCCGTGGCGCACCTGGTAGTGCGCTACACCTATCCTCATATAACCGTAGTGCACCAGGGTAGTGCGCTACACGCACTTTTTAGCCGCAGCGTACGCCTAGTGGCGCACCACTAGTGCGCCACGGATGGGCTTTTCAGGTGCACCACGAAGATCCCTTTTCCTAGTAGTGTCCGCCGCACATATCTCCGAAGAAAGGACAATTCACGCCTTCAAGGATGGTGTCAAGCGCCCAAACTTCAGGAAGAACTTGGGCGCATCAAGCCCAAGAGGCTCGACCACCTCATGGATGTCGCCAACCGATGGCCTGATGGCGAGGATTCCTTCCAGCGAACGCATTCAGATGACGAGGACGACTACGGCCGTAGGCGAGAATGCCGCAACAAACGAAGATCTCACGTCTACGACGATCGCGACGGAGTCGACATGGTCGCGGCTGGATACGGCGACCGATGTAATGACGGCAACAACAGCAGCGGATACTGCGGAGGCAACTATCGCGACGGAGGGCGACCCACGCAGACATGGCAACGTCATAGCCGCGACGACGAGCCTTCGACATACGATAAGTTGTCTGGTCCTTGCACCATCAACTTCTACATCAGCAAACATGATGGAAAGAAGAAGGCCAGCCATATGCTCAAGGATTGCCGTGAATTCCAGAAGCTTAGCGAGGGTCTCACCCAAATGCGGCGCCAGATCATGAACCCTGGATTTGTGTAGCGGACCCGAACCTGACTTGGTTCAAAATCCCTGTGATTACAGTGCTAGTCCCTGGATCAAATAGCTAGCACCCACAGTTTAAGATGTAATATCAAGATACAAAGGTCATATTACATCGCATGATCCAGAATATAAATACTTATTACAATCTCATAGCCATAGGCTATCTTATTACAAAGCGGCGGAATAAAAGTAAGGCATGGAGTCCTTCATCTTCATGTGCCACAGGCAAGCATATTGGGTGCAGACTCGTAACCCCTACTCATCAAACATCACTATCACCAAGTAATCCTGCAACATGATAAGTTACAGCCACAAGGGTCAATACATTTGAATTTTATTGGCAACTTTCACTAATATATGGAAATAAGTTGGAACCTATAAATACATGCATATTTGGTTAAGTAGAGTTTAGGCTCATTTGCAGAAAGCAATATGGTTTTACCTATCTTTTCAAAATAGTTTTGATCTTTCAATAACTCTCTGAACTCCTTGGCAAACTCCAAGTGCTTCTAATCCCTTGTTGACACCATCAAGTTTTACTTTGAGAAATTGGAATGTCGAGATCTTCCATAGCTTCAGGCCTTAGTTGCTCAAAGTTTTCTGTAACCGGGGACACGGTTAAGTACTTAGAATTTGATCTTCTACATAAGTTGTACACTTTACCCACATGACATAATCTCGTCTTGACGCCACCAGTGGCCGCTGGATGAGTACGCACCAAATGGAGTACCGGCAGAGCGAGAATGTGACAAAGTCTTTCCATATAAGTCCTCCCAATACATTATGCTAGCAGATATACCAGGCACCAATGTAAGGATATACTTCCAATACATAATTCTAGTTAACCTGAATATGTACCACTGGAAGGGTCTTCCACTATGTAATTGACTAAGCCAGAGCCCATTTAGCATGTGGTTGTACACGGAAGCAACTGTACGAGAAACATGTTCAATATCTAAGTCCCTGGGTGGTTTTCTTCTAGTGTACACACGAAAAAGATAGCCATATATATATGGTTCCCTTCGTTGCCACCTTATCCACATTTGAGTATCCACATTCCACCCAGGTGATTCATTGAGTACTTGTTTTATTATATAAAACATATATTTTTCGAACACTTTAAATAATCATAACATGGTATTCCACCCCGAATCTATAGCAGGGCTAAGCATACTACAACTACGATGTTTCCACTAAGGAAGATATAAAGGATATCCTAACAGGACATAGCATAGCATAGTAACATAGTAGCCCTATCATGCATACTACAAAAATTCCACTAAGTGTATTGAAAATAGTAGGACATGGATGATAGTGCGACTTGCCTTAGTAGTTGGTGGTGTTGGTACACACTTCGTAATAACACACTTGACAATCAGCACAATCTATCAAGCAAAACAACCAAGACAAAACAATCACAAGATCAATACTAATGATAACACAAAAATGATGCAAAGTATGCAAACATGCAAGACCGCAATTTTTATTTTACAAATTGTTATAACAAGGTTCTGAACATTACTAAGTGATCTATGAACATTTTATATTTTCAAGATTACAAATGCAACCATTTGTGCAATTGTAGCAATTAGCAATATTTTTTCTAACATTTGGAAAGGCCGTTCTCACTAAATAATTTCCACGATCTTATTTATACTAGAATAAAATTATATTTTGGTCTTACTGTACATAGGGTTCAATTTAAAACCATTTGTAAAAGGATTCACTTAAAAATAATTTACACAAAAATTTTTATACTCAAAATACTCCACAAATGGTTCTGTATAAAACATGATTTTAACAGAATAAAAAATACCAAATTATGGATCCACTGTGTTCTACTCGTTTTTTTGAATCCATAGACATATTATTTGCTAAATTTGGATATACAAAACTAAAGATATGATTTTTACAAGTTTCTTTATTCTTAGGTCTAAAAATCCGAAAATAGGAATAGATATGACACTTGGCAGATTCTAATTGGAGGATAGCCTTCGTTTAAGTGATCTATGATAACATTTAGATGACGATCTAATGGTAGAGGATGGCTCACCAGAAAATCTCGCTGGAGAACTTCGCCGGATTTGCAGTCACAGGCTTGGTGTTGCCGTTCCCGTTGCTACGGACGTATCCGGAGGAGAAGAAGATGTGGACGGCGTACAGGACGTCGAGGCGGTGTTACTGGACGTGACTATGAGGTTGTTCGTCCCCAAAAGTGAAGGCAATCAACGGATGGAGCAACGTGTGACGTCGGTGGCACGACCAACTACAACAATATGATGAACAATCATGTCCTGGAGGTAGGCAACATCAAGGGTTGTCTACTGGTAGAAGGAATCGACGGGGGACTCACCATGGACAACAAGATCTGACGATGAACTTCGTTTTTAGGCTAATCTTGGCATGGTCCGTGTGTATCCTATGGAGCTCCTCTCGAGAAAGTTTAGGAATGAAAGTGATGGAGGAGGAGAAGAGAAATATGGTGCTCTCTTCGGTTTTTGCTAAGGTGTTCTGTGGAGAGAGATCGGGAGACATTGTCACATCCCAAAATTTTCAAATTTTGAAATGCGAAAAATAAATAATTGTTGAAATTTAGAGTGAAAAGAAACTTTTTGTTTCTAAATGGAAACTTAAAATCCCTTCTTGAACAAACTTTGGTTAATGTTTGAATCCAACTAAATTCAAATCAAATGAAATGCACTCTTCATAAATGCATCTTGAAATTTAAACACTTGGAAAATAAAATATAAACCCTAAAAACCCTAATGGGAGATTTCCAAGATATATCTAAGACCATGGTTTGATCCATATAAAACTTTGTCAACAAACATTTGCAAATGATCAAGAATGACAAATAGAAATATTATAAAACCATATGAATTGGTTTCACTTCATTTGGAACCATAGATAAAATCTTATGAATTTAATAAGATAAGGAAATTGAATTTCCAAAGCTAATAAAGCACCTATCTAGAAATCCGTACCAAATGGTGAGAAAATAATCCTAAAGACATTTAAAAGGATGAATAAATATTAAAATAAGATTTTTCAAATTGGAATCACCAAGTTTTGGTCTTTAAATAAAAAGATATGGTTTTTAAAAGACAAAGGGAGTAATAATAAATAAGGACTATTTGATTAGAGCCAAATAAAACTTGTCCAAGACCATAAACAGATGGAATAATCATAATCCAAGTTCAAATGAGATAAATGGATAAATAATATTGAAATAAAATAATATGGCCTTAACCAAATTCTATTGCATTGGATTAGGACAAATTCCCTAATAAGAATGATAAATTAAATCATGGGAAACTAGAATTTGGAATTTACCCAAGTGGAATAAAAGTTATTTAATTAACTTAAATGAGATCAAAGAAATCTTCTAAATAAAATTTATGGAATTAAAACCATATTTGATTTCATTGGAATAAAGACAAATACCAAATTTAAATGATTAATAAATCATATTAAAAAAATATTCCAAATAATTCAAAGTGAATTATTTGACACCCTAATAAATAAATAAAACCTACTGAAAAGATTTGGAAAAATTTAGATTTCAAATGGAGTTTGAAAACAATAATAAATCTTATTTGAATTAATGCAAGGGCCTATTTTAAATAATTAATATACACTAAAAACAATAAAATATTCTTCTAAATTTGACTTTAGAATGTATTAATCAACAATATTGGATTTTACACAAAGTTTGGTAGTAGTTTGAATTCAAATGGGTGTTTGAAATGATTAAACAAAATCAAAACAGAATAATAGAAATGGAAAAAGAATAGTTTCTGTGTACAAAAAATGAAACAAAGCCAACCCAGCCCAGCAAGGCTCAACTGACCCAGCAGCCCACTCCCACTCACTCTCCCCGAACCGTTTTCTCTTACTCGCAGTTGAACCACGCTGACTGCTGGACCCCACCTCACCTCACTCTCTCTCACAGACAGCCAGGTCCCACGCTGCCAGTCTTCTCTCCTACCCACGCGACGACCGCGCCCTCACCTCGCTGCCATTTCTGGCATGAATTCAAATGCGTTAATTCGCCTCAATTGCTGGAGTAAACCCCTCTCCGACCATGCACACTTAAGCACCTCGCTCTCCTCCTCCTTTCCCCCCAGACACCGCTCCTTCTCGGCCACCAGGTTGTACGAATTGACCACTGCCAACCACCTGTTCCGACGAACCTCTCCGGCCAATTTCGGCATCGTCCGACCACCCCTCGTCTCCCAGTGCACGCGAGCCTGCTTCCCTTTCCCTGGTGCATCTCCCAGTGCCGCTCTCTTGGCTGCGCATGCACCAGAGCTTCGGCAAGGACATCACCCGAGCACCACCGTCGCATGCCACTCCTCCGGCGAACTCCCCAGGTAGCCTCCGTCCACCCCTGACCCTCTTGTTGATGCTCCTGTAACCGCCACGCTCGCCCGCGTCTGACTGTACCTTCCTCTTGCCTTCTGGTGACCTACAAGCTCGCCCTCGACGATGAGCAGAAGCACCTGACGCTGCCGCTAGCTCCGGCGAGCAATAGCCGCTTCTCCCGTGCGCCCCTCGAGTATCTGACCCCACCTTGAGCTTCACTGCAGACACACGAGCACGGTAAGCATATCCGCTCCTCCCCGCGTGATCTAAATCGCCGGCAACCTCTCTGGCAGAGCGCGCCGCCGCCACTTGCCGCCGCCAGCGCCGCCCGTCTTTGACCAGTTACTAGGAATCGTAGGATTTAGATCGATCGGCTATGATAGATAAACTAGACGAAGGGGTAAGTTTGGTTCTGTACCATGCGATGTACTTTAGATCTGACGGCTAGCATCTGTCGATCCAAACGAAACGGTACCGGCAAATAGAAAACAGCCACGTGGCCAGAGTCTGTCCTAAAATTAGAAATTTTGATCTATTAGATGCTAGATTTTGTAAAATCTATAACTTTTGATCCACACGTCCAAATTTGGCAAATTTTATATCAATGGAATCAGAAAGACAAACTCTATCCAACCATGCACTTTGTTTAATGAATTGCTTCTGGTAAAATGGTTGTTTTTGCAGAAACTTGTGTAGGCATAATTTGAATATAAATTCATTCTAATATTATTTTTGTGATAAAATCTTTGGCAAATGGATTTTTTTGAACCTACTGACCATATAAACCAACGTGTGGATTCAAAAAACATATTTTGTAGGGCAAAAGAATAAATCTTTATTTAGAACATTTCTAGTCAAATAAAAATGTTGTTTATATGTTAAAATACTTTTTGGAGAAAAATCTTTGGGAAATGATTTGGATTAAACTCTCTGACCCTAAACACAAAGTTTTATGATTTAAATATATATTTTTTGAACCCTATAAAAATTATTACTTTGCTAAAAGGCTTTTCAACAACATAAAATAATTATTTAGTATAAAAAAATGGTTTATAGATAAAACCTTTTGCAATGGTTTCAATACTAAACACTTGACCTTAAAACACTAACATTTGTGTTAAAAATTTATTTGGTAAACACTAGAAATATTCTTTGGATTTAAATCCTTTCTAGCAAAACAAAAATGATTTAAAGTGGCCATTTTCCACTAACTTAATATCAAATGACCTTGCCACTTTTATAAATGACCAATAGATATTTTATGATGTCCATAACCTATTAGAAACCGCTTTTAAAAATAAAACAATCTTTAGCATTCTTGCATGTATTGCTTTGTTTCTATTATTTTATGTGATGTTTGCTTGAATGGTAGATTGAATATTGCTTGCTTGATTGAATTGTAGTGGAAATTGAAGAGTGTGAATAATGCAAGATCAAGGAGTGAACTTATAATTCTCTACAAAAAAGGCAAGTGATGCTTCATACTTTGTCCCATTATTTTCACTATGCATTAGTGTTATTTCTAAGTAGGACTTGCATGGAATTTTTGCTAAGTATAAGCTATGCCATGGGAAATCCTAGTAGCTTAGCTAGTAGAAAACAAGGGTGGATTATATTCATGCTATGGAATATTTCTAAGTCAAGGATTTGTGTTTTGTTTAATAAAACAACTAAAGTGAATGAAACACCTGGGTGGAATGGAAAGAATGGTTTGTGTTGAGTGGTTATACAAGGCCCATTTCTATGGTTTACCTTGTGTATCTCACTTGTGGAATGCCACCCAGGAACAAAGAGATTTGAGATGTCAAATGTTGAGAAGCTTCAAGTGCAGCCACTTGGCATTATGGACTCTGCCTGGATCATATAGGTTGTAATAACTTACCCAAATGGACAGTTGGTGGTAGGGGATGATAGGTTGGAACGCGTCCATTCTGGTCTAAGGGAAGGCTTCTGAAAGATCTTGTCTTGGTGAAACCAAGTCTTGTGGGGAAAGTGCACCACCTCTGTAGAGTGTAAAATCTAAGTACTTAGCCATGTCCCTGGCAAAGGACAATTTGAGCATCAAGACATGGAAGCTATCAAGAATCTCGTCATCCCAATTTCTAAGTAAAAACTTGTGGTTGAACAAGGGTTGAAGGTTCACCAATTTCTATTGGTGGTTCCTTGGGTGTTTTTGACAAGCAAAAACTTAGTGTTTTCAAATGATAAGGAAAAACTATTTTGAGCAAATAAAGCCTAAGCTCCACTTAGAAAATGCATATAGATGATAGACTCCACTATACTACCATAATATCACTTGCCAATACAATTCAAATGTATTGACCCTTGTGGATGTAACTTATTATGTTGCACGTTTGTTTGATGATAGTGAAGTGTGTGTTGATTAGGATTACAAGTCTACAACCAACATGATTGCATGCGGCACTTTGAAGATGAAGGACCCCATGCTATAGTTATTTCTGCTGCATTGTAATGAGATAGCCAAATGAGCTATGTAAGATGTAGTGAATTATTTTATTCCTGGTTATAAAGTTGTATTATGACCTTTGTTTCTTGATATTACATCTTAACTGTGGATGCTAGCTATTGATCCAGGGACTAGCATTGTGAACACAGGGATATCTACCTTATTAAAGGTTGGGACCTCTACAGATGGTATCAGAGCACTGTGTTGCCTGTAGGATTTGTAACCCTAGGATTTGACAAAACCCTTAGAAAAATAGGAGTTGTATTTGTTCCAAAACTTATTTACAAACAATCTTCTAAACTCTTTCCTCAACCTTTTTGGTTTTAACTCTACATCTCTTCCTTTTCAAACTTGATAGACAAAGCCTCAACAAGAACAAAGACATCAACTTGAGCAAAGGACTTTACCAACTCAAATGACTTCAACTTCAACATCACCAAGGACTTCAACTTCAACATCAGCAAGGACTTCAACTTGGATATCACTAAGGACTACAAGTGAGACAAGAAATGTTACTCCAGACATGAAGACTAAGGAAACACAACTTAGAAGGAACCATCATCATCTTTGAAGTTTGGTGACCAAGATTCAAGAAATTCTCCAAGTATACAAAGATCTTGTTCATGAGGAATCAACTAAGAGGGATGGAATGATCTCAAGTGAACCATATAGTTGGACCACCATATTTAGATTAAATCAAATACACCAACTTATGTGGTGTAGCAAAAATATTTTGTTGCCTAAAAATGTGCTTGAAACTTGTTGTTTGAGTGGAATGATTGTTTGTGATTGCTTGCACATTGCTTGTGTGAATTGTGATGTGTGTGATTAGAATTATTTCCTTAGAAATATTTTGCCTATTCTAATCCCAATCCAACCAAAACAGATGACTACTCCAAGAAACTCCAACATCAAGAATGGTGACAACAACAACCAAGAGATGCACATGAGAGAACTCATAGTAACCCAAACCCAGTTGAACCAAGTGACAACTCAGTTTTTGACCAACAACAATGACTTAGACCCAACCATGCAAAGGTTTTTGGAAACCCAAACTCAATTGATGCAAAAGGTGACAAATCAAATGATCAACATGGGAGACAACCCTTCCCAAAGAGTTTGTGACAACAAGGATGTCAAGGATGATATTCTAGAAGGAACCCAAGCTTGCAATGTTTGTGGAGACAAGGATCACACTTCCAAAGAGCATGAAGATCAATGCCCCAATTGTGAAGAGAAACATCCAACTAATCAATGCCCCACATCTCAAGCTACTTGTTTCCTATGTGATGGAAATAATCATGTCCCTATCCAATGCCCCATCTATTCCATAGTTTAACAAAGGAAACAAGGTGGAGTGCATCAACAGATTGTAAACCCCCATGCGGGAACAACTTCTACCAAGAAGGATGAAGACAAAGGAAAATCTCAGCTTGCACCTGATAGGGGAATACCAATCGGGGTATACCCACGAAGAGGATTCGCCAGCTGGATCAAGCCGACTAAAACCTAGCCCCGAAGCGGTCGACTTCAATACGGGCGATCGGCGCATGTTGGACCCGCATTTAGTGGCACCGACTAGAGTCCCAAGACGGCGACTTCAATACAAAGCCCACCAAATACTTGTAAACCCTAAATGGCTGCATATATAAAGCCACTAGGGGCACCCCCACGGGGCATCATCTTCCACAATAGATTAGATCCAGTCTCCCTCCGCCTACGGCGGCTCCCTTGTAAACCAATCTATGATCATATACTGGATTGATAGCAGGACGTAGCGATCCTCCACCAAGGGGACGTGAACCTGGGTACATCGTGTGCCAATCTCGCTCCCGGATTCTCCTACGTCGCCGAGCTCGGCATGTGGGGTCTGGCCGGTCAGGCCGGTGTTCTGCGGCGAGATCCAATCTGCCCATCAACGAGTCGATCACCACCGGCCGCATGATCGCGATCAGCGAGATGCTCTAGATCTTGCCGAGCAGATACGTCCCGGCGGCACGACCCGTCACGCATAGCATGATCCTGCCGGTCGGCACAATAAGCCTCTTCGTCAGCCTCACCGACGTCATCATCTCGGAGGACTCGGCTCGCATCTACGACCGGCTCTCTGAGAGACAGGTCCGCACGATTCACCGCCTCGCCTCCGAGTACGACTCGGCCCATAGCAACGTGGTCAAAACCACCGTAGCAGCGGAAGACACGGCCCTCAACGAAGACGCCGATTCGGCGACCCCGGCGTCACTCGCCGGATCCATTGTCGCCGTGTCACCCGTGGGCTCCATCACCTAGGTCTCCAACGTCGGAGACTTCGAGGATCCCTCCATCATCGTGATCTTCGACTTCGACTCCGGTTCGGAGAACTCCGCTGACCGACGGAACCGGCCGCCACGCCGCGACCTACGTGGCGACTGGTGCCGACCCGCCGGAAGATCCATTCTCCACGCCGATCCCACCAAACACGACGGCAACGGAGGTCGAGGAACTCCGCCTGAAGCTGGCGGAAGCAGTCCGCAAGGAACAAGCCGAGCGCGAAAAATTTCGCCTCGAGCAGGTGACAGCGCAGGAGCTGACGCGCTACCACCAGCTCTGAATCAGGTCGCGCCTGAACCCCACCGTCCAGGGGCGCGCCCTGAATTTCGACAACAAGATCGACCCGGCCCGCGCGGCCGAGCGCGCGATCTACGAGAACGCGCCACCAGGAGGAAGCACTCGGCCCCCACCAGGTGCAACGGCCAATGGCTCCCGCCACCACCCAACCGCGCACCCCCCAGGGACCAGCCAAGGATCGTGGTCTCCTCACGGGAGCGAGACGTGAACGGCCTCCCTCTGTTCTCCACCCGAATGGACAACCTCGTCGCGGGCCGAGCAGTAGTCGACAACATCGCGGCCACTAGTGAAGGCGCCCTGCAGATCCAATATGCCAAGGCCCTGCTCGCCAAAGCGGTCGAGCAACAAAACGCAGTCGTCGACTCATAGGGTCGGATGTACTCGCGTTCATTGGGCAGCAGAGCGGCTTCAAGCGGCCGCCCCATGGCGGCGAACACCCTAAACTGCCCGCCACCCGAACCACTACAGCTCCAACACCGACCCACGAACCCGGCACTCTCCACCAACGACCCCCGGCCGGCGACCAACTTCGTCGCCGCCAACGGGCAACCCGTCGACGCCCGCACCCACATCATCAACAACCAGAGCTGGCGCGCACGCCAGCCCGATGACCTGGGGCATATCCTCACCAACCGCCGCGACGGTGAGCCGAGGGGATCGCTGAGCCGACTCGGGCCCCGGTGCTTCGGACCGATGATCCGAGGCGAGAGATACCCAGCGAACTTCAAAGCGCCGAAGGAAATAGAGAAGTACGACCCTTCCTACGATCCCTCCGTATGGCTGGATACCTACCTCATGGCGATGGGGATCACCGGCCACACCGATCTACTAGCCGCCCGCTACCTCCCCCTGATGATGGAGGGGGCGTGCAGGCAGTGGATTAACACTCTTCCCGTGGGGGAAGAGATGCGTGAGGCCTTTGTCAGGCACTTCGAGGGTTCATACACCCGCGCCACCACCATCGAGGACCTGGAACGATGCGTCCAGGGACCCCGCGAGTCGACCCGCAGCTGGGTCCAACGATGGCAAGATCTGTGGTACAACGCGGTCGGCATACACCCAGACACCGCGATCCACTGCTTCAAGACCTCGTGCCGCTACGAGCCCCTGGTCACCAAACTCAAACGAGCGTACCGCCCACTCGACAACATACCGTATCTTCTGGAGATCGCAAAAAGGTACGCGGAGGAAGACCCAAACCAAGAAACCGACGACGAGTCGGGAGGACACCGCCGCACGAGCGGCCACGACAACGGGAGCCGACCCGATCTACGCTAAAGCAACACTCGGCTCACCGGCAAGCGCCGCAGTGACGGGCGAGTCGACTTCGTCGCCAACGCTGGATACGCGCAGCGCCAACCCAAGAGCTTTCACCGCGACGGAGGACAACGCCGCGACGGTGGCAACTACAAGGCGAAGCCGAGGTTCGACCCCGCGGCCCTTCTTAACCAACCTTGTGTATTTCACAGTAGGGAAGGAAAGCCCACCATGCACACGACCGCTGACTGCCACTCTCTCAAGGAGATCGAGGAGGCACGGCGCGCGTGGGAAGACCCCGACAACAACCCGCCAAACGGCGGAAAATTCGGCAGCATCGCCGGCTCGCTCCACACCTTCACAGGCTTCAACACGAAGCGCGAGAAGAAGGTCATCGCCCGCGCCATCGCCGTCAACGCGGTGGCCCAGATAGAAATCCCCCAGTTCCTCAACTGGTCTGAGAAACCGATCACCTGGAGCCACGCGGACCACTCGCCACGGATCGAGTATCCGGTCCGGGTCGCCCTGGTGGTCAAGCCCAAGGTGGGAGACTACTTGCTCCCCAAAACATTGATGGACGGCGGCAGCTCCATCAACATCCTGTACCTAGACACCTTCAGGCGACTGCGGCTCCCACAGTCGATGATCGAGACGACCTACACCACATTCCACGGCATCGTCCCCGGTCGGAAGGCGTGCCGATCGGCAAGGTGACGCTGCCAGTCACCTTCGGCACACCGGCAAACTTCCGCACCGAGCGAATCGTCTTCGAGATGGTGCCTTTCGACAGCCCCTACCACTGCGTCCTGGGGCGCCAGGTGTTCGCCAAGTTCATCGCAGCACCCCACTACGCATACAACGCGATGAAGCTACCCGGGCCGTGCGGAGTCATCACCATCCACGGCGACCCCGACATGGTCGCCGACTGCGAGGCCAAAGGAGCTGAACTCGCTGACACCGTCATCACGGCAGAGGCCAACCACGCCGACGATCTCGCCAAGTACGCGAGCGGGTCAACAATGACGACCCCACCATACTCAAGAAGCCCAACTCGGAGGGCGGCAACCCCACCGCCTTCGAGGCAACGACGCACACCCGCACCGTCGAGCTTGTCCCAGGCGACTCCAGCCAGACGGTGACGATCGGGACGGGCATGAGCCCAGCATAGGAAGGCGCGCTCATCAAGTTCCTCCGTGAGAACAGGGACATCTTTGTGTGGAAGCCCTCTGACATGCCTGGTGTCTCGAGGGAACTCGCTGAGCACAAACTCAACGCCGACCCTAAAGTGCGACCTATCAAGCAGTCGCTGCGGCCCTTCAATGAAGAGCGCTGCCGAGCCATCGCCGAGGAGGTGCAGCATCTACTCGCTGCAGGGTTCATCCGGCCAATCAAGTACTCCAAGTGGCTGGCAAACCCAGTCCTGGTCGAGAAGAAAAACGGGACCTGGAGGATGTGTATCGATTACACAAACTTAAATAGCGCCTACCCGAAGGAGCAATTCGTCCTCCCGCGGATCGACCAAATCATCGATTCCACCGCGGGCTCGGAGTCGCTATGCTTCCTCGACGCCTACTCTGGGTACAACCAGATCAAAATGGCCGTCGAGGACGAAGAGAAGACCGCATTCATCACGCCATTCGGTGCCTTCTGCTACACCGCCATGACCTTCGCCCTCAAGAACGCCGGGGCGACCTACCAGCGGTGCATGCAGGAGTGCCTTGCGAGCCAAATTGGCTGCAATATCCACGTCTACATCGACAACGTGCTGGTGAAGTCCGCTCGCAAGAGCGACCTACTCGCTGACCTGGCGGAAACGTTCGCCAACCTGCGGAAGTACAAGATAAAGCTAAACCCAGGCAAATGCACCTTCGGTGTACCAGCTGGACAGCTACTGGGATACGTTGTCTCCAACCGCGGGATCAAAGCGAACCCCACGAAGATCGACACGATCGGTCGACTCGGCAAACCCGAGTGCCTGCGCGACGTCCAGAAGCTGGCCGGGCGAGTCGCGGCTCTCAGTCGCTTCATCCCCCGGTTGGGCGAAAAGGCGATGCCCCTCTACCGCCTAATGCGCAAGAACCCCACCTTCCAGTGGGACAAGGAGGCAGATGACGCGCTCCGTGACATAAAGACGGTGCTACTCGCAGCACCGCTACTCGCCGCACCCGTCAACAAGGAACCCATGCTGGTCTACGTCGCGGCTTCCGAACGCGTCGTCAGCGCCGTCATCGTCGCCGAACGACCAGAGGAAGGAAAGGAGCGCCCGGTGCAGCGACCCGTGTACTACATCAGCGAAGTCCTCACCGAGTCGTGCCAGCGCTACCTGCAATACGAGAAATTGGTATATGCAGTCTTCAGAGCAGAGCGGCGACTGCCGCACTACTTTCAGGAGCACCCGATAACGGTCGTCTCCTCAGCACCGTTGTAGGACATCATCCGCAACCGTGAGGCGACTGGGCGAGTTGCCAAGTGGGTCGTCGAGATCGGCATCCACAACATCAAGTACGAGCCGCGCAAGGCGATCAAGTCACAGGCTCTCGTAGACTTCATCGCCGACTGGGAGGAGGCCCAGCAGCCAGAGAAGCTGCCATACCTCCATTACTGGAGCTTACACTTCGACGGCTCCAAGAACACGGACGGTGCAGGAGCAGGGATTGTGCTAACCTCTCCAAAGGGCAACAATCTCCGCTACATCCTCTGCCTCGACTTCACCCCCTGCACCAACAACATGGCCGAGTACGAGGCGCTACTCAACGGCATGCGAGCTGCCAAGGAGATGAACGTCAACCGGCGCCTGCGCTGCTACAGAGACTCCGACCTCGTCGCCGAGCAAGTCGCTGACACTTGCGACACCGTCTCCCCCACCATGGCGGCATACCGCCAAGCAGTGGACAAGCTGGGTGGACACTTCACAGGCTACTCCGTCGAGTGGATTGACAGGCGGAAGAACGAGGAGGCCGACGCACTCTCTTGCATCGGCTCGGCTCGACTTCGCACCACCGCCGCGCCTTCCTCGACACCATCACTAAGCCTTCCGCCTCTCCCCAAGGGAGATCGACATCGAATCCGCAACCGAGGCAGCCCTGGTCGCACTAATCGCCGAGCCAAACGATCGACCGCACCATACATTGCCTACTTGAGGAGGCACCCCTGCCAGCGGATGAAACGGACGCCGGATGATAAGACGCCGCTGCAAATCTTCGTCATCATCAACGGCGAACTCCACAAGCGCAGCGTGACCGGCGGTTCAACGCTGCGCTCAACCTTCAAGGACGAAAATCCTCCAAGACATTCACTCCCGCGATCGCGGCCACCACGCCGGGCGCCGCTCTGGTCGCAAAGGCTATGCGACACGGCTTCTACTGGCCCACCGCACGCAGAGACGCCGAAATTGTCCAGCGGTGCGTTGGCTGCCATACGCCAACTGCACCCACGTAAGAAGCTCGGCCCTCAAGACAATCCCCATCACCTAGCCGTTCGCCGTATGGGGCATGGACATGGTAGGTCCCTTCAAGAAGGCCCCCTCCAGCTTCACCCACCTCCTAGTCGCAGTCGACAAATTCACAAAATGGGTGGAGGCCAAGCCAGTCCGCAAATGCGACGGGAAGACTGCCACCAAGTTCCTACGCGAGCTCATCAATCGCTACGGGTTCCCAAACAGCATCATCACGGATAACGGCACCAACTTCGCCAAAGGAGCCATGGCTGAGTTCTGCGAGGAACACCACATTCGACTCGACCTCGCCTCAGTCGCCCACCCGGAGTCCAACGGCTAGGCGGAACGCGCCAATCAGAGCATCCTCCATGGCCTGAAGCCACGGCTCCAAGTACCACTCGAGCACACCGCCGGGTGCTGGGTCGAGGAGCTACCCTCCGTCTTTTGGGGCATCCGCACCTCCGTTAACAGGTCGATAGGGTTTACACCCTTCTTCATGGTATACGGCACCGAGGCAGTCATGCCCACCGACCTCGAACACGACTCGCCAAGGGTGGTCAACTACACGGAGCCCGCAAACGAACTCGCACGACAAGACGGAGTCGACCAGCTCGACGAGGCACGCGACCTAGCTTGCTCCCGCACCGCCATCTACCAGCAAGGGCTCCGCCACTACCATAGCCGGCGAGTAAGGACTCGCACTTTCCAGGAAGGCGACCTGGTACTATGCGTCATTCAGGACAAAAGGGCATGGACAAGCTCTCCCCCCCTTGGGAGGGACCATTCGCCATCGGGCGAGTCCTAGGCAACGACGCCTATTACCTCACCGACGTCCGAGGAAACGGGAAGCTCGACGTCAAGCGGCCGTGGAATGTAAACCTTCTGCGGAAGTTCTACTCCGAGAACTCCATACATGTACTCTCCACCCACTATGAAATAAAACAGATCGGTTACCGCAAATTGTGTCTACTCTCCACGTCTTGTGCCACTCGCACTCGTAATAACAACGTTATGCTATTCGCAGAAGTCAACCTCTGGTAAAGCGACCGGCACGGCCTAGTCCGGTACGAGGGCACTAGGAAACCCCAGGCCTTGTAACGTCCACGAAAAACGCCAACTCGGAGCCCCATTGGAGTCGCCTAGCTCGACTGGCTTATCGAGCCAAGACAACTGCCCTCCTCACAAAATTAAGGTCCTCCGCATCCTCGACACAGCGACTCGAACGGCCAAATACCACGCTCGGGGACTAACGTCCACTCAAATACGAGCGACTAGGGAAAAACGCCCAGTATGAGAGCGTGCCCAGGACTCGCCATGCGACTGATCCTTCGGGTCAGGCAGGAGTGACGCGCTTACTTCAACGCGCTCAGTCCTCACCTACCCTGGAGCTGTGACTAGAACCACCAAGTACCACGCTCGGGGACTCGGCTACCCGACCTCGTTCGCGCATGGGAAAATGGTCAAGTAAAGAGCACCCATGGGAGTCGCCTTGCGACTGGCTCTCCGAGCCCTGGCGAGTCGACCATAATCCATTAAAAATTCGCAAACACATAACAAACGAGGTAAACCCCACAAAAAGGCGGACGCGCTCGGGGACTCGTTCAACCAAAATCCAAAATTGCAAAGCAAATAACGAAACAACGCGAATTTCCTTTATACCAGCACAATGTTATTCCAAAATACAAGGAAAGTTCAATAGCTATTTTTTACTAACGCCCCAGGGCACAAAGCTTCTACTCCGCAGGTCTTGACACCAACTCGCCGCCACCCCTGCGGTTCCGAATGAAGGGCATGTACGGGTTCGACGAGTATGTCGTCAACTCGCCTGCCATCGCTGCACGGAACGGCTGCTCGACCTTGAAGTCCAAATGCTTCGGCTCGGGATCGTTGGGGGCAAAAATCGTCTCCTGATAGGGGAGGAGGTCGCCCATCGCCCAAACGCGATCGGAATACACCGCGTCCCGGTCCGTAAGCTTCAGCACCTCGGCAATCTCCACAGAGCCCGTGGACGAGGGGTAGCCGCTCGTCACATCGTCAAGGTCGAAATCCTCCGAGAAATGAGCAAGCCCAAGGCTGAGCACCATCGCCGCCCCGCGCCGGAAGGCCGACCGCGTCATGAATTCGACGACCGACGGAGCTTTCTCCAGGTAGCGCCATACCTCGACGAGGTCGCTGGGAATCACCTCTGTGGGCGATATCTCCTGATGATATGCTCGAATGCAAGTCGCGGACAACACGGCCGAGTCGACCAGGGTGGTCACACACTGCCGCGCATCGTATGACTGCGCCTCCTCCGAGCTATCAATAATCCGGCCTATGGAACAGAAGCAGGCAGTGAGCACACAAATGACTTCACAACGCAGTTGTTGCAGGCAGAGGAAAGAGGAAGGAAAGTTTACCAATTAGCGGACGGCAGAGGCCCGTGATGAAGCTTTGAAGAGAGGATAAATTGTTCTGCAGCCCAGCAACGAGTGCGTCAGACACTTTCCGCTCTTCAGCGGAAGACGTAACAGCAGCTTTCGCTCGCCCCTCCGCTGAACTCACTTCCGTCCTCGCTTTCCTGAGCTCACGCTCCAGGTCAGCGACCCGCTTTTCGGCCACGCTTAAAGCAGACTGAGCCGTTGTCAAGTCACCCACCGGGACAAGGCCCCGGCGGACCTCCTCCGCCTCGGCTGCAATCGCTTGAAGTCCCTTGTTCGTCTCCTGGACGACAACGAGTTCCTTCTCCATGCGACACGTCGCTGCAAGCCGCTCGGCCGATTCGCGCTGCAGTCTCTGCGCACAAACTGCAACGTCAACAACAACGAAAATCCTAAGTGCCCACCCGCTGAAATTTGCGACTAGGCACTCGGGGAATGGACATTAAAAATCCTAAGTGCCCACCCGCTGAAATTCAGCGACGAGGCACTCGGCGACTGGAAACTGAAAATCCTAAGTGCCCACCCGCTGAAATTCAGCGACTAGGCACTCGGGGACTAGACGATATAAAAACATTAAGAATCCGACCACTGAAATTCAGTGGCCTGATCCTCGGGGACTGGACATACCTGGATGGCAGCGCCTGGCATGCCGTGAAGCTCCAGCGCATCCACAGACGCAAGCATGACCGGCGTATGGCCGCGACGCTGCTCGACCTCCGTCTCGGCGACCCCAGGCGTCCGGCTCGTTGGCGCCGTGCCACTCGCTGCGGCCGCCTTCGCCATGAAGCGAGGGAAAGTTGCTGCAGATGCCGCAGCGCCACTCGGAGCCGGCTCGGCCACGTCGGGAGAGGCAACAACCTCCTTGATCTTCGAGGCCACTTCCTCCGCGGTCAGAGGTTCGCTCGGAGCAACCGCCGTGTCATCAGAGACCATGACAACGTCGTCGCCTTTTGCCCTCTTGACACCTTCGGCGGGAGCAGCGACTTCGTCGGTCTTCCTCTTCCGCGAGGAGTCTACCTCGGTGACGACTGGCGGAACCTTGGCCACGGAAGGATGGCCGATCTTTTTAACACCAGTCCTGTGAAACAACGATATGAATAAGACTGTCCGACTACAACGAAAAACAGGCAGATGAACAATACTCACTTGGCGATTGGTATGAATCGCGGACCGGTGCGGATGCTAGCTGGCTTTTCCAACTCGGTCCCCAACCTCCGAGTGAGGCCCGTCTCGAACACATCGTGTGCCCAAGACACTGATGGCTTCTTTGAAGATGAGGCCGCGGCAGGAGCCTCCGCGATAATTGCTGCGGGAGCCTCCCTTGGAGGCGAGGCCCTTGCGGCTGGAGAATCTCCCAAACCAGCGATTGGGGTGAATGGAGGTGGTAACGATGCCAGTGGCACCTTGTCCATGGGGGCGGCAGCGTCCAGTGCCACGGTCGCGTGCGCCGCTGCGTCCTTAGCCGAGCTGGTGGCGTCGGAACTGGTCGTAGACCGGGGCATAGACATATGTTTCGCCGGCTTAGCCTTCTTCTTCGGCGGAGCCTTCGTCTCCTTCTTCTTCTTCTTCTTCGACGGCGTGGCCTCACGAAGTGAGGTGTGCTCGGGAAGCTCGTTTTCGTCATCGTCGTGAGGCTCGAGGCTTCTACTCGCTTCGAGTTCACGCTGGTGTTGCCCGCGGGTCTTGCGAACTGTTGGGGCGGCGACTCTCACAGGCTCTTCTTCATCGTCGTCGTCGTCATATCCTTCGTCGCTCCTCGCTTCGCCTTCGGCGGGCAACGACAAGCTCCCGTCCTGGATGGACGAGCTCGAGTTCTCGTCGTCTGCGGGTGGGAGCCACCCTTCCACCACTTGGAACAACTGTAATAAGCACAAGACAACGTCAGCACAACCGCGAATGCAACATCTACGGCTGTGAGTGGTGGCAAAATGACGGCTTACCGTCGGAGCTGGGCGCCTTGCAGTATAGGGGCGACCCCGACCTTCGCGTCCAGATACACCGCCTGGGTAACCTTCTTCAGGGCCAGGGTGTAGTCTTCAAGATGCCATTCGGCGAAGGAGGATTTCATCGGATCATCCTTACCCGTATACTCATACATGTAATGGTCGCAGCGGGCAAAGGGCACGAGTCGCCGCCTAATGCGCAAGAACCCCACCTTCCAGTGGGACAAGGAGGCAGATGACGCGCTCCGCGACATAAAGACGGTGCTACTCGCAGCACCCGTCAACAAGGAACCCATGCTGGTCTACGTCGCGGCTTCCGAACGCGTCGTCAGCGCCGTCATCGTCGCCGAACGACCAGAGGAAGGAAAGGAGCGCCCGGTGCAGCGACCCGTGTACTACATCAGCAAAGTCCTCACCGAGTCGCGCCAGCGCTACCCGCAATACGAGAAAATTGGTATACGCAGTCTTCAGAGCAGAGCGGCGACTGCCGCACTACTTTCAGGAGCACCCGATAACGGTCGTCTCCTCAGCACCGTTGTAGGACATCATCCGCAACCGTGAGGCGACTGGGCGAGTTGCCAAGTGGGCCGTCGAGATCGGCATCCACAACATCAAGTACGAGCCGCGCAAGGCGATCAAGTCACAGGCTCTCGTAGACTTCATCGCCGACTGGGAGGAGGCCCAGCAGCCAGAGAAGCTGCCATACCTCCATTACTGGAGCTTACACTTCGACGGCTCCAAGAACGCGGACGGTGCAGGAGCAGGGATTGTGCTAACCTGTCCAAAGGGCAACAAGCTCCGCTACATCCTCTGCCTCGACTTCACCCCCTACACCAACAACATGGCCGAGTACGAGGCGCTACTCCACGGCATGCGAGCTGCCAAGGAGATGAACGTCAACCGGTGCCTGCGCTGCTACAGAGACTCCGACCTCGTCGCCGAGCAAGTCGCTGACACCTGCGACGCCGTCTCCCCCACCATGGCGGCATACCGCCAAGCAGTGGACAAGCTGGGTGGACACTTCACAGGCTACTCCGTCGAGTGGATTGACAGGCGGAAGAACGAGGAGGCCGACGCACTCTCTCGCATCGGCTCGGCTCGACTCGCACCACCCGCCGGCGTCTTCCTCGACACCATCACCAAGCCTTTCGTCTCTCCCCCAAGGGAGATCGACATCGGAATCCCGCTGCAACCAGAGGCAGCCCTGGTCGCACTAATCGCCGAGCCAAACGACTGGACCGCACCATACATTGCCTACTTGGAGGGAGGCACCCTGCCAGCGGATGAAACGGACGCTCGGATGATAGCACGCCGCTGCAAATCCTTCGTCATCATCAACGGCGAACTCCACAAGCGCAGCGTGACCGGCGTGTTCCAACGCTGCGTTCAACCTGCTGAAGGACGCAAAATCCTCCAAGACATTCACTCCGCGATCGCGGCCTGCGCGGCGCCCGCTCTCTGGTCGCAAAGGCTATGCGACACGGCTTCTACTGGCCCACCGCACACGCAGACGCTGTCGAAATTGTCTAGCGGTGCGTCGGCTGCCAGAAATACGCCAACCAGACCCACGTGCCGAGCTCGGCCCTCAAGACAATCCCCATCACCTAGCCGTTCGCCGTATGGGGCATGGACATGGTAGGTCCCTTCAAGAAGGCCCCCTCCAGCTTCACCGACCTCCTAGTCGCAGTCGACAAATTCACAAAATGGGTGGAGGCCAAGCCAGTCCGCAAATGCGACGGGAAGACTGCCACCAAGTTCCTACGCGAGCTCATCAATCGCTACGGGTTCCCAAACAGCATCATCACGGATAACGGCACCAACTTCGCCAAAGGAGCCATGGCTGAGTTCTGCGAGGAACACCACATTCACTCGACTCGCCTCGCGCCCACCCGGAGTCCAACGGCTAGGCAGAACGCGCCAATCAGAGCATCCTCCATGGCCTGAAGCCACGGCTCCAAGTACCACTCGAGCACACTGCCGGGTGCTGGGTCGAGGAGCTACCCTCCGTCTTTTGGGGCATCCGCACCTCCGTTAACAGGTCGACAGGGTTTACACCCTTCTTCATGGTATACGGCACCGAGGCAGTCATGCCCACCGACCTCGAACACGACTCGCCAAGGGTGGTCAACTACACGGAGCCCGCAAACGAACTCGCACGACAAGACGGAGTCGACCAGCTCGACGAGGCACGCGACCTAGCATGCTCCCGCACCGCCATCTACCAGCAAGGGCTCCGCCACTACCATAGCCGGCGAGTAAGGACTCGCACTTTCCAGGAAGGCGACCTGGTACTACGCGTCATCCAGGACAAAAGGGCATGCACAAGCTCTCCCCCCTTGGGAGGGACCATTCGCCATCGGGCGAGTCCTAGGCAACGACACCTACTACCTCACCGACGTCTGAGGAAACGTGAAGCTCGACGTCAAGCGGCCGTGGAATGTAAACCTCCTGCGGAAGTTCTACTCCGAGAACTCCATACATGTACTCTCCACCCGCTATGAAATAAAACAGATCGGTTACCGCAAATTGTGTCTACTCTCCACGTCTTGTGCCACTCGCACTCGTAATAACAGCGTGATGCTATTGCCGAGGTCAACCTCTGGTAAAGCGACCGGCACGGCCTAGTCCGGTACGAGGGCACTGGGAAACCCCAGGCCTTGTAACGTCCACGAAAAACGCCAACTCGGAGCCCCATTGGAGTCGCCTAGCTCGACTGGCTTATCGAGCCAAGACAACTGCCCTCGCTCCTCACAGCGACCAAGGTCCTCCGCATCCTCGACACAGCGACTCGAACGGCCAAATACCACGCTCGGGGACTGACGTCCACTCAAATACGAGCGACTAGGGAAAAACGCCCAGTATGAGAGTGTGCCCAGGACTCGCCATGCGACTGATCATTCGGGTCAGGCAGGAGTGACGCGCTTACTTCAACGCGCTCAGTCCTCACCTACCCTGGAGCTGTGACTAGAACCACCAAGTACCACGCTCGGGGACTCAAGCACGACCTCGTCACAAGATGGGAAAATGGTCAAGTAAAGAGCACCCATGGGAGTCGCCTTGCGACTGGCTCTCCGAGCCCTGGCGAGTCGACCATAATCCATTAAAAATTCGCAAACACATAACAAACAAGGTAAACCCCACAAAAAGGCGGACGCGCTCGGGGACTCGTTCAACCAAAATCCAAAATCGCAAAGCAAATAACAAAACAACGCGAATTTCCTTTATAGCAGCACAATGTTATTCCAAAATACAAGGAAAGTTCAATAGCTATTTTTTACTAACGCCCCAGGGCACAAAGCTTCTACTCCGCAGGTCTTGACGCCAACTCGCCGCCACCCCTGCGGTTCCGAATGAAGGGCATGTACGGGTTCGACGAGTATGTCGTCAACTCGCCTGCCATCGCTGCACGGAACGGCTGCTCGACCTTGAAGTCCAAATGCTTCGGCTCGGGATCGTTGGGGGCGAAAATCGTCTCCTGATAGGGGAGGAGGTCGCCCATCGCCCAAACGCGATCGGAATACACCGCGTCCCGGTCCGTAAGCTTTAGCACCTCGGCAATCTCCACAGAGCCCGTGGACGAGGGGTAGCCGCTCGTCACATCGTCAAGGTCAAAATCCTCCGAGAAATGAGCAAGCCCAAGGCTGAGCACCGTCGCCGCCCCGCGCCGGAAGGCCGACGCCATGAATTGACGACCGACGAGCTTTCTCAGTAGCGCCATACCGACGAGGTCGCTGGAATCACCTCGTGGCGATATCTCCTGATGATATGCTCGAATGCAAGTCGCGGACAACACGGCCGAGTCGACCAGGGTGGTCACACACTGCCGCGCATCGTATGACTGCGCCTCCGCCGAGCTATCAATAATCCGGCCTATGGAACAGAAGCAGGCAGTGAGCACACAAATGACTTCACAACGCAGTTGTTGCAGGCAGAGGAAAGAGGAAGGAAAGTTTACCAATTAGCGGACGGCAGAGGCCCGTGATGAAGCTTTGAAGAGAGGATAAATTGTTCTGCAGCCCAGCAACGAGTGCGTCAGACACTTTCCGCTCTTCAGCGGCAGACGTAACAGCAGCTTTCGCTCGCCCCTCCGCTGAACTCACTTCCGTCCTCGCTTTCCTGAGCTCACGCTCCAGGTCAGCGACCCGCTTTTCAGCCACGCTTAAAGCAGACTGAGCCGTTGTCAAGTCACCCACCGGGACAAGGCCCCGGCGGACCTCCTCCGCCTCGGCTGCAATCGCTTGAAGTCCCTTGTTCGTCTCCTAGACGACAACGAGTTCCTTCTCCATGCGACACGTCGCTGCAAGCCGCTCGGCCGATTCGCGCTGCTGGCTCTGCGCACAAACTGCAACGTCAACAACAACGAAAATCCTAAGTGCCCACCCGCTGAAATTAGCGACTAGGCACTCGGGGAATGGACATTAAAAATCCTTAGTGCCCACCCGCTGAAATTCAGCGACGAGGCACTCGGCGACTGGAAATTGAAAATCCTAAGTGCCCACCCGCTGAAATTCAGCAACTAAGCACTCGGGGACTGGACGATATAAAAACATTAAGAATCCGACCACTGAAATTTAGTGGCCCGATCCTCGGGGACTAGACATACCTGGATGGCAGCGCCTGGCATGCCGTGAAGCTCCAGCGCATCCACAGACGCAAGCATGACCGGAGTATGGCCGCGACGCTGCTCGACCTACGTCTCGGTGACCCCAGGCGTCCAGCTCGTTGGCGCCGTGCCACTCGCTGCGGCCGCCTTCGCCATGAAGCGAGGGAAAGTTGGTGCAGATGCCGCAGCGCCACTCGGAGCCGGCTCGGCCACGTCGGGAGAGGCAACAGCCTCCTTGGTCTTCAAGGCCACTTCCGCCGCGGTCAGAGGTTCGCTCGGAGCAACCGCCGTGTCATCAGAGACCGTGACAACGTCGTCGCCTTTTGCCCTCTTGACACCTTCGGCGGGAGCAGCGACTTCATCGGTCTTCCTCTTCCGCGAGGAGTCCACCTCGGTGACGACCGGCGGAACCTTGGCCACGGAAGGATGGCCGATCTTTTTAACACCAGTCCTGTGAAACAACGATATGAATAAGACTGTCCGACTACAACGAAAAACAGGCAGATCAACAATACTCACTTGGCGACTGGTATGAATCGCGGACCGGTGCGTATGCTAGCTGGCTTTTCCAACTCGGTCCCCAACCTCCGAGTAAGGCCCGTCTCGAACACATCGTGTGCCCAAGACACTGATGGCTTCTTTGAAGATGAGGCCGCGGCAGGAGCCTCCGCGATAATTGCTGCGGGAGCCTCCCTTGGAGGCGAGGCCCTTGCGGCTGGAGAATCGCCCAAACCAGCGATTGGGGCGAATGGAGGTGGTAACGATGCCATAGGCACCTTGTCCATGGGGGCGGCAGCGTCCAGTGCCATGGTCGCGTGCGCATCTAAGCCCCAGCCGAGCGTCGGAACTGGTCGCAGATCGGGGCATAGACATATGTTTCGCCGGCTTCGCCTTCTTCTTCGGTGGAGCCTTCGTCTCCTTCTTCTTCTTCTTCCACGGCGTGGCCTCACGAAGTGAGGTGTGCTCGGGAAGCTTGTTGTCGTCATCGTCGTGAGGCTCGAGGCTTCTACTCGCTTCGAGTTCACGCTGGTGTTGCCCGCGGGTCTTGCGAACTGTTGGGGCGGCGACTCTCACGGGCTCTTCTTCATCGTCGTTGTCGTCATCTCCTTCGTCGCTCCTGGATTCGCCTTCGGCGGGCAACGACAAGCTCCCGTCCTGGACGGACGAGCTCGAGTTCTCGTCGTCTGCGGGTGGGAGCCACCCTTCCACCACTTGGAACAACTGTAATAAGCACAAGACAACGTCAGCACAACCGTGAATGCACCATCTGCGGCTGTGAGTGGTGGCGAAATGACGGCTTACCGTCGGAGCTGGGCGCCTTGCAGTATAGGGGGCGACCCTGACCTTCGCGTCCAGATACACCGCCTGGGTAACCTTCTTCAGGGCCAGGGTGTAGTCTTCAAGATGCCATTCGGCGAAGGAGGATTTCATCGGATCATCCTTACCCGTATGCTCATACATGTAATGGTCGCAGCGGGCAAAGGGCACGAGCCGCCGCCTAATGCGCAAGAACCCCACCTTCCAGTGGGACAAAGAGGCAGATGACGCGCTCCGCGACATAAAGACGGTGCTACTCGCAGCACCGCTACTCGCCGCACCCGTCAACAAGGAACCCATGCTGGTCTACGTCGCGGCTTCCGAACGCGTCGTCAGCGCCGTCATCGTCGCCGAACGACCAGAGGAAGGAAAGGAGCGCCCGGTGCAGCGACCCGTGTACTACATCAGCGAAGTCCTCACCGAGTCGCGCCAGCGCTACCCGCAACACGAGAAATTGGTATACGCAGTCTTCAGAGCAGAGCGGCGACTGCCGCACTACTTTCAGGAGCACCCGATAACGGTCGTCTCCTCAGCACCGTTGTAGGACATCATCCGCAACCGTGAGGCGACTGGGCGAGTTGCCAAGTGGGCCGTCGAGATCGGCATCCACAACATCAAGTACGAGCCGCGCAAGGCGATCAAGTCACAGGCTCTCGTAGACTTCATCGCCGACTGGGAGGAGGCCCAGCAGCCAGAGAAGCTGCCATACCTCCATTACTGGAGCTTATACTTCGACGGCTCCAAGAACACGGACGGTGCAGGAGCAGGGATTGTGCTAACCTCTCCAAAGGGCAACAAGCTCCGCTACGTCCTCTGCCTCGACTTCACCCCCTGCACCAACAACATGGCCGAGTACGAGGCGCTACTCCACGGCATGCGAGCTGCCAAGGAGATGAACGTCAACCGGCGCCTGCGCTGCTACAGAGACTCCGACCTCGTCGCCGAGCAAGTCGCTGACACCTGCGACGCCGTCTCTCCCACCATGGCGGCATACCGCCAAGTAGTGGACAAGCTGGGTGGACACTTCACAGGCTACTCCGTCGAGTGGATTGACAGGCGGAAGAACGAGGAGGCCGACGCACTCTCTCGCATCGGCTCGGCTCGACTTCGCCAAGACCGCCGGCGTCTTCCTCGACACCATCACCAAGCGTTTCGTCTCTCCCCCAAGGGAGATCGACATCGGAATCCCGCTGCAACCAGAGGCAGCCCTGGTCGCACTAATCGCCGAGCCAAACGACTGGACCGCACCATACATTGCCTACTTGGAGGGAGGCACCCTGCCAGCGGATGAAACGGACGCTCGGATGATAGCACGCCGCTTCAAATCCTTCGTCATCATCAACAGCGAACTCCACAAGCGCAGCGTGACCGGCGTGTTCCAACGCTGCGTTCAACCTGCTGAAGGACGCAAAATCCTCCAAGACATTCACTCCGGCGACTGCGGCCACCACGCCGGCGCCCGCTCTCTGGTCGCAAAGGCTATGCGACACGGCTTCTACTGGCCCACCGCACACGCAGACGCTGTCGAAATTGTCCAGCGGTGCGTCGGCTGCCAGAAATACGCCAACCAGACCCACGTGCCGAGCTCGGCCCTCAAGACAATCCCCATCACCTAGCCGTTCGCCGCATGGGGCATGGACATGGTAGGTCCCTTCAAGAAGGCCCCCTCCAGCTTCACCCACCTCCTAGTCGCAGTCGACAAATTCACAAAATGGGTGGAGGCCAAGCCAGTCCGCAAATGCGACGGGAAGACTGCCACCAAGTTCCTACGCGAGCTCATCAATCGCTACGGGTTCCCAAACAGCATCATCACGGATAACGGCACCAACTTCGCCAAAGGAGCCATGGCTGAGTTCTGCGAGGAACACCACATTCGACTCGACCTCGCCTCAGTCGCCCACCCGGAGTCCAACGGCTAGGCGGAACGCGCCAATCAGAGAATCCTCCATGGCCTGAAGCCACGGCTCCAAGTACCACTCGAGCACACCGCCAGGTGATGGGTCGAGGAGCTACCCTCCGTCTTTTGGGGCATCCGCACCTCCGTTAACAGGTCGACAGGGTTTACACCCTTCTTCATGGTATACGGCACCGAGGCAGTCATGCCCACCGACCTCGAACACGACTCTCCAAGGGTGGTCAACTACACGGAGCCCGCAAACGAACTCGCACGACAAGACGGAGTCGACCAGCTCGACGAGGCACGCAACCTAGCTTGCTCCCGCACCGCCATCTACCAGCAAGGGCTCCGCCACTACCATAGCCGGCGAGTAAGGAATCGCACTTTCCAGGAAGGCGACCTGGTACTACGCGTCATCCAGGACAAAAGGGCATGCACAAGCTCTCCCCCCTTGGGAGGGACCATTCGCCATCGGGCGAGTCCTAGGCAACGACGCCTACTACCTCACCGACGTCCGAGGAAACGGGAAGCTCGACGTCAAGCGGCCGTGGAATGTAAACCTCCTGCGGAAGTTCTACTCCGAGAACTCCATACATGTACTCTCCACCCGCTATGAAATAAAACAGATCGGTTACCGCAAATTGTGTCTACTCTCCACGTCTTGTGCCACTCGCACTCGTAATAACAGCGTTATGCTATTCGCAGAAGTCAACCTCTGGTAAAGCGACCGGCACGGCCTAGTCCGGTACGAGGGCACTGGGAAACCCCAGGCCTTGTAACGTCCACGAAAAACGCCAACTCGGAGCCCCATTGGAGTCGCCTAGCTCGACTGGCTTATCGAGCCAAGACAATCGCCTCGCTCCTCACAGCGACCAAGGTCCTCGCATCCTCGACATACACGAACGGCCAAATACCACGCTCGGACCGACGTCCCATGAAATACGAAGCGACTAGGAAAACGCCCAAGATGAGAGCGCGTTTAGGACTCGCCATGCGATCGATCCTTCGGTCAGGCAGAGGTGTACTTCAACGCTGGCTCCTCACTCACCTCGACAGGCTGTGACTAGAACCACCAAGTACCACGCCGGGGACTCGCTGCTACCGCATCGAAGATGGAAAATGGTCAAGTAAAGAGCACCCATGGAGTCGCCTTGCATCGGCTCTCCGAAATGGCGAGTCGACCATAATCCATTAAAAATTCGCAAACACATAACAAACGAGGTAAACCCCACAAAAAGGCGGACGCGCTCGGGGACTCGTTCAACCAAAATCCAAAATCGCAAAGCAAATAACGAAACAACACGAATTTCCTTTATAGCAGCACAATGTTATTCCAAAATACAAGGAAAGTTCAATAGCTATTTTTTACTAACGCCCCAGGGCACAAAGCTTCTACTCCGCAGGTCTTGACGCCAACTCGCCGCCACCCCTGCGGTTCTGAATGAAGGGCATGTACGGGTTCGACGAGTATGTCGTCAACTCGCCTTCCATCGCTACACGGAATGGCTGCTCGACCTTGAAGTCCAAATGCTTCGGCTCGGGATCGTTGGGGCCGAAAATCGTCTCCTGATAGGGGAGGAGGTCGCCCATCGCCCAAACGCGATCGGAATACACCGCGTCCCGGTCCGTAAGCTTCAGCACCTCGGCAATCTCCACAGAGCCCGTGGACAAGGGGTAGCCGCTCGTCACATCGTCAAGGTCGAAATCCTCCGAGAAATGAGCAAGCCCAAGGCTGAGCACCGTCGCCGCCCCGCGCCGGAAGGCCGACCGCGTCATGAATTCGACGACCGACGGAGCTTTCTCCAGGTAGCGCCATACCTCGACGAGGTCGCTGGGAATCACCTTTGTGGGCGATATCTCCTAATGATATGCTCGAATGCAAGTCGCGGACAACACGGCCGAGTCGACCAGGGTGGTCACACACTGTCGCGCATCGTATGACTGCGCCTCCTCCGAGCTATCAATAATCCGGCCTATGGAACAGAAGCAGGCAGTGAGCACACAAATGACTTCACAACGCAGTTGTTGCAGGCAGAGGAAAGAGGAAGGAAAGTTTACCAATTAGCGGACGGCAGAGGCCCGTGATGAAGCTTTGAAGAGAGGATAAATTGTTCTGCAGCCCAGCAACGAGTGCGTCAGACACTTTCCGCTCTTCAGCGGCAGACGTAACAGCAGCTTTCGCTCGCCCCTCCGCTGAACTCATTTCCGTCCTCTCTTTCCTGAGCTCACGCTCCAGGTCAGCGACCCGCTTTTCGGCCACGCTTAAAGCAGACTGAGCCGTTGTCAAGTCACCCACCGGGACAAGGCCCCGGCGGACCTCCTCCGCCTCGGCTGCAATCGCTTGAAGTCCCTTGTTCGTCTCCTGGACGACAACGAGTTCCTTCTCCATGCGACACGTCGCTGCAAGCCGCTCGGCCGATTCGCGCTGCAGGCTCTGCGCACAAACTGCAACGTCAACAACAACAAAAATCCTAAGTGCCCACCCACTGAAATTAGCGACTAGGCACTCGGGGAATGGACATTAAAAATCCTAAGTGCCCACCCGCTGAAATTCAGCGACGAGGCACTCGGCGACTGGAAATTGAAAATCCTAAGTGCCCACCCGCTGAAATTCAGCGACTAGGCACTCGGGGACTGGACGATATAAAAACATTAAGAATCCGACCACTGAAATTCAGTGGCCCAATCCTCGGGGACTGGACATACCTGGATGGCAGCGCCTGGCATGCCGTGAAGCTCCAGCGCATCCACAGACGCAAGCATGACCGGAGTATGGCCGCGACGCTGCTCGACCTCCGTCTCGGCGACCCCAGGCGTCCGGCTCGTTGGCGCCGTGCCACTCGCTGCGGCCGCCTTCGCCATGAAGCGAGGGAAAGTTGCTGCAGATGCCGCAGCGCCACTCGGAGCCGGCTCGGCCACGTCGGGAGAGGAAACAGCCTCCTTGGTCTTCGAGGCCACTTCCGCCGCGGTCAGAGGTTCGCTCGGAGCAACCGCCGTGTCATCAGAGACCGTGACAACGTCGTCGCCTTTTGCCCTCTTGACACCTTCGGTGGGAGCAGCGACTTCATCGGTCTTCCTCTTCCGCGAGGAGTCCACCTATGTGACGACCGGCGGAACCTTGGCCACGGAAGGATGGCCGATCTTTTTAACACCAGTCCTGTGAAACAACGATATGAATAAGACTGTCCGACTACAACGAAAAACAGGCAGATGAATAATACTCTATTGGCGACTGGTATGAATCGCGGACCGGTGCGGATGCTAGCTAGCTTTTCCAACTCGGCCCCCAACCTCCGAGTGAGGCCCGTCTCGAACACATCGTGTGCCCAAGACACTGATGGCTTCTTTGAAGATGAGGCCGCGGCAGGAGCCTCCGCGATAATTGCTGCGGGAGCCTCCCTTGGAGGCGAGGCCCTTGCGGCTGGAGAATCGCCCAAACCAGCGATTGGGGTGAATGGAGGTGGTAACGATGCCAGAGGCACCTTGTCCATGGGGGCGGCAGCGTCCAGTGCCACGGTCGCGTGCGCCGCTGCGTCCTTAGCCGAGCTGGTGGCGTCGGAACTGGTCACAGATCGGGGCATAGACATATGTTTCGCCGGCTTCGCCTTCTTCTTCGGTGGAGCCTTCGTCTGCTTCTTCTTCTTCTTCTTCGACGGCGTGGCCTCACGAAGTGAGGTGTGCTCGGGAAGCTCGTTGTCGTCATCATCGTGAGGCTCGAGGCTTCTACTCGCTTCGAGTTCACGCTGGTGTTGCCCGCGGGTCTTGCAAACTGTTGGGGCGGCGACTCTCACGGGCTCTTCTTCATCGTCGTCATCGTCATCTCCTTCGTCGCTCCTGGCTTCGCCTTCGGCGGGCAACGACAAGCTCCCGTCCTGGACGGACGAGATCGAGTTCTCGTCGTCTGCGGGTGGGAGCCACCCTTCCACCACTTGGAACAACTGTAATAAGAACAAGACAACGTCAGCACAACCGCGAATGCACCATCTGCGGCTGTGAGTGGTGGCGAAATGATGGCTTACCGTCGGAGCTGGGCGCCTTGCAGTATAGGGGGCGACCCCGACCTTCGTGTCCAGATACACCACCTGGGTAATCTTCTTCAGGGCCAGGGTGTAGTCTTCAAGATGCCATTCGGCGAAGGAGGATTTCATCGGATCATCCTTACCCGTATACTCATACATGTAATGGTCGCAGCGGGCAAAGGGCACGAGCCGCCACCCGAACCAGCAGTTGTATAGGTTGATGGTCTGGAGGCCCTTCTTCTTCAGGCCGCGGATGGTCTGCAACATTTCATCGACAACCATCTGCTGATCCAGCGGGAGCTTGCCGACCTGGAGCCGACGCGGTTCGAGCCGGTCGGCGGAGTACCCTGGAAGCGCCACTTCGCAGTCTGGAGTTGACTCGGTGACGTAGAACCAGGACTTCTTCCTTTCATTCGCCGCCTTGGCGGGCAGCATCAGGTCGAAGAAGGACGCCTTGGACTTCAGCTGGAATGTCAGGCCACCCGCGGCTAGCATCGGGCCGCCTGACTCTTCGCGGTTGATTCTCCCATGGAACAGATCTTGCCACAGGGGGAAGTATGGCCTACAACCTAGATAGCACTCGTAGAATGCCATGAAGATGGCGAGCTGCTCGATACTATGCAGACCTAGATCCGATGGCTGGATCTCGTAGTAGGCGCAGAAACGCCGGAAGAACAGGGAAGTGGGAAAGCCTAGCCCCCGCTCCAGGTGGCTGGTGAAGCAGATGAATTCTCCCTCGCGCGGGTCCGGAGTCACTTCTCCGGCCGCGTGGATGCGCCATCTACCGGCGCGCAGGATCCCGGCCTCCTCGAAGGATGCCAGTAGCGCCCTGGTACACTTGGATCTGCCCCATGGTTCGGTGGAGGGGGCCATCGGTTGGAAATTCGCGGAGGTCGGGGCTCTCTGGATTGGTTGGATCGCTATGCAGAGTGGGAAATGGAGACGAGCGAGATAGGAGGAAGAACAAAGAAGTGTTTCCCCGTTCGCCTATCATTCTCCTTATATAGCGGTTGCTACCCGCCAGTTTCGGGAGTCGTTACTACATGGTAATTACGCCGAAGTTACCGTTGGATTACCCCAACGGCTAGTTTGACCCCAACTGTCCAACTTTCATCCATTCGACTCATCGCTCCATGCGACTCGACAATTCGCCGACCCGATCATTAAAACAGTGGCTGAGTATTCGCCAACCCATTCGCCGAGCTGCGACGCGATTGGTCGCCGTTATTGCGACTAGAATGACTAGTTTTTCCTTTATTCAGGAGTCTGCTGCCGATTCGACTGGACGTTCGCATTGGACCCACATACTCCGACTGCCAGCGAACGCCTGCAACAAATCAACGACGGCTGAGGGGACTACTGATGGGGATATGCCTACCGGGGTATACCCAGCAGGACGTTTCCTACTGGCCCAGGCGCCAGCGAGTGGGCCTGCAGGACGGCGACTGGATCAAGATTTGGCGTGGACTCAAGCGACTGGAAGCTAAATGCCCAGAAGCATAGATAGGGCCAGTCGGACTAGGTCGTAGAGTCACCGAATCCTTAACTAATTCGGTTGAGATCTGTAAACCCTAGGGAGGTGAGTCTATATAAACCTCCCTAGAGGACGCATAGAGGATACGTTCCACCATACACCCTGGCGACTCGCCGCCTAGCCGTCGAGCTCGCCCCATTGTACTCTCACCATAATACAATATAGCAGGAGTAGGTCTTTACCCTCCGGGGGGCGAACCTAGGTAAACCCTTGTGTCTCATCCCTCACTCCTGCCGCAGATGGCTGGCAGCCCTTGCCCCATGTTCTACTACTCGCTGCCGATTGCAGCATCTGCCGTGACCATTCCCACGACAGCACATCCATGCAATATGACTCAATTTGATGGACAAAAGAGGAAACATATGTATTATCCAAGGAAAATATTAAGGAGACCAGGAGACTTTCCCACCTTTGAGGTGAGATATGAAGAGCATGAACTAGAATAACTCCTAGCTTTGGACAAACCCAAGAAGAAGAAGGACAAAAGTCAAGTGCAGTGTTGCCATTGCAAAGAGATGGGACACTATGCCAATGAATGTCCAGATAAGAAGAAAAAGTATAAGGAAATTAGCCAAGTTTGGTGCAACAACTACAAAGAGCTAGGACATTATGTGTCAACTTGTCCACAGAAGATACGTGAAGAACTCAATCTTGTCACATGTTACAATTGTGGTGATCAAGGATATTATGCAAGCAATTGTCCAGAAAAGATGAAGCACAAGATAAACAAGCCTATGAAGGATCTCAGCCTTGTCACATGTTTCAAGTGTGGAAACAAAGGACACTATGCAGATGTTTGCCCAGAGAAGTTTCATCAGGACTCCAAGCAAGACAGAAAGTAATCTAGTGAAAAAAAATTAAGGCTGGTAGTACCCTAGTTTCCTTCAGCCAACTTGTAACCCCTATCTTTCCCAAATCTCGGGACGAGATTTCTTTTAAGGGTGGTAGCCTGTCACATCCCAAAATTTTCCAAATTTTGAAATGTGAAAAATAAATAAACAAAATAAATAATTGTTGAAATTTAGAGTGAAAAGAAACTTTTTGTTTCTAAATGGAAACTTAAAATCTCTTCTTGAACAAACTTTGGTTAATGTTTGAATCCAACTAAATTCAAATCAAATGAAATGCACTCTTCATAAATGCATCTTGAAATTTAAACACTTGGAAAATAAAATATAAACCCTAAAAACCCTAATGGGAGATTTCCAAGATATCTCTAAGACCATGGTTTGATCCATATAAAAATTTGTCAACAAACATTTGCAAATGACCAAGAATGACAAATAGAAATATTATAAAACCATATGAATTGGTTTCACTTAATTTGGAGCCATAGATAAAATCTTATGAATTTAATAAGACAAGGAAATTGAATTTCCAAAGCTAATAAAGCACCTATCTAGAAATCCATACCAAATGGTGAGCAAATAATCCTAAAGACATTTAAAAGGATGAACAAATATTAAAATAAGATTTTTCAAATTGGAATCACCAAGTTTTGGTCTTTAAATAAAAAGATATGGTTTTTAAAAGACAAAGGGAGTAATAATAAATAAGGACTATTTGATTAGAGCCAAATAAAACTTGGCCAAGACCATAAACAAATGTAATAATCATAATCCAAGTTCAAATGAGATAAATGGATAAATAATATTGAAATAAAATAATATGGCCTTAACCAAATTCTATTCCATTGGATTAGGACAAATTCCCTAATAAGAATGATAAATTAAATCATGGGAAAATAGAATTTGGAATTTACCCAAGTGGAATAAAAGTTATTTAATTAACTTGAATGAGATCAAAGAAATCTTCTAAATAAAATTTATGGAATTAAAACCAAATTTGATTTCATTGGAATAAAGACAAATACCCAATTTAAATGATTAATAAATCATATTAAAAAAATATTCCAAATAATTCAAAGTGAATTATTTGACACCCTAATAAATAAATAAAACCTACTGAAAAGATTTGGAAAAATTTAGATTTCAAATGGAGTTTGAAAACAATAATAAATCTTATTTGAATTAATGCAAGGGCCTATTATTAATATACACTAAAAAGAATAAAATATTGTTCTAAATTTGACTTTAGAATATATTAATCAACAATATTGGATTTTACACAAAGTTTGGTAGTAGTTTGAATTCAAATGGGTATTTTAAATGATTAAACAAAATCAAAACAGAATAATAGAAATGGAAAAAGAAAAGTTTCTGTATAATAAAAAATGAAACAAAGCCAACCCAGCCAGCAAGGCCCAACTAACCCAGCAGCCCACTCCCACTCACTCTCCCCGAACCGTTTTCTCTTACTAGCAGTTGAACCCACTCAGCCGCTGACTGCTGGACCCCTCCTCACCTCACTCTCTCTCACAGACAGCCAGGTCCCACGCTGCCAGTCTTCTCTCCTACCCACGCAACGACCGCGCCCTCACCTCGCTGTCGTTTCTGGCCTGAATTCAAACGTGTTAATTCGCCTCAATTGCTGGAGTAAACCCCACTCCGACCATGCACACTTAAGTGCCTCACTCTCCTCCTCCTTTCCCCCCAGACACCGCTCCTTCTCGGCCACCAGGCTATACCAATTGATCACTGCCAACCACCTGTACCGACGAACCTCTCCGGCCAATTCCGGCGCCGTCCGACCACCCCTCGCCTCCTAGTGCACGCGAGCCTGCTTCCCTTTCCCTGGTGCATCTCCCGGTGCCGCTCTCTTCGCCGCGCATGCACCAGAGCTTCGGCAAGGACATCACCCGAGCGCCATCGTCGCCTGCCACTCCTCTGGCAAACTCCCCAGGTAGCCTCGGTCCACCCCTGACCCTCTCATTGATGCTCCTGTAACCGCCACGCTCGCCCGCTTCTGACTGTACCTTCCTCTTGCCTTCTGGTGACCTACAAGCTCGCCCTCGACGATGAGCAGAAGCACCCGACGCCGCTGCTAGCTCCGGCGAGCAATATCCGCTTCTCCCATGCGCCCCTCGAGTATCTCACCCCACCTTGAGCTTCACTGTAGACACACGAGCACGGTAAGCATCTCCTCTCCTCCCCGCGTGATCTAAATCACTGGCAACCTCTCTGGCAGAGCGTGCCGCCGCCACATGCTGCCGCCAGCGCCGCCCGTCTTTGACCAGTTGCTAGGAACCGTAGGATTTAGATCGATCAGCTATGATAGATCCACAAGACGAAGGGGTAAGTTTGGTTCTGTACCGTGCGATGTACTTTAGATCTGACGGCTAGCATCTGTCGATCCACACGAAACGGTATCGGCAAATAGAAAACAGCCACGTTGCCAGAGTCTGTTCTAAATTAGAAATTTTGATCTATTAGATGCTAGATTTTGTAAAATCTATAACTTTTCATCCACACATCCAAATTTGGAAAATTTTATATCAATGGAATCAGCAAGACAAACTCTATCCAACCATGCTCTTTGTTTAATTAATTGCTTCTGGTAAAATGGTTGGTTTTTCAGAAACTTGTGTAGGCATAATTTGAATATAAAATTCATTTTAATATTATTTTTGTGATAAAATATTTGGCAAATGGATTGTTTTGAACCTACTGACCATATAAACCAACTTGTGGGTTCAAAAACATATTTTGTAGGGCAAAAGAATAAATCTTTGATTTAGAAGATTTCTAGTCAAATAAAAATGTTGTTTATATGTTAAAATACTTTTTGGAGAAAAATCTTTGGGAAATGATTTGGACTAAACTCTCTGACCCGAACCACAAAGTTTTATGATTTAAAAATATATTTTGTGAACCCTATAAAAATTATTAGTTTGCTAAAGGCATTTTCAACAACATAAAATATTGTTTTGGTATAAAAAAATTGTTTATAGATAAAACCTTTTGCAATGGTTTCAATACTAAACACTTGACCTTAAAACACTAACATTTGTGTTAAAAATATATTTGGTAAACACTAGAAATATTCTTTGGATTTAAATCCTTTCTAGCAAAACAAAAATGATTTAAGGTGGCCATTTTCCACTAACTTAATATCAAATGACCTTGCCACTTTTATAAATGACCAATAGATATTTTATGATGTCCATAACCTATTAGAAACCAATTTTCAAAATAAAACAATCTTTAGCATGCTTGCATGCATTGCTTTGTTTCTATTATTTTATGTGATGTTTGCTTGAATGGTAGAATGAATATTGCTTGCTTGATTGAATTGTAGTGGAAATTGAAGAGTTTGAATATTGAAAGATCAAGGATTGAACTTATAATTCTCTACCAAAAAGGCAAGTGATGCTTCATACTTTGTCCCATTATTTTCACTATGCATTAGTGTTATTTCTAAGTAGGACTTGCATGGAATTTTTGCTAAGTATAAACTATGCCATGGGAAATCCTAGTAGATGAAACCTTAGTAGAATTTTCCTAAGTTAAGATTCCTACTACTATCATGCTTAGCTTAGCTAGTAGAAAACAAGGGTGGATTATATTCATGCTATGGAATATTTCTACGTCAAGGATTTGTGTTTTGTTTAATAAAACAACTAAAGTGAATGAAACACCTGGGTGGAATGGAAAGAATGGTTTGTGTTGAGTGGTTACACAAGGCCCATTTCTATGGTTTACCTTGTGTATCTCACTTGTGGAATGCCACCCAGGAACAAAGAGATTTGAGATGTCAAATTTTGAGAAGCTTCAAGTGCAGCCACTTGGCATTATGGGCTCTGCCTGGATCATATAGGTTGCAATAACTTAGCCAAATGGACAGTTGGTGGTAGGGGATGATAGGTTGGAACGCGTCCATTCTGGTCTAAGGGAAGGCTTCTGAAAGATCTTGTCTTGGTGCAACCAAGTCTTGTGGGGAAGTGTACCACCTCTGCAGAGTGTAAAATCTAAGTACTTAGCCATGTCCCTGGTAAAGGACAATTTGAGCATCAAGACATGGAAGTTATCAAGAATCTCCTCATCCCAATTTCTAAGTAAAAATTTGTGGTTGAACAAGGGTTGAAGGTTCACCAATTTCTATTGGTGGTTCCTTGGGTGTTTTTGACAAGCAAAAACTTAGTGTTTTCAAATGATAAGGAAAAACTATTTTGAGCAAAGCAAGCCTAAGCTCCACTTAGCCAAATGCATATAGATGATAGACTCCACTATACTACCATAATATCACTTGCCAATACAATTTAAATGTATTGTCCCTTGTGGCTGTAACTTATTATGTTGCAGGTTTGTTTGATGATAGTGAAGTGTGTGTTTATTAGGATTACAACTCTACAAGCAACATGATTGCCTGTGGAACTTTAAAGATGAAGGACCCCATGCTATAGTTATTTCTACTGCATTGTAATGAGATAGCCAAATGAGCTATGTAAGATGTAATGAATTATTTTATTCCTAGTTATAAAGTTGTATTATGACCTTTGTTTCTTGATATTACATCTTAATTGTGGATGCTAGCTATTGATCCAGGGACTAGCATTATAAACACAGGGATCTCTACCTTATTAAAGGTTGGGACCTCTATAGACCTATGCCGATGTATGACACTCGGAGCACCGGTTCAATTTGTTGTAATTACTCACCTAAATGCGAAATTTCTTCCCTGAATGGATTCCCCATTGAATTTCAATAACTTTCATGTTTAACTCGACAAGAAACGATCAATAGAATTGATGGGGGAGGAGGAGAAGATTTACAACCATCAATGGAGTTTCTATAATGTGTATGTGATGGTTGAAGACGACCAGGTCGATCGATCAGTGTTGATGGGCCACCAAATGCGGTCCAAGAAGAAAATGAAGTAGTAAAAAAACAAGGGAGTTCGCTGGCTGGGCCTTGGGCTGCTGTTTCTCTTTTTTTTCCTTCTACATTTCTTCTTTTCTTTTTCTGTTTTATTTTCTAGTTTCCAATTTTTTTATTCAATTTGATTCAAATTTGTATCAATCCTTTTCAGAAAATTTATATAAAATATAAGTTAACAGTTTACTCCAATTAGAATATTTGTAATATTCTTTTTAATAAAGTATAATTCATTTAAAAAAAAATTAAACTTGGTATGTACGCCTAGTTTCATTATTTTCTATTCTCTTTTCTTATAAAAGCCATATCTTTTGACTTAGGACTCAAAAAAGATTCAAACCAATTTCTTTAGCTTTATAATTTTATTATTTACCATAATCACTCATTTAAGAATACTTTTATTTTATTTTAGTCATTGCCTTAACTTTACTTTATTTTTCATCCTATATTTTTATAAATTTCATATTATTTTATCTTGAGCTTCAAATAGAGTCAAACTAATTACTGTGGCTTTATAATTTTGCCCTTTATCTGTTTAGCTCACTTAGGAATCCTTTTGTATATTTTAAATATGGAATATATGCAAAGTCTCATGTTGTTAAGTGGTCATTTCAACTTTGAGAATAATGTTTTTCTTTTCTCTTAGTTTTAAAATGCAACCATGCATGCTTCATGATTTTGAGGTTTTGAAAACATGCATACAACTTCACAAACAAAATTGTTTTATTTAAATTTTGTCTTGAAGGATTTATATTAAATAGTCAAAAAGTTTTTGTTCCCTCTGAATTTCCAAGACTTAGTTTTTGGGATGTGACAGACTAAGTTTTTTCCACATTTCAAAATTTGCAAAATTTTGGGATGTGACAGACTACCACCCTTAAAAGGAATCTTGTCCCGAGATTCGAGAAGGCTAGAAATAATAGGTTGGGTTTTAGAATAACTTGGGTGCTACCACCCTTAAAAGGAAATTTTGTAGGGTTTCATTTGTGCTTTTGCAGCCATCGGTTGTTGCATCTCATTGACATTGTTGTTGTTGTTGGTGGTGGTGGTGTGTCTCGGAGGCATCTGTTGGTTTAATAGGGATAAGTAATGATAGATAGATCTAGAGAAGTTCTAAAACACAACCCAAAACAAACAAGTTCAATCAAACAATCAACAAGCAAATAATCACTTAACAACTTATGAGTTTAACTCACGAGTCGAAGAAAACAACAAGTTTTCTTGAAACAATCAACCTAGTATAGTCATACCACATAGGTCGGTATGATCCATACACGAACACGATACGAAAGTCTTAAATAATTGGTAGGAAATTTAATGTCTCTTCGGTCACACTATGATAACATCAGTGGGAGCTCTGTTTTGAGTTTGGCAATCATTGGTGAAGTGTCATGTCTACCGGCAGATGGCAAAACACTTTCGTCATGTCTCGGGTCCTTTTCCTTGAAGTGTTGTTGTGGTTGTCTTGAAGTTCCTTCTCTACACATTCATTAATATTGTGTCCTTTCTTCTTGCATTTGGAGCAGGTGATATGGCTAAGTTTTTCTTTTATCTTTTTGAGAGCTTGATACATTCCATCCTTGACTTGTTCTTTCACTTGTTGCACTATGAAGTCGAGATGGCACTTGGCAGGAATGTGGTTGGTTCCTTCACCTAGGAAACAAGTGACTTGAGATATGGGGCATTTTTCAACTGGATAGTTGTCATCACAAAAGGGGCATTGATCTTGATGTTCCTTAGAGGTGTGGCCTACTTATCCACATATTTTGCAAGCTCGAGGACCTGTCGCAACTTCTATCTTGAACGTCTTGTTAACATGATCCATCTTCAAGGTCCTTTGAGAAAGCAAAAGGCTGGTTTTCTACATGTTCGAAGGAGAAGAGATTCAACAAAGAATGATCAAGGTATACGAGAAAATCCTAAGTATAAAATTATAAGTTCATTCCTAACAAGGGTATTTATCCAAATCCTAGGGTTACGATCCTACAGGCAAGACATTGCTCTGATACCATCTGTAGCGGACCCAAACCCGACTTGGTTCGAAATCCCTATGATTACAGTGCTAGTCCCTGGATCGAATAGCTAGCACCCGCAGTTTAAGATGTAATATCAAGATACAGAGGTCATATTACATCGCATGATCCAGAATATAAATACTTATTACAATCTCATAGCCATAGGCTATCTTATTACAAATTAGCAGAATAAAAGTAAGGCATGGAGTTCTTCATCTTCATGTGCCACAGGCAAGCATGTTGGGTGCAGACTCGTAACCCCTACTCATCAAACATCACTATCACCAAGTAATCCTGCAACATGATAAGTTACAACCACAAGGGTCAATACATTTGAATTGTATTGGCAAGTTTCACTACCATGTGGAAATAAGTTGGAACCTATCAATACATGCATATTTATTTAAGTAGAGTTTAGGCTCATTTGCAGAAAGCAATATGGTTTTATCCTATCTTTTCAAAATAGTTTTGATCTTTCAATAACTCTCTGAACTCCTTGGCAAACTCCAAGTGCTTCTAATCCCTTGTTGACACCATCAAGTTTTACTTTGAGAAATTGGAATGTCGAGATCTTCCATAGCTTCAGGCCTTAGTTGCTCAAAGTTGTCTGTAACCGGGGACACGGCTAAGTACTTAGAATTTGATCTTCTACATAAGTTGTACACTTTACCCACATGACACAATCTCGTCTTGACGCCACCAGTGGCTGTTGGATGAGTACGCACCAAATGGAGTACCGGCAGATCGAGAATGTGACAAAGTCTTTCCATAGAAGTCCTCCCAATACATTATGCTAGAAGATCTACCAGGCACCAATGTATGGATATACTTCCAATACACAATTCTAGTTAACCTGAATAGGTACCAATGCAAGGGTCTTCCACTATGTAATTGACTAAGCCAGAGCCCATTTAGCATGTGGCCGTACACGGAAGCCACTATACGAGAAACATGTTAAATCTCTAAGTCCCTAGGTGGTTTTCTTCTAGTGCACACACGAAAAAGATAGCCATATATATATGGTTCCCTTCATTGCCACCTTATCCACAACTGAGTATCCACATTCTACCCAGGTGATTCATTGAGTACTTGTTTTATTATATAAAACATATATTTTTCGAACACTTCATATAATCATAACATGGTATTCCACCCCGAATCTATAGCAGGGCTAAGCATACTACAACTACGATGTTTCCACTAAGGAAGATATATAGGATATCCTAATAGGACATAGCATAGCATAGTAACATAGTAGCCCTATCATGCATACTACAAAAATTCCACTAAGTGTATTGAAAATAGTAGGACATGGATGATAGTTCCACTTGCCTTAGTAGTTGGTGGTGTTGGTACACTCTTTGCAATAACACACTTGACAATTAGCACAATCTATCAAGAAAAACAACCAAGACAAAATAATCACAAGATCAATACTAATGACAACACAAAAATCATGCAAAGTATGCAAACATGCAAGACGGAAATTTTTATTATACAAATTGTTATAACAAGGTTATGAACATTACTAAGTGATTTATGAACATTTTATATTTTCAAGATTACAAATGCAACCATTTGTGCAATTGTAGCAATTAGCAATATTTTCTAACATTTGGAAAGGCCGTTCTCACTAAATAATTTCCACGATCTTATTTATACTAGAATAAAATTATATTTTGGTCTTACTGTACATAGGGTTCAATTTAAAACCATTTGGAAAAGGATTCACTTAAAAATAATTTACACAACAATTTTTATACTCAAAATACTCCACAAATGGTTCTGTATAAAACGTGATTTTAACAGACTCAAAAATACCAAATTATGGATCCACTGTGTTCTACTCGTTTTTGTGAATCCATAACATATTATTTGCTAAATTTGGATATACAGAACTAAAGATATGATTTTTACAAGTTTCTATGTTCTTATGTCTAAAAATCCAAAAATAGGAATAGATATGACACTTGGCAGATTCTAATTGGAGGATACCCCTTCATTTAAGTGATATATGATGACCTTTAGATGAATATCTAATGGTCCAGGATGGCTCACCAGAAAAGCTCGTTGGAGAAGTTCGCGGGATTTGCGGGCACGGGCTTGGCAGCGTCGTTCCCGTCTCTAGGGACGTATCCGGAGTAGAAGAAGATGTGAACGGCGTAGAGGACGTCGAGGCGGTGTTACTGGACGTGATTGTGAGGTTGTTCGTCCCCAAAGGTGATAGCAATCAACAGATGGAGTAACATACGACGTCGGCGGCGCGACCAACTACGACAATATGATGAACAATCATGTCCTGGAGGTAGGCAACATCAAGGGTTGTCTACTGGTAGAAGGAATCGACGAGGGACTCACCGTGGACAACAAGATCTGACGATGAACTTCATTTTTAGGCTAATCTTGGCATGGTCTGTGTGTGTCCTACGGAGCTCCTCTCGAGAAAGTTTAGGAATGAAAGTGATGGAGGAGGAGAAGAGGAATATGGTGCTCTCTTCGGTTTTTGTTAAGGTGTTCTGTGGAGAGAGATCGGGAGATGTATGCCGACGTATGACACTCGGAGCACCGGTTCGATTTGTTGTAATTACTCACCTAAATGCGAAATTTCTTCCCTGAATGGATTCCCCATTGAATTTCCAATAACTTTCGTGTTTAACTTGACAAGAAACGGTCAATAGAATTGATGGGGGAGGAGGAGAAGATTTACAACCATCAATGGAGTTTCTGTAATGTGTATGTATGTGAAGTTTGAAGACGACCAGGTCGATCGATCGGTGTTGATGGGCCACCAAGTGCGGCCCAAGAAGAAAATGAAGGAGTAAAAAAACAAGGGAGTTTGCTGGCTGGGCCTTGGGCTGCTGTTTCTTTTTTTCCTTCTACGTTTCTTCTTTTCTTTTTCTGTTTTATTTTCTAGTTTCCAATTTTTCTATTCAATTTGATTCAAATTTGTATCAAACCTTTTCAGAAAATTTATATAAAATATTAGTTGATAGTTTACTCCAATTAGAATATTTGTAATATTCTTTTTAATCAAGTATAATTCATTTAAAAAAAATTAAAATTGGTATGTACGCTAGTTTCATTATTTTCTATTCTCTTTTCTTATAAAAGCCATATCTTTTGACTTAGGAATCCAAAAAGATTCAAACCAATTTCTTTAGCTTTATAATTTTATTATTTATCATAATCACTCATTTAAGAATACTTTTTATTTTATTTTAGTTATTTCCTTAACTTGATTTTATTTTTCTTCCTATATTTTTATAAATTTCATATCATTTTATCTGGAGCTTCAAATAGAGTCAAACTAATTACCGTGGCTTTATAATTTTTCCCTTTATCTTTTTAGCTCACTTAGGAATCCTTTTGTATATTTTAAATATGGAATATATCCAAAGTCTCATGTTGTTAAGTGGTCATTTCAACTTTGAGAAGAAAGTTTTTCTTTTCTCTTAGTTTTAAAATGCAACCATGCATGCTTCATGATTTTGAGGTTTTGAAAACATGCATACAGCTTTACAAACAAAATTGTTTTATTTAACTTTTATCTTGAAGGATTTATATTAAATAGTCAAAAAATTTTGTTCCCTCTGAATTTCCAAGACTTAGTTTTTCATTTTGTTTAAGTTTTTCCACATTTCAAAATTTCCAAAACTTTGGGATGTGACAATTTGGGCCCGCACCTGTACCAGGTGACATCGCCCACGGAGCTCCTCCACCACCACTCGTCGGACCGTCGAATCCAGCAATCGCACTAGCACCAAATCATGGTGCGGGCGGATACCCACCACCGAAAGGGTCCCTGATGATCCAGAAGGAGGGCCCAACTAACTGGGTGTAGAAGAAAATCACCCACCAGGTCAGCCTGGCTGTGACCTCTCCACCAGCCATACCTGAGTACCTCAGCGGCTCGGAGTCCTGTATCATTTTTGATCGATCGGATCACCCACGCCAGATCCCTCGCCCAGGTCATGTTGCCCTGGTGCTCGAGGCGCAGATCGGGGGGTTCGAGATGAGCTGCGTCTTCATGGATGGCGGCAGCGACATCAATCTGATGTTCGCCAGCACACTCGCAGCGATGCGGATCCCGCTGTGTATCCTAGAGCAATCAGACACGACGTTCCACGGCATAGTCCCAGGAAAGGGCATAAACCCCCTGGGCAATACATGGCTCGACGTCATCTTCGGCCAGCCCAAAAACTTCAAGCGCGAGTGGCTAGAGTTCGAAGTGGTGGACTGGCCATCACAGTACCACGCCATCCTCGGGCGCGTGGCATTTGCAATATTCCTGGCAGTACCGCACTATGCATACCTGCTATTGAAGATGCCAGGGCCCAGGGGCGTTATCACCGTCCAGGGAAGCTTCACCCGATCCGACCACTTCGATAGAAACTTCAACAGAATCTCCTAGTCGTTCGGCATGCAGGAGGAGCTCACGAGGCTCAGAGAGGTTACAGACGACGGGCACCCCAGTCACCAGGAAAAACGCGCCTGACATGTCATTCTACTCCACGGTCAACACAAAGAAGGTGCAGGTACACCCGACGGACGCCTCCAAGACATCGTTGATCGCCAACGACCTCAGCCCCGCATAGGAAAGCACGCTCGTCGAATTCCTCCGTGAGCGCTGGGAAACCTTCGCCTGGTGTCCTGTGGACATGCCAGGAGTGCCCAGGGAATTCGCCGAGCATGCACTCAATGTGTTCCCTGACGCGAAGCCAGTCAAGCAGTTGATCCGACGATTGTCCAAACCAAGAGCTGGAGCTGAAGCCGGTGGAATCGAAGAAAACAGACTGCTCGATGCCAACTTCATTCGGGAAATCAAGGAGAGAGAGTGGCTGGCCAACACTGTTGTTGGGGGGATAACCCCCGGGTGGGGAAAGCCAGGCATAAGTAGGGCGGCTCCAAAAGATGTAGGCCGCCTGGCCTCCAGGAAGGACAGCTCTAGCTAACTGGCGAACACACCCGGCTGGGCTTATAACCTTCCCGGCTGGCCCATCTAGCCGGTGGCAGAAGAACCGGCCGGGTGGCCATTTCCACCTGGCTCACCTCGGATTCGATGGAGAGCACGGAAGGGATGACGCTCCGTGCGGGGTACGCCTCTGGCTCTCCCTCGTCATAGGGCTAGCTGGCATGCCGTCATCGCGCTAGCGGGCTACCCGATGAAGATAAAGCAAGGTGGTCGGCTGGACTGGCGAAAGCAGTCCGGGTGACCGTTAAAGCAAGTATGACGCCCCAAAGGAAGCCCGGGTGACCACTAAAGAGAAGGATGACGCTAAAAGAAGGGCGGACTGGGTCCTGGCCCACCGGCTGACTGCCCGGCCACTGTAAACCCATATCCAAAAAGTAAACCCTAGGACCCGATCTATAATCTGCCCCCCAGACCAGTATATAAGGGAGGGCAGAGCTAGGGTTCTAGGTAGGCAATGATAGAAGGATAGAAGTGCTAGCATTAAGTCCCCACCTTCCACTAGCTCTCAACAGTCGCTAAGGAAACAGCTCAAGGAGCATCTGTACTGAGCATCATCTCCCACATATAGTTCACCTTGCAGGAGTAGGGGTGTTACCTCGCAAAGAGGGCCCCAAGCCTGGGTACGTCGCTGTGTTTGCAGTTCACTGTGCTCAACCCGTTGCGTGATCCACCGAATGCATCCGTGTGTCCCTTCTTTGCCATCCCCGATGGCACTGCCATGTTCCACACCACGACAGTTGGCGCGCATGGTGGGGCTTAGCGCTTCGGCTAGGATCATCTTCTTCACGGGACTTCCTCTTATCGCCGGCGAACGCGTGGTCTCTGGCCTCGTTCTCACGCTGGGTGCCTTCGAATACGTCATCGAGAATGCATCTTGCTTCGCCGGTAACACCTTCCCCGCCGACGGCTCCATCATGCATTTTGGAGAGTCTGCGTCTACGTCGCCACTGTCGCTGAGGTTTTCCCCAGCGTGGTCATCCCCATCCTCAACGTGCCCCTCACCTGCGGCCCAGCCGTAGGGAGTGGTTGCGTCTAAGTCATGGTGGTAAACGCTCGCAAAAACCACTGACCACCTCAAGAACGTCGGGCAGGAGGAGAAAACTCCGCGCCCGAGCAAGAGCAAGACCCGCTCACTGCCTCCATCCAGCACTTGCACGCTTCGGTCATCGTCGAGATGGATCCAGCGACTGCAGCGGCAGCACTCGAAGCTATGCGCCAAAAACTCCTGGAGGAAGCCACCAAGGTCGCGGCTAACCAGCGTCTGCTGAACGCCACCATACACGAATACAACACGGCTCACGGTTTCGCCAGGAAGATTCAGGACCGGTGGCGCGACTTCGCGTCGGAACTGGACCGCGCCGCCGATTCGCATGCAGGTGTGGCGCAGCCCGTCTACAGCACTCCCGCCAAGAACATGAGGGCAGCCGAGGCAGCAGCTGCGGAGCTAAAACACCTTGTGGGCAAGGAACTACGTCGCCAGTAGGAGCGTGTGCAGCTCCTCGTGGCCACTGCGAACAAGCAGCAAGCCGAGGGCGTCCCTATCCAGTGGGCAACTCCCGCGACATCATCGTCCGCAAAGGCGCGGACCAGACGGCACATAGAGGAAGCAAGCATCAGCAGGCCGCTTCTCCAGGAGGGGTTGGGAAAAACAGCAGCCCGCGTGGTGAATCCGGAAATCGCGGTCGCCACAACTGGGACGCCGCCACCTCCAGCGTAAGCCGAGCTCCAGCAGCCGGAGCTTCCCAGGGGAAAAAGACGCAAGCACTGAAGGAGGGAGCAGATGCGAACAAGGACCCGCCTGCGTCACGTCTGAAGGGCCGGCTCGGTCCTCGAGAACCGGCTGACGCGCGGGAGCGCATCGACCTCCTGGTGCAGTCACGCACTCTGGAGGAGGAAAGTCCGGCTGGCCAGAATTGTTTTGGCCCGCGCATCCGGAGCGATCCATTTCCGCAGGGGTTTTCGCTTCCAAGGGACACGTCAAAGTATAACAGAACCGTCAAGCCTGAGGATTGGTTGGTCGATTACACCACCGTGGTGGGAATCGCCATTGGCAACCTCCGCCTGGTCGTCCGCTACATCCCCCTCATGCTCGTCGACTCGGCAAGGACATGGCTCAATAGCCTCCCCGACAACAGCATCAGCGCCTGGCTAGACTTTGAAGAAGCATTCATCTGTAACTTCATCGGAACATACAAGTGACCAGGTCGACCTCGCGATCTTGCCCTCTGCGTACAGGGCAAGGACGAGTCGGATCGTGCCTAACTCACCTGGTGGACCAACATGCACAACTCGTGCGAAGGGGTGCGTGAGCACCAAGCGATAGACTTCTTCACCAACGGCTGCCGAGATGGCACCATGCTGAAGCATAAGCTCAGCCGGGCAGACCCGCAAAACATGGCCCAGGTCATGGCCATCACGGACAAGTATGCCACCGCTGACGCAACAATGAAGAAACCCATCGTGGTGGATGACCAAGGCCAAATCGTGACGGACGAGCAGGCAGAGCGACGCCAGCCGGGTGACCTTCATCCCAGGCGGCACGGTCACGAAAACCGCCACGGCAAGAGGAAAGACGACCAGCCAGATAGCCGGTACGGCGCCAAGCAAGTAGCCGTTGTGCATGAAGATCCAGCTACAGGAGGCAGCCGGATGCAGAGGCCGGACGATAGGCCGCCTCAGCCTAAGTACACCATGGAGTCCATGCTCGACAGGCCATGCAAGTTCCACAGTGGCGGCAACAAGCCCACGAATCACATGACGCGCTAATGCAGCTGGACAAAGAAAATGGCCGAAGCCGGTGGACTCCCACCACCAGTCGGAGGCCCACCGGACAACAGGGAACGCCGCAACCGCCGCGGGGATGACGAAGACGGTTACCCGCAGTAGGTGGGTAATTACCACATATTCTTGGCGGAGCCAGAAACGAAGCACGCCAAGCGGAGACGCAAGGCGGAGGTGAACGCAATTATCCCCCCCCCCTCCCCAGTACCTACACTGGTCCGACCAGGCGATCACCTGGAGCAAGGAGGATCAGCCGACCGTGTTGCCAAGCCCTGGTAGCTACGTGTTGGTATTCGACCCCATCATCATCTCCAAGAAGCACTCGTGCCGCTTCTCTCGGGTACTGATTGATGGAGGAAGCAGCATCAACCTCATCTACCGGAGCAGCCTCGAGAGGCTAGGCATCAGCGAGTCCCAGCAGCAACCCTCGAGCACTTCGTTCCATGGAGCAGTACCAGGACCATCGCACTCCCCAACCGGCAAGATCCGGCTGGATGTCATCTTCGGTAGCGAGAACAACTTCCACTGTGAGCAAATGTGGTTCGAGGTCGTGAACCTCTCTAGTGCCTACCACGCCATACTAGGGCGCCCAGCTCTGACCAATTTCATGGGAGTACCGCACTACGCATACCTCGAGATGAAGCTGTCGGGCCCAAAGGGAGTGATCACTGTTGATGGATGCTACAAGCGTTCGATCGAGTGCGCTTCAAATGGGTCCAAGCTGGCCGAAGTGATGATCATCGCTGAAGAGAAGCGCGTCATAATGCAGAACATGGCGGCTCTGCAGAAGGATATGTCGGCTGGAGAATCACAGTTCAAGCCCTCACAAGGAACAAGGAAGATCCTGCTGAACGAGGAAGACCCAAGCAAGTTCGTCCTGGTCAGAGACGGCCTGGACAGCAAATAGGAAAGCGCTCTCATTGATTTCCTCCATGAGAATCGGGGCATTTTTGCATGGTGCCCCAAAAGACATGCGAGGTGTCCCGAGGGAACTCGCCGAGCACTCCCTTCATGTTCGACCAGACGCGAAGCCGGTCAAGCAATCTTTACGCTGCTTTGCATAAGAAAAAAGAAGAACCATTGGTGAGGAGATCACACGGCTGCTCGCAGCCGCCTTCATCATGGAAGTTTTCCACCCGGAATGGCTTTCCAACCCGGTGCTGGTGCTGACGAAGAACAAGACATGGCGCATGTGCGTCGACTATACCAGTCTCAACAAAGCTTGCCCCAAAGATCCTTTCGCTCTGCGGCGGATTGATCAAGTCATCGACTCCACTGCCGTGTGCGATTTGTTGTCTTTTCTGGACGTTTACTCGGGCTACCATCAGATCCATCTCAATGTAACCGATCAAATAAAGACATCATTCATAACCCCGTATGGAGCATACTGCTACACCACCATGCCCTTCGGGATGAAGAACGCAGGCACAACCTATCAGCGCTGCATGCAGAAATGCCTGCAGACATAGATCAGAAAAAACGTGCACGCCTATGTCGACGACGTCGTCATCAAGACCAAGGAGCAGCACACACTCCTTGAGGATCTAAAGGAAACGTTCGACAACCTTTGCCGTTTCTAGATCAAGATGAACCGGGAGAAGTGCGTGTTCAGCGTCCCAGCCGGCAAGCTCCTGGGCTTTCTCGTCTCCGAGCGAGGAATCGAGGCAAACCCGGAGAAGATCGGAGCCATCAAATGCATGGAGTTGCCATAGAACCTGCGCGACATGCAGAAATTCACCGGATGCCTCGCTTCCCTTAGCCGATTCGTCAGCCGGCTGGAAGAGAAGGCCCTTCCCCTGTACCAGTTGACGAAGAAAACGGACAAATTCGTCTGGACAGCTCAGGTGGACGAAGCTTTCTGAGACCTTAAGCGCATGCTCACCTCACCACCCATCCTGGCGGCGCCAGCGGCAAAGGAGCCCATGCTGATGTATATCGCTGCAACAAACAGAGTGGTTAGCGTGGTATTGGTAGTGGAGCGACCAGAGGAAGGGAAGGCTTAGATGGTCCAGCGCCCTGTATACTACCTAAGCGAGGTGCTCTTACTCTCCAAGCAGAACTACCCCCACTACCAGAAGCTGGTGTACGGCGTGTACATGGCCGCCAAGAAACTCAAGCACTACTTCCAAGAGCACTCCATGCGGGTAGTAGCATTGGCCCCACTCGTGGAAATCATTGGCAAAAAAGACGCCACTGGCCGCGTGGAAAATGGGCCATCGAACTCGCTGCGCATAACATCCAGTACAAGCCGCGAACCGCAATCAAGTTGCAATCACTGGCTGATTTCATCGTCAATTGGGCGGAGACACAATACATGCCTCCAGTGCCGGATTCAACTTACTGGAAGCTACACTTCGACGGATCGAAAATGCAAGGAGGACTTGGAGCCGGAATCGTGATAACCTCGCCCAAAGGTGACCGGCTGGAGTACGTCCTCCAGATCCACTTCAAAGCTTCCAATAACGTCGCCGAGTACGAAGCACTCATCCATGGACTGAAGATGGACAGGCAGATAGGCATACAGAGGGTGCTATGCTTCGGAGATTCGGACTTGGTGGTGCAACAAGTATCTGGCGAGTGGGACGCCAGGCACGCGAACATGGACCTTTACCGCTTCTTCGTCCAGCAGTTGTGTGCCTGTTTCGAAGGATGTGAGTTTCACCATGTGCCTAGAGCCAACAACGAGGCTGCTGACGCATTGGCCAGGGTCGGGTCAACAAGACAAGCCATACCGCCTGGGGTCTCCCTCGAGCACTTGCGCAAGCCCTCCATCACCCCTCACCAGAGTCCGACTCCATCGTGCTCAGCGTGGACCCAGGAATGGTCGGTGCCTCGCTGCACCCGGGGACTGTCGCGCCGCACCCGGGGACTGCCTCGCCGCACCCGGGGACTGTCGCGCCGCACTCGGGGACTGTTGCGTCACACCCGGGGACTGCCTCGCCGCACCCGGGGACTGCTGCACCACACCCGGGGACTACTGTGTTGGAATTATGCCCTAGAGGCAATAATAAAGATGTTATTATTATAATTCTTGTTCATGATAATGTTTATATTCCATGCTAGAATTGTATTAAGCGGAAACTTTAATACTTGTGTGGTTTGTGAACAACACCGTGTCCCTAGTACGCCTCTATGGACTAGCTCATTGATTAATGATGGTTAAGGTTTCCTAGCCATGGACATGAGTTGTCGATTAATAATGAGATCATATCATTTGGAGAATGATATGGTGGACAGACCCAAACTAAGCGAAGCAATTAGATCGTGTCATCGTGTTCGTCTTTGCGAAGCTTTTCTTATGTCAAATATTGTATTCCTTAGACCATGAGATAATACAACTCCCTGGTATCGGAAGAAAGCTTTGAGGTCATCAAACGTCATCCTATGAGAGGGTGATCATAAAGGTGTCTCTCAGGTGATCGGAAAGTATTTGTTGGGTTGTATGTATCGAGATGGGATTTGTCCCTCCCAAGTCGGAGAGATATACTTGGGCCCACTTTCGTGTCGATATCAACACCGCTTGCAAGCATGTGGTTAAGGAGTTAATCACAAAGTGATATCGGATTACGGAACGAGTAAAGTACTTGCTGTGAACGAGATTGAACTAGGTATGACGGTACCGACGATCGAATCTCGGGCAAGTAAAATATCGCGAGATGAAGGGAATATATATATATGGGATTGATTGAATCCTGGCATCGTGGTTCATCCGATATGATCATCGATGAATGTGTGGGAGTCAATATGGGTTTCCAGACCCCGCTGTTGATTATTGATAGAAGATCATATGCATATTCTCGAACCCGCAGGTCACACATAATGTGTCTCGGCGCTAGGATAGATTGGATAATTGGTTTATGAGTTTTTGTTGAGTCTCGGATGGGATCCGGGACATCACGAGAGGTTCGGAGTTGTCAGGAGAATAAGATTCATATAAAGGCGGTGCAGTTTTGGAGTTGAATTGTTCGGTTTAATCGGTATTGTACGGAAGCTTCTAGAACCTTCGGAAGGGACCAACGTGGCCCCACCTTCCGGGGAGGGCATGGGCCTATGAGGGAGTGCCCTGGCTGCATTGGGCCAGGGGCACAAGGCCCCATAGGGCCCAGCCAGCCAAGAGAGGTTTAAACTCGAGATAGAGCTTCTAGAAGGGGGGTTTCCTTGCCCCCCACTCTTCCTCCTTTGGGGCCGCCGGCCTTGGCTTGGGGGAGGGGCTAGGGCTGCGCCCACCCCTCTATATATAGAGGGCTGGGGCGCACCAACCTACCTTCCCCTCAACCCTAGCCGCCCTGCCCTCCTCTCTCCCTCCCAGGCCTTGTGGCGAAGCCTGCTGCAGAAATTCTCCACCAATTGCACCGTCGCGTTGTAGATCAACCCATCTCTCCACCATACTTGCTGGACCAAGGAAGGAGGAGGCGTCGAGGTGCTGCGTGTGCATTTCAAGGAGGCCGCCACTTGTGGTGCTAGATCGGATCGGATCGCGAGGAGGAGAAGCGAGTACGACTACATCACCCACGTTAAATGAGCGTTCATTGTCTTGAATCTTCAAGGGTATGAAGATCTAATCCAATCTCTCTTGTTGTTTGCATCTCCTAGATTAGATCTTGGCTTTCCCTCTGTTAGCATCCGTAGAAAATTTTGATTTACTATGCCGCGAAAACCTTGATGGTATCGAGCTAGATCTATGCGTAGATGTGTTTCACGAGTAGAACACAACATGGTTGTTGCGGGCGTTGATGTTTTCTGTTTCAAGCCTCTTGTTTGTGTTCTTCTTATGACGCGAGATAGTGAGATTGAAGCGGTCCAGGCCAACCTTACGCGACGTCGTTCGCGAGACCGGCTCCGCACTTGACGTGTGGCTTGTTCCACACATGCGGCTGGTGGATGTCAGTTTCTCTCACTATAGTTGTCATGGGATTAACACCGGAGTTTGGCAACCATAATATCACCGTTGTGGCTTTCCGTAGGTAAGAATCGTTCTTAGCATCTACTCCCATAAGCCACGTAAAACATGCAACAACAAAGTAGAGGCGTCTAACTTGTTTTTGCAGGGAGTGTTTTCTGTGATATGGTATGGCCCAAGATGTGATATGTATAATGTATGCGATGATCATGTTTTGTAATGTTTCACGACTTGCATGTCGATGAGTACACAACTGGCAGGAGCCATATGGTTGTCTTTATAATTGTGTATGACCTGTGTGTCAACTTATTATGCGCCATGTAATAGTTTCACTTTATCGCTAAGTAGTTAGCAATAGTTGTAGTTGCTATTCATGGTGGAGGCAATCATGGTGGAGTGATGGAGATCATGCCGGAACGCACAAGATGGAGATCATTGCGCGAAGATTGGCTATACCATGTCACATTAAAGTTATATGCATGTGATATTTATCCTTTTATGTATCTTATTATGCTTAGATCGCGACGGTAGCATTATAAGATGATTCCTCACTTAAAGATCAAGATAAAACTGTGTTCTCCCCAAGTATGCACCGTTGCGAAAGTTCGTCGTGTCCAAGCATCACGTGATGATCGGGTGCTATAGACTCTACGCTCACATACAACAGGTGCAAGCCAGTTTTGCACACGCGGAAATACTTGGATCTAACTTGACGAGCCTAGCATGTACAGACATGGCCTCGGAACACAAGAACCGAAAGGTTAAGCATGAGTCATATGAATGATATGATCGACACTTCGTTGTCCACCATTGAAACCACATCTCTTCTCGTGATGATCGGATTAGGTGTGGTGAATTTGGATCGTGTTCACTAAACAACTTGAGGGATGTTGAATTTAGTGGGAGTTCATCTAGTAATTTGATTAAGTTGAACTATTTATCATGAACATAGTCTAAATTGTACTTGCAAATACTGTAGATCACATGGCCAAGTCCAATTTCAACTTCAACGTTTTTGCTGAGATAGAAAAGCTTAGAAACAATGGGTCTAACTTCACCAAATGGTTCCGCATTCTGAGAATCATTCTCGCTAGCGGACAAAAGGACTATGTCCTTGAGAAAGCGCTAGGTGACGCCCCTGCTATAGATGCGACGGCTGATGAAAAAGCTGTTTATCAGTCGCGTAAGGATGATTATGATTTGATTAAGTTCGCCATGTTGTATGCTATGGAATCGGATCTTCAAAATCGTTTTGAGGAGTTTGCCGGGCCCTTTGAGATTCTCGAGGAGCTGAAAAACATGTTTCAGACTCAAGCCCGTTCTGAGAGATATGAGATCTCTAAGAAATTCTTTAACTACAAGATGGAGGAAGGGAGTTCCGTTAGTGAGCACGCCATTGAGATGACGGGCTACACTCAACGGCTTGAGCAACTGGACTGCAAGATTCCAGAGGAGCTCAAGATTGACACTCCTAGCTACAAAAGTTTTGTAGTTGATCACAATCAGATTGGTTCCACTGATATGATCACTGAGCTCTTTGCTAAGATGAAAGTAGCGGAGGTGAACATAAAAAAGAATAATCATGTGTTGATGGTCAACAAGCCCCCCACCTTCAAGAAAGGTAAGGGTGCAAGGAAGCCCTTCAAGAAAGGCGGCGGCAAGCGCGTTACCCCTGCTGAGAAGAAGCTCAAGTCTGGTCCTAAACCGGACACTGAGTGCTTCTATTGCAAGGACAAGGGTCCTTTGGGCGCAATCGTCAAAGTACTTAGCGGACAAGAAGGCTGGCACCATCAAAGGTATATTTGATATACATGTTATTGATGTTTTCCTTACTAGCCCTCATTGTAGTGCTTGGGTATTTGATACCGGTTCAGTTGCTAATATTTGTAACTTTCGAAGCAGAGCTACGGAATGAGCGGCTTCGAGGGATAAGGTGACGATGCGTTGTAGCGGATCAAGAGTTGATGTGATGGCGTCGGCGCTCTCCTTAGTTTTACCTTCGGGATTAGTTTTAAACCTTAATAAGTGTTATTATGTGTCTGCGTTGAGCATGAACATTATTTCTGGATCTTGTTTATTGCAAGACGGTTATTCATTTAAATCGGAGAATAATGGTTGTTCTATTTATATGAGTAACATCTTTTATGGTCATGCACCTATTGTGAATGGTTTATTTCTTCTAAATCTCGAAAGGGATGAAACACACATCCATAACATTGAGGCTAAGAGATGCAAAGTAGAGAGTGATAAGACTACTTATTGGTGGCACTTGTCGTCTAGGTCATATTGGTGTAAAGCGCATGAAGAAACTCCATTACGATGGACTTTTGGAGTCTCTTGATTTTGAATCATTTGACACATCGAACCATGCCTCATGGGCAAGATCAAAACCCGTTCTCGGTATGATGGAGCGAACAACGGACTTGTTGGAAATCATACATACCGATGTATGCGGACGATGAGTGTTTCGGCCAGCGGTGGATATCGCTATTTTCTCACTTTTACCGATGACTTAAGTACATATGGGTATATCTATTTAATGAAACATAAATCTGAAAGCGTTTGAAAAGTTCAAAGAATTTCAGAATGAAGTGGAGAACCATCGTGTGAAAGATTAAGTTTCTCTGATCCGAATCGTGGAGGTGAATATTTGAGTTATGATTTTCTCGCGCATCTTAAAGCAAGTGGAATCGTTTCACAACTCCATACCGGAACACCACAGCAATGGTGTGTCGAGCAGAATCGAACCCTATTAGATATGGTCCGATCAATGATGTCTCTTACTGATTTGCCATTATCACTTTGGGGTTATGCATTAGAAACCGCTGCATTCACTTTAAATAGGGCTCCATATAAATCCGTTGAGACGACACCGTATGAACTGTGGTTTGGTGCTAAACCTAAGTTATCGTTTCTTAAAGTTTGGGGATCTGAAGCTTCGTCAAGAAGTTGATGCGGACAAGCTCGAACCCAAAGCGGAGAAATGCGTCTTCATAGGATACCCTAAGGAAACTATTGGGTATACCTTCTATCCGAGAACCGAAGGCAAAGTGTTTTATGAAGAACGGTTCCTTTCTTGAGAAGTAGTTTCTCTCGAAAGAAGTGAGTGGGAGGAAAGTAGAGCTAGAGGTTATTGAACCTTCTCTTGAATTGGAGAGTAGCGCGGCACCTGAAATTGTTCGGTGCTTTGCTGCACCAACAATAGAGGAAGCTAATGACAAGGATCATGAAGCTTCAGACGATGCTTCTACTGAACGTCGCAGGTCGACAAGGTCACGTGCCCCTCCTGAGTGGTACGGCAACCCTGTCTTGACTGTCTTATTAGTAGAAGACAGTGAACCTACGAACTATGAGGAAGCAATGATGAGCCCAGACTCTGAGAAATGGCTAGAAACCATGAAATCCGAATTGGGATCCACGAGCGAAAACCAAGTATGGACTTTCGTGGACCCTCCTAGCGACCGAAAGGCTATTGAGTGCAAATGGATCTTCAAGAAGAAAACGGACGCGGATGGTAATGTTACCGTCTATAAAGCACGGCTTGTCGCGAAAGGTTTTCGACAAGTTCAAGGTGTTGACTACGATGAGACTTTCTCTCCTGTAGCGATGTTTAAGTCCATTCGGATTTTATTAGCAATTGCTGCGTTTCATGATTATGAAATATGGCAGATGGATGTCAAGACTGCGTTCCTCAATGGAAACATTGATGAAGAGTTGTATATGATACAACCCGAAGGTTTTGTCGATCCTAAGGATGCCGATAAAGTATGCAAACTTCAGCGTTCCATTTATGGACTGAAGCAAGCATCTCAGAGTTGGAACCTTCGTTTTGATCAAGTGATCAAGAGCTTTGGATTTGTTCCAAATTGCTACGAAGCTTGCATCTACAAGAAAGTGAGTGGGAGCTCGGTGACGTTTCTGGTACTATATGTGGATGACATATTGATTATTGGAAATGACATCAACATGCTTAACGATGTGAAGAGTTATTTGAACAAGTGTTTTTCAATGAAAGACCTAGGTGAAGCTGCTTATATATTGGGCATCAAAATCTATAGAGATAGACAAAAGACGCTGATAGCTTTAAGCCGGTACATACCTAGACAAAGTTCTGAAAAGGTTCAGAATGGATAAGGCAAAGAAAGGTTCAGTGCCTATGTTGTCAGGTAAGATATTGAGCAAGGCTCAGTGTCCAGCTATGGTAAATGATAGGGAAGCTATGAGCAAAGTGCCTTATGCCTCGGCCATAGGTTCTATCATGTATGCCATGCTGTGTACTAGACCGGATGTGTCCAATGCTCTTAGTTTGACGAGCAGATATCAAAGTGATCCAGGAGTGGAACACTAGACAGCCGTGAAGAACATCCTAAAGTACCTAAATAGAACTAAAGAAATGTTCTTAGTCTATGGGGGTGATGAACAGCTTGTCGTAAAAGGTTACGTCGACGCTAGTTTTGACACCGACAAGGATGATTCTAAATCTCGTGATACGTGTATATTTTGAATGGAGGAGCTGTGAGCTGGAGAAGCTGCAAGCAAAGCATGATCGCGGGATCTACAGTAGAAGCGGAATACATGGCTGCTGCAGAAGCGTCAAGTGAAGGAGTTTGGATCAGAAACTTCATCACTAAGCTTGGTGTGGTGCCAAGTGCCTTGGACCCACTGGAGATATTGTGTGACAACACTGGCGCCATAGCACTTGCTAAGGAACCAAGATATCATCCAAATACCAAGCATATCAACCGCAAGTTTCATATAATCCGAGATTATATAGCAGATGGAGATCTGAAGATTAGCAAAGTACATACAGATCTGAATGTCGCAGATCCTTTTACTAAACCTCTTCCACGTGTAAAACATGATCAGCACCTCAGTGCCATGGGTGTGAGATTGTTGCCTAATGTAAACTAGATTATTGACTCTAGTGCAAGTGGGAGACTGTTGGAATTATGCCCTAGAGGCAATAATAAAGATGTTATTATTATAATTCTTGTTCATGATAATGTTTATATTCCATGCTAGAATTGTATTAAGCGGAAACTTTAATACTTGTGTGGTTTGTGAACAACACCGTGTCCCTAGTACGCCTCTATGGACTAGCTCATTGATTAATGATGGTTAAGGTTTCCTAGCCATGGACATGAGTTGTCGATTAATAATGAGATCATATCATTGGGAGAATGATATGGTGGACAGACCCAAACTAAGCAAAGAAATTAGATCGTGTCATCATGTTCGTCTTTGCGAAGCTTTTCTTATGTCAAATATTGTATTCCTTAGACCATGAGATAATACAACTCCCTAGTATCGGAAGAAAGCTTTGAGGTCATCAAACGTCATCCTATGAGAGGGTGATCATAAAGGTGTCTCTCAGGTGATCGGAAAGTATCTGTTGGGTTGTATGTATCGAGATGGGATTTGTCCCTCCCAAGTCGGAGAGATATACTTCGGGCCCACTCGGTAATCGATATCAACACCGCTTGTAAGCATGTGGTTAAGGAGTTAACCACAAAGTGATATCGGATTACGGAACGAGTAAAGTACTTGCTGTGAACGAGATTGAACTAGGTATGACGGTACCGACGATCGAATCTCGGGCAAGTAAAATATCGCGAGATGAAGGGAATATATATATATGGGATTGATTGAATCCTGGCATCGTGGTTCATCCGATATGATCATCGATGAATGTGTGGGAGTTAATATGGGTTTCCAGACCCCGCTGTTGATTATTGATAGAAGATCATGTCTGCATATTCTCGAACCCGTAGGGTCACACACTTAACGTGTCTTGATGCTAGGATAGATTGGATAATTGGTTTATGAGTTTTTGTTCGGAGTCTCGGATGGGATCCGGGATATCACGAGAGGTTCCGGAGTGGTCCGGAGAATAAGATTCATATAAGGCAGTGCAGTTTTTGGAGTTCGGAATTGTTCCGGGTTAATCGGTATTGTACCGGAAGATTCTAGAACCTTCCGGAAGGGGACCAACGTGGCCCCACCTTCCGAGAGGGGGCATGGGCCTATGAGGGAGTGCCCTGGCCGCATTGGGCCAGGGGCACAAGGCCCCATAGGGCCCAGCCGGCCAAGAGAGGTTTAAACTCGAGATAGAGCTTCTAGAAGGGGGGGTTTCCTTCCCCCCCACTCTTCCTCCTTGGGGCCGCCGGCCTTGGCTTGAGGGAGGGGCTAGGGCTGCGCCCACCCCTCTATATATAGAGGGCTGGGGGCGCACCAACCCCCTACACCTTCCCCTCCAACCCTAGCCGCCCTGCTGCCCTCCTCTCTCCCTCCCGACTACTTGTAGGCGAAGCCCTGCTGCAGAAATTCTCCACCAATTGCACCGCGCCGTCGCGTTGTAGATCCAACCCATCTCTCCACCATACTTGCTGGACCAAGGAAGGAGGAGACGTCGAGGTGCTGCACGTGTGCATTTCAAGGAGGCACCGCCACTTGTGGTGCTAGATCGGATCGGATCGCGAGGAGGAGAAGCGAGTACGACTACATCACCCACGTTCCGACGAACGTTCCGCTGTGCGAATCTTCAAGGGTATGAAGATCTAATCCAATCTCTCTCGTTGTTTGCATCTCCTAGATTAGATCTTGGCTTTCCCTCTGTTCGCATCCGTAGAAAATTTTGATTTACTATGCCGCGAAACCCTTCATACTGCGCCTCCCCCGAGGACTGCTTTACCGAACCCGGGAGCTACCGCGATGCGGCCCATGGTCTACATCAGCACGCTTCCACCCGGAAGGACTCCCGACGTTCCGGAGCCGTCCGTCCGTGAGGAGATCAAGCTCATCATACAGACGGTGCACACCATATGGGAAGCGCCTAACTGGGTAAAGCCATACATGGATTTCCTGGCCAAGGGCGAACTCCCGACAGAAGAGGTGGCAGCACGACAAGTGCGACGAAGGGCAAGCGCCTACACCATCATCAACAACGAGATGTACAAGCGTAGCTTTGGGGGTATCTATCAATGATGCGTCTGTCAGGAGGAAGGAACCAAGCTTATAACGGACATACACCAGGGCTAGTGTGGCCACCACGCCTCGTCAAGGGCAATAGCATCCAAGGCTCTTCGGCATGGTTTCTACTGGCGGACGGTGCCGAAGGACGCCGAAGAAATAGTCAAGACATGCAACGGCTGCCAGCGATTCAGCCAGCTGAAGCACACACCATCTGCAGCACACCGTCTACAGTCGTTACTACATCAAGGTCTCCAACTTACACCAAGTCGCCATGGACTCCAAAGGTGAATTCGTTCCTCTATGCAAGTTCACTTCCTACCCTATTGAATGGTATGCTACTTCATACTCCGTCACATATGCATGATAGGTTCACACCGACCAGTACGGAGACAAGGGAGGAAGCCCGGAACATCAAGCACGACAAGACGGAGGCTTGGAAGAGGAGACGGAAGAAGGCAATTCGGCTGCCAGTCCAGCGGTACTACCGGTTGTCGGAACCGGTACTACCGGTCAGCGGTACTACCGCCCCTTCTACCGCTCGCTACTGACGGCTCCAACGGATGCTCCAAGACTGCAAGCGGTACTACCGGTCCTAGAGCGGTACTACTGGTGATGACCGGTACTACCGGTCCTAAGTCCGGTACTACCGGTCATGTCTGCCTGCGCGCACCAGTTGGGCCACAGCCCATGTATTCCCCTTTACTTACCTATTCGCCTAGTTTATCCCCAAACTACCCTTGTTTAGTGGTTGGCCTATAAATAGAGCCCCCACCCCTCATGTATCCCTTAGGCATAGATGATAGACTAAAGACAACCCCCTTGTGTGGAATCTCTAGTTTTGCCTCATCCCCTTATCCAAGGGGACCGACTATCGTCACCAACCTCGATTGGACTTTGCATCACGCATCCATCGTTGAACAAGGCCTTGGAGTTCATTGTCTCGTCTCCAAGTTGTCAAGACCCTCCCCAAGGTGTTCTTCCCTCTCCGATGTGGATTTGAGGGAGCACGTTGACCGATCTTTCCTTGCGAGGATTCTATCGGACCGGTGGCTGCCGTTCGGGAGCAATCGGCCTTGTATCGTGTGAGTTTTGCGTGTGTTCATCGTGTTCTTCGTAAGGTGTGTGTTCGCTTCCGCTACCTTCTCCCTTTCCCCTCGCTTTCCCATCGATTTGACCACGAGATCCATGAAGATCGGGCCACCCAAGAGGTTAACCCCTCCATCATCTGGTATCAGCAGCTTTTGGTTGCCACGGATTTCTCATCGATTTGGTCTTCTCCCCATAAATTCGAAAATTCCACCAAAAATAGCCCCAATTCGTGTTTTGGGTCGATCTGTTATTTGAGTGCGTTTTGGTAGGTTTTGATCCGTGGATTACTTGCTAAACTTGTTGATCTACCTTCCTTTGCGTTCCCATAGCCTAATTCCTTGATTTCCCCCTTCGATTTGGTGTTTTTCTTGAAGATTTTCCCCCCAAATCGCCCCAAAATCGCGAAAACGCGTCAAATCTGGGTGTCCTAGGACCAACCGGTACTACCGGGCTCAAAACCCGGTACTACCGCACCTCCCCGGTACCTAAACGGTACTACCGGGCCTTCGTACAACTGGTACTACTATAGAGGTCCCAACCTTTAATAAGGTAGAGATCCCTGTGTTTACAATGCTAGTCCCTGGATCAATAGCTAGCATCCACAGTTAAGATGTAATATCAAGATACAAAGGTCATAATACAATGTTATAACCAGGAATAACATAATTTTATTACATCTTACATAGCACATTTGGCTATTACATTACATTGCAGCAGAATATCTATAAGCATGGGGTCCTTCATCTTCAAAGTGCCACAGGCAAACATGTTGGTTGTATACTTGTAATCCTAATCAATCAACCTCACTAAATCAAACAAAACCTGCAACATAACAAGTTACAGCCACCAGGGTCAATACATTTGAATTGTATTGGCAAGTTTCACTACTATGTTGAATATAGGTGGATCCTATCATTACATGCATATTTGGCTAAGTGGGGTTTTAGGCTCAATTGCAGAAAGCAATAATTTATCCTATCTTTTCAAAATAGTTTTGTTCCTTTTATCAAATCTTTCTGAACTCCTTGGTAAATCCCCAAGTGTCTTTGTAAAAATCTCTTGAATCCCTTAGTACACCGCAATTACTTCAAGTTTTTATCAAAACCTCTTGATCCCCTTGGTAAATCCCCAAGTGCTTCAAGTTTTTATCAAAGTCTCTTGAGCTCCTTGGTAAATCCCCAAGTGCTTCAAGTTTTTATCCAAATCTCTTGAGCTCCTTGGTACCCCCAAGTGCTGCAAGTCTTTTGTTATCACTTTAAAGTTTTTCTTTTAGAAATTGGAATGTCGATATTTCCCATAGCTTCAAGCTTTAGTTGCTCAGTATTGTCCATAACCGTGGACACGGATAAGTACTTAGATTTTTATCTTCTGCAGAAGTTGTACACTTTACCCACATGACACAATCCCATCTTGTTGCCACCAGTGGCCGCTGGATAAGTACTCACCAAGATGGAGTACTGGCAGATTGAGAATGTGACGAAGTCTTTCCAGAGGGTCCTCCCATGCACCATTGCTAGCTTGTCTTCAGGCACCCATGTAGGGTTTCGAGTTCCCTCATTTTCAGTAACCTGAAGACAATGCATGGGTCTTCCCAATGTAGTTGACTAAGCCAGAGCCATATGTAGCATGTGGCTGTACACAGCCAGTTGGAGAAACATGTTCAATCTCTAAGTCCCTGGGTGGTTTTCTTTTGGTGCACAACACAAAGAGATTGCCATAGACATGGTTCCTTTTGTTGCCACCTTGTCCAAAACTTGGGTAACCTTGCCCACCCAGGTGGTTCATTGAGTACTTGTTTTATTATATAAAACACAAGTCTTTTCTCATCTTTATAAAAATCTCAACATGTATGTGTTCTCAAAATATATAGCATGGCTAAGAATTTTACAACTACATTGTTTTCACTAAGGAATGTATAGGGTATCCTATTAGGATTTAGCATAGCATAAGTATAGAAATTCTTTTCATGCATGTTTCCAAAATCCACTAAGTATAATAAAAATAGTAGGACTTTAGATGATAGTGTCACTTGCCTTTTTGGTAGGGAATGTTGGTTCACTTCTTGATCTTGCTAGTCTCACACTTTTCTAACTTCACTACACATCAATCAAGCAAACACAATATCAACTAGCATTCCAACCAATAACCAATCAAACAAAACATCACACATAAAATCATAGGAACTAAGTCATGCATGCAAGCATGCAAAAGATAGTTTTATTTGCCAAGGTGGTCTCTACTAGGCTCTACACTTTTTAAGGCTCAAAGTGGTCATTTTCCATGGTGGCAAAGTCATTTGCAAAAGGGTTTTTCCTATAGATCATTTTTAAATCAAATCATTATTTTATGTAGTGGAAAATGTTTTTACCAAAGCAAAAACTTCATGTTGATCACCAAATAAGTTGTTAATTCTCAAAACTTGGTGTTTAGGGTCAGTAGGTTTGATTCAAATCATTTTCCCAAAGTTTTTACTCCAAAATCATTTTCATAACAAAGACAATATTTTTATTTGACTAGAAATAGGCTAATTCAAGTTTTTACTCCTAATCTTCACAAAATCCATTTTTAAAACCATGGGTTGGTTCCTAGGGTCAGTAGGTTCACAACAAACTAATTTGCAAAGATTTCAACCCTAAAAACATTTTGGAATAATTTTTATAACCTAAACAAGCATACAAATGTTTTTGCAAAAACAAACATTTTACCAGAAGTTTTTTTACTAAACAAATTGCATGGTTGGCTAGGGCTTGTTCCACTGATTCCATTGATATAAAGTTTGCAAATTTTGGACGTGTGGATCAAAAGTTACAAGGTTTTCAAATCTGCATCTAAATCTGATTTCAAATTCTTTTTTAAAACAAAGACTGGCCACGCGTCGTGTTCTTATTGGGCGGTACCGGTTCGCACGGATCGAGCGATGCAGGCCGTTGGATCAAGTTAAATCGCACAGCACTGGCTGCGTACCCTTTCAGCGTTAAGTGATCTAATCGTGTCACTACGATCTGGATCGAACGGCTCCTATCCACTTGCCAAGAACTGGCGGCGCTGCGCGGCGGCTGGCGGCGGCGACGCTCAGACGGTGGCGGTACTGGCGATGCAGGAAGCAAAGAGAGAGGGGGAGGTGCTCACCGTGCTCAGGGGATCGTGGCGATGCTCAACGTGGTTGCGAGGAGGCGAGGGGCGCTCAGGTTCCGTCGGGATTCCTCGCCGGAGTCAAGGACGGCGTCGGTCTCACTCAAGCATCATCGGGGACGAGGCTACAGGTCACGCCAGTGCAAAACAGAGGGTGCGTTAGACTCGCGCGAGTGAGGAGAGTATGCTCGTGTCAACCAGAGAGGAGGGGGCGGTCAGAAATTACCAGGGAATGTCGCCGGAGTAAGAAGCAGACGCGGCGGCGCTCAGTCGAAGTGGTTGCCGACGTTCTGGGGCGCCCGCGAGTGAATGGAAGGCACAGGGAGAAGCGCCTAGGTCTGGGGAATGTGCCCGTGTGCTTGGGGAAGCAAGGGGCGGTGCCTGCCGGCCGAAATTCGCTGGGGACGGTGGTCGGAGCAGTGGCGGTGTGAGGCGAAATTGCCGCAGCCTGGTGGCTCTCGCGCAACGGTGTTTGAGGGGAAAGGAGGAGAAGGCGCAGGCGATTAAAAGGACGCATTTGCAGAGCGGGATCACTGCAGCGTTACGGAGAATTAACGCGAGCATTCAACGGCAGGAACGGCCGGGCGTGGTCAGCGGCGGGTGGAAACGACGAACAGGAGAGGTGGGACCTTGCTGTAGCGAGAAAGGGAGTGAGGGGAAAGGTCCACCAGTCAGTCGCTCTGCGGGTGCGGGTTCAGGTGAAAAACACTTCGCGCGTGGGGAGTAGCTAGGCTGGTACTGGGCTTGTTGGGCCGGATGAGTTGGGCTGCTGTCTGATTCTATTTTTTTCTTTCTATTTGCTTTATCTTTTTCTATTTCTATTTTCTGTTTTGAAATTCAAACAACTATTCAAACACTCACAACAAATCACATCAAACTTTCACCAAACTTTGCAATTGAATTTGGTTCTGTTTAACAACATAAACCAAAGTCCAAAGACCAAAATTATATTTTTATTTTAGGGTCCATTAATAATTAAATAAATAGACCTTTGTTATTGAATCAAATAGATTTTGATTTATTCAAAACTCCATTTTGAAATCTAAATATTTTCAAAACCAAATCAGTAGGTTTTATTTGAAAACATAAAATATTTGGAAAACTTTGTTTAAAATAAATTAACAAGTTTTGATGTTTAATTAAAATAGTAAAACCTTTATTTTCAATAAACTTGGATATTAAATCCTTATTATTTTATTTAAATAAACCAGGTTACAAGTTGGCTTCAAAGCAACTAGGGTACTACCACCCTTAAAAATAATGTCTCATAGGGTTACATTGATGGTTCACTTGACTATAGGTTCAACACTTAATATCCAGACAAGGAATCCTTATTTGACTCAACTGAGTTAACTAGTTCCTGACATCCACTTCTTCTATCTCTTCAAAGTTTCCATCCATGTCAATGTGGTTCACATGTCCTTTCTGGGTCACATTAGAGTCACTTCCATTAGCTTTTCTAGCATCCTTTTTCTTTTCCTTCTCTGGACAGTCTGATGCATAGTGTCCAAGCTCCATTTTCGAAAAATAGCATTGCAACTGGCTAATATCTTTCTTCCTGAAAGTGTCATGTTGGTTCTGACCAAGGTCATCTCCATTTTCAGTATCATTTCCATTATTCCCACTTCCATTGTTGTTGTGGGAATACTGATGTGGTTCAGAATCTTCATTGCTCTTTTTGAATGAATGCTTCTTCTTTGATGATCCTGAGTGATTCTTGAGTTTATGTTTCCTCTTTCTGTTCTCAACTTGATTCATCTTGTTTTCCAAAATGGTGGCTTTATCACAGAGTGATTGATAAGTTGGGACATGGGCAACAGCTAGCTGCAGGTTCAACTCATCATTAAGTCCTTCAAGAAATTTTTCTTTTCTCTTAGCATCTGTATCAACTTCATCTGGTGCATAGCGTGCCAGATTGTTGAATTCTTCAATATACTCAGACACACTGAGGTGACGTTGTTTCAGATTGTAAAACTCCTTTTTGGTCAAGTACATCACTCCAGGTGAGATGTGAGTTGTACGGAAACCATCCTCAAAAATAGCCCAAGTCACATCTTCAAGGGGAGTGGTGATTTGAATGTTGTCCCACCATGTTGCTGCTGGCCCTTCAAGCAAAAATGCTGCAAACCTAACTTTTTCTTCATCAGTGCAGCCAACAGTTACTAAGTCTTTGTTCACTGAACGTAACCAATCATCAGCTTCCATTGGATCAGTTGTTCCAGAGAACCTTACAGGCCTAAGTTTCAGAAACTTGGTGAGCATGTCAAGTGCTGGAGGATTATTCTGATTGTTGTTGTTGTTGTTGTTCTGATTCAGTATGAGTGTGGTCATCATCTGCATCAGTTGAGTTTGGCCTGTCATCAACTGCTGCATCTCAGGAGTGATGTTGTTGTTTTGGTTGGGGTTGGCATGACGGGGAGGAATCTGTTGGTTTGATAGGGAAAAGTATTGGTGGATAGGTTTTTGAGAAGTTCTAACACACAACTCAAAACAACCAAGTTCAATCAAACAATCAACAAGCAACTATCCACTTAACAACTTATGAGCTTAACTCATGAGTTGAAGGAATCAACAAGTTTTCTTGAAAATAATAACTTAGTATAATCATACCTCATAGGGCAATATGATCCATACACTAACTTGATATCAATGTCTTTGGTAGGCAATCTAATGTCTCTTGGTTTTTCACTTGTAGTCCTAAGTGATGTCTAAGTTGAAGTCCTTGGCGAAACTATAGTTGAAAACACTTGAAGATGTTGAAGTCATTAGAGTTGATGAAATCTTTGGTGAAACTAAAGTTAAAGTCAATGGTCATGGTGGAGGCTTTATCCTTCAAGTTGAAAAGGAAGAGGTGTAGAATTCAAAAACCAAAAGGTTGAGGAAAGGGTTTACAAGATTGTTTGTAAATAAGTTTTGGAACACATACAACTCCTATTTTTCTAAGGGGTTTTGTCCAATCCTAGGGTTACAATCCTACAGACAACACAGTGCTCTGATACCATCTATAAGGTTCCCAACCTTTAATAAGGTAGAGATCCATGTGTTTACAATGCTAGTCCCTGGATCAATAGCTAGCATCCACAGTTAAGATGTAATATCAAGAAACAAAGGTCATAATACAACTTTATAACCAGGAATAAAATAATTCATTACATCTTACATAGCTCATTTGGCTATCACATTACATTGCAGCAGAATATCTATAAAGCATGGGGTCCTTCATCTTCAAAGTGCCACAGGCAATCATGTTGGTTGTAGACTTGTAATCCTATTCAACAAACTTCACTAACATCAAACAAACCTACAACATAATAAGTTGCAGCCACAAGGGTCAATACATTTGAATTGTATTGGCAAGTTTCACCACTATGTAGAAATATGTGGATCCTAAACATTTACATGCATATTTGGCTAAGTAGGGTTTAGGCTCTTTTGCAGAAAGCAATATAGTTTTATCCTATCTTTTCAAAATAGTTTTGATCTTTTGTCAAATCTTTCTGAACTCCTTGGAAAACTCCAAGTGCTTCAAATCCCTTGTTGTCACCATCAAGTTTTACTTTGAGAAATTGGAATGTCAAGATCTTCCATAGCTTCAGGCCTTAGTTGCTCAGAGTTGTCCATAACCGGGGACACGGCTAAGTACTTAGAATTTGATCTTCTGCAGAAGTTGTACACTTTACCCACATGACACAATCTCATCTTGATGCCACCAGTGGCCGCTGGATAAGTACTCACCAAGATGGAGTACTGGCAGATTGAGAATGTGACAAAGTCTTTCCATAGGAGTCCTCCCAATAGACAATGCTAGATTGTCATCCAGGCACCAATGTAGGGTTTCAAGTTTCCTAGCACAAATCTAGTTAACCTGAAGATGCCAATGCATGGGTCTTCCACTATGTAGTAGACTAAGCCAGAGCCCATTTAGCATGTGGCTGTACATGGAAGCCACTGTACGAGAAACATGTTCAATCTCTAAGTCCCTGGGTGGTTTTCTTCTAGTGCACAACAAAAGAGATAGCCATATAAACATGGTTCCTTTTGTTGCCACCTTGTCCAATCTTGAGTATCCTTGTCCACCCAGGTGGTTCATTGAGTACTTGTTTTATTATATAAAACATATATCTTTTCAATACTTCATATAATCATAACATGTATCCCATCCCAATATATAGCAGGGCTAAGCATACTACAACTACATTGTTTCCACTAAGGGAGATATAAGGGTATCCTATTAGGATTTAGCATAGCATAAAATATAGTAAACCTTTCCATGCATGTTACAAAAATCCACTAAGTGTAATGAAAATAGTAGGACTTGGATGATAGTGTCACTTGCCTTTTTAGTAGAGAATGATGGTTCACTTCTTGATCTTGCAAATATCACACTCTTCTAATTCCACTACAATTCAATCAAGCAAACATAGATTCAACTAGCATTCCAACCAATATTCAAATCATTTATCACACATAAAATAATAGAAACAAGGTCATGCATGCAAGCATGCAACAGTTAGTTTTATTTGCAAAACTGGTTTCTATTAGGCTCTAAACTTTATAGAGTTCAAAATTGGTCATTTACTAAGGTGGTAAAACCATTTGCAAAAGGTTTTTTCTATAAACCATTTTTAAATCAAATCAATATTTTATGTGGTTGAAAATGCTTTTAGCAAAGCAATATTCTTTAAAGGGTTCACCAAATACATATTAATTCTCAAAACTTGGTGTTTAGGGTCAGAAGGTTTGAATCAAATCATTTCCCAAAGATTTTACTCAAAAATCATTTCTAAAATCAATATTTTTATTTGACTAGAAATGAGCTAATTCAATTATTTATTCCCTAACTTCACAAAATGCATTTTTAAATCCATAAGTTGGTTCCTAGGGTCAGTAGGTTCACAAAAAACCATTTTGCAAAGATTTCACATTAAAATTATGTCTAGAACAATTTTTATATTCAAAATATGCTTACACATGTTTCTGCAATTTCAACCACTTTTCCAGAAGAAAATCATTAAACAAATTGCATGGTTTCAAAGTACTTGTTCTACTGATTTCATTGATATAAAATTTGCAATTTTTGGACATGTGGATCAAAAGTTATGCAATTTACAAATTTGTAATTCAATCAGATTCTATTTCTGTTTTTAAACTAAACCTTGTCCACGTGGCTTGTTCTTATTGGCTGATACCGCTTCGGGTGGATCGAGCTCTCTGGATCGTAGGATTTAAGTTAGATCTAGTGGCTCAGATGCACACATACCCCTTCGTCTAAGTTCTATTCTCATCCACTGGATTAACATCTAACGGTCACAGATGCTGGGTCAAAGATTGGCGCCGTCTTGGCCTGCCAAGACGCTCTTGTGAGCGGAGCTGGGCAGCAAGAGAGGTAGCGGAGGTTCTCACCGTGCTCGCGAGGTTGAGGTGAAGCTCAAGGTGGCGCTGGCTTGGCGAGGGGCGCTCGGGGACGGCGACGATTTCTCGCCGGAGTAGCTCCTGACGACGGGCGGATCTGTTTGCTGTCGAAGGTGAGGTTGCAGGTCGCGCCGAAGCAAAACAAGGACGTGGTCAGATGTGTACTGATCTGGGGAAGATGGGAGCATCAACAGGAGGCGCGGGGGTGGTCGAGGCTTACCAGAGGGAGTCGCCGGAGAAGCTTGCAGGCGGTGGCGCTCAGGTTGTCGTTGTTGCAGACGCTATGGATCAAGCGCGGGCAAGCCGAGGGTGCAGGGAGAAACGCCTGAGGATGGGGAGCAAGCTAGTGTGGTTGGGGAAGCGAGGGGCGGCGAGATGTGGACGGAATCGACGGAGAAGCTCGTCGGAGACAGAGCTGCTCGAGCTCGAAATTTACCCAGCCTGGGGGCAGAGAGGGAGAGGAGAGTGAGGGGAAAGGTAGAGGAGAGGCGTGCGCTTAAGTGTGCGTGGTCACCGGAGGAGTTAAGGCCGTCATCAACGCGAATTCAATCGCCGAATTCTTGCCGAAGCGGCGAGGGGGGAACGGTCGAGTGGAGACGACGACGTGCTGGCATGGGGCCGGGCTGACAGTGAGAGGGAGAGAGTGGGCACGGGGTCCACCTGTCTGCGACTCTGCGGGTGCGTGTGTGGGTGAAAAATGTTTCACGTGTGGGGGGGAAGTTGGGCTGCGACTGGGCCTTGCTAGGCTTGGTCTGTTTCTTTTTTTATAAAGATTGCTTTTTCTTTTTCCATTTGATTTTCTGTTTTGATTTTATTCAAACAATTCAAACTCTCAAATGAATTCAAACCTTTGCCAAACTTTGTATTTATTTTAGTTCTGTTTAATCACATAAATCAAAGTCCAAAACAAATAATTTTTATTCTTTTTAGGATCCATTAATAATTAAATAAAATAGACCTTAGTTATTAATTCAAATAGGATTTTATTTATTTAGAAACTCTATTTGAAAACTAAAACAAACCAAAACCTTTTCAGTAGGTTTTATTTGAACATATAAAACACTTGGAAAAAAACTGATTTAAAATAAAATAACAAGTTTTAGTGTTTATTTAAAATGGAAAAGCCTTTACTATAATAAAATTGGATATTAATAAATCCTCATTATTTTATTTAAATAAACCTTTACTCTTTTTATCAAATAGAAATATTTTATTTTCAAAAGCTTGGCCAAGATTTAATTTGGCTCTATAAAATAATCCTTATTTATAATTCTACCTTTGCTTTTGAAAATCAAATATTTTTATTAAAAGATACAAAAATAGTGATTCCAAATATTTTAACTTTATTGTTTATTTATCTTTTTAAATCCCTTTAGGATTTTATTTGATCAAAATAGGTTTGGATGTTTCCAATTGGAATCAAAAAGTTTCTTCTCACCCTAAAAATCAACAATTGTTTATTTTGTTTATTTATTTTTCACATTTCAAAATTTGGAAAATTTTGGGATGTGACATTCGGTCTCTTACTCATCATTCCATAACGACTCAACAACATCGAATCCTTAAGTGTGTCTCCCTACGGTTCATGAATTATGCGGACATGATCGAGACACTTCTCTGAACAATAACCAATAGAGGAATCTGGAAATTCATATGGCTCCCTCATATTTCTATGATTACTTTACGATCGAATGAACCACTTACATACGATACCAATTTCTCTTTGTCTTACGATAGTTTACTTATCCAAGGTTTTGATCATCGGTATCTCTGCATACCTAGTTCAACCTCGTTACCGATAAGTACTCTTTTCTTGTTCCCGTGATATGTGATCCCTTGTGAGCCAGTCACATGCTTGCAAGCTAATTGGATGACATTCCACCGAGAGGGCCCAGAGTATATCTATCCGCCATATGGATGGACAATCCCACTCTTGATCCATGTCTCAACCCATACTTTCCGAACACTCAATGCCACCTTTATAGCCACCCAGTTACGGTGTGGTGTTTGATGTCATCAAAGCATCCTTCCGGTGATGGTGATAAGCATGATCTCATGGTCGAAGGAATTAGGTTACTATGTATCAGAAAGCTTATAGCAATTGAACTAATAAAATGACTTGATATTTATGCTATGCTTATCTATAGGAGTATGTCCATCATACCATTCTCCTAATGATATGACCTTGTTATTAACAACATCTCAAATGTTCATGATCAAGAAACCATGATCATCTATTAATCAACAAGCTAGAATTATAAAGAGGCTTTACCAGGGACTCTAATTTAGTTTACAAATCACACAAGTATTAATGTTTCTGGTTAATACTGTTATGGCATGAATGTAAACATTTATCACAAACACAAAGATATAATAATAACTATATTTATAATTGCCTCTAGGGCATATCTCCAACGGTCTCCCACTTGCACTAGAGTCAACTAATCTATATTACATGGTAATATACCGAACACCCATGGCAGTTTGGTGTTGGTCATTTTTTGCCCTCGGGAGAGGTTTAGTCAACGGATCCGCCACATTCAGATCTGTGTGTACTTTGCAAATCTTTATGTCACCATCTTGGACATGTTTTCGAATAGCGTGAAAACGTAGCTTGATGTGCTTCAGCTTCTTGTGTGACCTTGGTTCTTGCGCATTGGCTATGGCGCCCATGTTATCACAGTAGATAAACATTGGGTCCAGCGCACTTGGAACCACACTGAGCTCTGTAATGAACTCCTTCATCCATATCGCTTCTTGTGAAGCCTCCGAAGCAGCTATGTATTCCGATTCAGTTCAAGATCTTGCCACAACGCTTTGCTTTGCACTCCTCTAGCTAACTGCTGCACCATTCAAAGTAAACACGTATCCAGATTGAGATTTAGAATCATCCGGATCGGTGTTCCAACTAGCATCGGTGTAACCATTAACAATGAGCTGTTCATCACCTCCATAAGAAAGAACCATATCCTTAGTTCTTCTCAAGTACTTAAGGATGTTTTTGACCACTTTCCAATGATCCACTCCTGGATCACTTTGATATCTGCTAGTCAAACTAACAGCATATGCAATGTCGGGTCTAGTACACAGCATGGCATACATTAGAGATCCTATGGCTGAGTCATAGGGAGTCTTACTCATCCTTTCTCTATCTTCTGCCGTTGCTGGACTTTGAGTTTTACTCAAGGTCGTATTGGGCAACATGGGCAAGAACCCTTTCTTGCTATCTTCCATTCCAAACCTCTTTAGAACTTTGTCCAAATATGTACTTTGTGACAATGATATTAGGCGTCTCGATCTATCTCTATAAATCTTTATGCCTAATATGTAAGCTGCTTCGCCAAGATCTCTCATTGAAAAACTATTATTCAAATATTCTTTGACACTTTTAAGAAGGTCTACATCATTCCCAATCAACAATATGTCATCTACATGTAGTATTAAGAATGCTATAGATCTCCCACTCACTTTCTTGTAAATACAAGCTTCTCCATAAGTTTGTATAAAACCAAAACTTTTGATTACCTTATCAAAACGTTGATTCCAACTTCGGGATGCTTGCTTTAATCCATATATGGATCGTTGAAGTTTGCATACCTTGTTAGCATCTTTAGGATCGACAAAACCTTTGGGTTGCATCATATACAACTCTTCATCAATGTCTCCATTGAGGAACGCCGTTTTGACATCCATCTGCCATATCTCATAATCGTAATATGCAACGATTGCTAACATAATCCTCACATACTTTAGCTTCGCTACTGGTGAGAAAGTCTCATCGTAGTCAACTCCTTGAATTTGTCGAAACCCTTTTGCGACAAGTCAAGCTTTATAGATAGTAACATTACCATCAGCATCTATTTTCTTCTTGAAAATCCATTTGTTCTCGACAGCCTTCCGGCCATCCGGTAAGTCCACCAAAGTCCATACTTGGTTTTCGTACATGGATCCAATCTTGGATTTCATGGCATCTTGCCATTTATTGGAATCTTGGCTCATCATCGCTTCCTCATATGTCGTAGGGTCATCGGTGTTGTCCACCAACATGACACTCATAACGGGATCGTACCAATCAGGAGTGGTACGAGTCCTCGTTGACATGCGAGGTTCTGTAACAACTTCAACCGAAGTTTCATGATCATCATCATTAGCTTCCTCTCTTATTGGTGTAGGCGCCACAGGAACTACTTCTGGTGCTGTGCTACTCGCAAGTTTGAGAGAAGGTTCAACAACCTCGTCAAGTTCTACTTTCCTTCCAGTCACGTCTTTCGAGAGAAATTCTTTCTCTAGAAAGGATCCATTCTTGGCAACAAAGATTTTGCCTTCGCATCTATGATAGAAGGTATACCCAATAGTTTCCTTCGGGTATCCTATGAAGACGCATTTTTCTGCTTTGGGTTCAAGCTTGTCCGGCTGTAACTTCTTTACATAGGCTTTGCAAACCCAAACTTTAAGGAACGACAATTTAGGTTTCTTCCCAAACCATAATTCATACGGTGTCGTTTCAACGGATTTAGATGGTGCCCTATTTAAAGTGAATGCGGCTGGCTGTTTCTAATGCATAACCCCAAAACGATAGCGGTAAATCTATAAGTGACATCATAGAACGAACCATATCTAAGAGAGTTCGATTACGACGTTCGGACACACCATTACGTTGTGGTGTTCCCGGCGGTGTCAATTGTGAAAGTATTCCGCATTTCTTTAAATTCTCGCCAAACTCGTAACTTAGATATTCACCTCCACGATCAGAACGTAGAAATTTAATCTGCTTGTTACGTTGATTCTCCACCTCACTTTGAAATTCCTTAAACTTCTCGAAAGTTTCGGACTTATGTTTCATGAAATAGATATACCAATATCTACTCAAGTCATCCGTGAAGGTAAGAACATAACGATAACCACCGCACGATGCTACACTCATTGGACCACACACATCGGTATGTATGATTTCCAATAAGCCCGTAGCTCGCTCCATCATACCAGAAAATGAAGTCTTAGTCATTTTACCCATCAGACATGCTTCGCATCTTTCAAGTGATTCGAAATCAAGTGATTCAAGAAGTCCATCGGAATGGAGTGTCTTCATATGCTTCACTCCAATATGACCAAGACGACAGTGCCACATATAGGTCGAGTTATCGCTCAATTTCAAACATTTAGCTTCAATGTTATTAATATGTGTATTTCCACTATCGAGATTCAATAAGAATAGACCATCTATCAAAGGTGCATGTGCCTAAAACATATTACTCATATAAATCGAACAACCATTATTCTCGAACTTAAACAAGTAACCGTCTCGCAACAAACATGATCCAGATATAATGTTCATGCTCAACGCAGGCACCAAATAACAATTATTTAAGTATAAAACTAATCCCGATGGTAGATGAAGAGGTAGCGTGCCGACCGCGATCACATCAACCTTTGATCCATTTCCAACGCGCATCGTCACCTCGTTCTTCGCTAGCTTCCATTTATTCTACAGTACCTATTTCGAGTTACAAATATGAGCAACCGAACCAGTATCAAATACCCAGGCACTACTACGAGTACTAGTGAGATACACATCAATAACATGTATATCGGATATACCTTTCTTCTTGATGTTGCCGTTCTTCAAATCCGCCATGTACTTTGGGCAATTCCGCTTCCAGTGACCCTCTCCCTTGCAGTAAAAGTACTCAGTATCAGGCTAAGGTCCAGCCTTGGTCTTCTTCGCCTGTGCGGTAACTTTCTTACCACCCTTCTTGAAGTTACCCTTTTGCTTAGACTTGCCTTTCTTGAATTTGGTGGTCTTATTGACCAACAACACTTGATGCTCTTTCTTGATCTCCACTTCTGCAGATTTTAACATGGAGAAGAGTTCTGGCAACTGCTTGTTCATGCTTTGCATATTGTAGTTCATCACAAAGTTCTTGTAACTTGGTGGTAGTGATTGGACGACACGGTAAATCCCCAAAGCATTAGGAATCACTATACCCAAGCTTTGGAGTTTGTTAGCGTGCCCAGACATCTTAAGCACGTGCTCACTGACGGAGCTGCCCTCTTACATCTTGCAGTTAAAGAACTTTTCAGAAGCCTCATAACTCTCAACTGCCGCGTGAGTCTCAAATATCAAATTGAGTTCACGGACAATATCATGTGGGTCATGGTTCTCAAACCTTTTCTGAAGCTCCGATTCCAAACCATACAAGATAGCACACTGAACTGTGGAGTACTGATTCTTCCGAGTGAGGTAAACGTTCTTTACTTCATCGGTAGCATCAGCTGCAGGCGGGTCACCCAGCGGTGCATCCAACACATAGGTCAAATTACCAGCATTGAGGATAATCCTCAAATTGCGGAACCAATCCGCGAAGTTGCTTCCATTGTTTTTCAATTTTTCTTTCTCTAGGAACACATTAAAATTGATGGTAGGGGTCGCCATTGATCTACAACATATTTGCAATAGTTTAGACTAAGTTTATGACAAATTGAGTTCTTATTAATAGTTAAATTAATCTAGGTGAACTCCCACTCAAAATAATATCCCTCACATTGTTTTAGTGATCACACGAACCAAATCCACCACATCAAAACCGATCATCACGAGAGTTGATGTAGCTTCAATGGCGAACAATCGACATGTTCATCATATCTACTATATGACTCATGCTTTACCTTTCGGTAATCTGTGTTTCGAGACCATGTCTGTACATGCTAGGCTCGTCAAGATCAAACCTTAGATTCTGCATGAGCAAATCTGGATTGCTCACGTTGTATACACTTGCAGAATCTAACACACTCGATCATCACGTGGTGCTTCGAAACAACAAGCTTTAGCAACGGTGCTTACTAAGGATGAACACTTTAAAACTTGAAATTTATGTGCATGAGGGATCATCTTATAATGCTACCGTCATTAACTAAGCAATACAAGATCCATAAAGGATTAATATCACATGCAATTCATAATATGTGATATGATATGGCCTTTCTTCTTGTGCTTCCGATCTTCATCTTCAAGCACGGACATGATCTCCATCATCACTGGCATAGCGTCAAGGTCAATGGCGCCGTTTCATGGTTGTCGTCCACCAGATCCAACTATTACAACTACTTTGATTAGACACGCAGGTCTTAACAGAATTTAAAGACAACCATAGGGCTCCTGCCGGTTGCCAACTTACAATAAGGAACATTGCATACATCAAATATAATCACAATCATGGCCATATCACATCACAGCACACCCCTGCAAAACAAAGTTAGACGCCTCTAATTTTCTTTGCATATTTTACGTGGTTTGGGGCTTTCAATAAGTGTTGTTCTAACTTACGAACAAGAACCACAACGTTGATGTTTGAACTATCAAGTGCACGTTGTAAATTGGATCTATACTATGATGGGAGAGAGAGACACCCGCAAGGACACTTATGCAATACAAGTTGCATGTTAAGCGTGGAGCAAGTCTCATGAACGATGTCATGTAAGGTTAGCCCGGGCCGCTTCATCCCATCATACTGCAAGATGCAAAGTACACAAAAAGCAATTGATAATAAAAGCACCACCGTCCACAATGACCATTGTGTTCTACTCGTGCAACAGATCTCAACTGATGGGGGTTCGTAGCATGGAAAACAAAAAGCAACTGATGGTGTTCGTAGCATGGAAAACAAAAAAATTCTACCGCATACAAACAAACAAGCCAAGATCTATCTACTAGATTGTAGCAACGAGTGGATAGAAGAACTCACCCTGGAAGATTCCAAAGTGTTTAACGAGAGCAGATTCTCGTGGGTGATGTAGTCGTACTCTTGCCGATCTCAAGATCGTGTAGACGATCCTTCCGGCAAGCGTTAAGCGGTGCTTCCTTGATCGGTCACACGTTCGGTACTCGATGAAGACCTTCCTCTCCCTTGTTCCAGCAGGCAACGGAGGTTGTAGCACTCTCCTCACGATTCCGGCAGCACGACGGCGTGGTACCGGAAGTAGAGGGGAGATCTCGCTCTTGATCCATGTGTCTCAACCCATACTTTCCGAACACTCAATGCCACCTTTATAGTCACCCAGTTACGGTGTGGTGTTTGATGTCATCAAAGCATCCTTCCGGTGATGGTGATAAGCATGATCTCATGGTCGAAGGAATTAGGTTACTATGTATCAGAAAGCTTATAGCAATTGAACTAATAAAATGACTTGATCTTTATCTAATTTAGTTATTAACAACATCTCAAACATTCATGATCAAGAAACCATGATCATCTATTAATCAACAAGCTAGTATTACAAAGAGGCTTTACCAGGGACTCTAATTTAGTTTACAAATCACACAAGTATTAATGTTTCTGGTTAATACTGTTATAGCATGAATGTAAACATTTATCACAAACAAAAAGATATAATAATAACTATATTTATTACTGCCTCTAGGGCATATCTCCAACACTCGGTACCGCGGTGGAGTGAGCTCGATTGTGGGCAGCCTGGTGGCTCTCTGTGGTTGTGGCTTGAGGGAAAATGAGCGGAAGGAGGAGGAGGTTAAATAGCTGGGGTGAGAGAGGGAATTACACTGGCGTTTACTCGTAATCAAGCGCGGAATCAAATTGGAGAAACGGTCACGACGGTGCTGGTTGCGGCGTGATTTTGGGGACAAAGGTGACTTGGCGTGTGGGTCCGGGGTGTCAGCAAGGGAGGGGTACGCGTGCGGGTGAGAAACAGAGAGAAAAGAAAAAACCCGGGTGGGTTGGGTCTGTTATTGGGCCAAAATAGTAGCGCCGGCCTGTTTCTATTTCTTTTATCTTTTTCCATTTCTGTTTTGATTTTCTGGAATCAATTTCAAATGGTTTTCAAATGGGTTTGAATTCAAACTTGTTCTGAATTTTTGTAAAGTAGAACTTGCACCTTTTTGGCTACAGAACAAAGTTGCTCACTCAAATTTCTTTGGCCCATTGGAATTTAAAATAAACAATGCCTTTAACACTTATTTAATAAAGACATATGAATGGTTTTAAATTCATGTTTTGTCTTTAAAAATCTTTGTCCAAGCTTTGGAAAATATCAATCAATCATATGATCAATTCTTTTCTGGTCAAAACAATATTCTCATATTAGAGAGTAGCATTAAGGCTAGTTTCTTGCTTGCATAAAATAATAGATCACAAACTTTCTGTTTTTTAAGAAATGATCCTAAAATGATTATGAATGCATCAATGATATGCAAACTTTCCTTTGACTCAAAATCTCTTCACTCCACGAAGTGGTGACACTCTAAGATAAGCTCTATCACCCACCTCATAGGTGACTTCTCTACGCTTAGGATCTGCGTAGCTCTTCTGTCCGGACTGTGCTATCTTCAATCTGTCCTTTCTCCCATAGAGAAACTCAAACTGTGCCATCTCAATACTAGCTTGATAGCTGTTGTTATAAGAGAATACTGCGTAAGGCAGACTTTCATCCCAACTAGCTCCATAGTCTAGGGCACATGCCCTCAACATATCCTCTAAAATCTGGTTGGTCCTTTTTGTCTGTCCATCAGTCTGGGGATGAAAAGAAGTACTGAATTCCAATCTCGTTCCCAATGACTCATGCAGTTGCCTCCAAAAATGAGAAGTTAATTGAGTTCCCCTATCAGACATAATACTCTTGGGTACTCCATGCAAACACACAATCCTGTTCATATAGATCTTGGACAACTTAGCACTTGTATAGGTTGTCTTCACGGGTATGAAATGAGCCACTTTAGTCAGGCGATCCACTACTACCCAAATAGAATCATATCCTGACCTGGTCCTTGGCAATCCGGTGATGAAATCCATGCCAATCTTGTCCCACTTCCAATCAGGAATAGGTAGTGGTTGTAACAAACCTGCGGGTTTCTGATGTTCCGCTTTCACCCTACTACATACATCGCACAAAGCAATATGTTCGGCGATGTCCTTCTTGAGATTATTCCACCAAAATCTTTCCTTCATATCCATGTACATTTTGGTGTTACCTGGATGAATGGAATATGGTGAGTTGTGTGCTTCATGTAAAATCAGTTTCCGAAGCTCCGGATATTGGGGAATGCAGATACGTTTTCCATACCATAAAGTACCTTGTTCGTCTTCATGGAATCCTTTGGCTTTTCCCTTGCCAATCTTTTCCTTAATCTCTTCAATTTCCTTGTCCGTCTTTTGGGCTTCCTTGATTTTGTCCAACAAGGTTGTAAGGGTCCCAACCTTTAATAAGGTAGAGTCCCCTGTGTTTACAATGCTAGTCCCTGGATCAATAGCTAGCATCCACAGTTAAGATGTAATATCAAGAAACAAAGGTCATAATACAACTTTATAACCAGGAATAACATAATTTTATTACATCTTACATAGCTCATTTGGCTATTACATAACATTGCAGTAGAATAGCTATAAGCATGGGGTCCTTCATCTTCAAAGTGCCACAGGCAGACATGTTGGTTGTAGACTTTGTAATCCTAATCAACACACTTCACTAAATCAATCAAACCTGCAACATAACAAGTTACAGCCACAAGGGTCAATACATTTGAATTGTATTAGCAAGTGATACTATGGTAGTATAGTGGAGTCTATCATCTATATGCATTTGGCTAAGTGGAGTTGAGGCTTGCATTGCTCAAAATAGATTTTCCTTATCATTTTGAAAACACTAAGTTTATGCTTGACAAACTCATTTCTCCCAATCAAAAATTGAAGAATCCTTTAACCCTTGTTCAACCACAAGTTTTTAACTTAGAAATTTGAATGATGAGATTCTTGATTGCTTCCATGTCTTGATGCTCAAATTGTCCTTTGCCAGGGACATGGCTAAGTACTTAGATTTTACACTCTGTAGAGGTGGTGCACTTTCCCCACAAGACTTGGTTTCCCAAGACAAGATCTTTCAGAAGCCTTCCCTTAGACCAAAATGGACGCGTTCCAACCTATCAAACTCTACCACCAACTGTCCATATGGCTAAGTTCTTGCAACCTATATGATCCAGGCAGAGCCCATAATGCCAAGTGGCTGCACTTGAAGCTTCTCAACATTTGACATCTCAAATCTCTTTGTTCCTGGGTGGCAATCCACATGTGAGATACACAAGGTCAACCATAAACATGGGCCTTGTGAACCACTCAACCAAAAACCGCCAAGCAATTACCATTCCACCCAGGTGATTCATTAACTTAGTTGTTTTATTAAACAAAAACACAAGTCCTCAGACTTAGAAATTTTTCCATAGTATGAATGTATAATCCACCCTTGTTTTCTATTAGCTAAGCTAAGCTTGATAGTAGTAGGAATCTTAACTTAGGAAATGTTTCACTAAGGTTTCATCTACTAGGTTTTCCTATAGCAATGTTTATACTTAGCAAAAATTCCATGCATGTTTTACTTAGAAAAATCACTAATGCATAGTGAAAGTAATGGGACAAAAAGTATGAAGCATCACTTGCCTTTTTGGTAGAGTATAGGTTCACTCCTTGATCTTTGCAATGTTCACACACTTCAAGTCACTACAAATCAATCAAGCAAACAATATTTCAATCTACCCTTCAAGCAATTCATCACATAAAATGATAAAGTCAAAGTAATGCATGCAAGCATGCCAAGATTTGTTTTGTTTGAAAAGTGGTTCCTAATGGGTCACAAACATTTGAAAACACCTAATGGTCTTTTTAGAAAGTGGCAAAGTCATTTGCAAAAGTTTTCGCTTCATAAACCATTTTCAAAACAAGGTATCATTTCATGTGGTGTAGAAATGTTTTTACTAAGGCATTAATCTATAGGGCTCACAAAATATGTTTTCAAACCACAAACCTTTGTGTTTAGGGTCAGAGAGTTTAAAACAAAACATTTCCCAAAAGTTTTCTTCCAAAACCATTTTTAATAAATAAACTATATTTTTATTTGTCTAGAAATGGTTTTAAATCAAGGAATCATTCTTTTGTTTCACCAAATACATTTTTGAAACCACAAAGTGTTTCCTATGGTCAGTAGGTTCAATCACACCATTTGCCAAAGATTTTATCCCCAAAATCATTTTTGAACAATTTTTATAATCTAATCAAGCATACAAATGTTTCTGCAAAAACAGACATTTTTTCAAAAGCTTTTTACTAAACAAATGGCATGGTTGGCTAGGGCTTGTTCCACTGATTCCATTGATATAAAGTTTGCAAAATTTGGACGTGTGGAACTAAAGTTATGGATTTTACAAAATCACAAACCAAATAGGTCAAATTCTGTTTAAATCAAACAGTCTAGGACACGCGTCTGTTTCCTATTCGTCGAAAACTTTTCGCGTGGATCGACTAACCCAGACCGTTGGATCAAGTCATATCGCACGGTGCGCAGATGCTACTTACCCTTTCGCCTAGCTTCTATCCTAGCCGCTGGATCCTAATCGCACGGCATCCAGCACACTTGCCAGAGATGGGCGACGCTGTGGTGGCTACTGGCGGTGGAGCGCTCAGGTGGTGGCGGTGCTGGCGAAGCAGGAAGCGAAAGGGGATGGGAAGATGCTCACCGCGTTCGCAGAAGCCTGGGGAAGCTCAAGGTGTTCTCGAGGAGTCAAGGGGCGCACGGAGGTGAGGGTAATGACTCGTCGGAGTTCTTGCTGGCGTCGGTTGCACGCGGTCGTGGTCGAGGGCGAGGATGCAGATCATCCCGAAGCAAAATAAGTGCACGATTAGATGCGGGTGAGTGCGGTGAGTGCAGGAGTGTCATCGGGAAGGAGAGGGGCGGACGCATGCTTACTGGGAGGGTCGCTAGAGAGGAAGCAGACGGTGGCGGCGCTTGGAGTCTTCACTGTCGAGGCTCAGAGGCGCGCGCGAGCGAGCTGCGGATGTAGAAAGATGCGCCAGGGCCTAGGGAACTTGTGAGTGTGATCGAGGAGGGGAGGGGCGGTTAATACTGGCCGGAATCGTCGCCGGAGCGTCGTCGGACAGAGGGTGGTGTGGCGAGGAATTGGGCGGCCTGGGGGCGTGTTGAGGTGGGGCGACAGAGGGGAACGAGAGAGGAGAGGGAGGCGCTTTAACGTGCGTGGTCGCAGCGAGTAATGGCGAAGGCGTTAAGGCGAATTTAACCGCGGCATCAACGGCAGGAAACGGCCGGCGTGGTCGTAGCGGGGAGGAAGAAGATGAGCTGGAGGGGTGGGGCCGGTTGGTCAGCGAGAGAGAAGGAAAGGGAACAGGGTCCACCAGTCAGCTTCTTTGCGGGTTTCTTTCGCGGTGAAAAACGATTCGCTCGCTGAGAGGGAGAGGTGGGCTAGGTTGGGCTGTTGGGCTAGAGCTGGGCCAGATGGTTGGGCTGTTTGTTTCTCCCCTTTTTTTTGTTCAGTACTCTTTTTCTTTTTCTAATTGATTTTCTGTTTTGAATTTCAAACAACAATTCAAACAACTATATCAAATCAAACTTTCACCAAACATTGCATTGAGCTTTGGTTCTGTTTAACAACATAAACCAAAGTCCCAAAAACAAAAATATTTTTATTTTTGTGTCCATTATTAATTAAATAAATAGACCTTGTTTATTAAATCAAAAATAGGATTTGATTTATTTAATAAAATCTCCTTTTGAAATCTAAATATTTTCAAAACTAAATCAGTAGGTTTTATTTGAAAATATAAGATACTTGGAAGACTTGTTTAAAATAAAATAACATTTTTATTTTAAGGTCAATTAATAATTAAATAAAATGGGCCTTAGTTATTAAATCAAATAGGATTGGTTTTATTAAAATCTTTATTTTGAAATCTAAAATAAAACCAAGAACACTTCAGTAGGTTTTAATTGAGAAAATAAAATACTTGGAAAACTTGTTTAAAATAAATAAATAAGCTTTGATGTTTAATTAAAATAGTAAAACCTTTTTATTTTTAATAAACTTGATATTAAATCCTTATTATTTTATTTAAATAAACCTTTACTATTTTTTATCAAATAGAAATTTTTTATTTCAAAAGCTTGGCCAAGTTTTAATTTGGCTTATAAAATATTCCTTATTTAAATTTCTTCCTTTTCATTCGAAAACCAAATCTTTTTATTAAAGATCCAAAAATAGTAATTTTAAATATCTTTAAGTTTATTGTTTATTTATCTTTTTAAATCCCTTTAGGATTTTATTTGATCCAAATAGGTTTTGAAAGTTTCCAAATGGGTTCAAAAAGTTTCTTCTCACCCTGAAAATCAACAAAGTTTTATTTTATTCATTTATTACAAGATTTGGAAAATCTTGGGATGTGACAGGCTACCACCCTTAAAATAAATCTCGTCCCGAGATTTGGGAAGGCTAGGGTTACAAGTAGGCTCAAAACAACTAGGGTACTACCACCCTTAAAATTTTTCCAACTAGTTTACATATTGGCCTTCTTGGGATCCTGGGGAAACTTCTCTAGGCAAACATCTGCATAGTGTCCTTTGTTTTCACACTTGAAACATGTGACAAGGCTGAGATCCTTCATAGGTTGGTTTATCTTGTGCTTCATCTTTTCTGGACAGAAGTTTGCATAGTGGCCTAGCTCCTTGCATTTGAAACACATCACTTGGCTGACATCTTTCTTTTCCTTTGATATCATTGCCTCTTGTTTGTTTCTTTGGTTCTTCTTCTTTTCTGGGCATTCATTGGCATAGTGTCCCATCTCTTTGCAAGTGTAACATTGTTCTTGAGTAATATCCTTCTTGCTAGGGTTGGGGCATTTCTTCTTTTTCTTGGGTTTCTCCAAAGCTAGGAGTGCTTCTAGTTCATGTTCTTCATATGTTATCTCATAGGTAGGAATGTCTACTGGTTTCTTTGACCTTCTATTGCTCCTTGGATAATTCATATGCCTCTTCTTTGGTCCTTTAAATTGGATCATATTGCATGGAGGTACAAGTTGAGATTTTCCTTTGTCCTCATCCTTCTTGGTAGAAGTTGTTCCTTCATGAGGGTTTACAAACTGTTGATGCATTCCACCTTGTTTCCTTTGTTGAACTAGGGAATAGATGGGGCATTGGATAGGGACATGACTATTTCTTTCACATAGGAAGCAAGTAGCTTGAGATGTGGGGCATTGAACTGGATGTTCCTCTTCACAATTGGGGCATTGATCTCCATGTTCCTTGGAAGTGTGATCCTTGTCTCCACAAATATTGCAAGCTTTGGTTCCTTCTAAAATAACATCTTTGTCATCCTTGTTGTCATAAACTCCTTTGGAAGAGTTGTCTCCAATGTTGATCATTTGAGTGGCCATCCCTTGCAACAATTGGGATTGAATTTTCAAAATCCTTTGTATGGCTGGGTCTAGTCCATTGTTGTTGGCTAAAAGCTGAGTTGTCACTTGGCTCAACTGAGTTTGGTTTGCTAGTAGTTGTTCTCTCATGTGCATCTCTTGGTTGTTGTTGTTGTCATGAACCTTGATGTTGGAGTCTCTTGGAGTAGTCATCTGTTTGGGTTGGATTGGGATTAGAATAGGCAAAATATTTCTAAGGGAATAATTCTATTCATACACATCACAATTCACACAAGCAATGTGCAAGCAATCACAAACAAACATTTCACTCAAACAACAAGTTTCAAGCATATTTTTAGGCAACCAAAAATATTTTGTTACACCACATAAGTTGGTGGCTTTGACTTAAACTAAATATGGTGGTCCATCTATATGGTTCACTTGAGATCTTTCCATCTTTCTTGGTTGATTCTTCTTGCATGAGATCATGGTTTCCTTGGGAAAACTCTTGGTCACAAATACTTCAAAGGTGTTGATGGCTCCTTCTAAGTTGTGTTTCCTTAGTTTCCAAGTCTTGAGCAAGATTTCTTGTCTCACTTGTCCTTAGTGGTATCCAAGTTGGGAGTCCTTGGTGAATATGCTGAAGATGTTGAAGTCATTAGAGTTGAAGAAGTTGAAGTCATTAGAGTTGAAGATGTCCTTTCTCATGGTGAAGTCTTTGGCCATGGGGTAGGTTTTTCCATCAAGTTGAAATAGAAGAGATGTAGAGTTGAAACCAAAATGGTTAAGGAAAGAGTTTACAAGATTGTTTGTAAATAAGTTTTGGAACAAATACAACTCCTATCTTTCTAAGGGCTTTTGTCCAATCCTAGGTTTAAAAATCCTACAGGCAACACAATGCTCTGATACCATCTGTAAGGGTCCCAACCTTTAATAAGGTAGAGTCCCATGTGTTTACAATGCTAGTCCCTGGATCAATAGCTAGCATCCACAGTTAAGATGTAATATCAAGAAACAAAGGTCATAATACAACTTTATAACCAGGAATAACATAATTTTATTACATCTTACATAGCTCATTTGGCTATTACATAACATTGCAGCAGAATATCTATAAGCATGGGGTCCTTCATCTTCAAAGTGCCACAGGCAGACATGTTGGTTGTAGACTTTGTAATCCTAATCAACACACTTCACTAAATCAATCAAACCTGCAACATAACAAGTTACAGCCACAAGGGTCAATACATTTGAATTGTATTGGCAAGTGATACTATGGTAGTATAGTGGAGTCTATCATCTATATGCATTTGGCTAAGTGGAGTTGAGGCTTGCATTGCTCAAAATAGATTTTCCTTATCATTTTGAAAACACTAAGTTTATGCTTGACAAAATCATTTCTCCCAATTAAAGATTGAAGAATCCTTTAACCCTTGTTCAACCACAAGTTTTTAACTTAGAAATTTGAATGATGAGATTCTTGATTGCTTCCATGTCTTGATGCTCAAATTGTCCTTTGCCAGGGACATGGCTATGTACTTAGATTTTACACTCTGTAGAGGTGGTGCACTTTCCCCACAAGACTTGGTTTCCCAAGACAAGATCTTTCAGAAGCCTTCCCTTAGACCAAAATGGACGCGTTCCAACCTATCAAACTCTACCACCAACTGTCCATATGGCTAAGTTCTTGCAACCTATATGATCCAGGCAGAGCCCATAATGCCAAGTGGTTGCACTTGAAGCTTCTCAACATTTGACATCTCAAATCTCTTTGTTCCTGGGTGGCAATCCACATGTGAGATACACAAGGTCAACCATAAACATGGGCCTTGTGAACCACTCAACCAAAAACCACCAAGCAATTACCATTCCACCCAGGTGATTCATTAACTTAGTTGTTTTATTAAACAAAAACACAAGTCCTCAGACTTAGAAATTTTTCCATAGTATGAATGTATAATCCACCCTTGTTTTCTATTAGCTAAGCTAAGCTTGATAATAGTAGGAATCTTAACTTAGGAAATGTTTCACTAAGGTTTCATCTACTAGGTTTTCCTATAGCAATGTTTATACTTAGCAAAAATTCCATGCATGTTTTACTTAGAAAAATCACTAATGCATAGTGAAAGTAATGGGACAAAAAGTATGAAGCATCACTTGCCTTTTTGGTAGAGTATAGGTTCACTCCTTGATCTTTGCAATGTTCACACACTTCAAGTCACTACAAATCAATCAAGCAAACAATATTTCAATCTACCCTTCAAGCAATTCATCACATAAAATGATAAAGTCAAAGTAATGCATGCAAGCATGCCAAGCTTTATTTTGTTTGAGAAGTGGTTCCTAATGGGTCACAAACATTTGAAAACACCTAATGGTCTTTTTAGAAAGTGGCAAAGTCATTTGCAAAAGTTTTCGCTTCATAAACCATTTTCAAAACAACGTATCATTTCATGTGGTGTAGAAATGTTTTTACTAAGGCATTAATCTATAGGGCTCACAAAATATGTTTTCAAACCACAAAACTTTGTGTTTAGGGTCAAAGAGTTTAAAACAAAACATTTCCCAAAAGTTTTCTTCCAAAACCATTTTTAATAAATAAACTATATTTTTATTTGTCTAGAAATGGTTTTAAATCAAGGAATCATTCTTTTGTTTCACCAAATACATTTTTGAAACCACAAAGTGTTTCCTATGGTCAGTAGGTTCAATCACACCATTTGCCAAAGATTTTATCCCCAAAATCATTTTTGAACAATTTTTATAATCTATAAGCATACAAATGTTTATGCAAAAACAAACATTTTTCCAGAAGCTTTTTACTAAACAAATGGCATGGTTGGCTAGGGCTTGTTCCACTGATTCCATTGATATAAAGTTTGCAAAATTTGGACGTGTGGAACTAAAGTTATGGATTTTACAAAATCACAAACCAAATAGGTCAAATTCTGTTTAAATCAAACAGTCTGGGACACGCGTCTGTTTCCTATTCGTCGAAAACTTTTCGCGTGGATCGACTAACCCAGACCGTTGGATCAAGTCATATCGCACGGCGCGCAGATGCTACTTACCCTTTCGCCTAGCTTCTATCCTAGCCGCTGGATCCTAATCGCGGCATCCAAAGACACTTGCCGAGAGATGGTAGCTGCGGTGGCCTCTTGGCGGCGAGCACTCAGGTGGTGGCGGTCTTTGGCGGCGAAGCGAGAGGGGATGGGAAGATGCTCACCGCGTTCGCAGAAGCCTGGGGAAGCTCAAGGTGTTCTCGAGGAGTCAAGGGGCGCACGCAGGTGAGGGTAATGACTCGTCGGAGTTCTTGCTGGCGTCGGTTGCACGCGGTCATGGTCGAGGGCGAGGCTGCAGATCATCCCGAAGCAAAATAAGTGCACGATTAGATGCGGGTGAGTGCGGTGAGTGCAGGAGTGTCATCGGGAAGGAGAGGGGCGGACGCATGCTTACTGGGAGGGTCGCCAGAGAGGAAGCAGACGGTGGCGGCGCTTGGAGTCGTCACTGTCGAGGCTCGTAGCCTTGCGGCTGCTGCGAAGATGCGTAAAGATGCGCCAGGGCCTGGGGAACTTGTGAGTGTGATCGAGGAGGCGAGGGGCGGTTAATACTGGCCGGAATCGTCGCCGGAGCGTCGTTGGACAGAGGGTGGTGTGGCGAGGAATTGGGCGGCCTGGGGGCGTGTTGAGGTGGGGGAGAGCGAGAGAGAGGAGAGGCGCTTTAACGTGCGTGGTCGCAGCGAGTAATGGCGAAGGCGATAAGGCGAATTTAACCGCGACATCAACGACAGGAAACGGCCGGCGTGGTCGTAGCGGGGAGGAAGAAGATGAGCTGGAGGGGTGGGGCCGGTTGGTCAGCGAGAGAGAAGGAAAGGGAACGGGGTCCACCAGTCAGCTTCTTTGCGGGTTTCTTTCGCGGTGAAAAACGATTCGCTCGCTGAGAGGGAGAGGTGGGCTAGGTTGGGCTGTTGGGCTGGAGCTGGGCCAGATGGTTGGGCTATTGGTTTCTCCCCTTTTTTTTGTTCAGTATTCTTTTTCTTTTTCTAATTGATTTTCTGTTTTGAATTTCAAACAACAATTCAAACAACTAAATCAAATCAAACTTTCACCAAACATTGCATTGAGCTTTGGTTCTGTTTAACAACATAAACCAAAGTCCCAAAAACAAAAATATTTTTATTTTTGGGTCCATTATTAATTAAATAAATAGACCTTGTTTATTAAATCAAAAATAGTATTTGATTTATTTAATAAAATCTCCTTTTGAAATCTAAATATTTTCAAAACTAAATCAGTAGGTTTTATTTGAAAATATAAGATACTTGGAAGACTTGTTTAAAAAAAATAACATTTTTATTTTAAGGTCAATTAATAATTAAATAAAATGGGCCTTAGTTATTAAATCAAATAGGATTGGTTTTATTAAAATCTTTATTTTGAAATCTAAAATAAAACCAAGAACACTTCAGTAGGTTTTAATTGAGAAAATAAAATACTTGGAAAACTTGTTTAAAATAAATAAATAAGCTTTGATGTTTAATTAAAATAATAAAACCTTTTTATTTTTAATAAACTTGGATATTAAATCCTTATTATTTTATATAAATAAACCTTTACTATTTTTTATCAAATAGAAATATTTTATTTCAAAAGCTTGGCCAAGTTTTAATTTGGCTTATAAAATATTCCTTATTTAAATTTCTTCCTTTTCATTTGAAAACCAAATCTTTTTATTAAAGATCCAAAAATAGTAATTTTAAATATCTTTAAGTTTATTGTTTATTTATCTTTTTAAATCCCTTTAGGATTTTATTTGATCCAAATAGGTTTTGAAAGTTTCCAAATGGATTCAAAAAGTTTCTTCTCACCTTGAAAATCAACAAAGTTTTATTTTATTCATTTATTACAAGATTTGGAAAATCTTGGGATGTGACAGGCTACCACCCTTAAAATAAATCTCGTCCCGAGATTTGGGAAGGCTAGGGTTACAAGTAGGCTCAAAACAACTAGGGTACTACCACCCTTAAAATTTTTCCAACTAGTTTACATATTGGCCTTCTTGGGATCCTAGGGAAACTTCTTTAGGCAAACATCTGCATAGTGTCCTTTGTTTTCACACTTGAAACATGTGACAAGGCTGAGATCCTTCATAGGTTGGTTTATCTTGTGCTTCATCTTTTCTGGACAGAAGTTTGCATAGTGGCCTAGCTCCTTGCATTTGAAACACATCACTTGGCTGACATCTTTCTTTTCCTTTGATATCATTGCCTCTTGTTTGTTTCTTTGGTTCTTCTTCTTTTCTGGGCATTCATTGGCATAGTGTCCCATCTCTTTGCAAGTGTAACATTGTTCTTGAGTAATATCCTTCTTGCTAGGGTTGGGGCATTTCTTCTTTTTCTTGGGTTTCTCCAAAGCTAAGAGTGCTTCTAGTTCATGTTCTTCATATGTTATCTCATAGGTAGGAATGTCTACTGGTTTCTTTGACCTTCTATTGCTCCTTGGATAATTCATATGCCTCTTCTTTGGTCCTTTAAATTGGGTCATATTGCATGGAGGTACAAGTTGATATTTTCCTTTGTCCTCATCCTTCTTGGTAGAAGTTGTTCCTTCATGAGGGTTTACAAACTGTTGATGCATTCCACCTTGTTTCCTTTGTTGAACTAGGGAATAGATGGGGCATTGGATAGGGACATGACTATTTCTTTCACATAGGAAGCAAGTAGCTTGAGATGTGGGGCATTGGCCAACTGGATGTTCCTCTTCACAATTGGGGCATTGATCTCCATGTTCCTTGGAAGTGTGATCCTTGTCTCCACAAATATTGCAAGCTTTGGTTCCTTCTAAAATAACATCTTTGTCATCCTTGTTGTCATAAACTCCTTTGGAAGAGTTGTCTCCAATGTTGATCATTTGAGTGGCCATCCCTTGCAACAATTGGGATTGAATTTTCAAAATCCTTTGTATGGCTGGGTCTAGTCCATTGTTGTTGGATAAAAGCTGAGTTGTCACTTGGCTCAACTGAGTTTGGTTTGCTAGTAGTTGTTCTCTCATGTGCATCTCTTGGTTGTTGTTGTTGTCATGAACCTTGATGTTGGAGTCTCTTGGAGTAGTCATCTGTTTGGGTTGGATTGGGATTAGAATAGGCAAAATATTTCTAAGGGAATAATTCTATTCATACACATCACAATTCACACAAGCAATGTGCAAGCAATCACAAACAAACATTTCACTCAAACAACAAGTTTCAAGCATATTTTTAGGCAACCAAAAATATTTTGTTACACCACATAAGTTGGTGGCTTTGACTTAAACTAAATATGGTGGTCCATCTATATGGTTCACTTGAGATCTTTCCATCTTTCTTGGTTGATTCTTCTTGCATGATATCATGGTTTCCTTGGGAAAACTCTTGGTCACAAATACTTCAAAGGTGTTGATGGCTCCTTCTAAGTTGTGTTTCCTTAGTTTCCAAGTCTTGAGCAAGATTTTTTGTCTCACTTGTCCTTAGTGATATCCAAGTTGGGAGTCCTTGGTGAATATGCTGAAGATGTTGAAGTCATTAGAGTTGAAGAAGTTGAAGTCATTAGAGTTGAAGATGTCCTTGCTCATAGTGAAGTCTTTGGCCATGGGATAGGTTTTTCCATCAAGTTGAAATACAAGAGATGTAGAGTTGAAACCAAAATGGTTGAGGAAAGAGTTTACAATATTGTTTGTAAATAAGTTTTGGAACAAATACAACTCCTGTCTTTCTAAGGGTTTTTGTCCAATCCTAGGTTTACAAATCCTACAGGCAACACAATGCTCTGATACCATCTGTAAGGGTCCCAACCTTTAATAAGGTAGAGTCCCATGTGTTTACAATGCTAGTCCCTGGATCAATAGCTAGCATCCACAGTTAAGATGTAATATCAAGAAACAAAGGTCATAATACAACTTTATAACCAGGAATAACATAATTTTATTACATCTTACATAGCTCATTTGGCTATTACATAACATTGCAGCAGAATATCTATAAGCATGGGGTCCTTCATCTTCAAAGTGCCACGTGCATATTGGTTGTAGACTTTGTAATCCTAATCAACACACTTCACTAAATCAATCAAACCTGCAACATAACAAGTTACAGCCACAAGGGTCAATACATTTGAATTGTATTGGCAAGTGATACTATGGTAGTATAGTGGAGTCTGTCATCTATATGCATTTGGCTAAGTGGAGTTGAGGCTTGCATTGCTCAAAATAGATTTTCCTTATCATTTTGAAAACACTAAGTTTATGCTTGACAAAATCATTTCTCCCAATCAAAGATTGAAGAATCCTTTAACCCTTGTTCAACCACAAGTTTTTAACTTAGAAATTTGAATGATGAGATTCTTGATTGCTTCCATGTCTGGATGCTCAAATTGTCCTTTGCCAGGGACATGGCTAAGTACTTAGATTTTACACTCTGCAGAGGTGGTGCACTTTCCCCACAAGACTTGGTTTCCCAAGACAAGATCTTTCAGAAGCCTTCCCTTAGACCAAAATGGACGCGTTCCAACCTATCAAACTCTACCACCAACTGTCCATATGGCTAAGTTCTTGCAACCTATATGATCCAGGCAGAGCCCATACTGCCAAGTGGCTGCACTTGAAGCTTCTCAACATTTGACATCTCAAATCTCTTTGTTCCTGGGTGGCAATCCACAAGTGAGATACACAAGGTCAACCATAAACATGGGCCTTGTGAACCACTCAACCAAAAACCACCAAGCAATTACCATTCCACCCAGGTGATTCATTAACTTAGTTGTTTTATTAAACAAAAACACAAGTCCTCAGACTTAGAAATTTTTCCATAGTATGAATGTATAATCCACCCTTGTTTTCTATTAGCTAAGCTAAGCTTGATAGTAGTAGGAATCTTAACTTAGGAAATGTTTCACTAAGGTTTCATCTACTAGGTTTTCCTATAGCAATGTTTATACTTAGCAAAAATTCCATGCATGTTTTACTTAGAAAAATCACTAATGCATAGTGAAAGTAATGGGACAAAAAGTATGAAGCATCACTTGCCTTGTTGGTAGAGTATAGGTTCACTCCTTGATCTTTGCAATGTTCACACACTTCAAGTCACTACAAATCAATCAAGCAAACAATATTTCAATCTACCCTTCAAGCAATTCATCACATAAAATGATAAAGTCAAAGTAATGCATGCAAGCATGCCAAGCTTTGTTTTGTTTGAAAAGTGGTTCGTAATGGGTCACAAACATTTGAAAACACCTAATGGTCTTTTTAGAAAGTGGCAAAGTCATTTGCAAAAGTTTTTGCTTCATAAACCATTTTCAAAACAAGGTATCATTTCATGTGGTGTAGAAATGTTTTTACTAAGGCATTAATCTATAGGGCTCACAAAATATGTTTTCAAACCACAAAACTTTGTGTTTAGGGTCAGAGAGTTTAAAACAAAACATTTCCCAAAAGTTTTCTTCCAAAACCATTTTTAATAAATAAACTATATTTTTATTTGTCTAGAAATGGTTTTAAATCAAGGAATCATTCTTTTGTTTCACCAAATACATTTTTGAAACCACAAAGTGTTTCCTATGGTCAGTAGGTTCAATCACACCATTTTCCAAAGATTTTATCCCCAAAATCATTTTTGAACAATTTTTATAATCTAATCAAGCATACAAATGTTTCTGCAAAAACAAACATTTTTCCAGAAGCTTTTTACTAAACAAATGGCATGGTTGGCTAGGGCTTGTTCCACTGATTCCATTGATATAAAGTTTGCAAAATTTGGACGTGTGGAACTAAAGTTATGGATTTTACAAAATCACAAACCAAATAGGTCAAATTCTGTTTAAATTAAACGATGCAGGACACGCTACATTTCCTATTCGTCGAAAACGTTTCGCGTGGATCGACTAACCCAGACCGTTGGATCAAGTCATATCGCACGGCGCGCAGATGCTACTTACCCTTTCGCCTAGCTTCTATCCTAGACGCTGGATCCTAATCGCACGGCATCCAGCACACTTGCCAGAGATGGGCGGCGCTGCGGTGGCTACTGGCGGCGGAGCACTCAGGTGGTGGCGGTGCTGGCGAAGCAGGAAGCGAGAGGGGATGGGAAGATGCTCACCGCGTTCGCAGAAGCCTGGGGAAGCTCAAGGTGTTCTCGAGGAGTCAAGGGGCGCACGGAGGTGAGGGTAATGACTCGTCGGAGTTCTTGCTGGCGACGGTTGCACGTGATCGTGGTCGAGGCTGCGATCGTCGAAGCAAAATAAGTGCGATTAGATCTTGGTGAGTGCGGTGAGTGCAGGAGTGTCATCGGGAAGGAGAGGCGGACGCATGCTTCTTGGGAGGTCGCCAGAGAGGAAGCGACGGTGGCGGCGCTTGAGTAAATCCTTGTCGAGGCTCGGAGAGCTGCCATGGCAGCGGATCTAAAGATGCGCCAGGGCCTGGGGAACTTGTGAGTGTGATCGAGGAGGCGAGGGGCGGTTAATACTGGCCGGAATCGTCGCTGGAGCGTCGTCGGACAGAGGGTGGTGTGGCGAGGAATTGGGCGGCCTGGGGGCGTGTTGAGGTGGGGCGACAGAGGGGAACGAGAGAGGAGAGGGAGGCGCTTTAACGTGCGTGGTCGCAGCAAGTAATGGCGAAGGCGTTAAGGCGAATTTAACCGCGGCATCAACGGCAGGAAATGGCCGGCGTGGTCGTCACGGGGAGGAAGAAGATGAGCTGGAGGGGTGGGGCCGGTTGGTCAGCGAGAGAGAAGGAAAGGGAACGGGGTCCACCAGTCAGCTTCTTTGCGGGTTTCTTTCGTGGTGAAAAACGATTCGCTCGCTGAGAGGGAGAGGTGGGCTAGGTTGAAATTTGAGCGGCAGGATGGTTGGGCTGTTTGTTTCTCCCCTTTTTTTTTGTTCAGTATTCTTTTTCTTTTTCTAATTGATTTTCTGTTTTGAATTTCAAACAACAATTCAAACAACTAAATCAAATCAAACTTTCACCAAACATTGCATTGAGCTTTGGTTCTGTTCAACAACATAAACCAAAGTCAAAAACAAAAATATTTTTATTTTTGGGTCCATTATTAATTAAATAAATAGACCTTGTTTATTAAATCAAAAATAGGATTTGATTTATTTAATAAAATCTCCTTTTGAAATGTAAATATTTTCAAAACTAAATCAGTAGGTTTTATTTGAAAATATAAGATACTTGGAAGACTTGTTTAAAATAAAATAACATTTTTATTTTAAGGTCAATTAATAATTAAATAAAATGGGCCTTAGTTATTAAATCAAATAGGATTGGTTTTATTAAAATCTTTATTTTGAAATCTAAAATAAAACCAAGAACACTTCAGTAGGTTTTAATTGAGAAAATAAAATACTTGGAAAACTTGTTTAAAATAAATAAATAAGCTTTGATGTTTAATTAAAATAGTAAAACCTTTTTATTTTTAATAAACTTGGATATTAAATCCTTATTATTTTAGTTAAATAAACCTTTACTATTTTTTATCAAATAGAAATATTTTATTTCAAAAGCTTGGCCAAGTTTTAATTTGGCTTATAAAATATTCCTTATTTAAATTTCTTCCTTTTCATTTGAAAACCAAATCTTTTTATTAAAGATTCAAAAATAGTAATTTTAAATATCTTTAAGTTTATTGTTTATTTATCTTTTTAAATCCCTTTAGGATTTTATTTGATCCAAATAGGTTTTGAAAGTTTCCAAATGGATTCAAAAAGTTTCTTCTCACCCTGAAAATCAACAAAGTTTTATTTTATTCATTTATTACAAGATTTGGAAAATCTTGGAATGTGACAAAGGTGGGTTGAACATTCAATGACATGAGATGTCCCTCATGCACAATCTCCAATCTGAGGTTAAATTGGGCACACAGATCATCTGGCAACTCTCCCTTAGTAAGGCCATTCACAAATACCGTACGGCTTAGTGCATCCGCTACCACATTTGCTTTACCGGGGTGGTATTGCAAACTCAAGTCATAGTCCTTGATGAGTTCTAGCCATCTTATTTTTCTCATGTTAATTTCTTTCTGAGTGAAGATATACTTCAAACTTTTGTGATCTGTGAACACTTCACATCGCTTTCCCAAAAGATAATGTCTCCATGTTTTGAGTGCATGGACAACAGAGGCTAACTCTAAATCATGAGTAGGATAATTCACCTCATGAGTTTTGAGATGTCTCGAGGCATAAGCCACAACTTTCCCTTCTTGCATCAGAACTGCACCTAATCCATGATGAGATGCATCACAATAAACTTGGAAATCCTTCTCCAAATCTAGCAGACATAAGACTGGTGATGTCACTAGTCTCTTCTTCAATTCTTGAAAACTTGAAAACTGAGTTCACATCCTTCAGTCCAAGCAAATTTCTTGTCTTTCTTCAGTAACTCCGCCATTGGCTTGGCTACCTTGGAGAAATTTTTAATGAATCTTCTATAGTATCCTGCCAAGCCAAGGAAACTACGAACTTCTTTCACTGACTTAGGAGATTCCCATTCAGTTACAGCTGACACTTTTGCGGGATCAACTGCTACACCATCTCCTGACACGATGTGTCCAAGAAATCAAACTTCATTTAACCAGAATTCACACTTGCTGAATTTGGCATATAACTTATGCTCTCTAAGCTTCTCAAGTATCAAACGCAAGTGTCCCTCATGTTCTTCTTTGCTCTTGGAGTAGATCAAAATGTCATCGATGAAAACGACAACAAACTTCTCAAGGAAGTCCATGAACACTTTGTTCATCATATTCATGAAGTAAGCTGGTGCATTGGTCAAACCAAATGGCATCACGGTGTACTCATACAATCCATACCTAGTGGTGAATGCAGTCTTAGGCATGTCTTGTTCCCTTATCTTAGTTGAAAATATCCTGATCGGATATCAATCTTTGAGAACACACGGGCTCCTTCTAACTGATCAAACAAATCATTGATTCTTGGGCAAAGGATATTTGTTCTTGATAGTCACCTCATTGAGTGAACGATAATCGATGCATAACCTTTGACTTTTATCTTTCTTTTCCACAAACAAGACTGGTGCTCCCCAAGATGAAGAACTTGGTTGAATAAATCCTTTCTGCAACTGTTCTCCAAGTTGTTTCTTGAGTTCTTTCAACTCATCAACTAACATGTTGTAAGGTCTTTTTGCTATTGGTCCAGATCCTGGCAGCAAGTCAATCAGAAACTCCACATCTCTATCTGGTGGCATTCCCGGTAATTCCTCCGGAAACACATCTGGATATTCTATCACAATTAGTACACTGTCTATGCTAATCCCCTTATGAGAACTTAGCTTACTCCCTTTTGATTCAAAGTTAGTCTTGAATCTAATCCTTTTATTATCCGGGGTTGTGAGTGTGACAGTATGATTGGCACAATCTAGCACTCCCTTGTACTTAGTCATCCAGTCCATTCCCAAAATGACACCCAATCCTTGGGAATTTAGGATTATCAGATTAACGGGAAACTTATACTTCCCAAACTCTATGACTAGGTCATGACATCTTGAGTTCACTATCATTTCTCCACCAGGAGAACTTACTTTTATAGGACACTCAATAGTTTCAACTGGAAGTTCATTTCTATCAACAAGTGCTCTTGATATGAATGAATGCGATCTTGATATCAAAAGAACAAGTGCTGGAACAGAATTGAGTTTGAACTTACCAGCCACAGCATCAGGTTCCTCATAAATCTCTTCCACATTGATGTGGTTCACCTGTCCCTTCTAGAAAGGGTTGGGCTTGCTGTCACCTTCAACTTTCTTTTCTGGGCACTCATTAGCATAGTGCCCCATCTTCTTACACTTGAAGCATTCAACCTGACTGAGATCTTTCTTAACGGGCTGACTTCCACTACCACCTCCACTACCACTTCCATTGTGGTGGCTCTTGTATCCACTCTTATGGTTCTTATACTTGTCATTATCATGACTACGGTGATGCTTGTTGTCATGATGGCGGTTGTGGCCGTGGTGGTTGTTGTACTATCCATGTTTGTGGGATCCAGAACTCCCACTGTCATCGTGATGGGAACGCTTGTGAGACGATCCCGAGCTATGCTTGTCAAAGCTGTGCTTCCTCTTTCTGCTTTCAACCTGTTTCATCTTGTTCTCCAAGATGGTAGACTTGTCACAAAGTGATTGGTAGGTTGGAACATAGGCAATAGATAGTTGCAGATTCAGTTCATCATTCAGTCCTTCGAGGAATTTCTCCTTCCTCTTGGCATCAGTATCAACTTCATCCGGTGCATAACGCGCCAGATTGTTGAACTCCTCAATATATTCAGCCACGCTGCGGTGACGTTGTTTCAGGTTGTGGAACTCCTTCTTCAAATTCATCACTCCGGATGAGATGTGAGCCGTACGGAATCCATCCTCAAAGATATCCCAAGTCACATCCTCAATGGGAGTGGTGATCTGGAAGTTATCCCACCAAGTTGTTGTCGGTCCTTCCAACAAATGTGATGCAAACCTGACCTTCTCCTCGTCGGTGTAGCCGACAGTTACCAAATCCTTGTTCATCGAACGTAGCCAATCATTGGCCACCATTGGATCAGTGGTTCCTGAGAACTTTGCAGGCCTCAGTCTTAGGAATCTGGTGAGCATGTCAAATCCTGGTGGATTGTTCGGGTTGTTGTTGTTATTCTGATTCTAGTTTTGCATAAAAGTGGTCATCATATGCATCAGTTGTGCCTATGCTGTCATCAACTGCTGCCTCCCAGGGGTGACATTGTTGTTGTTTGGGTTGGGGTTGGCACATCGAGGAGGCATCTGTGGTTTTCATAAGGATAAGAATGAGATACCCATAGATGCTTAACATGCACAATACATCACATAGACAATCACAATAACCAAACATCAAAATAAAATAGAGTTTAAACGACATAAACAACAAGTATGGGAAATGCAAAACACACCAAAGCAAGCCACCCACATGTTGGATGGTCATTGTGACTCAATAATCAAAAGTACAGTAGATGAAATATAAATGAGTAGCCATCACTACTCCTCCGCATCAATCTCCACATCAACAAGGGTAAGACCTGCATTCTCCATAGCGGTCTTGTATTCCTCAACATTGGTAGTCAAGGCCTCTATCTTGGCCCTAAGATCCCTCTTCTGTGAACGAAGCCTCTCGATCACTCCTTGCTGATGCTCAAGCTCGAAGTCCTTGGCTTATAGCTCTTCCTTCATCTCCCGGATCTTCTTGTTTCTGTCTTGGACTCTCTTCTCCTGGCTCTTGAATTTCTTGTCCTGGCTTTCAAACTTGGCCTCCATTTCCTTGACCATCTCATCTTGCTCCGCGAAGAGCTTGTCCTTCTCACGAGGCTGCACCTGGAGCTCGTCATTGCTAAGCATGACGTTGGTCCTATCAATATCTAGGTGCCTAATAAGACTCTCTAGGTCCTGGAGGTACAGACGAATCGGCTCCATCATCTCTCTAGCAGCATCCTTGTACTCAATAGCCTCACCCTCCTTCTTGCGTCTACCGAAGGGGTGAAATTAAAGACCTCTAAGCTCTCTGGAGTGTCTCCCTACCAGGCGCCCAAGTAACTCCTGCATGACTACATATAGGCCTTTCTCCTTGTCGTCATGCATCAGCTTGAAAGTGATGGACTCCATGGTTGGCTCTGCCTGGCGTCCGGGCTGAGTGACTCTGAAGCCCCAAAGGTCCTTCCTCTCAAACTTGGTGAGTGGAAGTGTCATGATGCTAGGAAGTGGAAGGTTGAGCACACTAGTGAGCTCAATGAGACGAGTACCAAAACGAGTTCCCTTGAACTCCTCGGCCGTGTTGATAATAACATTAGGCATCTATTTTTATAAGATAGAGAAAAGTTAGAATCAACATCAATAGAAAAAATCACAAGCATATATTTTGCAACAATCACACAAGTCATGGCATACACAAATCCATTACAAGCATCAAAGGTTCAACATAACTTAGACAAATTTTGGAAATGAAACGATAAGTGTGGTGGTCCAACTAACATAGTACGTTACAATTTCCACTCACTTGCCAAGTTGGCTATCAGGGCATCCCTAGAGGCAATCTGACGATCTTGATCACATGACTCCATTGCTAAGTCTATGATGTCTTCTCTTAAACGTTGCTTGGTAGCCTCTAACTCTTGGGTATGCTTATTTTCTTCCATAAGGTCATTCTGGGTGTTGAGCATTCTGCACTTGAGCCTATCACCAAGCTCCTTGATGGCATTCCAAGTTGCATTTCTTGCAGAGTCAAAGAATGTTGTGTGCATTTCTGAGTTGGAGACCATGCAGAATCCTGACTCCTTGTGGTTGTCTTCCTTGTTTTTGTACAAGTGAAGTTGCACCCACCAATACTCTACTCCTTCATCCATCACGGGGAATCCTTTGTACATAGTTGCACCATGTATCCCCATGGTAACCATGAGGTTCTTGAGGGCCTTGGGAAATTCAGTCTCACACTGGAAAGTCATGGTCATGAGTGGTCCCTTCCTCATGGCTTCGTTGATGGAGTTCATCTACAAATAGAGATGAGAAAGAAGATTAGAAAAGTTAATGAGAAGAAAAGACAAGTGTGGAAATTGTTGAAAAAAATTCCTTAGTGGTTTCTAATCCAATCCTAGGGTCATAATCCTACAGGCAACACAGTGCTCTGATACCATCTGTAAGATCCCACCTTTATAAAGGTAAAGATCCCTATGATTGCAATGCTAGTCCCTGGATCAATTGCTAGCATCCACAATTTAAGTTGAAGTACACAGAAACAAAGGTCATTATTACATCGTCATTCCAGGGATAACATAGTCTTTTACAGCTCCATAGCCATAGGCTAGTACAAGACTTTATCATAACAATATAAGTAAAAGTCTTCATCTTCATGTGCCACATGCAAGCATGTTGAGTGTAGACTCATAACCCCTAATCATCATCAGAGTAACCTGCAACATCACAAGTTACAGCCACAATGGGTCAATACATTGGAATAGTATTGGCAAGTGATACCTTAGTAGAATATTAACATCTAGTTACTACATGAATTTGGCTAAGTGTAGCTTAGGCTTGCTTTGCTCAAAATAGATTTTACCTATCAGTTGAAAACACTAAGTTTTTGTTTGGCAAAAACTCCCAAGGAACCACCATGTTAACACCCGGATTTTTCAATCCTAGATGCCTGTTATGCCATACATCGCAATCCCAGGATTACCATTTTTGCGAGACATAACAGAATTGGATAGCATAGTACATCATCCATTACAAACGATACATAAGTTCTTACACAAATAGGGATCTCATGATCCAGTTCTTAATACAACATCAAGCAGCGGAATACGTAATAATAACGGTAGCGTAGGCGAAGCTCCATCTTGAGGTCACGGTAATGCTTGGCGATGGGAGATGATCCTAGCTGTCGTAACCTTCTGAGGGTCAATCTTCCGGTACTCCTCTTCATAGTCCGCCATGGGAATAGCCAGGGACAAAGCCATGAGTACTCTTTAAGTACTCGCAAACTAATACTAATAGGTAAAGGGGGTTTTTGGATAATAGGACACTAGGCTCTAGGGTTGTTTTGCAAAAGCCAGATTTATCTCTACTAAGCTCCAAAGATAGTCACAATTTTATAAATCCTAAGCGTGAACTTGTATTTCATATCACAACTCTGTTGTGGTCAAGTCAAAGTTTCAATTCATCTCACAGGTCATTTTGAAAAGTCTGACGGGGGAACAGTATGGCCACTCCAACTGTCCATAATCATGACGCAGCTATTCCAATAGTTTGACACTCTTGAGATTGTACACTTTCACCACAACATTCGATACATCCGTCAGAACAAATCCTGAATTCACCATACTCGGTATGGATAATCAATCCTAACCTTTCGATTACACGCCCTAGCATAAGCACCTCTCCGTGAGTTTGGCCTCCCAACCATGACCAATCTGTCATCTTGGGTACTGCAGTGGACAATCTTCACAAGGTAGCCTCAGCTCAGACCTTGGCCGTGAGGGAACTAATACTAAGGTACATAAGTTTCCAGTCAAGCCCTACCCAATATTCGGGTATTGTGGTTGTACGATAAAATTGGAATGGTATCGCATCCAGACAACCATCAGTTTTATAAAGGGCTAAGGCTCATGCCTCAACATTTTTATCACCAAAATTCTCAAGTGTTTGGAAACACATGTCCAAAACATTTCAATAGAATGATCCATCATTCCAAGGTTTTCATAACCATTTTTCTACCAAGTATTCCCATCTAAAAGTTGATCAAGTTTTATGCTTAGCACTAGCATCTACAGGTGGGGGTAATAATTGTGAGGGGTGGTAACTAGTGGAGTTTCAACTAAATACAACCTCATGTCTCAGGCTGATATCAAGGTTTCTAACTTAGGCCAAATTTTATGCTCTTTATGCAACCTTCAGCATCTTTCCAAAATCTACCAGTCACTTAAGTAAACTCTAAGTAAGCTTTGATAAAGAAATAGCGTAAGGAGCTTGCACATAAAACTAGGATTGGTTATCAAGTGGGTATGATCACATATTCTTAAGGCATATAGTAGTCATAGAACAAGTATGGGTTTGTTGCATCAGTAGGGTATCTTGCAAGGGTTAGCTTGCATAGGTCAACTTGATTAGTAAGGCTTGCGTAGGTATAGTATCAGCCTGCATCAATATCAGTATAAGCTTGCTAAAGTAGAGTGTCTTCCAAGTTTTAGCTTGCCTTGTGCAGAGCAGTGGTTGAAGTTCTCCTCGGCTTCTTCTTCGTAGTATCCTCCTTCCTCCTCGTATCCTTGGTCGGTACTAGAGTCTATGAATAAATACGAGGTACACAATCACCAAACAATACTTAACTACTTGCAATCATCACACACAAGGGTCCTATGGATGATCTAGCATCATCCCTAACATTACAAGGTTAAGGCTTGGTTTAAATCTTTTTATTTTTAGAAAAGTAATTTCTACTCATTGAAAAACTACTTAAGATTTTATATTCTCCAAACCCAACATGGGATCATGTTGACACATGTCATCACCACATATTGTAGTCCATGGGAATGTGATTTAAAGTGGTGTCACAATTTAATAAGGTTTTATCCTTTTCTTTTAATTAATTCAAGTGGCTAGAAATGCTTATGTAGCATTCTTTTATTACTTGAACATTATTTCTGCAAGTAAACCTATATATTTTTATATATTCTGAAAGGTATGGTTAAATGTGATTTTTGAGAGTTGGAATCAACTCAAAAGCTATTATGGTTTAAATTTGAAAAATGTTTGAATGCAGAAAAGCTTCTGCCTTGTTATTTTTACCATGGGTGATCTATAGATCCAAAGGACTTGAATCCAATGGTCTTGGATTCAGCATTCACAGACCTTTCCAACAAAATTGTTTTTAGTCAATTTGGTGCACTGAATCGATCTGGGTTGATTTTTGAAGTTGGGTACAGCAGTGTGTTTGAATTGAAATAGAAAAAGGTTTAATTTGAATAACTGGGCTGCGCGGGAAAAGTTACTGGGCCGGCCTGCTAAGCGCAGTGCTCCCGCGGGCTGCTTAAGTGGGTGTCCCCACTCGTCAGTGACACGGGGCTGGGTGAAGCGGTATGGGGCGACGTGGATCGTTCGATCTAGTTCTAATCTAATGGCTGGGAGTCATCGTCGACGCGAGACAACTCCGGCGAGAACGAAACCTAGCGCGGCCAGTGAGGGTTGCTGGGGGCTCACCGGGGTGCTGGCGAGGGTCGGCGAGGCGGGCGAACGACAAAGTCGACGATGGCAAACTCAGGGGTGGTCGCGGCAGCTCCTGGGGCGGCTCCAATCGTTGGCTCCCTTCTTCTCCGGCAGCGGCAGGCTCCAATGAAATTCCGGCGAGGTGGTGCTTGCCTTGCTCTGAGAATGGTGTGGCACGATCAGTGAGGAGAGGGGAGTGAGATGGTGTGAAGAAATCGTGCGGGGGTGGCCTCTATTTATAGTCGAGCGAGGGGACCGTCGGGGTGCAAGGTGAGCTTGTCAGGGGCGAGGTTACAGGCGACTAAAGGCATGGGCAAGGGTAGGGGACGGTGCAGTGTCTCCTGGCGATGCTCAACGACATGGTCTCGAGGCATGGGGCGGTGTGGTTTGGTCTGGAACGAGCGGTGCTCTGCGCGACAGAGGCGGCGTCTTCGACGGTGGGCGGTGGCTGTACGGCACGGGGTGGCAAACTGGGATGTCTGGCGGTCTCCTAGGTCGGTGGGGATTGTCTATGCACGCGGCGAGGGCGGCGCGCGGTTTGTGGGTGATGGTCGAGGGTGGCGCTCTGGCGCACGCTCGGCATGGTCTAGGCGCGGCTTGTGCGCGTGGTCTAGGGCTTGGCAACACTCGCAGCTGGGACAGTGAGTGGCGGTGGACGGTGGGCTGCCTCTCAGACATGCTGGCTAGGCTTGCTGCTGCTCCTAGCTTGCTGTCGACTATGGGGTGGCAAGAGGGTGCTCGGCTATTCACCATTGATAACAATGGCAAGCTCACAGTGGTGCTAGTGCCTGGCTAATCTTCCTAGATGATCTACTGAGTTGTGTGTGAGCTAAATGGGGAACCAGTTAGGCAAGAATCGCTGCTCACAATAGTTTTTGATGTTTGTTTGATTTGTGTCTGCAACTTGTTTGATGAAATGGCCGCATGAAATCAAGTTTTGAATTTTGAAATGATTTTTGGTGGGTTTGCTAGATTGGTGTTGGTGAGTCTGCAGATGCTTGGGTTTTGAAAGTTGAGCTTGTTTGAGTAGTTTTTGAAAAAGTGGGATCTTCCCATATGATAAAGATTCAATTTTGAATTGTCATTTAAACTATGCATTTGAAAGTTTCTGGATGATCACAAAGTGGGCCTTGATACCTTGTTATGAGTACATTCAAGGGGTGCAAAGATCCAGAAAAGTTTATGTTAGGTTCTGCAAGTTTGAGACAGCCAAAGTAGGCATGGGAGTTAAATTGGCCAAAATGACCATTCATTTCATAAATGTGTTTTGATTTACTTATCTTTAGGAAAAGTGTGGGAAATGTTTTAGATGATGTTTATTTCACCTAAGAAACATTTTACAAGCAATGTAACAAACAAACAAGGTGGTTTTAAAGGATTTCAAAATCCATGCATACACATATGCATGCATTCATGATTTCATTTAGAAAAGTTTTTGTTAACCCTAATTTTGATGATTAGAATTTGATGATCCAAGCTTAGTATTTTTGGGATGTTACAAACCTTCCCCCCTTAAACAAAATCTCGTCCCGAGATTTGAAAAGGACGAAAAGATTACCTAGGATTTGAAGAGATCGGAAAACTCCGTCCTGACGTGATCTTCGCGCTCCCAGGTAGCTTCCTCTTCTGTGTGGTTGCTCCACTTAATCTTGAGAAACTTGATGCTTCGGGTTCGGGTAGTTCGAAAAGCTTCTTCCAAAATGCGGATGGGTACTTCAGGATAGGTCAGGTCATCGTTGATCTCTATGGTCGGGTGATCGATATTCTTGAACACTTCGGTCTTCTCGGGGACGTCGAGACATTTACGAAGTAACGAGATATGGAACACATTGTGCACAGCTGACATCTCTTCAGGTAGATCCAATTGATACGATACTTCTCCTCGACGGTTCAGAATTTTGAAAGGTCCGATATATCTGGGGGCTAACTTTCCTTTGAGTTGGAAACGCTGCATTCCCTTCAATGGCGACACTTTCAGATAAACAAAATCTCCTATGTTGAAGGCGAGGTCTCGACGTCTCTTGTCGGCGTAACTCTTCTGTCGGGATTGGGCGGTCTTGAGGTGCTCATGAATCTTGTGAACCTTCTCTTCTGCTTCCCGGAGGATGTCGGGTCCGAAAATCTGACTCTCTCCTACTTCCGACCAGTTCAAAGGGGTGCGACACTTTCTTCCGTACATGAATTCAAATGGGGCCATTTGCAAACTGGCTTGGTAACTATTGTTGTAGGAAAATTCTGCAAGCGGCGAACGGTCTTCCACTTGGATCCATATTCTAGCACACATGCTCTAAGCATATCTTGAGTATTTGGTTTACTCGCTCCGTTTGTCCATCGATTAGGTGATCTGTGATCTGAAATTTAGGCGGGTTCCTAAACCTTCTTGGACTTTCTTCCAGAATCTCGAGGTAAACTGAGTTCCTCGATCCGATACTATATTCTTGGGGACTCCGTGCAAACTGACGATTCTAGCGATGTATAACTCTGCTAGCTTCGAACTCTGATAGGTGGTTTTGACGGGCAAGAAATGGGCGACTTTGGACAATCTGTCCACTATGACCCAGATAGAGTCATTTCCCCTACTAGAAGTAGGTAGTCTAGTGATAAAGTCCATTCCTACAGAATCCCATTTCCATTTCGGAATTTGCAAAGGTTGCAACAATCCAGCAGGTCTTTGATGTCCTGCCTTGACTCGCTGACATATATCACACTTGGCGATATAGCTTCCGATTTCTCTCTTCATCTTATGCCACCAAAATTGCTCTTTCAAATCTTGATACATCTTAGTTCCTCCTGGATGGATAGAATAAAGAGTATCATGAGCCTCCTTCAAGATAACTTCTTTCAACTCCGAATCTGTTGGTACACAAAGGCGTCCTTTGTACGACAGAACTCCTTCTTCGTCCTCGGTGAATCCGGGTACTTTGCCCGTACCGATACGACGCTTGATTCCGTCGATACTAGCATTTCCCTCCTGCGCCTTTTTAATCTGACTGATCAAAGTGGGCTGAAGTTCTATGCTAGCCAAAAATCCTTCACTTACTAATTCCATTTGAAAATCTTCCATCTCCTTGTGCAGACTTGGTTGCTCCTTCAAAATCATGGAGTTCAAGCGGCACGGCAATCTGCTAAGGGCATCGGCTACCACATTGGCTTTACCAGGGTGATAGTGAATGTCCAGGTCATAATCTTTGATTAGCTCAATCCATCTTCTCTGCCTCATATTCAACTCCTTCTGAGTGAATATATACTTTAGGCTCTTGTGATCCGAATAAATCTCACAGCGGTTTCCCATTAGGTAATGTCTCCATGTCTTTAGGGCTAGGACTACTGCTGCGAGTTCGAGGTCATGGGTTGGATAGTTTTGCTCGTGTTGATTCAGTTGTCGATATAGATAAGATATAACTTTGCCTTCTTGCATTAGCACACATCCGAGACCAATCTTGGATGCGTCACAATACACATCGAAGGGCTTCGTGATATCCGGCATGATTAAGATTGGGGCTGATATCAATCTCCTCGAGTTCTTGAAAACTCGCTTCACACTTGTCTGTCCATTCAAACTTCTTGTCCTTCTTCAGCAATTGGGTCATGGGTCGGGTGATACTCGAGAATCCTTCTACGAATTTGCGGTAATATCCCGCCAATCCGAGAAAAGCACGAACTTGGGTTTGAGTGGTTGGGGCTTGCCAATCTTCTACATCTTTCACTTTGGCAGGGTCAACGGCAATTCCTCCGGCTGATACAATGTGACCGAGGAATCCTACCTCCTGTAACCAGAATTCACATTTGCTAAACTTTGCATACAGCATATGCTCTCTAAGGGTTCCAAGAATGGTCCTTAGGTGTAGATCATGTTCTTCTTCTGATTTGGAATAAATCAGAATGTCATCAATGAAAACAACGACAAACTTATCCAGGAAGTCCATAAAAATCTTATTCATGAGGTTCATGAAATAAGCGGGGGCATTGGTTAATCCAAAAGACATGGTATATACTCGTACAATCCATATCTGGTGGTAAAGGCAGTCTTTGGAATATCCTCTGCACGAATTTTGAGTTGATGATAGCCAGTTCTAAGATCAATCTTAGAAAACACCTGGGCACCGGTCAACTAATCAAACAAATCTTCTATCTTGGGCAAGGGGTACTTGTTCTTGATGGTGACATCATTCAACTTCCGATAATCTGTACACAAACGGTTACCTCCATCTTTCTTGTCCACAAATAAGACAGATGATCTCCATGGTGACGCACTTGGTTGAATCAATCCAATTTCTAGCATGGAATCCAATTGCTTCTTCAGTTCTGCTAGTTCCGACGGGTTCATACTATAGGGTCTCTGGGCTATGGGTCTTATTCCGGGGATTAGTTCGATGATAAACTCGATATCCCGATCTGGGGGCATACCGTGCAAAACATCGGTAAATACATCGGGGTATTCACAGACTATCCGGACTTGGTCAATGGTAGGTTGGGCTAGACTCTTGTTACACTTGAATTGGCGAGGTAAGGTTTCAGAGATATGCTCGACTGTTATTCCGTGATGGTCATGGTGATGGCTTTCTTAGCACAGTCAATCAATCCCTTATGTTTGGACATCCAATCCATTCCTAGTACTACTTCCAAACCTTTAGTTCCGAGTACTATTAGATTAGCATAAAAATCTATGCCATGGATTCGGATAGGGACGGCTTTGCAAATTTGCCTAGCCTTGGTGGTTAATCCGGGAATTTGCACAAACATAACATGCTTCAGTTTGGTTGGTTGAATTTTACTAGTGCAGGCAAATTCTTCGGTGACAAATGAATGCGATGCACCAGAGTCAAACAACACTCTTGCAAGTACTGAATTAATAGAAAACATACCCAGCACGACGTCTAGCGCTTCCTAAGCTTCTTCAGCATGCATGAGAAAAAGACGGCCATTGCGGTTGAGTGAATTCCCTGGGGCAAATCTTCTCCCTGGCTGGACACGACGCTGGTGCTGAGCTGGGGCATTGGCATTAGGGGCTGTAGCATTCTTCTTGTTGGGGCACTCATTGGAATAGTGGCCTTTATTTCCACAGTCATAACAGGTCACTTGTGACTTGTCCTTGGCTGCGACAGGCACAGCATTGCTTCCAGTCCTCGGGGCAGTGTTGGTGTTTAACTTGGGTGGGGCACGGGTGAAATTGCTAGAGTTGCCGGGGTTGTTGTGATTTCCTCCGGGTCTAGGGTTTCCATGGTTGGGGTAGGTCGGATGGGTCATAGGGGGTCTGTTGGTTCTTGGGGCAAATCCTGGAGATGGGTTGGGGCGATACTTTGGGGTCTGATGGGTTTCGGGTTGATGCATCATGCGACACTTGCGGTTCTCATTGGCTTGGTTGATCTTTCCTTCCATCTGGATAGCAGAGTCGACAAGGGCTTCAATATCAGCAAAGGGGATATTGACTAACACCGTCTGCATCTCGTCATGCAGACCATTCAGGAATCTTTCTTTCTTCTTGGCTTCGGTGTCTATCTCGTCCGGGGCATACCTAGCTAATGACAAAAATTTGTCACGGTATTGCACTACAGTCATCCTTCATTGCTTTAGCTCTCTAAACTCGTCTCTCATTCTCTTGATCAAACCTGGTGGCACATGGGTTTTGCTAAACTTAAACTTGAATTCCTCCCAGGTCATCATCTGGCCTCCGGTCATTGCACGAACACTGTTCCACCATGCCCTGGCATCTCCGGCTAGATAATGGGTGGCGAACAGGACTTTCTCGTTGGCTTCCACTCCGGCGACTTCTAGGTTGTTTTCCATGGTTTTCAGCCAATCATCGGCATCTAGGGGTTCTTCTGACTTGGTGAAAACGGGTGGGTTAGTATTCTAGAAATTCTTGAGCTTAGATCCATGGTTGTCCTGATTTCCGTGGCCTTGGTTGTTGGGGCTAGCTGGGCTATCTATTGCAGAGTGGCTAGGTTGGCTTGACGTTCCACTCTTTCAGCTTCGCGGTCAGAAGTCAACATTTGTAGGATCTGCAACATTGGGTCTGGGGCTGAACCACTTCCTCCACGTGGCATCTGAAGATTGATATAGATCATGAGAAAAGAGGGAAATTTCTAAGGTCTTGGGTCTTTGAAAAGTTTTAAATGTTTGACTCAGATTTTTCTGGCAACTTGATTTTTCATTCATTCACTCATAGCACACAGTACAACACACACCACAACAAAGAAAAACAGATGGTTTTAAGAACCATTCTGGAAACTACGATATAGTGGGACCGACTACTACTCACTACGCTAGTGCTCAGTGCTACTAGTCCTTGGAGTCTGTGGCTTCATCATCTTCAGCATCATCGATGAAGGCGAAATCATCCTCATCGGTGAAGAAGTCCATGGCCTGATCCTCCAGAAAATCATCGTCATCGCTGAGATAAGAGTAAGGGTCTCCACGAAGATCCTCTCCGGCATTCTCCCTTTCCTCCAACTGAATGTCTCTCTCGTGGATGGTCTCCTCCAGAGATAAGATGCGGTGGCGAAGACGGGCAATAATGCGCTCCTTTTTGTCGAGCTGACGGCGGCGAGACTTGTGATCCTTTGCTAGCATGGCTATGGTCTGATCCTTCGTCTTGATGATGGCAGACTTGTGGTTGCAATAGTCACGGCAGTTGTCCAACTCCTGCTGACGATCATACATCATGAAGCTAAGGTGCTCCAATTGAGTCTTCAGCTCGGGGTGGTATGGGGCTTCCAGTGGTTGTCCATTTGCATCACGCCTTGGGCAAAACTCAAAGCGAGTACCCTTGATCTGATTGATGCTCTGCCCACATAGACGGGAAAGAGCTTCCTGCATTGCTCTAGCAAGTCCATCGAGCCAGTTGTTTTCCCTCAAGGTAAACTGAATTCCCTCCGCAGTGGGAGGTTCAATCTTTCCTCGGAGACTTGCAACAATTAGCCACTTCAGATCTTCTCATCCTTGATCATTGAGCTGAGCTCCAAAGAACTCGGGGTGCGGACGCTCCAGAAGTTCTGAAAGCTGATCCAGATCCCTCTCAAAGATAAGGTCTCCCCCATTCCCAAGTTGGTAAAACTTGTTGTACTTCACGTCCATCTATAAAAATAGAGGATGAGTAGATTAGCAGAGTGATCAAGTGTGTCAAAATTTTATGTATTTTGCAAGAGTTTTTTGAGGAACATGAATTTTTAGGAAAGAATCAAAGAGATAAGAATGAGAATAAGTTTTTGTAAATATTTGTGTTCTTTGGTTTTGAAACTAAGTTTTTGATTCAAACGTCCAGTCTAACTAGGGTCTCCTATGGTCAACTTGGCTCTGATACCAACTTGTCAACACCCGGATTTTTCAATCCTAGATGCCTGTTATGCCATACATCGCAATCCCAGGATTACCATTTTTGCGAGACATAACAGAATTGGATACCATAGTACATCATCCATTACAAACGATACATAAGTTCTTACACAAATAGGGATCTCATGATCCAGTTCTTAATACAACATCAAGCGCGGAATACGTAATAATACGGTAGCATAGGCGACTCCATCTTGAGGTCACAGCAATCTTGCGATGGGAGATGATCCTAGTTGTCATAACCTTCCTGGGTCCATCTTCCGGTACTCCTCTTCATAGTCGGCCATGGGAATAGCGAGGACAAAGCCATGAGTACTCTTTAAGTACTGCAAACTAATACTAATAGGTAAAGGGGTTTTTGGATAATAGGACACTAGGCTCTAGGGTTGTTTTGCAAAAGCCAGATTTATCTCTACTAAGCTCCAAAGCTAGTCACAATTTTATAAATCCTAAGCGGGAACTTGTATTTCATATCACAACTCTGTTGTGGTCAAGTCAAAGTTTCAATTCATCTCACAGGTCATTTTGAAAAGTCTGACGGGGGAACAGTATGGCCACTCCAACTCTCCATAACCGGGGACGCGGCTATTCGAATAGTTTGACACTCTGCAGAGATTGTACACTTTCACCACAACATTCGATACATCCGTCAGGAACAAATCCTGAATTCAGCATACTCGAGATGGATAATCAATCCTAACCTTTCGATTACGCCCTAGTATAAGCACCTCTCCTGTGAGTTTGGCCTCCCAACCATGACCAACTGTCATCTTGGAGTACTTGCCGCAGTGGACAATCTTCACAAGGTAGCCTCAGCTCAGACCTTGGCCGTGAGGGAACTAATACTAAGGTACATAAGTTTCCAGTCAAGCCCTACCCAATATTCGGGTATTGTGGTTGTACGATAAAATTGGAATGGTATCGCATCCAGACAACCATCAGTTTTATAAAGGGCTAAGGCTCATGCCTCAACATTTTTATCACCAAAATTCTCAAGTGTTTGGAAACACATGTCCAAAACATTTCAATAGAATGATCCATCATTCCAAGGTTTTCATAACCATTTTTCCACCAAGTATTCCCATCTAAAAGTTGATCAAGTTTTATGCTTAGAACTAGCATCTACAGGTGGGGGTTGTAATGATGAGGGGTGGTAACTAGTGGAGTTTCAACTAAGTACAACCTCATGTCTCAGGCTGATATCAAGGTTTCTAACTTAGGCCAAATTTTATGCTCTTTATGCAACCTTCAGCATCTTTCCAAAATCTACCAGTCACTTAAGTAAACTATAAGTAAGCTTTGATAAAGAAATAGCGTAAGGAGCTTGCACATAAAACTAGGATTGGTTTATCAAGTGGGTATGATCACATATGCTTAAGGCATATAGTAGTCATAGAACAAGTATGGATTTGTTGCATCAGTAGGGTATCTTGCAAGGGTTAGCTTGCATAGGTCAACTTGATTAGTAAGGCTTGCGTAGGTATAGTATCAGCTTGCATCAATATTAGTATAAGCTTGCTAAAGTAGAGTGTCTTGCAAGTTTTAGCTTGCCTTGTGCAGAGCAGTGGTTGAAGTTCTCCTCGGCTTCTTCTTCGTAGTATCCTCCTTCCTCCTCGTATCCTTGGTCGGTACTAGCGTCTATGAATAAATACGAGGTACACAATCACCAAACAATACTTAACTACTTGCAATCATCACACACAAGGGTCCTATGGATGATCTAGCATCATCCCTAACATTACAAGGTTAAGGCTTGGTTTAAATCTTTTTATTTTTAGAAAAGTAATTTTACTCAATGAAAAACTACTTAAGATTTTATATTCTCCAAACCCAACATGGGATCATGTTGACACATGTCATCACCACATATTGTAGTCCATGGGAATGTGATTTAAAGTGGTGTCACAATTTAATAAGGTTTTACCCTTTTCTTTTAATTAATTAAAGTGGCTAGAAATGCTTATGTAGCATTCTTTTATTACTTGAAAATTATTTCCGCAAGTAAACCTATATATTTCTATATATTCTGAAAGGTATGGTTAAATGTGATTTTGAGAGTTGGAATCAACTCAAAAGCTATTATGGTTTAAATTTGAAAAATGTTTGAATGCAGAAAAGCTTCTGCCTTGTTATTTTTACCATGGGTGATCTATAGATCCAAATGACTTGAATCCAACGGGCTTGGATTCAGCATTCATAGACCTTTCCAACAAAATTGGTTTCATTCAATTTGGTGATCTGAATCGATCTGGGTTGATTTTTGAAGTTGGGTACAGAAGTGTGTTTGAATTGAAATAGAAAAAGGTTTAATTTGAATAACTGGGCTGCGCGAGAAAAGTTACTGGGCCGGCCTGCTAAGCATAGTACTCCCGCGGGCTGCTTAAGTGGGTGTCCCCACTCGTCAGTGACACGGGGCTGGGCGAAGCGGTATGGGGCGACGTGGATCGTTCGATCTAGTTCTAATCTAACGGCTGGGAGTCATCGTCGACGCGAGACAACTCCGGCGAGAACGAAACCTAGCGCGGCCAGTGAGGGTTGCTGGAGGCTCACCGGGGTGCTGGCGAGGGTCGGCGAGGCGGGCGAACGATGAAGTCGATGACGGCGAACTCAGGGGTGGTCGCGGCAATCACTGGCTCCCTTCTTCTCCGGCAGCGGCAGGCTCCAGTGAAATTCCAGCGAGGTGGTGCTCGCCTTACTCTGAGAATGGTGTGGCACGATCAGTGAGGAGAGGGGAGTGAGATGGTGTGAAGAAATCGTGCGGGGGTGGCCTCTATTTATAGTCGAGCGAGGGGACCGTCGGGGCGCACGGTGAGCTCGTCGGGGCGAGGTTCTGGTGACTAAAGGCATGGGCAAGGGTAGGGGCGGTGCGGTGTCTCTGGCGATGCTCAACGATATGGTCTCGAGGCATGGGGCGGTGTGGTTTTGGTCTGAAGCAGCGGTGCTCTGCGGCAGGCGGCGTCTTGACGGCGGGCGGTGGCTGTCTTGACGCAGAGCGTAAACGGGGATGTCTGGCGGTCTCTGGGTCGGTGGGGATTGTGTATGCACGGCAAGGGTGGCGCGATGCATGGGTGATGGTCGAGGGTGGCGCTCTGGCGCACGCTCGGCATGGTCTGGCGCTGCTTGTGCGCGTGGTCGTGGCAGCAACGCTGGGATAGTGAGTGGTGGTGGACGGTGGGCTACCTCCTAGACATGCTGGCTAGGCTTGCTGCTGCTCCTAGCTTGCTGTCGACTATGGGGTGGCGAGAGGGTGCTCGGCTATTCACCATTGATGATAATGGCAAGCTCACAGTGGTGCTAGTGCCTGGCTAATCTTCCTAGATGATCTACTGAGTTGTGTGTGAGCTAAATGGGGAACCAGTTAGGCAAGAATCGCTGCTCACAATAGTTTTTGATGTTTGTTTGATTTGTGTCTGCAACCTGTTTGATGAAATGGCCGCATGAAATCAAGTTTTGAATTTTGAAATGATTTTTGGTGGGTTTGCTAGATTGGTGCTGGTGAGTCTGCAGATGCTTGGGTTTTGAAAGTTGAGCTTGTTTGAGTAGTTTTTGAAATAGTGGGATCTTCCCATATGATAAAGATTCAATTTTGAATTGTCATTTAAACTATGCATTTGAAAGTTTCTGGATGATCACAAAGTGGGCCTTGATACCTTGTTATGAGTACATTCAAGGGGTGCAAAGATCCAGAAAAGTTTCTGTTAGGTTCTGCAAGTTTGAGACAGCCAAAGTAGGCATGGGAGTTAAATTGGCCAAAATGACCATTCATTTCATATATGTGTTTTGATTTACTTGTCTTTAGGAAAAGTGTGGGAAATGTTTTAGATGATGTTTATTTCACCTAAGAAACATTTTACAAGCAATGGAACAAACAAACAAGGTGGTTTTAAAGGATTTCAAAATCCATGCATACACATATGCATGCATTCATGATTTCATTTAGAAAAGTTTTTGTTAACCCTAATTTTGATGATTAGAATTTGATGATCCAAGCTTAGTATTTTTGGGATGTTACACACCAACAGAAATTGGTGAACCTTCACCCTTGTTCAACCACAAGTTTTAACTTAGAAAATTGGTATGAGGACATTCTTGATAGCTTCCATGTCTTGATGCTCAAGTTGTCCATTACCGGCGACACGGCTAAGTACTTAGTTTCTTCCATCTGCAAAGGTGGTGCACTTTCCCTACAAGACTTGATTTTCACCAAAGACAGGACCTTTCAGAAGCCTTCCCTTAGACCAAATGGACGTGTTCCAACCTATCATCCCACTACCACCAACTGTCCAAATGGCTAAGTTATTGCAACCTATATGATCGAGGCAAAGCCCATAATGCCATGTGGCTGCACTAGAAGCTTCTTAACATTTGGCATCTCAAATCCCTTTGTTCCTGGGTGGCATTCCACAAGTGAGATACACAAGGTAAACCATAGAAATGGGCCTTGTGCAACCACTCAACACAAACCATTCTTTCCATTCTACCCAGGTGTTTCATTCACTTAGTTGTTTTATTAAGCAAAACATAAGTCAAAGACTTAGAAATATTTTTCATAGCATGTATATATAATCCACCCTTGGTTACTACTAGCTAGGCTAAGCATGGCAATAGCAAGTACCTTAACTTAGAGAAAATACTAACAATTCTACAACTACTAGGATTTCCCAAGCATAGCATATAGATACTTAGCAAAAATATTCATGCAAGCCCTATACAAAATATTTCTAATGCATAGTCAAAATATTGGGACAAAAAAATATGAAGCACCACTTGCCTTGGTAGTTGGGGGAGTAGCAACAATCCTCACAATCACAATCACCACTAGCACCAAAATCTACACATAAAATGATAGCACCAAATTCACATATCAAAATAAATAAGCAAAAATATATGAATGCATGCAAATGCCATGTGATGATTTTTCTAAATCAAACAAGACAAGTGGAACAGTACTGAATCATAAACAAACAATTATACACTAAATAAAATCAATTTGGCCCTTAAAACATTTTCTATATAATTTTTATACACAAAATAAGCTTACAAATGTATCTGCAAAAACAACTAAGTTTACAGAAGCTATTCATTAAACAAAGTGTATGGTTGGATAGAATTCTTTCTCCTGATTCCAATGATATTATATTTACAAAATTTGAACATGTGGATCAAAAGTTATGAATTTTGCAAGTTTGAACATCTAATAGATCTAATCCAGATTTTTAAATCAACCTATAGCCACGCGGTGCTTTCTGATTGGTTGATACCGTTTCGGCTGGATCATGCTCGTGAGCCGCTGGATCTGAATGAGATCCTGCGGTCCAGATCTAACCATACCCTTTCGCCTAGCTTCTAATCCTAGCCACTGATCCTAGATCTAACGGATCTGAACGCATATGCCACAAACGGGCGGCACAAATGGTGAGCACGGCGGCGGCGCGTCTGTCGACGGTGCTCCGGCGAGACCAGAAAGTAAAAGTGAGGGCGCCGATGCTTACCGAGGTCGTGGAGAAACAGCGAGGCTCAACATGAGGCTGGATGGGGTTGGGGCGCACGGACACGGCGAGGATTCCTCGTCGGAGTTGCGGGCGGCTTCGGGTGTGCTCTGTCGTCGTCGCTAGGTTCTCTACAGGGCATAGGAGAGGAAAAGGAGGGCAGCGTTAGATGCGCGGCGTTGAAAAGCGAGCTTGAACCGGAGAGTAAGGGGAGGGCTAGGTTTACCGTGTGAGCTCGTCAGAGTTGAGTGCTTCGTCGGGCTCGCGCAGTCGTTGACGTTGGCGATGTTCTGGGTTGTCCTAGCACATAGCAACGGTGTTAAGCGACGCGCAAGGATGCAGTGAACATGCTAGCAAGACCAGGAGGCAAGGGGCGGGGGGTTCTCACCGGAATTTGCCGCCAAAAAAGCTCGGTGATGGGGTTCGTAGCATGGAAAAAAAATTCTACCGCATACAAAACAAACAAGCCAAGATCTATCTACTAGATTGTAGCAACGAGTCGATAGAAGAACTCACCCTCGAATATTCCAAAGTGTTTAACGAGAGCAGATTCTCGTGGGTGATGTAGTCGTACTCTTGACGATCTCGAGATCGTGTAGACAATCCTTCCGGTGCTGCGTTCCGGCAGTGCTTCCACAGTCGGTCACACGTTCGGTACTCGATGAAGACCTTCCTCTCCCTTGTTCTAGCAGGCAGAGGAGGTTGTAGCACTCTCCCGGAAGTAGAGGGGAGATCTCGCAGGGCCTCGCCTTAAGCCGGAGCGAGTATGGTGGACTATGAGAGAGGCATTGGCGATCTAGGTTTTAGAGGCACCAAGGGAGGAGGCTAGGCTGGCGGCTAGGGCTTCGGGAGAGCCCCAACTCGGCGGCTAGGAGGAAACCCTAGGGCGGCGGCGACTGCAGGAGGCCGGCGGCTAGGGTTAGGGTTTTGGGTGGTGTTGGGTGTAGGGAAGAGGGGCACCCCTGCCCCTCCTTTTATAGGTGGAGGCCAAGGGAGGAGTCCTCCCCCAAGTCGGCCTCCTTGGCCGGCGGGTGGAGGGAGAGGAACTCCTCCCCAAGTAGGTTTCCTACTCTCCCTCCACCAAGCAAAACTGCCGTTTGACTTTTCAAATTGGCGTTTGACTTTTCAAACTAGGATTTGATTTATCCCTTTATTTCGCTCAGCCATGATACCTAGTACATGATGCAACCATTCCACATTGTCATGACACATTCATGCACCCTTCCCCTCCGGAGTTCCGGACCTTCCGGAACCTTCTAGAACATTCCCGATGAAAACACCGGAATCATTCCCCAACTCCGAAACAGGACTTTCCTTATATGAATCTTATTCTCCGTACCATTCCGGATCTCCTCATGATATCCCGGATCCCATCCGAGACTCCGAACAACATTCGGTCTCTTACTCATCATTCCATAACTACTCAACAACATCGAATCCTTAAGTGTGTCTCCCTACGGTTCGTGAATTATGCGGACATGATCGAGACACTTCTCCGAACAATAACCAATAGAGGAATCTGGAAATTCATATGGCTCCCACATATTTCTATGATTACTTTATGATCGAATGAACCACTTACAAACGATACCAATTTCCCTTTGTCTCACGATAGTTTACTTATCCGAGGTTTTGATCGTCGGTATCTCTACATACCTAGTTCAACCTCGTTACCGATAAGTACTCTTTTCTTGTTCCCGTGATATGTGATCCCTTGTGAGCCAGTCACATGCTTGCAAGCTAATTGGATGAAATCCACCGAGAGGGCCCAGAGTATATCTATCCGTCATATGGATGGACAAATCCCACTCTTGATCCATGTGTCTCAACCCATACTTTCCGAACACTCAATGCCACATTTATAGCCACCCAGTTACGGTGTGGTGTTTGATGTCATCAAAGCATCCTTCCGGTAATGGTGATAAGCTTGATCTCATGGTCGAAGGAATTAGGTTACTATGTATCAGAAAGCTTATACCAATTGAACTAATAAAATGACTTGATATTTATGCTACGCTTATCTATAGGAGTATGTCCATCATACCATTCTCCTAATGATATGACCTTGTTATTAACAACATCTCAAATGTTCATGATCAAGAAACCATGATCATCTATTAATCAACAAGCTAGTATTATAAAGAGGCTTTACCAGGGACTCTAATTTAGTTTACAAATCACACAAGTATTAATGTTTCTGGTTAATACTGTTATAGCATGAATGTAAACATTTATCACAAACACAAAGATATAATAATAACTATATTTATTATTGCCTCTAGGGCATATCTCCAACAGTCTCCCACTTGCACTAGAGTCAACTAATCTATATTACATGGTAATATACCGAACACCCATGGAAGTTTGGTGTTGGTCATGTTTTGTCCTCGGGAGAGGTTTAGTCAACGGATCCGCCACATTCAAATCTGTGTGTACTTTGCAAATCTTTATGTCACCATCTTGGACATGTTTTCGAATAGCGTGAAAACGTAGCTTGATGTGCTTCAGCTTCTTGTGTGACCTTGGTTCTTGCGCATTGGCTATGGCTCCCATGTTATCACAGTAGATAGACATTGGGTCCAGCGCACTTGGAACCACACCGAGCTCTGTAATGAACTCCTTCATCCATATCGCTTCTTGTGAAGCCTCCAAAGCAGCTATGTATTCCGATTCAGTTGAAGATCTTGCCACAACGCTTTGCTTTATACTCCTCCAGCTAACTGCTGCACCATTCAAAGTAAACACGTATCCAGATTGAGATTTAGAATCATCCAGATCGGTGTTCCAACTAGCATCGGTGTAACCATTAACAACGAGCTGTTCATCACCTCCATAAGAAAGAACCATATCCTTAGTTCTTCTCAAGTACTTAAGGATGTTTTGATCACGTCCAATGATCCACTCCTGGATCACTTTGATATCTGCTAGTCAAACTAACAGCATATGCAATGTCGGGTCTAGTACACAGCATGGCATACATTAGAGATCCTATGGCTGAGGCATAGGGAGTCTTACTCATCCTTTCTCTATCTTCTGCCGTTGCTGGACTTTGAGTTTTACTCAAGGTCGTATTGGGCAACATGGGCAAGAAGCCTTTCTTGCTATCTTCCATTCCAAACCTCTTTAGAACTTTGTCCAAATATGTACTTTGTGACAATTATATTAGGCGTCTCGATCTATCTCTATAAATCTTTATGCCTAATATGTAAGCTGCTTCACCAAGATCTTTCATTGAAAAACTATTATTCAAATATCCTTTGACACTTCTAAGAAGGTCTACATCATTCCCAATCAACAATATGTCATCTACATGTAGTATTAAGAATGCTACAGAGCTCCCACTCACTTTCTTGTAAATACAAGCTTCTCCATAAGTTTGTATAAAACCAAAACTTTTGATTACCTTATCAAAATGTTGATTCCAACTTCGGGATGCTTGCTTTAATCCATATATGGATCGTTGAAGTTTGCATACCTTGTTAGCATCTTTAGGATCGACAAAACCTTTGGGTTGCATGATATACAACTCTTCATCAATGTCTCCATTGAGGAACGCCGTTTTGACATCCATCTGCCATATCTCATAATCGTAATTTGCAGCGATTGCTAACATAATCCTCACATACTTTAGCTTCACTACTGGTGAGAAAGTCTCATCATAGTCAACTCCTTGAATTTGTCGAAACCCTTTTGCGACAAATCGAGCTTTATAGACAGTAACATTACCATCAGCATCTGTTTTCTTCTTGAAAATCCATTTGTTCTCGACAGCCTTCCGGCCATCCGGTAAGTCCACGAAAGTCCATACTTGGTTTTCGTACATGGATCCAATCTTGGATTTCATGGCATCTTGCCATTTATTGGAATTTGGGCTCATCATCGCTTCCTCATATGTCGCAGGGTCATCGGTGTTGTCCACCAACATGACACTCATAACGGGATCATACCAATCAGGAGTGGTACGAGTCCTCGTTGACCTGCGAGGTTCTGTAAAAACTTCAACTGAAGTTTCATGATCATCATCATTAGCTTCCTCTCTTACTGGTGTAGGCGCCACAGGAACTACTTCCGGTGCTGCGCTACTCGCAAGTTTGAGAGAAGGTTCAACAACCTCGTCAAGTTCTACTTTCCTTCCAGTCACTTCTTTCGAGAGAAATTCTTTCTCTAGAAAGGATCCATTCTTGGCAACGAAGATTTTGCCTTCGGATCTATGATAGAAGGTATACACAATAGTTTCCTTCGGGTATCCTATGAAGACGCATTTTTCCGCTTTGGGTTCAAGCTTGTCCGGCTGTAACTTCTTTACATAGGCTTCACAACCCCAAACTTTAAGGAACGACAATTTAGGTTTCTTCCCAAACCATAATTCATCCGGTGTCGTTTCAATGGATTTAGATGGTGCCCTATTTAAAGTGAATGCGGCTGTTTCTAATGCATAACCCCAAAATGATAGCGGTAAATCTGTAAGTGACATCATAAAACGAACCATATCTAAGAGAGTTCGATTACGACGTTCGGACACACCATTACGCTGTGGTGTTCCCGGCGGTGTCAATTGTGAAAGTATTCCGCATTTCTTTAAATGCTCGCCAAACTCGTAACTTAGATATTCACCTCCACAATCAGAACGTAGAAATTTAATCTTCTTGTTACGTTGATTCTCCACCTCACTTTGAAATTCCTTAAACTTCTCGAAAGTTTCAGACTTATGTTTCATGAAATAGATATACCCATATCTACTCAAGTCATCCGTGAAGGTAAGAACATAACGATAACCACCGCACGATGCTACACTCATTGGACCACACACATCGGTATGTATGATTTCCAATAAGTCCGTAGCTCGCTCCATCATACCAGAAAATGGAGTCTTAGTCATTTTACCCATCAGACATGCTTCGCATCTTTCAAGTGATTCGAAATCAAGTGATTCAAGAAGTCCATCGGAATGGAGTTTCTTCATACGCTTCACTCCAATATGACCAAGACGACAGTGCCACATATAGGTCGAGTTATCGCTCAATTTCAAACGTTTAGCTTCAATGTTATTAATATGTGTATTTCCACTATCGAGATTCAATAAGAATAGACCATCTATCAAAGGTGCATGTGCCTAAAACATATTACTCATATAAATCGAACAACCATTATTCTCGGACTTAAACAAGTAACCGTCTCGCAACAAACATGATCTAGATATAATGTTCATGCTCAACGCATGCACCAAATAACAATTATTTAAGTATAAAACTAATCCCGATGGTAGATGAAGAGGTAGCGTGCCGACCACGATCACATCAACCTTTGATCCATTTCCAACGCGCATCGTCACCTCGTTCTTCGCTAGCTTCCGTTTATTCTGCAAAGACCTATTTCGAGTTACAAATATGAGCAACCAACCAAGATTAATTACCTGCACTACTATTTAGTACTAGTGAGATACACATCAATAACATGTATATCCGATATACCTTTCTTCTTGATGTTGCCGTTCTTAAAATCCAAGTACTTTGGGCAATTCCGCTCAAAGGACCTCTCCCTTGCAAGAAAAGCACTCAAGATCGTGCTTAGGTCCAGCCTTGGTCTTCTTCGCAAAGCGGTAACTTTCTTACCACCCTTCTTGAAGTTACCCTTTTGCTTAGACTTGCCTTTCTTGAATTTGGTGGTCTTATTGACCAACAACACTTGATGTTCTTTCTTGATCTCCACTTCTGCAGATTTTAACATGGAGACGAGTTCTGGCAACTGCTTGTTCATGCTTTGCATATTGTAGTTCATCACAAAGTTCTTGTAAATTGGTGGTAGTGATTGGAGGACACGGTAAATCCCCAAAGCATTAGGAATCACTATACCCAAGCTTTGGAGTTTGTTAGCGTGCCCAGACATCTTAAGCACGTGCTCACTGACGGAGCTGCCCTCTTCCATCTTGCAGTTAAAGAACTTTTCAGAAGCCTCATAACTCTCAACCGCCCGTGCTGAGTCTCAAATATCAATTTGAGTTCACGGACAATATCATGTGGGTCATGGTTCTCAAACCTTTTCTGAAGCTCCGATTCCAAACCATACAATATAGCACGCTGAACTGTGGAGTACTAATTCTTCCGAGTGAGGTAAACGTTCTTTACTTCATCGGTAGCATCACCGCAGCGGTCACCCAAATGCATCCAAAGACATAGGTCAAATTACCAAAGATTGAGGACAATCCTCAAATTGCGGAACCAATCCGCGAAGTTGCTTCCATTGTTTTTCAATTTTTCTTTCTCTAGGAACGCATTAAAATTGATGGTAGGGGTCGCCATTGATCTACAACATATTTGCAATAGTTTAGACTAAGTTTATGAAAATTGAGTTCTAATTAATAGTTAAATTAATCTAGGTGAACTCCCACTCAAAATAATATCCCTCACATTGTTTTATTGATCACACGAACCAAATCCACCACATCAAAACCGATCATCACGAGAGTTGATGTAGCTTCAATGGCGAACAATCGACATGTTCATCATATCTACTATATGACTCATGCTTTACCTTTCGGTAATCCGTGTTCCGAGACCATGTCTGTACATGCTAGGCTCGTCAAGATCAAACCTTAGCTTCCGCATGAGCAAATCTGGCTTGCTCACGTTGTATACACTTGCAGAATCTAACACACCCGATCATCACGTGGTGCTTCGAAACAACAAGCTTTAGCAACGGTGCTTACTAAGGATGAACACTTTAAAACTTGAAATTTATGTGCATGAGGGATCATCTTATAATGCTACCATCGTTAACTAAGCAATACAAGATCCATAAAGGATTAACATCACATGCAATTCATAATATGTGATATGATATGGCCTTTCTTCTTGTGCTTCCGATCTTCATCTTCAAGCACGAACATGATCTCCATCATCACTGGCATAGCGTCAAGGTCAATGGCGCCGTTTCATGGTTGTCGTCCACCAGATCCAACTATTACAACTACTTTGAATAGACACGCAGGTCTTAACAGAATTTAAAGACAACCATATGGCTCCTGCCGGTTGCCAACTTACAATAAGGAACATTGCATACATCAAATATAATCACAATCATGGCCATATCACATCACAGCACACCCCTGCAAAACAAAGTTAGACGCCTCTAACTTTCTTTGCATATTTTACGTGGTTTGGGGCTTTCAATAAGTGTCATTCTAACTTACGAACAAGAACCACAACGTTGATGTTTGAACTATCAAGTGCCCGTTGTAAATTGGATCTATACTATGATGGGAGAGAGAGACACCCGCAAGGCCACTTATGCAATACAAGTTGCATGTTAAGCGTGGAGCAAGTCTCATGAACGATGTCATGTAAGGTTAGCCCGGGCCGCTTCATCCCATCATACCGCAAGATGCAAAGTACATAAAAAGCAATTGATAATAAAAGCACCACCGTCCACAATGACCATTGTGTTCTACTCGTGCAACAGATCTACATATAGACACGGCTCTGATACCACTGATGGGGTTCGTAGCATGGAAAACAAAAAAATTCTACCGCATACAAACAAACAAGCCAAGATCTATCTACGAGATTGTAGCAACGAGTCGATAGAAGAACTCACGCTCGAAGATTCCAAAGTGTTTAACGAGAGCAGATTCTCGTGGGTGATGTAGTCGTACTCTTGCCGATCTCAAGATCGTGTAGACGATCCTTCCACAAGTGCGTTCAGCAGCGCTTCCAATGGTCACACGTTTGGTACTGATGAAGACCTTCCTCTCCCTTGTTCTAGCAGCGGAGGTTGTAGCACTCTCCTCACGATTCCGGCAGCACGACGGCGTGGTACCGGAAGTAGAGGGGAGATCTCGCAGGGCTTCGCCTTAAGCCGGAGCGAGTATGGTGGACTATGAGAGAGGCCTTAGCAATCTAGGGTTTAGAGGCACCAAGGGAGGAGGCTAGGCTGGTGGCTAGGGCTTGGGGAGAGCCCCAACTCGGTGGCTAGGAGGAAACCCTAGGGCGGCGGCGACTGCAGGAGGCCGGCAGCTAGGGTTAGGGTTTTGGGTGGTGTTGGGTGTAGGGAAGAGGGGCACCCCTGCCCCTCCTTTTATAGGTGGGAGGGCGCCGGCCAAGGGGAGGGAGTCCTCCCCCTAGTCGGCCTCCTTGGCCGGCGGGTGGAGGGAGAGGAACTCCTCCCCAAGTAGGTTTCCTACTCTCCCTCCACCAAGCAAAACTGCTGTTTGACTTTACAAATTGGCGTTTGACTTTTCAAACTAGGATTTGATTTATCCCTTTATTTCGCTCAGCCATGATACCTAGTACATGATGCAACCATTCCACATTGTCATGACACATTCATGCACCCTTCCGCTCCGGAGTTCCGGACCTTCCGGAACCTTCTAGAACATTCCCAATGAAAACACCGGAATCATTCCCCAACTCCGAAACAGGACTTTCCTTATATGAATCTTATTCTCCGTACCATTCCGGATCTCCTCATGATATCTCGGATCCCATCCGAGACTCCGAACAACATTCGGTCTCTTACTCATCATTCCATAACTACTCAACAACATCGAATCCTTAAGTGTGTCTCCCTACGGTTCGTGAATTATGCGGACATGATCGAGACACTTCTCCGAACAATAACCAATAGAGGAATCTGGAAATTCATATGGCTCCCACATATTTCTACGATTACTTTATGATCGGATGAACCACTTACATATGATACCAATTTCTCTTTGTCTCACGATAGTTTACTTATCCGAGGTTTTGATCGTCGGTATCTCTACATACCTAGTTCAACCTCGTTACCGATAAGTACTCTTTTCTTGTTCCCGTGATATGTGATCCCTTGTGAGCCAGTCACATGCTTGCAAGCTAATTGGATGACATTCCACCGAGAGGGCCCAGAGTATATCTATCCGTCATATGGATGGACAAATCCCACTCTTGATCCATGTGTCTCAACCCATACTTTCCGAACACTCAATGCCACCTTTATAGCCACCCAGTTACGGTGTGGTGTTTGATGTCATCAAAGCATCCTTCCGGTGATGGTGATAAGCTTGATCTCATGGTCGAAGGAATTAGGTTACTATGTATCAGAAAGCTTATAGCAATTGAACTAATAAAATGACTTGATATTTATGCTACGCTTATCTATAGGAGTATGTCCATCATACCATTCTCCTAATGATATGACCTTGTTATTAACAACATCTCAAATGTTCATGATCAAGAAACCATGATCATCTATTAATCAACAAGCTAGTATTATAAAGAGGCTTTACCAGGGACTCTAATTTAGTTTACAAATCACACAAGTATTAATGTTTCCGTTAATCAAGTATAGCATGAATGTAAACATTTATCACAAACACAAAGATATAATAATAACTATATTTATTATTGCCTCTAGGGCATATCTCCAACAGTCTCCCACTTGCACTAGAGTCAACTAATCTATATTACATGGTAATATACCGAACACCCATGGAAGTTTCTGTGTTGGTCATGTTTTGCCCTCGGGAGAGGTTTAGTCAACGGATCCGCCACACTCAGATCTGTGTGTACTTTGCAAATCTTTATGTCACCATCTTGGACATGTTTTCGAATAGCGTGAAAACGTAGCTTGATGTGCTTCAGCTTCTTGTGTGACCTTGGTTCTTGCGGATTGGCTATGGCGCCCATGTTATCACAGTAGATAGACATTGGGTCCAAATAAGACTTGGAACCACACCGAGCTCAGAATGAACTCCTTCATCCATATCGCTTCTTGTGAAGCCTCCAAGCAGCTATGTATTCCGATTCAGTTGAAGATCTTGCCACAACGCTTTGCTTTGCACTCCTCCACTAATCTGCAAGACCATTCAAAGTAAACACGTATCCAGATTGAGATTTAGAATCATCCGGATCGGTGTTCCAACTAGCATCGGTGTAACCATTAACAACGAGTTGTTCATCACCTCCATAAGAAAGAACCATATCCTTAGTTCTTCTCAAGTACTTAAGGATGTTTTTGACCGCTGTCCAATGATCCACTCCTGGATCACTTTGATATCTGCTAGTCAAACTAACAGCATATGCAATGTCGGGTCTAGTACACAGCATGGCATACATTAGAGATCCTATGGCTGAGGCATAGGGAGTCTTACTCATCCTTTCTCTATATTCTGCCGTTGCTGGACTTTGAGTTTTACTCAAGGTCGTATTGGGCAACATGGGCAAGAAGCCTTTCTTGTTATCTTCCATTCCAAACCTCTTTAGAACTTTGTCCAAATATGTACTTTGTGACAATTATATTAGGCGTCTCGATCTATCTCTATAAATCTTTATGCCTAATATGTAAGCTGCTTCGCCAAGATCTTTCATTGAAAAACTATTATTCAAATATTCTTTGACACTTCTAAGAAGGTCTACATCATTCCCAATCAACAATATGTCATCTACATGTAGTATTAAGAATGCTACAGAGCTCCCACTCACTTTCTTGTAAATACAAGCTTCTCCATAAGTTTGTATAAAACCAAAACTTTTGATTACCTTATCAAAATGTTGATTCCAACTTCGGGATGCTTGCTTTAATCCATATATGGATCGTTGAAGTTTGCATACCTTGTTAGCATCTTTAGGATCGACAAAACCTTTGGGTTGCATCATATACAACTCTTCATCAATGTCTCCATTGAGGAACGCCGTTTTGACATCCATCTGCCATATCTCATAATCGTAATATGCAGCGATTGCTAACATAATCCTCACATACTTTAGCTTCGCTACTGGTGAGAAAGTCTCATCATAGTCAACTCCTTGAATTTGTCGAAACCCTTTTGCGACAAGTCGAGCTTTATAGATAGTAACATTACCATCAGCATCTGTTTTCTTCTTGCAAATCCATTTGTTCTCGACATCCTTCCGGCCATCCGGCAAGTCCACGAAAGTCCATACTTGGTTTTCGTACATGGATCCAATCTTGGATTTCATGGCATCTTGCCATTTATTGGAATTTGGGCTCATCATCGCTTCCTCATATGTCGCAGGGTCATCGGTGTTGTCCACCAACATGACACTCATAACGGGATCATACCAATCAGGAGTGATACGAGTCCTCGTTGACCTGCGAGGTTCTGTAAAAACTTCAACTGAAGTTTCATGATCATCATCATTAGCTTCCTCTCTTATTGGTGTAGGCACCACAGGAACTACTTCCGGTGCTGCGCTACTCGCAAGTTTGAGAGAAGGTTCAACAACCTCGTCAAGTTCTACTTTCCTTCCAGTCACTTCTTTCGAGAGAAATTCTTTCTCTAGAAAGGATCCATTCTTGGCAACGAAGATTTTGCCTTCGGATCTATGATAGAAGGTATACCCAATAGTTTCCTTCGGGTATCCTATGAAGACGCATTTTCCGCTTTGGGTTCAAGCTTGTCCGGCTGTAACTTCTTTACATAGGCTTCGCAACCCCAAACTTTAAGGAACGACAATTTAGGTTTCTTCCCAAACCATAATTCATACGGTGTCGTTTCAACTGATTTAGATGGTGCCCTATTTAAAGTGAATGCGGCTGTTTCTAATGCATAACCCCAAAACGATAGCGGTAAATCTGTAAGTGACATCATAAAACGAACCATATCTAAGAGAGTTCGATTACGACGTTCGGACACACCATTACGCTGTGGTGTTCCCGGCGGTGTCAATTGTGAAAGTATTCCGCATTTCTTTAAATGCTCGCCAAACTCGTAACTTAGATATTCACCTCCACAATCAGAACGTAGAAATTTAATCTTCTTGTTACGTTGATTCTCCACCTCACTTTGAAATTCCTTAAACTTGTCGAAAGTTTCGGACTTATGTTTCATGAAATAGATATACCCATATCTACTCAAGTCATCCGTGAAGGTAAGAACATAACGATAACCACCGCGCGATGCTACACTCATTGGACCACACATATCGGTATGTATGATTTCCAATAAGTCCGTAGCTCGCTCCATCATACCAGAAAATGGAGTCTTAGTCATTTTACCCATCAGACATGCTTCGCATCTTTCAAGTGATTCGAAATCAAGTGATTCAAGAAGTCCATCGGAATGGAGTTTCTTCATACGCTTCACTCCAATATGACCAAGACGACAGTGCCACATATAGGTCGAGTTATCGCTCAATTTCAAACGTTTAGCTTCAATGTTATTAATATGTGTATTTCCACTATCGAGATTCAATAAGAATAGACCATCTATCAAAGGTGCATGTGCATAAAACATATTACTCATATAAATCGAACAACCATTATTCTCGGACTTAAACAAGTAACCGTCTCGCAACAAACGTGATCCAGATATAATGTTCATGCTCAACGCAGGCACCAAATAACAATTATTTAAGTATAAAACTAATCCCGATGGTAGATGAAGAGGTAGCGTGCCGACCGCGATCACATCAACCTTTGATCCATTTCCAACGCGCATCGTCACCTCGTTCTTCGCTAGCTTCCGTTTATTCTGCAGTACCTGTTTCGAGTTACAAATATGAGCAACCGAACCAGTATCAAATACCCAGGCACTACTACGAGTACTAGTGAGATACACATCAATAACATGTATATCGGATATACCTTTCTTCTTGATGTTGCCGTTCTTAAAATCAGCCAAGTACTTTGGGCAATTCCGCTTCCAGTGACCCTCTCCCTTGCAGTAAAAGCACTCAGTATCAGGCTTAGGTCTAGCCTTGGTCTTCTTCGCCGGTGCGGTAACTTTCTTACCACCCTTCTTGAAGTTACCCTTTTGCTTAGACTTGCCTTTCTTGAATTTGGTGGTCTTATTGACCAACAACACTTGATGCTCTTTCTTGATCTCCACTTCTGCAGATTTTAACATGGAGACGAGTTCTGGCAACTGCTTGTTCATGCTTTGCATATTGTAGTTCATCACAAAGTTCTTGTAACTTGGTGGTAGTGATTGGAGGACACGGTAAATCCCCAAAGCATTAGGAATCACTATACCCAAGCTTTGGAGTTTGTTAGCGTGCCCAGACATCTTAAGCACGTGCTCACTGACGGAGCTATCCTCTTCCATCTTGCAGTTAAAGAACTTTTCAGAAGCCTCATAACTCTCAACTGCCGCGTGAGTCTCAAATATCAATTTGAGTTCACGGACAATATCATGTGGGTCATGGTTCTCAAACCTTTTCTGAAGCTCCGATTCCAAACCATACAAGATAGCACGCTGAACTGTGGAGTACTAATTCTTCCGAGTGAGGTAAACGTTCTTTACTTCATCGGTAGCATCAGCTGCAGGCGGGTCACCCAAATGTGCATCCAAAGACATAGGTCAAATTACCAGCATTGAGGACAATCCTCAAATTGCGGAACCAATCCGCGAAGTTGCTTCCATTGTTTTTCAATTTTTCTTTCTCTAGGAACGCATTAAAATTGATGGTAGGGGTCGCCATTGATCTACAACATATTTGCAATAGTTTAGACTAAGTTTATGACAAATTGAGTTCTAATTAATAGTTAAATTAATCTAGGTGAACTCCCACTCAAAATAATATCCCTCACATTGTTTTAGTGATCACACGAACCAAATCCACCACATCAAAACCGATAATCACGAGAGTTGATGTAGCTTCAATGGCGAACAATCGACATGTTCATCATATCTACTATATGACTCATGCTTTACCTTTCGGTAATCCGTGTTCCGAGACCATGTCTGTACATGCTAGGCTCGTCAAGATCAAACCTTAGCTTCCGCATGAGCAAATCTGGCTTGCTCACGTTGTATACACTTGCAGAATCTAACACACCCGATCATCACGTGGTGCTTCGAAACAACAAGCTTTAGCAACGGTGCTTACTAAGGATGAACACTTTAAAACTTGAAATTTATGTGCATGAGGGATCATCTTATAATGCTACCATCGTTAACTAAGCAATACAAGATGCATAAAGGATTGACATCACATGCAATTCATAATATGTGATATGATATGGCCTTTCTTCTTGTGCTTCCTATCTTCATCTTCAAGCACGAACATGATCTCCATCATCACTGGCATAGCGTCAAGGTCAATGGCGCCGTTTCATGGTTGTCGTCCACCAGATCCAACTATTACAACTACTTTGAATAGACACGCAGGTCTTAACAGAATTTAAAGACAACCATATGGCTCCTGCCGGTTGCCAACTTACAATAAGGAACATTGCATACATCAAATATAATCACAATCATGGCCATATCACATCACAGCACACCCCTGCAAAACAAAGTTAGACGCCTCTAATTTTCTTTGCATATTTTACGTGGTTTGGGGCTTTCAATAAGTGTCGTTCTAACTTACGAACAAGAACCACAACGTTGATGTTTGAACTATCAAGTGCCCGTTGTAAATTGGATCTATACTATGATGGGAGAGAGAGACACCCGCAAGGCCACTTATGCAATACAAGTTGCATGTTAAGCGTGGAGCAAGTCTCATGAACGATGTCATGTAAGGTTAGCCCGGGCCGCTTCATCCCATCATACCGCGAGATGCAAAGTACACAAAAAGCAATTGATAATAAAAGCACCACCGTCCACAATGACCATTGTGTTCTACTCGTGCAACAGATCTACATATAGACACGGCTCTGATACCACTGATGGGGTTCGTAGCATGGAAAACAAAAAAATTCTACCGCATACAAACAAACAAGCCAAGATTCCAAAGTGTTTAACGAGAGCAGATTCTCGTGGGTGATGTAGTCGTACTCTTGCCGATCTCAAGATCGTGTAGACGATCCTTCCGGCTAAGCGCTCAGAGTCGATCACACGTTGTACTCAATGAAGACCTTCCTCTCCCTTGTTCCAAAGAAAATGGAGGTTGTAGCACTCTCCTCACGATTCCGGCAGCACGACGGCATGGTACCGGAAGTAGAGGGGAGATCTCGCAGGGCTTCGCCTTAAGCCGGAGCGAGTATGGTGGACTATGAGAGAGGCCTTGGCGATCTGGGGTTTAGAGGCACCAAGGGAGGAGGCTAGGCCGGCGGCTAGGGCTTGGGGAGAGCCCCAACTCGGCGGCTAGGAGGAAACACTAGGGCGGCGGCGACTGCAGGAGGCCGGCGGCTAGGGTTAGGGTTTTGGGTGGTGTTGGGTGTAGGGAAGAGGGGCAACCCTGCCCCTCCTTTTATAGGTGGGAGGGCGCCAAGGGGAGGGAGTCCTCCCCCAAGTCGGCCTCCTTGGCCGGCGGGTGGAGGAGAGGAACTCCTCCCCAAGTAGGTTTCCTACTCTCCCTCCACCAAGCAAAACTGTCGTTTGACTTTTCAAATTGGTGTTTGACTTTTCAAACTAGGATTTGATTTATCCCTTTATTTCGCTCAGCCATGATACCTAGTACATGATGCAAACATTCCACATTGTCATGACACATTCATGCACCCTTCCCCTCCGGAGTGCCGGACCTTCCGAAACCTTCTAGAACATTCCCGATGAAAACACCGGAATCATTCCCCAACTCCAAAACAGGACTTTCCTTATATGAATCTTATTCTCCGGACCATTACGGATCTCCTCGTGATATCCCGGATCCCATCCGAGACTCCGAACAACATTCGGTCTCTTACTCATCATTCCATAACTACTCAACAACATCGAATCCTTAAGTGTGTCTCCCTACGGTTCGTGAATTATGCGGACATGATCGAGACACTTCTCCGAACAATAACCAATAGAGGAATCTGAAAATTCATATGGCTCCCACATATTTCTACGATTACTTTACAATCGAATGAACCACTTACATACGATACCAATTTCCCTTTGTCTCATGATAGTTTACTTATCCGAGGTTTTGATCGTCGGTATCTCTACATACCTAGTTCAACCTCGTTACCGATAAGTACTCTTTTCTTGTTCCCGTGATATGTGATCCCTTTGTGAGCCAGTCACATGCTTGCAAGCTAATTGGATGACATTCCACCGAGAGGGCCCAGAGTATATCTATCTGTCATATGGATGGACAAATCCCACTCTTGATCCATGTGTCTCAACCCATACTTTCCGAACACTCAATGCCACCTTTATAGCCACCCAGTTACGGTGTGGTGTTTGATGTCATCAAAGCATCCTTCCGGTGATGGTGATAAGCATGATCTCATGGTCGAAGGAATTAGGTTACTATGTATCAGAAAGGTTATAGCAATTGAACTAATAAAATGATTTGATCTTTATGCTACGCTTATCTATAGGAGTATGTCCATCATACCATTCTCCTAATGATATGACCTTGTTATTAACAACATCTGAAATGTTCATGATCAAGAAACCATGATCATCTATTAATCAACAAGCTAGTATTATAAAGAGGCTTTACCAGGGACTCTAATTTAGTTTACAAATCACACAAGTATTAATGTTTCTGGTTAATAATGTTATAGCATGAAAGTAAACATTTATCACAAACACAAAGATATAATAATAACTATATTTATTATTGCCTCTAGGGCATATCTCCAACACTCGGTACCGCGGTGGAGTGAGCTCGATTGTGGGCAGCCTGGTGGCTCTCTGTGGTTGTGGCTTGAGGGAAAATGAGCGGAAGAAGGAGGAGGTTAAATAGCTGGGGTGAGAGAGGGAATTACGCTGGCGTTTACTCGTAATCAAGCGTGGAATCAAATCAGAGAAACGGTCGCGGCGGTGCTGGTCGCGGCATGATTTTGGGGACGAAGGTGACTTGGCGCGTGGGTCCGGGGTGTCAGCGAGGGAGGGGTATGCGTGCGGGTGAGAAACAGAGAGAAAAGAAAAAACCCGGGTGGGCTGGTTCTGTTATTGGGCCAAAACAGTAGCACCGGCCTGTTTCTATTTCTTTTATCTTTTTCCATTTCTGTTTTGATTTTCTGGAATCAATTTCAAATGGTTTTCAAATGGGTTTGAATTCAAACTTGTTCTGAAGTTTTGTAAAGTAGAACTTGCACCTTTTTGGCTCCAGAACAAAGTTGCTCACTCAAATTTCTTTGGCCCATTGGAATTTAAAATAAACAATGCCTTTAACACTTATTTAATAAAGACATATGAATGGTTTTAAATTCATGTTTTGTCTTTGAAAATCTTTGTCCAAGCTTTGGAAAATATCAATCAATCATATGATCAATTCTTTTCTGGTCAAAACAATATTCTCATATTAGAGAGTAGCATTAAGGCTATTTTCTTGCTTGCATAAAATAATAGATCACAAACTTTCTGTTTTTTAAGAAATGATTCTAAAATGATTATGAATGCATGAATGATATGCAAACTTTGAAATCATGATTTTTGGGATGTTACACAACATGATCGCGTACCGCGCGCTCTACAACTCACTCGAAGGGGACTTCGACGGCTGCGAGCTTCAGCACGTCGGAAGAGAGAGCAACGAAGAAGCCAGTAGACTTGCCAACATCGGCTCTACCTGCGCACGGGTGCCACCAGGTGTGTTCCTCGAACAAATCTGCGTACCCTCTATCAAGAGAAAATTCCCAAAGGGCTCAGTCAAAGAAGCAGAGCACTCGGGGGCTGCGCCACCCGAAGGACAGGAAGGACCCGAAAAGCTCGACACCGAGGCCGAGCTAGTCAGCCTGATGTAGGTCATGGCGGTTGAAGAGGCATGGACGTAGCCGTACCTTCGGTACCTGATAAACAATGAACTGCCCGATGACCCGATAGATGCCCGACGCATATCTCACTGGTCTAAGGCCTTCACCATCCACAATGGTGAGCTATACAAGTGCAGCATTTCGGGTGTGCTCCAAAGGTGCGTCACCATCGGCGATGGCAAAACCATCCTCTAAGACATCCACGAGGGCATCTGCGGCCATCATGCAGGAAGCCACGCCCTAGTGGCCAAAAGCTCTATGAGCTGGATTCTACTGGCCAACAGCCATGAACGACGCCAAGGACATCGTCCAACGGTGCAACACCTGCTAGAGATACGCGATAAATCCGCATGCACCAGGATCCGAGCTAAGTCCCATACCATTGGCATGGCCCTTCTACCAATGGGGCCTCGACATGATCGACAAACTAACAAAATCGTCGAAAGGAGGCCTCCACAAGCTCACCAAGTGGATCGAGGCCATGCCCGTCACCAACCAAAACAGCAAAACTGCCGTCAAATTCTTCGAGTCCATTGTCTACAGGTTCGGCATGCCACACAGCATCATCACGGACAACGGATCAAACTTCATCTCTAAGGAATTCCAAGACTTTTGCGGGAACCTCGGCATCAACATATCATACGCCTCTGTGGCACATCCGCAGACCAACGGACAGGTCGAAAAGGCGAACGACCTCATAGGCAACGGCATCAAGAAACGCCTGCTATGCCCACTCGAAAGCCTTGCGGGAGCCTGGGCAGAGGAGCTACCCTCCGTCCTTTGGAGCCTGCGTACAACGCCGAACAGCTCAGCCGGCTTCACGCCCTTCTTCATGCTGAATGGAGCCGAAGCCGTGCTACCCGCCGAAGTATGACATAAGGCCCCACGGGTCGTTGCTTACAGCGAAGCCGAATCATCGGCAGCACTCGAAGACGTCGTCGACACACTCGACGAGGCACGCGATATCGCTGCAGCTCGTTCAGCGGTCTATCAACAAAGCCTCTACAACTATGACAGCCATCGGCTGCATCCAAGGTCCTTCGTCAAAGGAGACCTCGTCCTACGACTCAAGCAAGAAAGGCCGAAGAAGCTTGAGTCACCCTGGGAAGGACCTTACATCGTCACAGAAGTCATCCTAGGTGGCCCCTACCGCCTCATGGACATTGCATCAGGAGTCGAATACTCCAACCCCTAGAACATCGCACGTCTGCGACGCTTCTACCCCTAGTTACCCTTTACTTTCAATAAGGCTGCTCAGCCAAGGCTACTCAGCCAAACAATGTACCTCCTGAAGGCAATATGCCTGAGAGGCAATAATAAAGTGGTTATTATCGTATTCCTTGTTTATGATAAATGTTTATTTTGCATGCTATAATTGTATTAATACGGAAACATTAATACATGTGCATTTAATAAACAAAAAGAAAGTTCCTAGTTATGCCTCTCTTATAAACTAGCTTGTTGATTAACAAGATGATCAAAGGTTTCCTGATCATGGACATTGGATGTTGTTAATAACGAGGTCACAACATTGTTGGAATGATGTGATGAACATTCATCTGAAGTATAGCATTACGATCAAGCTCATTTTGTTTATATTGCTATAACATCATATGAAGTAATCTTAGTCCTTAGACCATGAGATCATGTCAATCATTAAACTGGAAGAGTATCTTGATAACATCAATCGTCACACTGTAACAGGGTGACTATAAAGATCGGTTCAGTCCTACAAAAGTGTTATGTTGAGGCTCATGGATCAAGAGTGAAATTTTTCCATACCGATGACGGCGAGATATACTCTAGGCCCTCTCGATGATATCACATTAGTTAGCTTGCAAGCAAGTGATTTGATTACTAGAATGTTATATCATGGGAACAAGAAAAGAGTACATGTCGGTAACGAGATCAAACTAGGTATGGATATATCGATGATCGAATCTCGGACATGTAATATATCCCGAGACAAAGGGATTGAGTTACATGCGTACAAGGTTCACACGATCACAGAAGTCATCGTTGAATATGTGGGAGTCAGTATGGATCTCCAGGTCCCACTTCTGATTATTGATCGGAGAGGGTATTGATCATGTCTACATTATTCGAGAACCGTAGGGTGACACACTTAAGGGATACCGACACCATTTGGAGCAAATAAGATGCCAGAGAAAGAAAAGAAAGCACAGGAATTTATTTCACTAGACACCGGAATCATTTCGGTTGAAATTGCTGAAGCTGGTTCTGCATGTGAAATTGAAATGATGTAAGGGGTTTTATGTGAATGTTTGTTAATTAGAGTAATTAACAAAATTCTGAATAAATAAATAAAAGAGTTTTATTTAAATGAGAGCTTGCATTAAATTTGGTGGAAATTTAATGCATGTGAGTGGTTTTTTGAGTGGACGCATGTTTATGTGAGTGGAGGTTTTTTATTTTGAGTGGGAGCTCCACCCAAATGAATGTGGAAGAGGTGGGGGAAGACACCATGGGCTGGGCGACATGCCCCTTGGGTGCTCCCCCTCTCCCTATAAAAGGCCTCCCTCTCCTCCTCTCAAAGTACACCTCCTCGTGAAGGATCTCTCTCCCCCTTTAGAATTTCCCCATGGTCTCGGATCAGCGAGATACATGTTCCCGGTGGCTTTTTCTAGAAGGATTTGTTGCTTACGCTGCTTCACTGGAGCGAGGGCATGGAAGTTGTCGGGGTACCCGGACATGTGTGCGATCACGGATGCACCACTGCTTTGCGGTGCTGGACTTGATGGTGTTGGACCGGCTGGACCTGGTGGACTTCATCACGATCTTGAGATCGGCAAGCGTTCGACTACATCATCCATGAGTATAACCTCGTTAAAGCTATTCGGTCTTCGAGGGTATGTATTCTATGGATGTATATCCACCCGTTTCTTGTATCTAGTAGATAGATCTTGGTACTTAGTTGTTCTCATCGTAGGATTTTTTTGTTTTCTATGCTGCGAACCCTACGCCTCCTCATTATGTTATAAATAAAAGCTTGGGGGCTACGCCTCACCTTACATTATTTTTTCACCTTACATTATTTCTCGCTAAATACGCTTGGGGGCTACGCCTCACCTCACGACTTCGTCGACTAAGAACAATGCATACAACCTAAGTAGCTGACCACTTCAGTCTAATGAAAAGGACATGCAAACTATAGAGCACCACATGCCAACACACATATAACACTTTACAAAGGGCACTATGAGCCCACTCGAATAAATACAAATTTTACATTAAGTTTTTTCTTTACAGGATCTACCTATTCTGGGGCATTATATTCGCCCGCTGCTCGAACAGATCTACAATCTCTTCACCATGTTACGCCACATCCGCATAATGCAGGTGCATGTCCCATAGGGTGCCATCCGGTCGAAGGGGCAGCCCAGTCGCCACCTCCGCGAGATTGACATCACGGTGATGCAGCTGAACGAGCAACAAGGCAGCCTTCACCCCAGCAATCAGATGATGCCGCACCAACTCTTTGACGTGGCCCACATTCTGAAATTTCGCAAGAAGGCCCCAAAAGGTGGAAGGTGCCTCATCCAAGGGGAACATGAGAGACCAAATGGCCTCTAGAGAAGTCCTAGCCTTCTTAAACATCCGAAGAACCCGGTGCACGCGATCTTGCACTGTCGCAAGGGCGATGGCTCGATCGCGGTCCATCCAAAAAAACACCATCTTGCAGGTCCTGTTGCGTCAAGAAATTCATACGAATCACGACGCGCTCCTTCTCTTCCTTCGGAATGAGATTCACACCTACAGAATGCATGTAATGAGCAAGCATATAGAGCTACACCGGAAAGAACAACAAGTCGGGAAGAGTCACATTGCAGTTGCTCGCCCATCTGCCGCAACTCCCCCATCAAGAACTCCTACCGGGCTGTTGCTCGTTCGGCTTTGGACTTCCAGATATCCGCGTGGCCTCGAATTCTAAGGATATCCTTCTCCAAGCTGCGGACACAATCGCGTAGAAAAACCAACTGTGAGGCATCATCCAAGGATGGCCGTGGCTCGGGAGCAGTCGGAGTGACAACTGGAACCTCACCCGAATGACCCTAAAGGCAAATAAATCAAGCATGCACATCACAAGAATTTCTGGCAGTAGCTCAAAAGACAAACTTATATACATCAACAAAGCCACCTCGTGGCACATAGTCGGTTTTGTTCATCAGCAAAATACTACAGCAGGAAGCAAAAGAGAAAACTACATCATCTATATTACAAAGGCCTATGACCCTACATCCAGGGTGGCCTCGGATCCAGACTGCCTGCTCTTGGCCTCATGCTGCTCCTTCGCCGCATAATCAGCCAAGACATCGATGAGCTTAGGCCCATAGCACTTACAGCAAGAGGCAAAGAGGGAGAAAGCTACCTCCAAGCCATCTGCAGCCGTCAGCATCTAGGACGTGATGTGCGGCAGGTCCATCTCAGCTCTGGACGCCATCGCCATCGCCGGCCCCATGGAGGCGTCGATGCCCTTCTGCTTGCGCTTATACTCTGCCAGTGCTTCCTCTAACAGAGCATCCGCAAGGGCGTCGATATCTTAAAGGGCAACGCCCTTGAGGACGGCCTCCTTGTAGAAGCACGTGAGCACTTCTTTGGCCTTCGCCAAGGCCAGTGGCCAAGAATGATCTTCGATATTGCGGTAGAGCATCAAACGCATCTCCATGCTCCAGCGCACCATGATCAAACATGATGCCTGAAGCATCTGAAACAAAAGAAGAACAGCACTCGAATGAGAAAAGACAAGACGCAGTCGAAAAAACACAAGACCAAACAAGTCAAAGTAAAAACGCTTTGGCTGCAGCCATAAGCTTATCCGCCATCTCCTTCTCGCGGGCAGCTGCTGCAGCCACGAGCTGCTCCTCGCGATCGGCAGCCTCCTTCTGCAAGCGCTCCTTGGCCTCCGCAGCATCTGTAGCCTTTTTCTCCGCTCGACCAAGGCTCTTCTCGAGAGCATCCAGTCTTCAGAGAGCCACATTGTTTTCATCTGCAACATGAAGAAACACCTGATCAATACAAGCAAATCCTCGGGACAGATGAACCAAAAACAAGGTGAAAAGTTACGTACCTTGAAGCTGCTACAGGTTAGACTCCAGCGCCAGGTGCTGCTAAAGAAGGAGATTGGCGTTGTGCACAAAGGGATCCAGAAGAAAAAGAAAGAAAAGATAAAGAAATCATCCAAAAGGGCTCGGGGGCTCTGCCCCGTAAAAGCAAAACGACCAACAGGTCACCCAAAAAGTCTCGGGGGTTTCCCCCAAGGAGTAAAACAGACAGTACTTACGTGTTGAGGCATGGACTCCGAAGGTCTGCGTGCTGTCTTCTAGGCTACGACTAGCCGAGCTTCTCGCCTGGAGGAGTTCGGGTCGTATTCCTCAGAGTCGGCCACCACCTAGGGGATAGAAGCCGTCGGCTTCGACTCCCCTATAACCTCCTGGGTGTCCCCATCAAGGAACTCCTCCGAAGAATGGCTGCAAGTAAAGATTTGATCAACAACAACTCACACTACTTAGAGAGACGACGGGAAAAAGACTCCGGTGAAGTCACTTATGACTCGATGTCCGATAAGTTGAAGACGGGAGCCGCCTTCTCCTTCTTCTTCTTGGCCGGCGGCTGCAGAGCCACCACACGAAGGGGCACAGCAGGGAAAGGTGCAAACGATACACCTTCATCCTTGCCATGCTGCTCGAGAAAGGATGGACCCCTTGGAGTTGGCAGGGTAGACGCATCCTCGCCATGCTTTTAGGTCTGCCCTTCGCTCGGCTCGGGGGCTTCCAAGGTCGGAGATTGCGCCGGAGGAATCTCGGACTCAGAGTCCACCTCCTCATTGTCCGGCGCTTCCGTATACTTCTCAGGCGCTGCAAGCGAAAGGAAAAGGGACACAAGATAAATACCAACAGCAAACAGCAAACACTTGAAAAAAGCGCCACGCGCATGAACAAGTATCACCTGGGAAACCCCTTTATTTGTGCTAAAAGGAGTGGTCAAAGATTTCCCTGGGAGTTCCTCATCGACTTTGGCCTTCAGCAAGGGACGAAGGGCCCTATCCAGGTCACCCGAAGACAATTCTTCGGATGAAACCCTCGTCGGATCGCTGGAGCCAGCTTAGAGGAACATTGGGTGCACCCTCGCTTGGAGTGGCTGCACCTGGCGCTTGAGGAAGGTGCGGATGATGTAGACACCATTGACTTCTTTGCCCGGCACCAGCTGAAGAGCCTCCACCCGCTGGTAAAGCCTCTCCACCTCTTCAGATTCACCTTCTAGGATGTGGTTCTTCCATGATCTATTTTGGATGATATGCTGGGAGGAATCGAAGGGGGCAAGCCCATATTGCTGACCGTCCATCTTAGCATCACGGATGTAGAACCACTTCCGACGCCATTGCTGGAGGACTCGCAGATAGAAAAAAATAAGAATTGGATGAGGAGCGGATAGCTCCACTGGTGCCGGACTGCCTCTTCATGGAATAGAGCTTCCGGAAGAGGCCAAAGTGCGGCTCGATACCGAGCCAGCACTCGCAAAGAGTTATGAAGCAAGCGATGTGAAGAAGAGAATTGGGAGACAAATGATGCAATTGAATCCCATAAAAGAAGAGGATTCCATGAAGAAAATCGTGAACAAGGAGAGAGAGAAAGAACGGATGACAAACGCATAAAACATCACCCGAAACCCTTCTAGTGGGCAGGGAATTACCTCATCACCAGGGAGGATATCGTCCTCCTTGTTCTGGGGGATCAACCCAAAATAGCATAGCTTGTGCAGATCCCCATCGCGCATCTCTGTGCGCCTCCACCCGCCGTCAGTTATGAAGGTCGTCAGGCAACCTTCTTGCCGACGGTGGCGGCGCTCGAACCAGCTCCGATGGTGGTCTTCTTCGGCTTGCCCATTGTGCGGCGTCAAGTGCGGTGGTGTGCGCGGAGAAAAGAAGAGGGAAAGATGCGAAGAACACACAGTGCACAGTGGAGAAAGCAAAGCTCGTGAAAATGGAGGCAAGAAAGATGAGCAAATGGAAAAGGGTAAAAGAAAACCACTGTTTACCTATGGTATTAAAAGAGGAAGACGACGCACACGAGCCGTTGATCCAGAAGCCTTAGCGTGCACCCCAAATCTCACCCTACACGTGTCACATCGCAAAATTCTCCAAATTTTGAAATGTGAAAAATAAATAAACAAAAGAAACAAGTGTTGAAATTTAGGGTGAAAAGAAACTTTTTGCTTCTAAATGGAAACATCAAAACACTACTTGAACCAAATTTTAATAACAAAGCAACAAACAAATATACAAAAGATCAAATGCATTCATCCATGGAAAGAATCTTGAATTTAAAACACTTGGAAAAAGTTAAACCAAAACCCTAAAACCCTAAAAGAAAGAAATCATCTCCAAGATCACTCAAATACTATGGCTTTGTTCCATATAAAATTTAGCAACAAACATTCATAAATGACCAAAAATGGTAAACAAAAATATTATAAAACCATGAGAATTGATTTCACTCAATTTGGAGCCATGGATAAAAATTTATGAATTTAATAAGATAAGAGGAAATAATTTCCAAGGCTAATAAAGCTCCTAGCTAAAATCAATGTCAAATTGTGAGCAAAATAATCTTAAAACTATTTAAAAGAATAAATAAATATTAAAGAAAATTATACAATTCGGACTCACCAATTTTTGAACTATAAATAAAAAGATATGGTTTTTACAAGACAAAGAAAGAAAGAAATAAGGAATATTTAAAAGTCAAATTAAATCTTGGCCAAATCCATAAGCAAATGGAATAAAGATAATCCAAATAAAAATAAAGGAATAAATATTATTTAAATAAAATTATGAGCTTTTAACCATATTCAATTTTATTTGAATAGAGAGACAAAATTGCCTAATATTAATGATTAATTAAATCATGAGAAAAATAATTGAAATTTCCAAAATGGATTAAAAGTTATATAATTAACTTAAAAAGAATAAAGGATTATTTGAATAAAATTTATATGGGTTTAAACCATATTCAATTTTATTTGACTAAAAACAAAAGCCTCATTTAAATAAATATTAAAGCATAATAAAATATTTGAAATAATTCAAAGTGGACTATTTAAACACACTATTAAACAGTATTAACCTACTGAAAAGGTTTGATAAACATTTCAAACAGATGTTTAAAAACATTTAAATCAAATTAAAACAGAAATCAAAAATAGAAAAAGAAAAAGAATCAGAGGATAAAAAATGGAAAAGGGTCCAACCCAACTAACCTACCCAGCTTAGTAGGCCCAGCAAGCCCAACTCCTAGCCCACCCGGCTCTCACCCTCTCTCCCCGTGAGATTTCTTTTCTCACCGTGCATCATACCCCCTCACCTCACTGACACCCAGGCCCCACGGCCACGTGGTCATCTTCAACCCCGCGCTGACTCGTTCCCCTCTCCCCTGGCTGTTTCCTGCGATGATTTCGCGGCTTCAATTAGTTTGAATACGGGCTTAATCCTCTCTAGAGACCACGCACGATTAAACATCTCCCTCCCCTCTCTATTTCCCCTCAGTCGCTGCTACCAGAAAGCCACCAGGCTTCCCTCAATTCGATCTGCGCCAGCGCAGCTCCGACGAGTATCCAACGACGATTCCGGCGAGCTCCGACCTCCCCCTGCCCCCTGGCTCACACGAGCTTGACCAGCAACCTCGTGCGCATTGCCAGTGGCCTCTGCTTGCCCGCGTGCCCCCAGAGCGTCGGCTTCTTCCTCGTCTAAGCACCGCCGTCGTCTACATCCACTCCGACGACTTCTCCTGATGAGACCTAACCGCCCCTCTCCCTCTCGATGATGCTCTCGCACTCGCCTCTCTCGCGTGCATCTAACGCACCTCCCTTTTTTCTTCGCGTGTCTTGTAGCTTCGCCCTCGACAATGATAGAGCATGCCCGACGGTGACAGCGCCTCCGGCGAGCAATCAATAGCAACCTCGTGCTCCCCCGGTCTTCCCACGACCACCTCGAGCATCCCCACGCCATGGCGACTCCGATAATGCCCCACCCCCTCTCCGTTGCTTCCTGGAACTACCGGAACATCACTGGCAGAGCTCCACCGTTGCGCATGCGTCGCCAGCGCCACCAGTCCTTGGTCAGTGCACTGTGGACCGTTATATGCAGATCCAACGAATATGATAGATTCATTTAGCAAAGCGGTAAGATTCGATCTGTGTCGTGCGATTCCCTTTTAATCCTACAGCCTGTATTGCTTGATCCGAACGAAACGGTATCAGCCAGTAAGAATCAGACACGTGGCCTGACTATTGTTTAAAAATCTGAATTTGATCTATTAGATGTTTGAAATTATAAAATTCATAAATTTTGATCTGTATGTCCAAAAATTGCAAATTTTATATCAATAGATTCAGAAAAATTCAAATTTTGAAACCATGGCCTTAGTTTAGAATTTTTCTTCTGGAAAATTAGGTGTTTTTGCAGAAAAATTATTAGGAATATTTTGGATATAAAAATTGTTCTAAAAATGATTTTTGAGTGAAACCTTTTGCAAATGGATTTGATTTGAACCGTCTGACCATAAACACTAACATTTGTATTTAAAATTATATTTTTTAACACTAGGAAATTATTCCTTAGAATAAAAGCATTTCTAGCAAATCAAAAATGATTTAAAAAGGCCATTTTCACTAACTTGATTTTAAATGATTTTTCCACTTTTATAAATAACCAGTAGGTTTTTTGAAATGTTTAGAACCTTGTTAGAAAACACTTTTTCAATAAAACAACCTTTTGCATGCTTGCATGCATTTCTTTGTTTTTATCATTTTATGTGGTGAATTTTTTGAATGCTAGTTTTGAATTTTTTGCTTGCTTGATTGAATTGTAGTGAACCTTGAAGAGTGTGACAATTGCAAGATCAAGGAGTGAACCTAGTTTCTCTACTAAAAAGGCAAGTGGTGCTTCATATATTTTTTCCTATTATTTTGACTATGCATTAGTGATAATTTTGAGTAGGCCTTGCATGGAATTTTTCTAAGTATAATCTATGCCTTGGGAAATCCTAGTAGATGTTGTCTTAGTGGAATTTTCCATAAGTGAAGATTCTTCCTACTCTTATGCTTAGCTTAGCTAATAGAAAACAAGGGTGGATTATTCATGCTATGAAATATTTCTAAGTCTATGACTTGTGTTTTTGCTTAATAAAACAACTATGTGAATGAATCACCTGGGTGGAATGGTGAGAATGGTTTGTGTTGAGTGGTTACACAAGGCCCATGTTGATGGCTCCCTTGTGTATCACACTTGTGGAAAGCCACCCAGGAACAAAGAGATTTGAGATGTTAAGTGTTAAGAAGCTTCTAGTGCAGCCACATGGCATATGGGCTCTGCCTTGATCATATAGGTTGCAATAACTTAGCCGATGGACAGAAGGTGGTAGGGGTGATAGGGGTGATAGGATGGAACGCGTCCATTTGGTCTAAGGGAAGGCTTCTGAAAGATCTTGTCTCGATGCATGTCTAGTCTTGTGGGGAAAGTGCACCACCTCTCGAGAGGGTAAAACCTAAGTACTTAGTCGTGTCCCCGGCAATAGACAAAACCCCTTAGGATTGTGAACCCTAGGATTGGACAAAACCCCTTAGAAAAATAAGAGTTATATTTGTTGAAACTATTTACAAACAATCTTGTAAACTCTTTCCTCAACATTTTGATTTAATTCTATATCTCTTCTTTTTCCAACTTGTTGGACAAAAACTTCAACATGAGCAAGGACTTCACTATCACCAATGACTTCATCTACAATATCACCAAGGACTTCAACTTGGAAATCACTAAGGACTACAAGTGAGACAAGAAATATTACTCAAGACTTGGAGACTAAGGAAACACAACTTAGAAGGAACCATCATCACCCTTGAGCTTAGTGATCAAGATGCAAGAATTTCTTCCAAGGATACCATGATCTTGTTCATGAAGAAAAATCTAAGAAGAATGGAATGATCTCAAGTGAACCCCATAGTTGGACCACCATACTAGTGTTTAGTTTAAATCGATTTATTGATCACACCAACTTATGTGGTGTAGAGAAAATATTTTGTTGCCTAAATATATGCTTGAATCTTGTTGTTTGAGTGGAATGCATGATTATGATTGCTTGCACATTGCTTTGTGTGATTTGTTGCGTGTGAGTAGAACTTTTCCTCTAGAAATCTTTTGCCTAATCTAATCCTAATCCAACCCAAACAGATGACTTCTCCAAGAGACCAGAACTCCAACATCAAGGATGGTAACAACAACCAAGAGATGGACATGAGAGAACAACTGCTAGCAACCCAAGCCCAGTTGAATCAAGTGACAACTCAGTTTTTATCCAAAAACATTGAGTTAGACCCAGCCATGCAAAAATTCTTGGAAACACAATCTCAATTGTTGTGAAGGATGACCAATCAGATGATCAACATGAGAAGCAACCTTTAAAAAAAGTGAGTGTGACAACAATGATATGAAGGATGATATTATAGAAGGAACTCAAGATTACAAAATATGTGGAGACATATGACACACTTATAAAGAGCATGTGGACCAATAACCTAATTGTGAAGATAAACATGCAACTAAACAATGCCCCCCATCTCCAGTTACTTGTTTCCTATGTGAAGGAAATGATCATGTCCCTATCCAATGCCACATCTATCCTATAGTTCAACAGATGAAACAAGATGGAAAACATCAAATGTTTGGAAAACTCCATGAAGGAACAACTTCCACCAAGAATGATGGAGACAATGTCAAATCTCAGTATGCACCTCCATACATTATAACCCACCATGGTGGACAAAAGAGGAAACATGGACGTTATCCAAGGAACCGTTCAAAGAAATGAGGAAGTTTTCCCACATTTGTGGTGAAATATGAAGAACATGAACTAAGAGCCCTCCTAGCTTTGGAGAGACCCAAGAAGAAGAAGGATATTAGCCAAGTGATGTGCAACAAATGCAAAGAGCTAGGCCATTATGCATCACATTGTCTAGAAAAGAAGAAAGACAAGACACGCAAACCTATGAGAGACAACAACCTTGTCACATGTTTCAAATGTGGAAACAAAGTACACTATGCAAACAACTTTCCAAAGAAGATACATGAAGATACCAAGTAAGTCAAGATGCAATCTAGTTAAAAATCTTTTAAGGGTGGTAGTACCCTCTGTTAGGAATAAGCAACTTGTATTCCTCTAGGGGCCAAAGGCCACAATATATAGTACAGGTACAGGACAAATATGCAGGAAGCCCCCTAACATATGGGGGAAATACAATATACAGATATATACATCTAACACCCCCCCCCTCAAACTCATGGTGGATCCACAACACTGAGTTTGGAGAGTAAGAAATCATGCTAAACTCTGGTCTGTGCCTTCGTAAAGAAATCTGCCAACTATAAATCTGAAGGCACATACTGAAGCGCAACAACCTGAGCCTGCACCTAAGCATGTGTATAGAAAGCATCAACACCAATATGCTTGGTAAGCTCATGCTTGACCGGATCACGTCCAACACTAATAGCACCTGTACTGTCAGACAAAACCAGAGTGGGTGTGGTAATAGAGACCCCAAAATCCGCAAGTAACCACCGTAACCAGGTCACCTCAGCAGTCAACAAGGCCATAGCATGTAGCTCAGCCTCAACACTCGAACGGAAACTATGCTTTCTTCGTCTTCCAAGCAATGAGCGAACCACCAAGAAACACACAGTAAGCAGATAGGGAACGGCGATCCGAAGGATCACTCGCCCACGTAGCGTCTGAATAGCACTGGAGCTGGAGGGAGCTGGAACGAGGAAAGAAAAGGCGACGAGTGATCGTACCACGAAGATAACGAAGAACACGAAGAAGATGACTATAGTGAACAGTAGTAGGAGCAGAAACAAACTGACTCAGAATATGAACAGGATAAGAGATGTCAGGACGAGTGACAGCAAGATAAACAAGGCTCCCAACAAGATGACGATAACGGATCGTGAAGAGGATCACCATCAGTAGGTTGAAGCTTAACATTAAGCTCCATAGGGGTCTCAACGGTGCGCTCATCCCCAAGAGCAGCACGAGCAATAAGATCCTGAATATACTTTTCCTGGGAGATGTAAAAGCCATCAGAAGTGGAGGAAACCTCAATCCCAAGAAAGTATCGAAGAGGACCAAGATCAGTCATAAGAAACTGATCACGAAGACGAGCCTTAACAAAGGCGATATACTCAGAATCATCACCAGTAATGATCATATCATCAACATAAAGAAGAAGAAGAGTGCGACCACGAGGAGAAATGTGAACAAACAACGCTGGATCATGAGGACTAGGGGAGAAACCAGAAGCAGTCACTACAGAAGCAAAGCGCTCAAACCACGCACGAGGGGCCTGTTTGAGGCCATAAAGAGAACGTCGAAGACGACAAACCATCCCCTGGAGAACAGAATACCCAGGAGGAGGCTGCATATAAACCTCCTCACGCAACTCACCATTGAGAAATGCGTTCTGAACATCAAGCTGGGACACAGACCAGTGACGAACAGAAGCAACAACAAGAAGAGTACGCACAGTGGTCATATGAGCCACAGGAGCAAAGGTCTCATCATAGTCACGACCATGCTCCTGCTGAAAACCACGAGCCACAAGACGCGCTTTATAGCGCTCAAGAGATCCATCAGAGCGGGTCTTAATCTTATAGAACCACTTACACGTGATAGGACGAACACCAGGAGGGAGAGAAACAAGATCCCAGGTGCCAGTGCGCTCAAGCGCAGCAAGCTCCTCAGCCATGGCCAACTGCCATTCAGGATGATGCTCAGCATCCCGATAAGAAGTCGGCTCGGAGGCAATAGAAAGACCATACTGACTAGGAGAGTAACGGTTGGGGGCACGATGCCGACGAACAGGACGAGTAGAGGGAAGCTCATTAGAGGAAGATGACTCAGGAGACGACGATGAAGAAGAAGGAATAGCAGAAGACGACTCCGGAGAACGAGGAGAACTAGGAGAACTAGACGGAGCAGAGGAGGACAATGGCGAGAAAGAGACATCAGGGGGAGGAGATCCTGAAGAAGACACATTAGGAGGAGAAGGAGGTGTGTTAGGAAAGAGAAGAAAAGAGATATCTTCCACCGGGTAGGTACCAGCGGTGGGACGAGGATAGAAAGGGCGCGTCTCATCAAAAGTAACATCACGAGAGATACGCATCCGACGACCAACAGGGTCCCAACAGCGATAGCCCTTGTGCTCATTACTGTATCCAAGAAAAACACACTCAACAGACTGAGTGGTCAGTTTGGTGCGTTCGCGAGGAGCAAGAAGAACATATCAAACACAACCAAACAAGCGAAGCATGGAGTAGTCTGGAGACTGTCCAGATAGGCGCTCAAGAGGGATACCACCTTGCAGAGCGGCAGAGGGCTGAATATTGATGAGGTAAACGGACGTAGCAACAGCCTCAGCCCAGAAATGCGGCAGAAGAGAAGAAGCAATCATCATGGCACGAGTGGTCTCAAGAAGATGACGATGCTTACGCTCGGCAACGCCATTCTGGGCATGGGCTCCAGGACAGGAGAACTGAGCAAGAGTGCCCTGCTCAGCAAGAACACCTCGCAACATCTGGGAGATATACTCACCAGCAGAATCAACACGATACAAACGAATGGGTGTAGAATATTGAGTACGGACCATGGCCGCAAAACGCTGATATATGGAGAGCACCTCACTACGAGAGCGCATAAAATACGACCAAGTGTACCGAGAAAAATCATCAATGAATAAAATATAGTAGCGATGGCCCCCTTTCGAAGCGAAAGGAGCCGGACCCCAAACATCTGAATGAACTAAATCAAAAGGTCGCTGAGATACAGACGCGCTAGTAGGATAGGGAAGCTGAATCTGTTTACCCAACCTACAGCCCTGACAATGTAAATACCCATCTCCCGAGACAGACCCCAGAAGACCGCGATGAACTAAGGACGACAGACAAGAGTCACAAAGGTGACCAAGACGATGATGCCACTGCTGAAAGGAGCTGGTAGCAGAGGCGACGACTGGAGAAGAACTGACAGATGAAGTGGCAGCGGAGGGAACACGAAGCCAGTCTAACTCCCAAAGTCCTGAAGAGTCATGGCTGCGAGGGCCAGCTCCAACCAGGCATGTGGCATGCACGGTCCCGGACAACACAAGAATCAACATCAAGAATGACGCGACAACCGTAGTCAAGAAGTGGCTAGCAGAGAACAGATTCATCTTAAGAAGAGGGACATGAGAGATATCAGGAACAGAAAAAGAAGAAGTAGAAAGAGTGCCCCGACTAGAAACATGAAGAGAGGTACCATCAGTTGTAAAAACACGGACAGGAGAAGGGAGATAACGAATAGCAGACAGAAAAGAAGACTCAGAGGTCATATGAAAGGAAGCTCCAGAATCCAGATACCATGGGGATGTACCTGACTGTGTAGAAGGTGGTGGTCGTAGGATTGCCTAAAGAATCAGTCCACGTAACCAGCAAGGCTCGTCAAGAAGAGCTCAGAGCAGCAAGCGCCAAGACTCTGATAATGTCCCGATCGAGAGAGCAACCGCTGAAGATCCGTATGAGCCGACCGTCCACGAGCCCGGTGCTGGACGTAAATCGATCCGTGTATAACAAGTGGCCCAGTGTGGCCATCCTTGTTACATGGGATCGATGTGAAGAGAACCACGGCGACCTCGACCACGAGCTCCGGGTCCGAGTCCGCCCTCAAGGCTGCGTCGACTCGACCCTAAAGCTGCTCTGCCGACTCGACCGACCGTAGGAGTGGGTAGTATCGGCGGCGGCACAGAGGACCGCGACGGAGTCAAGGGAGCAGACGGCATAGGGGGACCACGAGTAGCAAGCACAGATGGAACCGCAAGAAGACCAGCACCACGGAGACGGGTCTCCTCAGCACGAAGCTCAGACAACACCTCAGAAAGTGGAACACAACCACGAGCATTCAGCTGAGCACGCCGGGGCTCAAACTCCTGGCAGAGCCGAGACAGAAACTCATAGATGCGGTGAAACTCCAAATCAGAGCGCACAATCTGGCAACACGAGCATGTGCCACAAAAAGAAGACGAAGAGAATCAAGTCGACGCCAGATAGCAGACTGAATATAGAACTCATCAACAGAGAATCACCCTATTGAGAGCATGCTCTGGCGAACCACGACAGTAAAGAGCATCCCAGACGGCTAATAATACCGACGAAGATGGGCCCAGCGGCAGCAAATGGGGAGACTCATGAACTCAGCAGACATACTAGGGCAAAACACTAGAGGTGAGAACAAGAAGACGAGCATCCTCATCAACCCACCGAGTGTGCAATGTAGCGGTCGGGCGTGGCGGTAGACCTCGAGATCAAGAGTAATCGCTTGAACTTCAGATCATAAGCGCAACAAGACTATCATCAAGACTCGAGCAGATCCTTGGCCTCCTGAGAAGCATCAGCACCGAGAACAATCGGTGTCGGTGGAAGAGGAGCCACAGGAGCAGGGGGCACGGCGGACACGAGACCTCGCCGGAGAGCACACCCCAAAGACGGAGACCGCGCATGTGGACGCGCATAAAGGCAGCGAAATCAGGATAATTCGCGCCATCGAAGATCACCGGGCAGCGAGGAATCGCAACATAACCCGATGAAGAAGACATAACCTTTTTTTTTGGACACAGACGATCGGATCTCTCTCGATCTCGGTGTCTTGACGCAGCACATCAGCGAGTGTGATCCGGCGGGATGGAGACGTGAAAGGCAAAAAGGAAACAGGAGAGAAGCCCGCGCGTGGGCGTCCGCGCGTGAACCGAGGCGAGGAGGCGGGCGCGTGGACCGGTGGCTTCCGCGCGTGGACCGAGGCGAGGAGGTGGCGCGTGACCGCGCGTGAGGACCAAGGCGAGGAGGTGGCGTGCGCGTCCGCGCGTGGAATCGTCGGTCGTCGCGTGGAGGTCGCGACGTGGAGGTCGCGTGGAGGAAGCGAGACCGAGGCGAGAAGGTGGCCCGCGCGTGGCGACCGATTCCGAGGCCACGCGTGGAGGCGGCGTTTGACTGATCTGGAGACGAGACAAGCAGGTCCTGTGCGTGAAGGAGTTAATCGAATTGGATCTGGATCGAAAGAAAATTGGAAACCGATCTGGCGATGAACTCGACCGATCTGGAGGGCACCCAGACAAGCAGCGACTGGCGGCGGCGACGACGACAAGGCCGTCAGCGACAGGGACGGTGGCGGCTGCAGCGACAAAGTTGCGAGTAGGAGGAGACTAACTTGGCTCTGATACCATGTTAGGAATAAGCAACTTGTATTCCTCTGGGAGCCAAAGGCCACAATATATAGTACAGGTACAGGACAAATATGCAGGAAGCCCCCTAACATATGGGAGAAATACAATATACAGATATATACATCTAACACCCTCGTTGTCTTGAATCCAACTTGTAACCTCTAGCCTTCCCGAATCTCGGGACGAGATTCCTTTTAAGGGTGGTAGTCTGTCACATCCCAAAATTCTCCAAATTTTGAAATGTGAAAAATAAATAAACAAAAGAAATAAGTGTTGAAATTTAGGGTGAAAAGAAACTTTTTGCTTCTAAATGGAAACATCAAAACTCTACTTGAACAAAATTTGAATAAGAAAGCAACAAACAAATATTCAAAAGATCAAATGCCTTCATGCATGGAAAGAATCTTGAATTTAAAACACTTGGGAAAAGTTAAACCAAAACCCTAAAGCCCTAAAAGAATGAAATCTTCTCCAAGATCACCCAAATACTATGGCTTTGTTCCATATAAAGATTTAGCAACAAACATTTATAAATGACCAAAAATAGTAAACAAAAATATTATAAAACCATGAGAATTGGTTTCACTCAATTTGGAGCCATGGATAAAAACTTATGAATTTAATAAGATAAGAGGAAATAATTTCAAAGGCTAATAAAGCTCCTAGCTAAAATCAATGTGTAACATCCCAAAAATATTGATCATGATCATCAAATTCTAATCACTAAATTTAGGGTTAACAAAAACTTTTATTAAATAAAAATCAAATGAATGCATGTGTGTATGTGATGATTGAATGAATGCATGAATGAACGAACTTATGTGATTAACCTAGATAGCAAGAAATGGTTTAAAGATGAAAATAACATCATCTAAAACATTTCCAAGCAGAAACAAATCAAGAGAAAATCAAAAACAAATCAAATGAGGCAAATGGTCATTTTTGCCAATCTTGCTCACTAGGTCACTTTGAGTGCTTCTAGTCCAAGATTTCAAACAGAAACTTTCCCAATTCTTTTCACCCCTTGATAGAACTAGTAAAAGTGAATCAAAGCCCACCTTTCAAACTTGCAGAAATATTTGGCAACCCCATTCAAATCACAATTCAAAATTGAATGTTATTCATATGTGAAGATCATCCATTTTCAAAACCCAACCAAACCAATGCCCCTTGACTAATCCAACTAACCAGACACTCCCTAGTATGTGCCTAGCAAACCCACAAAGTTTGAATCCAAAATTCAAATTTAAACTTCTTGCGGCCATTTCATCAAACACCTTGCAGATTCAAATCAAACAAACATCTAACACTATAGTGTGCAGTAAAATTAGCTAACTTGTTCCCTCTCTGGTTGCAACTAGCCCTTAGTAGATAATCTAGCCTCTTTAACAATCTTTAGCACCACTGTGAGCAAGCCTAGCCATTAATGTCAAATATGTCGAGAGCACCATTGCCACCCCATGGTCGATAGCAAGCTGTGAGCCCAGCAATGCCAGCCTCGACCACCGAGACGCCCATGCTAAACTCTTTTGCGACCGTGCCGAGAGCGCCGCCCGCCACGCCGACCAGACCCACATACCGCCATACGGCCGCTTAGGATGATCACCAGCACCTCAACATCCCGCCAGACATGCCCGTTCGTTGCCGCGCAGACCACGCGCGCTGTGCGACATTAAAACCGCCGTCGGATCTGCTCATAGCACCGCGACGTTCCGACCGATCAGCACAGCCCCATATCGCAAACCACGCCGTTGAGCTTCGCCAAGTGAGACCAGCAAAGAAGAATAGTAGTAATCGGTTTAGGAATCCAGTTTGATATGGGCCTGGCCCAATCTGGCTCCGGCGATGAAGAATCTCCCGCAGGCAGCATCTCCTCTTCTTCCCCTCCACGAAGAAAGAAAAAAAAAATAAACAAAGGGAGGGCGGAGCCGGAGTGGAGCAACCCCAACCCAACCCTAGCTAAATAGCCCGCCGTCGCCGTCGCCGTCGCCGTCGCCGTCGCCGTCGTGGCCTTCCACCTCGCCAGCCGCCCGGCCGGACACCCCGTCCCGCCGCCGCCATGGTGCTTGGAAAGATCGCCATCGTCATCGGCTCAGGTTACCCCTCACCCCCCCCCCCCCCCTCTCGCTCGCGATTCCTTCCCAGCTGGACGGCCTCGATTCAGCTCCCCGCGCCGCGAATCCCCCCTCCAGTACCATCTATCTCGCGCGCAAGATTGCCATCCATTTAGCTTGCGAGCGAGCTTTGCCTTGTGTACCTAGCTAATCTAAGCTAAGCTAACGGACCACTGTTCCGCCTATGGCTCGCTCGCAGGGATCATCGGAACCCTAGTCACCGGCGGCGACCCGGGCAAGCTGCCCGACCTCAGGGACGTGCTCTCCGTCTCCTTCAAGGTAACTTCATCCATCCATCCATCCCTCTGTTCTACCATCTAACCCCCTCCCCTTCCTTTGTACGCCCAGTTCTTCACCAAGCCGGACAAGAAGGAAGGCTCCTCGGCCGCATCCCCGCACACCGACCAGCTCCTGTCTCAGGTAGTACTAATCCTCTCCTTTATCTCCACCTGCCTCTTATATATACTGTGTATCCCTCTCTGCCTCAAGGCCTGCCAACAGTGTGGCGCTAACCAGGCTATGTTGTTTTCAGGTCAACTATCTCAGGGAGCAGCTCCGGGTGCTGTCCGATCAGAAGCAGGTGCCACACATCATCATCGATGGCAGACCAGGTTAGTTCGCCGCAGCCTGCTCCCACCCCTACTACCCGGGCTCACTCCCCGCGTCCCCAGATCATCATTGAAATTAATTGGTACTAGAAACAGCCTAGGTTTTACTCTGTTTCTGCTGTTAGCCGTTTCAAATTCTAGGAATTGAGTTGTTTGGTACCAAAACCAGACTAGGCTCGCTAAATGACTGTTGTTTTTTACGTGTTCACTGAAGCAAAATATTCCTCTGCAGGCCCTGGTGCCTATGGTTTGACTGCTATCGCTGTTGGAGCCATTGGCTATTTTTACATAAGATGGAAGGTAAACAGTTATATTACACCCCCTTTTAGCTTGGTGCAGGAATAATATATATATATATATGTATTCAAATTACAAAAGAAAGAGCTACCTTGCACCGTCTCTTGTCATTTTAGATTCTTAGTGCAGTGGTTCCTAGAGTGCAAGGCCGAGTTCATCGTCCTGCCCCGACTCTGATATCTGATGTTCACCATTGATCAGAACCTAAACTGATGATTTACAGGGGTGGAAGATTGCTGATTTAATGTTTGTCACCAAGCGTGGCTTATCTGATGCCTGCAACGTGGTTGGCAAACAGCTGGATCAGGTTTCAGAAAGTGTCCATGTAAGTTCCTTCTTCCTGTATTCACTGGAATAGTGCCATCAATTTGTTCACATGCAGGCTGTAAGGATGCTATATCGCTATCTGATGCTTACTGCACAATGTATTATATTTACTAAAATTGCATGATAAGATTCACCTGAATAGTCTGTGACATCACTTACACTGTGCCAATCTCCATTAGAACCGCAACTCTTAAACTTGGGAGTACACCACGCGAGAGGTTGTTCAGTTAAAAATGGCTAGAGACCATCAGTCTGCACATAGAAAATCTGTATTAAATGACTAGAGACCTTTAGGTTTCAGAAAGTGTCCATGTAAGTTTCTTCATCCTATATTCACTGGAATATTATTACCAAACTTCATCACGTTGTCAGATGCAGGTTGTGCGAGGATTCCATATTTGTATCTGATGTAGTGATGTGTATTGCACATTGTATTGTAGTAAAATTGCATACAAGATTCACCTAAGGAATCAGTCTTCCCAGTCTGAGTTAGAACTGGGACACTGAACTTGGGAACACACCACGTCAGAAGTGGTTCAGTTAAAAAATGGCTAAAGACCTTCAGTTTGTATGTAGCAGTTCTCCATTAAAAAGCTATAAATTATCTTTAATATGTTGATGGTCTATTTATGTTATGTCACAGCATCTACAAGTACACTTTTGAGTTATGTGTTCTGTACACTGAAAAGTTGTATAATTCTACTTACTGCCTGATATGCATTCTGAAGAGGAAAAGGCACGCAAATAGAAGACATGCACTAGATAGGTGTGCATATATTTTGAACATTTATGCTATATATGTTGGCTTCATGATATGCTGACTGCTGGCTCCATTTGTTTCAACAATAACTATATTTGTCTTCGTTCTTCTGACATCAGGCTTCAAAGAAGCATCTGTCTGGAAGGATCGACCGTGTAGATTGTAGTTTAGATGAATGTCATGAAATTATTGAAGCCACAGGGAAAGAGGTTGGAACCTGCTCGTGCATTTGTTGTTTCCAGGATTTAGTGTAAAGGAGACAGATCTAAGGGGCACTGATACAAAATTAATTTGTATTTCATAGGTGACCGTCATCCATGGAGATCTAAGTGCCTTTCAGGAGGAAATACAATCAGTTCATCTTGTAGTTCGCACTCTGGTAAGTACCTTGCAGGCTTGCACTTATTTCTTTGTGTTCAGAATAGTCTCTTTCCCTTAGAGTAGGACTGAATCTCCCTTCTTTTGCAGGAGACAAAGCTTGGGCGCCTTGCATATACTCAAGTAAAATGAAATTTCTAGCTTCACAACTTTTTTCGCTACAGAAAATCATGTATTGCTGACCCGTTTGATTGAAATGTCTTTAGGATCACACAACACGAGGAATACATGAGTTATGTGAGTTCACTAAAAGATTGGATCAGAGTCCAAAGGCCAATACTCTTAAGGCAAGCTTGCACACTATATCTCTTGTTCCCTATACTCTGATTTTTCCTTGTAAGCATTGTCACGATGTGTCCTTGGATAGTTCGAATGTCGTATTCTGTTCTAATCCTAATCTCGTAAATAAAATCATGTTCAGGTCATGTCATCGACTCCTCTCCCTGCCATCGAATCTTCAGAAAGAATTAGCCGGGTAACTTCATCCACCTTCTTCAACTATTATATTAAAATAGTTTGAATCTTCGCTGGCTGACCTTTTTGTGTTTCTACAGACTGTTTCTTTGCCGTCAAGTTCGGAACCGGAGTCTCCTGTAGCTCAATCACCTAGAGCGGCTGATACAGCTAAGGTTTGTTTTTAGTTCTAATGTTTTCTGCAACACATTTGACCTGGCTTACTGCTTCTAATACATTTTTGTCGCTGTAGGTTGTGCGTCCATCTACAGCCATGTCAGCGTCAGGACTCAGTATGCTAGCTGGAACGTCATCGATACCAAAAAGGGTAAGATGGGAACATCTCTTCGCGTTTTGTTTGTTAGGGATTATCTTGGTCTGTTCGTAACACCTGAAGATGTTCGTGTGATCTGTCTAATGGTTGCTGTACACAGTGATTTGACACACTGCCATCTTTATTTGGATACATATTTTCTGGTTATCCATATATTTTTGTCTGTAGGACTAAATTTTGCACCTAATTTTGGTCTGCTAACTTTTGGCTTCCTCCTCCATGTTGAATACAATATGGTAAATTCTGTAACCAAAATCATGTCACCACTAGAATAACAGGTTTTATGCGCTGCAAAAAGGAAGAACTTGGAATTAAAAAGTACTTTGTGGCTGTGTTAATTTCTTGTGGAATTTTGCGCCCCCCTTCCTTTTTGCCTAGTTTATCTCGGATTTCTTACTATCTGTTTATAGATTATAGGGTATGCACACAGTCTAGAGTATCATTGGTTCCAGAACAGCATTTCCCAAACCCAGCAACTAAAGCTACGTCTTTTGTTCCTAATATGCAGGCTCCTGTGATCAACCGGGCGACATCTATGAAGGAAGGAGTGTCGTCCTCGACGGCGGTGCCAAACGACATCCCTCGTCCTCCGAGCCCAGCAGCAGCCCTTAAGAGACCCGTCTCGAGTTCAAGCCGGTTCGGCTTCTTGAGAGGTTTCACTGGTTGAGACGAGACAGGCAAGCCGTGTCATACATATGGCACTGCCTTGCCATGGTTTGTGTCAGACGGCATCAGATTAACATTTCCCTTTTTATTTGCATGTACCAGTTATCGATGTATACATATAGCCAGGTATAAAGGTAAGGTAGTGGAAAAACATGGCGGTTGGCACAGGGAATGGATTTTGCCAGATTTTTTGTAGAAAGCAGGGAAAACATTGTGGAGGAGCGTGAGGAATGGCAAGAGAAGAGTTGCTGCACACTCATTTTGCTCGTGTGGACATGGTGCTGTTAATTTTGGTGTTGCAAATGCTGCTGATAGTGGTGTTGATGGAAGCAACATGTACTCTTTATGTATAAGACGAATAAATAGGCGCCTCTTGGGCTTGGATGCTGCATCCATTCTTTCCTGTTGTTGCTGTTGATGCACAGCGCTGGTGATCAGTTTGGGAATGCAGCCAAAGGTGTCGGCGAGGACAGCTGGCGTTGGTACACAAGAAAAATGAAGAACCTTTTTCCAGTGATCATGATCAGTGCTTATCAAATTTGTTTATTCCACACATCTTGTGTGATCCTAAAAGAAAGTAAACGTTTTTTTAGTATGAATCCGAGGACTCCCTAAAAATAACCAGATTTTTTCTTAGAAACAAGTCACTGTCTCGCGACAAACTGATTTCAAAGTAGATTTTTTTTATGTAAAATGATTTTATTTACTTTTCATTTGTAATAATTTATATTTTAAATAATAGCTTGCAAAAATCATGGTGTGACAAGGAAAATAAACCCATGACGTCTCACTAAATATCCTATGACTACAAAATTAAGTGGCTAGCGCGGGGTTATCATTTATGATTTCTCAACCTAATGATCGACTAAAAAAGCACCCACATTTCTTATCACAAAGAACTCATTGTCCACAAGAAAAATCAACTATCTTTTTCAAAAGTTCATGACCAGTACTTTCTATCACACTTGTTTATTCCATACATCTTGGCTATCGTAAGAGCAAGTAATGGTTTTTTAGTTTGAAATTCTAGGACTCTCAAGAAATAACCATATTTCTTTTTAGAAAAAGGTCACTCTCCAGCAGGAAAGTTGTGCTTGTATAAGAGTCGACAACAACAGGAGAAATCGACTATGGCCTATAGTAAGGGCGACAAAATTCAATCTTTTTTCATTGGTTCATGATATCGAATATTCCACAAATATTTGAGCATTCAAGAGATACTCTCAATAAATTCCTCATTGAATAATTTATGAGATATGTACTCTACTATATGTGACCACAAAATTAACTGGCTGGCGTTGGTATCATTTATGACTTCTCAACCAAATGGTTGACTAAAAAACATCTAAATTTCATGTCAGAAAGAACTCATTGTTCACCAGAAATATCAACTACTTCCTCTGACCCATATAAATACGAATGCATCTCGTCTAAATACTTAACTAAATACATAAGAATTAGACAAAATTGAGGACATTAATATGGACAGGAGGGAGTATCTTTTTTTCCAGATTTCACTAGTACTTGCTATCGTTTGGTTTATTCCACAAATCTTGTGTAGCAAGTCAATGTTCTTTAGTTTTTTTTGAACATAATCGCTCTTTAGTTTGAATAATACTAGCACTGCAAAGAAATAACTAGATTTCTTCTTAGAAACAAGTCATTGTACAGCGAGAAAGTCTTTATTTGGTATACTTTGTGAGGCGCCACTAGCTAGTATGCACTTTCCTATCTTATTAGACCATCTCACACATATGATGCATAATAGGCCACTCGGAAAAACTATTTTGGCACCAAGTTAAATTTTGTCATACTAGATGATATATAATAGGGCACCCAATGTGGGATCCAACAGTGGAGAGTGGTGGGATGGAGGTCCAGCTGGCGGTGGGAGGTCGCGGATAGATGTATTATATGTGATAGGGCACTGGCATCAACAACTGTAAACTTTTAGGTCACGATGTAAAAATTTATGATTTTTTTAGGGATAGTTAATCTATTGGAGCACCGTTTTAGCCTTTCGTATTATATAAATTTGTTTTGCATGATCTATTGGAGATGCTCTTGGGAGATGAGACAACGGGAGGAGACTCCTAGTCTTGCTCTACCGTAAGCGCTGTATGGTCGAGCTAACATGCAGACACTATACACGAGAAAAGTTTCAATAATGGTCAGCAAAAGAAATTTTCACTCAGTCCAGCTTAGGATAGAATCACTCAATAGAAAATACTAGTGGGGAGTTGTCCTTGGACTATTTTGAGTGTGTATGATAATGTATCAGTATTTCCAAATATCAAATGGGGAGTTTCCCTTGCTCATAGCCGAATAGTTTGGCATACTAGTGTCACATTTCCAAGCTTCTCGGGAGGCGAACAACTCACTCTGATGGAAGTTGTGTTTTAGACCTGAAAGTAGATCGTTGATAATTTAAGAATCTTAGATATTTGGAGATAATGATCCATCAAAGAAAATACTAGTAGGAAAAGACTTATAGCAATTATTTTTCTAGTGACGTTTAAAATAAAATAGACGTCACCACTGCAAAGTGAAATAGTCGCGGCGTGTGAGAAAAAGACGAACGCCGCCACTACATCTTAGTCACGGCGTTTGAGAAAAAGCGAATACCGGCACTAAGTGAGACCCAAGAGGCGAGTTGGGACCAATATAGCTCAGGTGTTCGGTACTTTCCAACACCACAACTACGGTTTAGTGGTGGCGTTCGTTATATTCTAAACGCCATCACTGCGCCGTTCAATTTCTCTTTATTCCGTACCAACACACCTTCCCTCTCGTCATCCAAAATCGTTGCCGCCTGCCCATCCCCAACCGCCACCGCCCCATCCTTGTCCGAGCGGTATACCATGTCCGTGCCTTACTATACTCCCTCGTTGACGCAAATTTGTCTAGATTTGAATGAATCTAGACACTGTTCAGTATATATAAGTTTATTCAAATTTTAATAAATCCAAGTCAAGTAATATGGGTCTGAGGAAACATGTACTATGCTTTCTTTCCACCTCCCGAAATTTCTTTCCACCTCCTGGAATTACTTGACGTATATGCTGTTACTATGTGGGACCATCCATGCTAGACTGCTTCGTCCTCATCTACAAGAGGCCTAATTAATTCGCATATATTTTGGTCGTTAATTTTATTTGGACTCAAATTGAAACACAAGTTTCAACAACTTCAAAGCTTGTCGGTGGTCCTATAAAGCAATACCTGCACATTCAAAAGTTTTTTCTAATAGAGGCCAGTCCCGAAGGACGACCTGGAGATTCATCCATTAAACGGTGGAGTTACATCTTACAAAAGGACCTCAGAGAAGCTAAGCATTACAAGAAGGTCCTTACAACTTGCACAGATATCCTCAAAAGAAAAAGAAGAAAAGAAATCGAGGACAACTCCATCTCCACCAGCAGCCTCCGCCATGAGAGCCCCAACCTTCCTAGCCACCCACTACAGGAAATAAGGTATACGCCGACAGGGAAAGGTCGGGCCCGTCGGCCCACTTGCCCGGGTTCGTCAGCTGGGCCATCCAGCCGTTGGCGTACACTTGCCGTCGGCGTAGGGAGAAAAGCGCCGATGGTAGCCGTCGGCGAAGAAAAACCGTCGGCGTCAAACGGAAGCCTCCTGACGGTGACCGTCGGCCTATCTGCGGTCGTCGGCGTAAAACCCTAGTTAACGGCCCACCTGACGGGCCCCGTGACGCCAAGCAGATTACGCGCGATTCTGGCCGGCTGGCCTAGTCAAGGATTATCAGATACGCGTATTTGAAAGCCGGCAAAGCCAGGTTTTTTTTGTCCAATGTCTAAAATACTTATAGTTGATTGATTTATTTATTTTCCACGCTAATTTAATATAGATGTAATTTATAAATAAATTGGTGTTTGTAAATTAACCACACGAATCTTCACGTATCCCACCGCACCCGCAAAGAATACGACGGGAATCTTTCGGAACCCGATGCGAAAATATAAATGTAAAATAGGAACAACAAAATACACATATAATACACAACTACAACATAATTATTGAATATATGTCTCATTTTGTACGAACCCCGAAGAGCCGAAACCTCTCTTTTGGGGAAACCCTAGAAACCCCTCTCTTTTGGGGACCCTCGGGCATCGAACCCACTATTTGGAGAAACCCTATACCGTGTGAAGGTTATCGCATGCACACTTTTAAAGGCCAAAAAATTACATTGGTATAACCTAAACAAACGAAAACTACCAAAAAAGTATATTGGTTAACCCACGATTGCATGCGATAACACTTATAGAAGTGTGCTGGACATGTAGGAGGAGGCTCCCATCGCGGATCAAACGAGGGGAAACTGGTGGAACCTTGGGCCTATCCTTGGTTTTCCATGTAGATATGACCTAAACAAACCTAAACCACCAAGAGAGTGTGTTGTTCAACCCTCGTACGGAGAATGCTACGGGGGTAGACCCGTGGGTCCCTCGGATTAGGGTTTCGTCGGAAAAGGACCGGCCGAGTGCCAGGATGCCACGGGAACATGCGTGTGGCCCTAGCATACATGCACAAGGGTGGTGGATTGCCCCTACATGGAAAACCTAGCTCCCGGGTGTGACCGTCCACGTTGCATGCGATAACACTTAGAGAAGTGTGCTGGACATGTAGGAGTAGGCTCCCGCCGCGGGTCAAACAAGGGTAGACCGGTGGAACCTTGGGCCTATCCTTGGTTTTCCATGTAGATATGACCTAAACAAACCTAAACCACCGAGATAGTGTGTTGTTCAACCCTCGTACGGAGAATGCTACGGGGGTAGACCCACGGGTCCCTCGGATTAGGGTTTCGTCGGAAAAGGACCGCCCGAGTGCCGGGATGCCACGGGAACATGCGTGTGACCCTAGCATACATGCACAAGGGTGGTGGATTGCCCCTAGATGGAAAACCTAGCTCCCGCGTGTGATCGTCCATGTTGCATGCGATAACACTTATAGAAGTGTGCTGGACATGTAGGAGGAGGCTCCCGCCGCGGATCAAACGAGGGGAAACCGGTGGAACCTTGGGCCTATCCCTGGTTTTCCATGTAGATATTACCTAAACAAACGTAAACCACCAAGAGAGTGCATTGTTCAACCCTCGTACGGAGAATGCTACGAGGGTAGACCCGCGGGGCCCTCGGATTAGGGTTTCGTCGGAAAAGGACCGCCCGAGTGCCGGGATGCCACGGGAACATGCATGTGGCCCTAGCATACATGCACAAGGGTGGTGGATTGCCCCTAGATGGAAAACCTAGCTCCCGGGTGTGACCGTCCACGTTGCATGCGATAACACTTAGAGAAGTGTGCTGGACATGTAGGAGTAGGCTCCCGCCGCGGGTCAAACAAGGGTAGACCGGTGGAACCTTGGGCCTATCCTTGGTTTTCCATGTAGATATGACCTAAACAAACCTAAACCACCGAGAGAGTGTGTTGTTCAACCCTCGTACGGAGAATGCTACGGGGGTAGACCCGCGGGTCCCTCGGATTAGGGTTTCATCAGAAAAGGACCGCCCGAGTGCCGGGATGCCACGGAAATATGCGTGTGGCCCTAGCATACATGAACAAGGGTGGTGGATTGCCCCTAGATGGAAAACCTAGCTCCCGGGTGTGACCGTCCATGTTGCATGCGATAACACTTAGAGAAGTGTGCTGGACATGTAGGAGTAGGCTCCCACCACGGGTCAAACGAGGGTCGACCGGTGGAACCTTGGGTCTATCCTTGGTTTTCCATGTAGATATGACCTAAACAAACCTAAACCACCAATAGAGTGTGTTGTTCAACCCTTGTACGGAGAATGCTACGGGGGTAGACCCGCTGGTCCCTCGGATTAGGGTTTCGTCGGAAAAGGACCGCCCGAGTGTCGAGATGCCACGGGAACATGCGTGTGGCCCTAGCATACATGCACAAGGGTGGTGGATTGCCCCTAGATGGAAAACCTAGATCCCGAGTGTGACCGTCCACGTTGCATGCGATAACACTTATAGAAGTGTGCTAGACATGTAGGAGGAGGCTCCCGCTGCGGATCAAACGAGGGGAAACCGGTGGAACCTTGGGCCTATCCTTGGTTTTACATGTAGATATGACCTAAACAAACCTAAACCACCAAGAGAGTTCATTGTTCAACCCTCGTACGGAGAATGCTACGGGCGTAGACCGCGGGTCCCTCGGATTAGAGTTTCGTCGAAAAAGGACCGCCCGAGTGCCGGGATGCCACGGGAACATGCATGTGGCCCTAGCATACATGCACAAGGGTGGTGGATTGCCCCTAGATGGAAAACCTAGCTCCTGGGTGTGACCGTCCACGTTGCATGCGATAACACTTATAGAAGTGTGCTGGACATGTAGGAGGAGGCTCCCGCCGCGGATCAAACGAGGGGAAACCGATGGAACCTTGGGCCTATCCTTTGTTTTCCATGTAGATATGACCTAAACAAACCTAAACCACCAAGAGAGTGCATTTTTGAACCCTCGTACGGAGAATGCTACGGGGGTAGACCCGCGGGGCCCTCAGATTAGGGTTTCGTCGGAAAAGGACCGCCCGAGTGCCGGGATGCCACAGGAACATGCATGTGGCCCTAGAATACATGCACAAGGGTGGTGGATTGCCCCTAGATGGAAAACCTAGCTCCCGGGTGTGACCGTCCATGTTGCATGCAATAACACTTATAGAAGTGTGCTGGACATGTAGGAGTAGGCTCCCGCCGCTGGTCAAACGAGGGTAGACCGGTGGAACCTTGGGCCTATCCTTGGTTTCCCATGTAGATATGACCTAAACAAACCTAAACCACCGAGAGAGTGTGTTGTTCAACCCTCGTATGGAGAATGCTACGGGGGTAGACCCGCGGGTCCCTCGGATTAGGGTTTCGCTTAAAAGGACCGCCTGAAAGTGCCGGATGCCACGGTAACATGCGTGTGGCCCTAGCATACATGCACAAGGGTGGTGTATTGCCCCTAGATGGAAAACCTAGCTCCCGGGTGTGACCGTCCATGTTGCATGCGATAACACTTATAGAAGTGTGCTGGACATGTAGGAGGAGGCTCCCGCCGCGGATCAAACGAGGGTAAACCGGTGGAACCTTGGGCCTATCCTTGGTTTTCCATGTAGATATGACCTAAACAAACCTAAACCACCAAGAGAGTTCATTGTTCAACCCTCGTACGGAGAATTCTACGAGGGTAGACCCGCGGGTCCCTCGGATTAGGGTTTCGTCGGAAAAGGACCGCCCGAGTGCCGGGATGCCACGGGAACATGCGTGTGGCCCGAGCATACATGCAGAAGGGTGGTGGATTGCCCCTAGATGGAAAACCTAGCTCCCGGGTGTGACCGTCCACGTTGCATGCGATAACACTTATAGAAGTGTGCTGGACATGTAGGAGGAGGCTCCCGCCGCGGATCAAACGAGGGCAAACCGGTGGAACCTTGGGCCTATCCTTGGTTTTCCATGTAGATATGACCTAAACAAACCTAAACCACCAAGAGAGTTCATTGTTCAACCCTCGTACGGAGAATGCTACGGGGGTAGACCCATGGGCCCTGATTAGGGTTTCATTTGAAAAGAACCGCCCGAGTGCCGGGATGCCACGGGAACATGCATGTGGCCCTAGCATACATGCACAAGGGTGGTGGATTGCCCCTAGATGGAAAACCTAGCTCCCGGGTGTGACCGTCCACGTTGCATGCGATAACACTTAGAGAAGTGTGCTGGACATGTAGGAGTAGGCTCCCGCCACAGATCAAACGAGGGGAAACCGGTGGAAACTAGCACTGGAGCACAAAAATGTCTTCAAAACTTGCGCAATATAACCTTATAAAATATTGATAGAAGTTTAATATTTTTTAAAATATAGTGAAAAATTATTATTTTTAAAATTTTGTATACGCCGACGGCAACCCCCTCGGCCTAGGTTGGGCCGTTTTTTTCCATAGAGTCTACGCCGATGGCCTGGCCGTCGGCGTAGACCCCTACCCTCCTAGTGGATAAGGCGACCACGCCCCCCGTGTCCACCCACCCTCCTCCCCCACGCGCGCCCCTACCCTCCTCTCCCGCACGCCCCGCCGCCAGCCTGCAGCCTGCCGCCACCCCCGCGCCGCGCGCGCTGCCAGCCTGCCGCCACCTCCCGCCGTGCCCTCCCTCCCCTCGAGCCGCCAACGCTGGCCCTCCTCCTCCCCCGCACCCCCTCCTCCCCTGGCACCCCTCCTCCCCCGGCACTTATAGAAGTGTGCTGGACATGTAGGAGGAGGCTCCCGCCGCGGATCAAACGAGGGGAAACCGGTGGAACCTTGGGCCTATCCCTGGTTTTCCATGTAGATATGACCTAAAAAAACCTAAACCACCAAGAGAGTGCATTGTTCAACCCTCGTACGGAGAATGCTACGAGGGTAGACCCGCAGGGCCCTCGGATTAGGGTTTCGTCGGAAAAGGACCGCCCGAGTGCCGGAATGCCACGGGAACATGCATGTGGCCCTAGCATACATGAACAAGGGTGGTGGATTGCCCCTAGATGGAAAACCTAGCTCCCGGGTGTGACCGTCAACGTTGCATGCGATAACACTTAGAGAAGTGTGCTGGACATGTAGGAGTAGGCTCGCCATGGTCAAACGAGGGCAGACTGTGGAACCTAGGGCCTATCCCTGTTTTTCCATGTAGATATGACCTAAACAAACCTAAACCACCGAGAGAGTGTGTTGTTCAACCCTCGTACGGAGAATGCTACGGGGGTAGACCCGCTGGGCCCTCGGATTAGGGTTTCGTCAGAAAAGGACCGCCCGAGTGCCGGGATGCCACGAAAATATGCGTGTGGCCCTAGCATACATGAACAAGGGTGGTGGATTGCCCCTAGATGGAAAACCTAGCTCCCGGGTGTGACCGTCCATGTTGCATGCGATAACACTTAGAGAAGTGTGCTGGACATGTAGGAGTAGGCTCCCGCCGCGGGTCAAATGAGGGTAGACCGGTGGAACCATGGGTCTACCCTTGGTTTTCCATGTAGATATGACCTAAACAAACCTAAACCACCAAGAGAGTGTGTTGTTCAACCCTCGTACGGAGAATGCTACGGGGGTAGACCCGCGGGTCCCTCGGATTAGGGTTTCGTCGGAAAAGGACCGCCCGAGTGCCGGGATGCCACGGGAACATGCGTGTGGCCCTAGCATACATTCACAAGGGTGGTGGATTGCCCCTAGATGGAAAACCTAGATCCCGGGTGTGACCGTCCACGTTGCATGCGATAACACTTATAGAAGTGTGCTAGACATGTAGGAGGAGGCTCCCGCCGCGGATCAAACGAGGGGAAACCGGTGGAACCTTGGGCCTATCCTTGGTTTTCCATGTAGATATGACCTAAACAAACCTATACCACCAAGAGAGTTCATTGTTCAACCCTCGTACGGAGAATGCTACGGGCGTAGACCGCGGGTCCCTCGGATTAGGGTTTCGTCGGAAAAGGACCGCCCGAGTGCCGGGATGCCACGGGAACATGCATGTGGCCCTAGCATACATGCACAAGGGTGGTGGATTGCCCCTAGATGGAAAACCTATCTCCCGGGTGTGACCGTCCACGTTGCATGCGATAACACTTATAGAAGTGTGCTGGACAAGTAGGAGGAGGCTCCCGCCGCGGATCAAACGAGGGGAAACCGATGGAACCTTGGGCCTATCCTTGGTTTTCCATGTAGATATGACCTCAACAAACCTAAACCACCAAGATAGTGCATTGTTGAACCCTCGTACGGAGAATGCTACGGGGGTAGACCCGCGGGGCCCTCGGATTAGGGTTTCGTCGGAAAAGGACCGCCCGAGTGCCGGGATGCCACGGGAACATGCATGTGGCCCTAGAATACATGCACAAGGGTGGTGGATTGCCCCTAGATGGAAAACCTAGCTCCCGGGTGTGACCGTCCATGTTGCATGCGATAACACTTATAGAAGTGTGCTGGACATGTAGGAGTAGGCTCCCGCCGCTGGTCAAACGAGGGTAGACCGGTGGAACCTTGGGCCTATCCTTGGTTTCCCATGTAGATATGACCTAAACAAACCTAAACCACCTAGAGAGTGTGTTGTTCAATCCTCGTACGGAGAATGCTACGGGGGTAGACCCGCGGGTCCCTCGGATTAGGGTTTCTTCGGAAAAGGACCGCCCGAGTGCCGGGATGCCACGGTAACATGCGTGTGGCCCTAGCATACATGCACAAGGGTGGTGTATTGCCCCTAGATGGAAAACCTAGCTCCCGGGTGTGACCGTCCATGTTGCATGCGATAACACTTATAGAAGTGTGCTGGACATGTAGGAGGAGGCTCCCGCCGCGGATCAAACGAGGGGAAACCGGTGGAACCTTGGGCCTATCCTTGGTTTTCCATGTAGATATGACCTAAACAAACCTAAACCACCAAGAGAGTTAATTGTTCAACCCTCGTACGGAGAATTCTACGGGGGTAGACCCGCGGGTCCCTCGGATTAGGGTTTCGTTGGAAAAGGACCGCCCGAGTGCCGGGATGCCACGGGAACATGCGTGTGGCCCTAGCATACATGCACAAGGGTGGTGGATTGCCCCTAGATGGAAAACCTAGCTCCCGGGTGTGACCGTCCACGTTGCATGCGATAACACTTATAGAAGTGTGCTGGACATGTAGGAGGAGGCTCCCGCCGCGGATCAAACGAGGGGAAACCGGTGGAACCTTGGGCCTATCCTTGGTTTTCCATGTAGATATGACCTAAACAAACCTAAACCACCAAGAGAGTTCATTGTTCAACCCTCGTACGGAGAATGCTACGGGGGTAGACCCGCGGGGCCCTCGGATTAGGGTTTCGTCAGAAAAGAACCGCCCGAGTGCCGGGATGCCACGGGAACATGCATGTGGCCCTAGCATACATGCACAAGGGTGGTGGATTGACCCTAGATGGAAAACCTAGCTCCCGGGTGTGACCGTCCACGTTGCATGCAATAACACTTAGAGAAGTGTGCTGGACATGTAGGAGTAGGCTCCCGCCACGGATCAAACGAGGGGAAACCGGTGGAAACTAGCACTGGAGCACAAAAATGTCTTCAAAACTTGCGCAATATAACCTTATAAAATATAGATAGAAGTTTAATATTTTTTAAAATATAGTGAAAAATTATTATTTTTAAAATTTTGTATACGCCGACGGCAACCCCGTCGGCCTAGGTTGGGCCGTTTTTTTCCATAGAGTCTATGCCGATGGCCTGGCCGTCGGCGTAGACCCCTACCCTCCTAGTGGATAAGCGACCACGCCCCCGCGTCCACCCACCCTCCTCCCCCACGCGCGCCCCTACTCTCCTCTCCCGCACGTCCCGCCGCCACCCCCGCGCCACGCGCGCGCTGCCAGCCTGCCGCGACCTCCCGCCGTGCCCTCCCTCCCCTCGAGCCGCCAACGCCGGCCCTCCTCCTCTCCCGCACCCCCTCCTCCCCTGGCACCCTCCTCCCACCCTCCTCCCTCCCCGCCGGCCCCTCCTCCCCCGCTCCCCCTCCTCCCCTAGCACCCCTCCTCCCCGCAGGGCCCGCCACCGCCGGCCCCTCCTCCTCCCCGCCGGGCCCTGCCCCTGCATCCCCATCTTCCCGTGCATCCCCCTCCTCCCCTGCCCCTCCTCGCCGCCGCCGGGCCCATCCCCTGCATCCCCCTCCTCCCGTGCATCCCCTCCTCCCCGGCCCCGCCTCCCCGCCGTCGGGCCCTTCCCCGCACCCCTCCTCCCTGCATCCCCCTCCGCCACCTCCTCTGCCACACCCCCTCCTCCCCAGCTAGCCTCTCCTCCTCCCCTGCCCCTCCTCCTTCCCTGCACCCCTGCCCCTCCTCCTCTCCTCCTCCCTGCAGCACCTCCTCCCTACAGCACCTCCTCCTCCCTGCAGCACCTCCTCCCCGGCGCCACTCCTACTTCATCAAGGTATGTAGATTATCTGTTTGTTGTTTTTATTTTGCATTATTTGTTAGTGGTAGTCTAGGGTTAGTTAACCGGTGTTAGTTGTAGTCTAGGGTTAGTTTTAGTTGTAGTTTAGAGTATAGTCATAGATGTAATTGTTGGGTATAATCTTGATATGGTGCATGGTAGATGAATATGAAGAAATTGACAATAAGAATTGAGTATGCTAATATTTATTCTTTTTTACAATAGGCTCCTGTCACTATCTCCGAGGTTGTCGTCTCGTAGGTCCCTATCCCAGAGGTCGCTGTCCCAGAGGTCGCCTACTACCTCTACCGCCGAGGGTGAGCTAGAACTCCATCTCCTCCCTCGCATTTTTTACGTCAGTAGATTCCATTTCCACGTCAAGTCGTGTCACCTAGGTGTCATATCCCGTCTGCGAGCGTTACGCAGATAAATATGCATTAGAGGTCGCATATTATGAAGCGTAATGCTTGCGGCATTTACGGGACAGTCGGCGGATGCGTAGTTGGGTACGTTCTCCATGCTCTGTCCTGGTCCGAGTCAGATTTTGAAGCGCCTCGTTGTTCTCCGGATGCACATCCTCTTGGCTTTTTGCCGAGACGTGTATCCGGAGAGCAGCGGGGAGGTGCTGTCGAAATTCTGGCTTGGAACGGGGTAGAGCATGGAGAACCTACTCAATCTACGGATCCGGCAGCTGCTAGGACCCTCTATACCTATTAGAGATGTAGGTCATGCGTTTTTCTGGTAGATAAATAGAAAATATGATGCATTTAGTTTCATGCTATTATTTGATATGAAATGCTATGTTTATTGTTTGGTTCCCAATAAAAATAGAGGATGGCTGATAATGGGTGGATATACAAAGGGTCAGATTTAGTGTTGTTGATAGAACAGATGAGTGGACATGGAAGACTGATCTGTTAGTGAAGGAGTTAGCGCGTGGTTCAAAGTCAGGCATTCGTCCAACTTGCCCTTGCGCTCATTGCAATAAGCGTCATCGTCAATCAAAGGAGGAAATGAAAAAACACCTTTGGAGATATGGTTATATGCGGGACTTCGTCACGACGGTTGACTTTACTCAAGATTTAACGTGATAGAGGTGAGGTGATGCGGCAACGGATCAATGGCAATGAGGGCGATGGGATTAGAAATTTGCTAGATGATTTCCATGATGCCGACATGCCAGATTCGCCACCTTCACATGAACCGCTAGAACTGGAGGAACCTCGTGAACCAGAGGATCCGGAGCCAAGCGCGAAGGCCGTCTATGATTTGATGGCCTCGGCTAAGAGGCCTCTGTACGAGGGTTCAAAGATTTCTCAGCTCGATGCCATCTCGCAAGCACTAGCCAAAAAGCTCCAGTACGGCAACACCCGTTCATGCTTTGAAGACCATCTGCAAACATATGGTAACATGTTGCCTGAAGGGCATTGTCTGCCTAAAACCATGTACGAAGCAAAGAAAATCCTGCGAGCGCTCAGCATGGAATACCAAATATAGATTGTTGTCCAAAAGGTTGCCTCTTGTTTTGGAAACAGTTTATGGATGACGACATCAGAAAAGTGTGGGGCCTCTAGGTATCATGAGGTATGTGGAGACGATGGTCGAAGACGCATAAAAGTCGCCATGAAGATTCTTCGTTATCTCCCATTCATAAAAAGAATCCAGCGGCTTTACATGACCAAGGAGTCTGCCACACAGATGACGTGGCACAAGACGGGGAAGAGATATGAGGATGAGCAAGGACGGGTAAAGATGGGACATCCATCTGATGGTAAGGCATGGAAGAACTTTGATAGAGACCATCCCGATGAGGCAGGAGAGGCTGCTCTAACATTAGAATTGCTATAGCAACAGATGGATTCAATCCATATGGTATGTCGACCGCCTCGTATAGCTGCTGGCCCGTGTTTGTTATGCCGCTCAATCTCCCTCCCGAAGCCCTAATGCAAAGGAAGACCATATTCCTGTCGCTGATCATTCCAGGGCCTGAATACCCGGGGAAGAATTTGAGTGTGTACATGCAACCGCTTGTGGAAGATCTGAACCACTCTTGGCACCACGGGACGTTGACATATGACCGTGCATCAAAGACAAACTTCTACATGAAAGTTTGGTTCCAATATTCCATGCACGACATGCCCGGGTACGCCCTATTCTGCGGATGGTGTACAGCTGGTAAGTGGCCATGCCCAGTGTGCAGGCATCTACTTGAGTTCCTCTGGCTAAAGGCGGGTAAAAAGTATTCCGCATTTGACACGCATCTACCATACCTCAAAGGATACCATCCGTTCAGACAAGACAAAAAGAACTTCATCAAGGGCAAAGTTGTGCTTGAAGAAAAAGAGATAACAACGTTCGATGGTGCTGCTGTTGATGCCGAGTTACGTGCTCTCATGCGTACCGAGTCTGGTTTCCCATAGTTTGAGGAATATGGAAAAACGCACAACTGTGACACACGAGGCAGGCATAACGAAGCTCGAGTATTACAAGGACTGCGAACTTCCCCATAACATCGATGTGATGCACACTGAAAAGAATGTCGCAGAGTCTCTCTTTTACACAATTATGAACATTCCTGAAAAGTCAAAGGATAATGTCAAGGCTAGAGTCGATGTTGAGGAGCTATGTGATAGGAAGAGACTATGCATGCAACCTCCTGAACGCAATCGAAAAAATTGGGTCAAGCCACATGCCTACTACTGCCTTGATAGCCTCCAAAAGAAGCAGTCATTGGGGTGGCTCAAATTCGTCGTGATGTTCCCAGATGGTTATTGTTCGAATATGAGCAAGGGAGTCAATTTGGAAACTGGAAAAGTCACTGGGCTCAAGATTCACGACTATCATATATGGATTGAGCGGCTGATGCCGGTGATGGTTCGAGGGTATCTCCCTGAGCATATCTGGCGAGTGCTTGCAGAGTTGAGTCATTTCTTCCGCACGCTCTGTGCCAAGCAGATATGTCCCTTGATGATTGAGAAGCTGCATGATCTAGTGCCAGAGTTGCTATGCAAGTTAGAGAAGATCTTTCCGCCAGGATTCTTTACTCTGATGTTACATCTCATTGTGCATCTCGCGAACGAGGCACTCTTGGGTGGACCGGTGCAGTTTTGTTGGCAGTTTTGTATTGAGAGAGAGTTTAAGTATGTTCGAACCAAATGTGGAAACAAAAATAAGATTGAATCATGCATAGCTGAGGCAACTCTCCTCCAGGAGATAACAGACACCACGACAACATACTATGGCGATGATGTTCCCACTATGCATAACCAGGTCTGTCGGTACAATGTCGACGAGCCGAAGCATGACCCCAAGCTCCTCCTCTTCCAGTGTCCCGGTGGCAAGGCCGGTGGCGCAACAAGTTATACCTTGAAAAAGGAAGAGAAGGATTGCATAATGCTCTGTGTGCTTATGAACATGAAGGAAGTGGTACGCGGTGAGAATGAAGAGGAGGAAGAAAATCAAGTGCCCAGTTTCCTTAGGTAAAATGGTGAACAAATTCATTTGCAACTAGTAGCTCGGTTTCGATCTAATATGTATTTTCTCCTTTTAGCCAATTCACGGATGAAATGTGGTCGGGAACGACGGATCCCGATGACGCGGAGTTGGAAACCCTTCTGAAAGTGGGTGCCCCTAGAAAGAAAAATTTCACGTCTTGGTTCTATGAAAAGGTAATTTATAACCTGTCCCTCTTACCTGGCAATCCGTGACTTGTCCCTCTTATTACACGTAACTAATGCACAATTTGTACGCAACTTGTAGGGAGCCGATCCCAACGTTGAGATGTCGGATGAGTTGAGAGGTGTCTCCCAGGGTTGTAACCGTAAAGTCGAGATGTATGAGAAGTATGATGTGAATGGTTATCGATTCCATACAGAGTCTTACTAGAACCGTCGACCAAATGCAAAAACTGTAAATACCGGGGTCTTCACCAGAGGAGCCGATGACTTTGATTACTATGGAAGGTTACAAAACGTCTACGCACTGACGTTCAATAATACGCCCCTAAAACTCAAGCTTGTTGTGTTCAAATGCCACTGGTTCGACCCACGCGGTGGATATAGAAGTACCCCTTCCATTGGGTTAGTTGAAGTTAGGCCTTCAACCACCTATAGTGGAGCCGATGTCTTTATTGTGGCCCACCAAGCCAAACAAGTTTATTATTTACCCTACCCATGTCAGAAAGAAGAACTCAAGGGCTGGGAAGTCGTGTTCCAGGTATCGCCACATGGTAAGCTACCCATGCCCTCCGACGATGATTACAACAACATTGACCCTAAAACATACGAGGGAGTTTTCTATCAAGAACAAGAGAACTTTGGGGACTTTGACTTACAAGATCTTGAGAACCTCGAGAACAATGCACATACTCGTGGTGAGGTAGTCACGAATATAAAGGACATTGATATGCTCACCAAGTTATATTCGGACAATGGCAACAATGAGCCTCCACCCTGCGATGAACCTCCAACTTACTTCTCACGTGATAGTGATGTTGATAGTGCTGATGAGAACCCAAGACATACACATGAGAGTGATGATGATGAGTGGTGAGGGTCTTTTATGTCTTTTATGCCTCGACTATGCTTAGTATCTTTATTATGCTTAGTATCTTTATTATTCTTAGTACTTATGTTTAATATCTTTATTATGCTTAGTATTTTTATTATGCTTGACTAAATTGTTTACCTCTTCTCAATGTAGGTGATTGACCAATATGAGCCAACACAAGGAATCACCGTCCTCTATCCTTAAGTGGAAGCAGAAGAAGGTTACCAAAAGTGGAAGAGCACCCATTCCCAACTCGCGTTACAATGACGACAATGCGGGAGGAGGAGGACGAGGTGACGGAGGAGGAGGTGGACTTCCTCTGAGGCCAGGACGAGGTGCAGGACGAGGTGAGGGAGGAGGCGGACTTCCCCCGAGGGCAGGACGAGGTGCAGGACGAGGTGAGGGAGGAGGCGGACTTCCCCCGAGGGCAGGACGAGGCGCAGGACGAGGTGCAGGACAAGGTGGAGGATGAGGATGAGTTGGAGTACGAGGTTTACGCCTTATGAGTGATCTACCCTCCGCTTCTGGCGACGTGGCTTTCGAGTCTGCTTACTCGGAGTCTCCTGACGAGGAGGAGGAGTCTCGAGACTTGGAGGAGGAGTCTCGAGACTTGGAGTGGGAGTCTCGATACCAGGAGGGGGGGTCTCGAGACCAGGACTTTGATTCTCGAGACCAGGAGGGGGAGTCTCGAGACACGGAGGGGGAGCCCCGAGACCAGGAGTCGGGGCCGTCGACGTGGCCAAAGAAGCCAAAGATTCGTGGGGAATCGGGTGTCCCGTGGACGAACCTGCTTCTGAGGAGGAGAAACCCATCATTACGCCTAACGGCATTGAGTAAGTGGTTATACTAATTTTGAACATGTAATTTCATTTTGGTCATAACAATTTGGCATGTACTAATGTTTTACTATTGTGCAGCAACTGGACATTTCCTCCAGGTACCCGTGCGCCTAACACCTTGGTTGGAGCTCTGATTAGGAAATTTTGGCCAGGCTTTTACACTCCCGTCCCCAACGGCGAGAGGAAGCTAGCCACCAGTTGGGCGCACTATGAGGCCGCCGAAAACTCGGGCTATGATGGGAAAGCTTCTGAAGCCGTGATCACCAAGTTTTGGGTAAGGCAAAGTTTTCGAGTTTCATTCATAGTTAATGACCCCACCATGCTAAATTATGAGCCTCACAATATTTTTTATGTATGATTACAGAGATTCTATAGGGTGCTTCCGGAGGACCAGGAGAAGGAGGACAAGACTTTGCGGGGGGCTTGTCAGAGGTTGACACGGCAGCAGTTTTACAATCAGAAGCATACCACCACCAGTCTATACAGCTCCGAGAAGTTGGGCAAGAGGGCGCCGAAGCATTTGAATGTGAAGGCCCAACCAAAGATGATCGAGGAAGATTATGCCGGGGTAAGTAAATTGTCAATCAGATTCTATGTTGTTCCTAATTGCATTATCCATTCTTCAAATGAGTATTGTTTTTTCAGTTTATGCCCACGTGGGCCGATAGTAAGGAGGACACATGGCTGGTGTTGTCAGCGAGGTGACGCGGGGAAGACGCCGAGTTCAACGCCTTGAGCGAGCGGAACAAGGCAAACCGTGGCTCCGGGGGGACACACTGTGCGGGAAACCGCAACCATGGTCGCTTCAAGACCCATATGGTATACATGTATACATGGAACAATCTGTATTTATTTCCCTTCGTGGTCCTACTTGATACGCATAACATTTTTTTGGCCATGCAGGAGACACATCTAGAGAGGCCTTGTTCTGACTATGAAGTATGGGAAATGATGAAGCAGAAGAAGCCTGATATGTCCCAGCCTCAGCCCTCGCTTCCAGAGTTCTATGGCACTGCCAAGGAGGATGGTGCTAACTACCTCGAGGCGTTCACTGGTTTTCATCCGGAGGTGGAAGATCGTAGAGCAGAGGAGACCGACGAGAGAGCGGTGGTCGTGGCGGGGCGCGGCCGGGAGCACAGCCGTTTCAAGATTCTCGATAGGGTGATCCCGCGAACTCCTGCTTTGAGCCTCACGCGGATCAAGGCTACCCTCACCGCCGACGACCCCGCTATCCCGCCTCGACGGCCTTCCCGAGCGAACGACGATGTAAGTTTTTCTCATTTCCATCATATTTCCGAAAATCATTCGTGAGTGGCTAAGTTGACGAGATTCATTGTTTTTGAAATTGTAGCCTGTTTTGGACGCGGCCTACAAGGCCGCTTTTGCGGAACACTTGGTGACGCTCGAGACGTGGTCCCAGACCCGAGCGGCCTACGAAAGAAGCGAGTTACGCGATGATGTAAGTTTCCACCTTTATTTTTGCAAAATATGACAAGTCTCGCATTCCCTAGTTTGAATCTTTATTTCTGCAACGCCTCACATCTAAACTATCTTGCAGCTTTTGGAGAGGTTTTATGGCACTGGAGAGCGAGCCACTCTACCGCCACGGCCACCTAGGCCAGGGCCGTAGCCAATCTTCCCATCAAAGGAAGAATATGCTTTGACCTTCTACTCAAGGACCCCGGTAAGTTATTTGCCAAACCGGTTGTTACAACAAACCTGTGCCTTGGTGGTTGCTAACTCTGCCTCAAACATGTAGGGACCGGGATGCTCCGGCAATACACACTTTGGTCGTCCTGATTCCTCGCCGACTATCTCGCGCACGATGACACCGGTTCATACCGGCCGTGCTTCTCCTGGTGCTTCCGCTGGTGGTGGTGGTGGTGGTGGTGGCGGTGGCGGTGATTCTCCTTCTTTCCATCGTGCTGAGGGTGGCAGTGCTTCTCCTTCTACCGGTGGTGGTGGTCATGGCGGTATTTCTCCTTCTTCCGGTGCTGGTTCGACGGCGGCTACTCGACGTCAAGCTTCACCTTTCTTCACGCGGGGAGACATGGGTCTCTCGAGTAGCTCTTCGGAGGTGTAGGGATGTGCATGTGTTAGGATGCACTTAGAGATGTACCTATGTGTGGATGTACTAGCTATGTTGTTTGGATGAGGATGTACCTATGTATGGATGATCTAGTTATGTTCTTTTGACGATGATGATATTATGTTTGTCCATGTGCTGTGTCTGAAATCTGTGTCTTCTTTTGACGATGAATCTGGGAATATATAATTTGCAGGAAATGAATAAAACAAAATGAAAAAAAATTGCCAAGGCCTAAGCCGACGGCAATGCCGTCTGCGTAGACTAGACCATATGGCACATAATAAGTTTGCCCGATGGCATTGCCGTCGGTGTCAGTGCGCGTGTGGCCCAGAGAGCAACCTTTGCCCGATGGTGATGCCGTCGGCGTCAGTGCTGTAGGGCCGACGGCCAGGCCGTCGGCGTATCCGCGCTCGTAGGCAGCCACAAGGGAGGCACGTGTCCCCTTAGGCCGACGGCATAACCGTCAGCGTATAGATCACTGCGCTAACGGCCGTTACCTGCTATAGGTGGGCCCCAGGTGGGCCTAGGCCGACGGGAATCTATACGCCGATGGGTTATTGGCATACGCCTACGGCCTATTACGCCGACGGGCATACGCCAACGGCCCCCATCGGGCAAGCCTACGCCGACGGGGAACAGGGCCTACGCCGACGGGGTCCAGCCGTCGGCCTATTTAGCATTTCCTGTAGTGACCATGACAAGAGAAGAGAGGGGAACTATAGCTTCATCCGCCATCGCCGAATCCACAAGAACCAAGCTTTATTGAAGGGGGTGTGGTTGCAGAGCGACCACTCGCTTCTGGCTCCCTCCATAGGAGCACCACGAGAAGCCACACCACCACCACCCACCATTGGGAGCAGCTCGAGAAATCCGGCGAGGAAACCACCATCGGCATCACGCCAAACGCCACAAGGAAAACAACAAAACAAACCTAACCTAGAGTACTTCTGTACACGGGAGGGGTCCCTCACCCAATCTCAACGCCCGCTAGAGCTGGAGGAGAGGAGGGGAGGGGCCAGCCAGCCCAAATCTGGAGAAGCTAGAAAGAGAGGAGGGAGAAGACAAGAGAGGTGGGGAGAGAGAAGAGTCCCTTTGTTCCGGTCGCACATTGAAAAGTCAAGTCAGACTTCACATACCACTCAACTTTTCTTTCTTCAATTCTTTTCATGAAATAAAAAATAGGTTTCAAAATATTTCAATTGGCTTCATGCTCATGGAAGTGAGTCTAGCTTAAGTGGGTGGGGGAGTGGATGTATAAACCCAACACCTGGGTTAAAACCCTCACAGACACGAATTTAGGTTTCTATATATACCTCATTCAATTTATCATGAGAACCAACCTTGGTGCTTAACCAAGATAAAAATCCTGATACTCATGCTTAATGGTTGTGTGCATCCCTAGTTAGTGGAGAGGCCAAAAAGTGAAATTCGCCCCCACCCTTTAATACTTCGAGAATTGGTTAACTTAGCAAAGGATAATCCATATCCTTTCCTTATAGGATAGGGGTGATTTCAATTTGCTTCAATTTCCATTTGAGAAGAGTAAAGGATCATTTGATAATCATTGATCTTTTTCGAGAATGCCGATGATTAAAATATCGTGGCACACTATATATGTGAATGTGTTGTGATGAGCTCGTAATCCTTGTGCTATGCATAATTCCAAGTCTTGTGCAACCTACTTGGCTTACGGTTCCATCATCGCATATTTCTATGTCCAACAATCTAAGTATATCAAGCATGATTTTTGAGTTGGCCCTATTTGATATGTGTATCTTTATATGCGACTTTCCATCCGTCATTTCATTATTATTTCCAACATGTAAACTCTAGCTAGCTTTTCTTTGTCTAATGTTATTCGTCTTGTAGATGACATGGTATGTCGTGTACAAGGGACGGGTTCCCGGAGTCTACGACGATTGGAAAGACTACCAGGGACATGTGCACCATTTTAGCGACAACAACTATAAATGGTATAACACTATGACGGAGGAGGAAGCTAGATACACGTGCTATCTAGCGATGTTAAGAGGAGGAACCGGATGAAGACCTCCACCGTCATCGTGATTATGCTTATCGTGCTTGTTTATTTGTCCCGTGTGTTTCTACTTTTGATGTCTAAGCAGCTTGCGAGCTATAACTTGGTTGATATAGTGTATTCATGTATTCATGTATCTAGCTACTTTGGTTGTAACTTGGTCGAGAGGCAGTGTAACTTATCTATGTGCACTGGTAGAAAACGTGCCATGCGTCCCGGTTGGTAAGGGGTTTTAGTCCCGGTTGCCCAACCGGGACGGGGCAATCGGGACTAAAGCCCTAACCTTTAGTCCCGGTTGCCCCACCAACCGGGACAAATGGGTGCACACGTGGCAGCGGCAGAGGGCGAGGGGGGTGGAGCATTAGTCCCGGTTCGTAACACGAACCGGGACAAATAACCTTCTGCCGCGGCAGAGATTTGGCCCATTTCTCTGCCGCGGCAGAGAATTCATTTTGGCACATTTTGTTGCCGCGACAGCATTTTCGCCACTTTTTGTGCCGCGGCAGAGAATTCATTTAGGTTGTTTTATTGTTTATTTAGTGTTTTGCACTTATTAATGAAGGAACCGTTATATTACACAAGATCATCATGACAATATTACATTCGATACACGGATCGAGTTCATGCACTACATACAAAAGTTGCTATTTTTACAATCCCTATTGTCTATACACAGCCGAATAGTATTCCCCTTTTGGGTTTAGGACTTCTGCATCCAAGAATCCCGCCAATTCCTCCTGAATTGCTCGTACGCGATCCTTTGGCAGAAGACCGTCCCGTAGACGTTCGATCTGATTTAAAAAAGGAGTCAGCCTATATGAATGAAACTAAACACAATTTGATTGTAATTAAAAACTATAAAAATTGTTTACGCACGTGGAGTTGCTCTAAATTTCTGCCCTTCTCATCGCACCTCTGCCGGATGAACTCGCAAATATAGTATCCACATAGATTGTTACCTGGTCCCTGCGTCAGGCACTTTACGAGAACAGAGTTCAATCAAAATAATAATCAAGCATGATAATAACTGTATCAAAACTAGAATCAAAGAGATGCGCGGATATAGCTAGTGGTGCTTACATCTAGTGGCTGAATGTAAGCTCCTCTTTCCAAACACCCCTAGCCTTGCTGGTGAACCGTTTCCAAGCCCTGCCCGGCGAAGAAAACAAATAAAAGAAGTTATTAATTACTTGATATCATAAAATTCACGAACATTGCCGATATAGTGTCGTAATGATTAGAATTACCGCTGGAGAAGCATCTGCATGTCCTTCCACTGCTCAAGGGGTTTATGTTTCGAGTCCATGGCTAATACACGCCCTTTGTCAAGTTGAATGATTAACAGAATATAGTGGAAGCTGCGAATGCATAACTAATCAATTATATACTTAACATCGAGTAAGCGAAATAGAAAGTGTATAGAATACAATAACACTCACTCGAAGTTGTAAGGAAAAAGTATTTCCCTTCTGGTTTCTTGAAACATTAACGCGTGTACTATATTATAATCCGTATCCCGGGGGCTTGTTTTGAGATTAGCTTCATGAACCCAATATGGGTCAATGAAGCCAATGTCATAGATTTTTCCTCTGCTGCATTCGAGAATCTTCATTCTGCATATTACAGTATGATTATATACATGCAATAAACAAGGTGAGATAGCTGGAGACTAAATTAATTACAGAATTAGTACTTACAGACAATAGGCACTGATGATCGATTTGTCCAAGGCGTCTTGATTGAATAATTGAAATAGTTTATCAAATTCAATGGATATCATGTCATCCTTTTCTTTCCCATGATGCTTTTTTGTAACCCTCAGCACTATCTAGTTAGCCCCGGCCTTTGTGGCATGCATATACCAGTTATGCAATCTTCGCATTTTTGTTGGAAGATTGTTTACCTCCTCAGGTTTGACGAGAGGTTTGCCGTACTGGTATTTGTATGCTACTTCACTCACGGGGAAGTACTCTAACTGGGATAAGTACTGGGCAATACTCATACCTTGAGCAGCGGCAGCTTCTCCGTATTGTGCAACTACCTCTGGATCATACTGCTCTTCGGCCCCATATTTGCTCGACCCCACATTGGTTTGGGAAATCACCTTGAGAGGGGCGCAAGGCTGTTCTGCTTGTTCTCTGAGCTGGGCAACAGATTTCTCGCTTGCATCAGTACTGCTCTTCGAAGCTTGTTGTGCCGCATGTGACTTGAGAATAGAACGCTCATAGTCTGATGACAGCTTTGGCTCGGGTTGATGAAGAGTCTTTAGCATTTTCAACACTTTGGCTTTTTCTTCTTTGGTGCTGGGGAACTCTGGCTCTTTCGGCCGCCTCAGCTTAGCGAAAAACGCCGTCGTTTCCGCATCAACGATCGCCGCAGTCTCCTCTTGATCTGTCATAAGCTCTCTTGGGAGGAACCTTTGGTACTTTTGGAAGAGGCTCTTGTTTACGTTTCGGCGATCGCTTACCACGACGCAGAGTAGCGGTACGCTTACGCTTTTTATCCTGAGGCGCCGGCGATGGCTCCCGCGGCGATGGCTGCGCTGGAGATTGGTGAGGCGACGGAGCCGGGTGAGGCGACGGAGGCAGCGGCGGCGACGACCTCGCTGGAGACGGGTGAGGCGGCAGCGAAGATGGCCTTGGCGTGTGATTTCGAAGAACGATACATTCCTTCGGCCATAGAATGGTGACGTTTGTTGCATCTCCCAGTACAGTCACATCCCCTTCACCTGCAGGGTAGTCAAGATCCAAAACTTCAAAGGTGGGCATGATTTCATCCACCCCGACAACAGTGTAGCCCTCTGGAACCGGACGACAGTGGTAAGTTGGTGTGGGTCCAATTGGTAAGGCATAGCCGATCGCCACCTTCATTGATATGTTCACAACTTTGACATGTAGCTCGCATTGTGTCATATCTGTGATATCATCCACTGGGTAGCCAACATGAGCCATCGTCGGTGCACCATCGTCATCGCCATTGTCATCACCCGGGACCTCGGTGGAAGCCACACTCCTTTTTCGATTATTCGATAGGCCGGTAGCATCGAATGCAGTGTGCTGCTGAGATGGGCCGGTAGTACTTTGCTCTTTAAGTGCGTTAATTTCATCTTGTTATTGCTTTATTCGTTCTTCAATTATACGCATTCGCTCTTTCTGACTATCTGCTTCAACTTCCGTCCTGTCCTTTCTCCTCTGACGGCTTCTATCAGGATATTTCTTCCTCTCTTCGGGAAACCCAGTCCTTCATGGTTGGGAGCCTCTTGTGCCTCTTGTTCGTCCATCATGTTCCTTATTTCCAAGGGCGAGTGTGAGCTCATCATTCTCTCTATCGGGAATGAAGTCCCCATCTTTAACAGCCTTTACTGCTTTTCTCATCCTCTCGATTGGCAAGGGGTCTTCTTTATGTCGTATGTTATATATACACATCCCTTCCGAGTCCAACGTGCCCCCATGCCCGTAAAACCAATTCCTTGCACGTTCTACCCAATCATCTGTCTCTGGGGTGATATTTTTAGCACGCAGTTCATTCTCAAGTTTCTCCCACTTAGGAATGCCAGCCATGTAGCCACCTTGCCCCATAGTATGGTGATACTTCTTGTTAGCAGCATTCAGCTTATTCGTTGCAGACATTTTCTTAGCTTTTTTTGATGTCTTGTATTCCACAAACTCAGCCTAGAATGGTTTTATCTTCTCAAACTGAATATTCTTGAAATTGGGAGTCTTCCCTTTCACGACATAGTCAAGGTGCAATCTTTTCTTCCAGCTGGTGAAACACTGGGCCATCTTCTTCAAATCCCACTCCCTGACCTTAGCCTCCATGGCTCTCCCATGTTCTAAGGCGTCCTCAACTAGAACCTCCGCATTTGGATCCAGCTCTATCTTCGGTAGTTTGAAATTAACCATCAGCCTCTTCCACAGTAAATCTTTGGCGTGGTTAGGGACAAATAAACATGTTCCGCACTAACAGGCCTATTCCAATTTCTAATGGTGATCGAGATTAAGTCCCTAACGATTACTCCGCATTGTGCCACAAATTTGTTTGCGACAACTTCGGGAGCCGTCGGTTTGCCGTCTTCAGCGACATCTTCGATCCTAAACCTCTCATGGTATTGCAACTTTTTGGTTGGGCCTCGTGTGCTCTTTTAAGTAGATTCCTTCGATCCGGAGGGCTAAAAGAAGAAAGATCGCCGTTACTATTTCTATATAGATAGCAGATGATTAAATAATGAATTAATTATATTACATGCACCTCGTCGAGCGTCGTCTTCGACATACAAGGCATCGCCTTCTCCTCATGAAGGCAACACCTTCAACCTCAAACAAGTCGTCTATTCTGGTAAAAAGAGGATCACCCTCACCGGAGTTGTTCAGAAACGTTGATACATCTAAATTTTCTTCCCCGCGGATCACACCTTGGATCAACTCTTCCTTTTCTTCGTCTCTGACGTGTAGGTCCATATTTTTTGCATAGGTGGAAAAACGAATAAGTCAAAGCGGCTAAAGGATAAAGTTAGGTACGGCGTTGAGAGATATAAACCCTAATTCAGAGGAACCCTAATATATACATACACAATAATAAAAATGAAGAGAAACCCTAAACCCTAAACCTAGCTACAAAAAGGAAATTGTGTAGTAGATAGGTAACTCTACCTAAAATCAACTAAAATCAATATTCCGGAGTTCTGAGGGGTGTAAAACCTAGTTCAGAGAAACCTCGGATGCATATGAGAGGGGAACATGAGTATAAGGATACAAAAGGGAAACTATCCAGCAGATAGGTAACACTAGATACTAACAAAATACCATATTGGCAGCGATGCAATGCTCAAACAAGTATGATGATATGACAAGTTAATTTGCATTGGAATGTAACCCTAAGACATGCTCGACGATTTAATCGGGGTTCCGAGGGGTGAAAACCCTAACTCGGGGAAACTCCGGAACATATGAGAGGGGTGCATTTGTTCTTCTAATTATACTTGTCATTTAAGTTGTTGAACAATGCATGATTATAGGTTAAATAGATAGGTTTCATTTTTCGGAACAATTTGATATATTATTTGTATTTTTCTGACTTATAAACAATAAGTTATTGATTTTACAATATTAAATCATTTTCTAGAATTAAAAACAAAAAGGCAAATAGTTTTTACACATTATTCAGAATACAGGGATATATCACATGTATTTTTACAATCAATATTCAATTCTATATGAATTTTACAATTTTAAACTCATTTGGACTTATTATGGAATAGCTATGAAGAATATACTAAAACAGAAAATAAGAAAATAAAATAACAAAAAAACACCTAACTAAGCTAACCTAGTCACTTCCCCAGCCCACCTTACCCTCCTATCTACATGGCAGCAAGCAGAAGAATGGTGCCAACGGCAGAGGGAGGAGAGGATCTGCAGGAGAGGCGACTTTCTAGAGGCGATGGCGACGGCGCTGTGGTGGCCATAGGACGAGGCCTTGGCCAGAGGACGCCAGCGGCTGGCGGCTTCGATGATGAACAGAAGAAGAAGCAGAGAAGTGAGATGGGAAAGAAGAAGAAGAGAAGTTATAAAGGGGAGGGAGTATACGTCCCGGTTGGTGGCTCCAACCGGGACTAAAGGGTCATACGTCCCGGTTGGAGCCACCAATCGGGACGTATACTCCGATTTTTTTAGCAGACCAAGGGTTAGCGCGCACAGGGGTCTTTAGTCCCGGTTGGTGGCTCCAACCGGGACATATGACCCTGTTTTCAAAATTTTCAGGAATTTTCTCTCTGTTCCCGCCTTATTTTTTATTTTGGGTTTTAAATTTGTAATGTTTTTTAAATGATAATTACTTTAGAATTTAGAAAAACTTTAAACATAAAAAGTGTTTGAATTTGAATAACTAATTCGAAACCATTTTCTGTTTTTAAAAATAATTAATGTAACCATTTAAACTATGAACCATTAAAATTAAAAATGAATTAACTTATATTTTTTGAATATTAATTTGGAATTTAGAAAAACTTTAAACAAAAAAAGTGTTTGGATTTGAATAACTAATTCAAAACCATTTTCTATTTTTAAAAAGTAATTAATGTAACCATTTAAAATATGAACCATTTAAAATTAAAAATTAATTAACTTATATTTTTTGAATATTAATTTGGAATTTAGAAAAACTTTAAACATAAAAAGTGTTTGGATTTGAATAAATAATTCAAAACCATTTTTTATTTTTGAAAAATAATTAATGTAACCATTTAAAATGAAAAATTAATTAACTTATATTTTTTGAATATTAATTTGGAATTTAGAAAAACTTTAAACATAAAAAGTGTTTGGATTTGAATAAATAATTCAAAACCATTTTTTTGTTTTTAATTTGGATTTGAATTAACTTATATTTTATATATTAATGGGCGGAAAAAATGGGCGGAAAATAATGGGTGGAAAGAAAATTTGATTAGGATAGAACTGGAATTAAAGTACATAACGCAACTAACACAAAGTTACATAGAAGAACTGAAAATTAAGATACATGGCCAGATTAAGCCACAATAGGCCGAACTTGTTTTGCAATGTTGGAATGATTCAGTCATGCTCCTGCCTACACCTGTAATACTACGCCATTTGTAGTAAATCGTACTTACTTGTGACCGTCGTCATTGCTAAATCGGGGTCGCCGTAGTTGAACCTTGAAGGCTGAGTACGAGTGGGCTGGACTTGAGGGTAGCGCAGGCGGGGGCTAGAGTCGGCAGCCGTGTCATAGGCCATGACGCTCTGAAGAGTCTGGCCGCGCCACCACAGCCGACGACCGGCCTCGTGGAAGTTCGGAGGAGGTGGGCCGTCCTCCTCGTGCCTGGCGAGCACCCTCTCACGCCGATCCACGAAGAAGGCTTCCCAAGTCGGGAAATAGTCGGGATGCCATCTGGGATTCCTCCGCTGCTCCGGCGTGAGCTCGAAGTAGTGGTGGTTCGTGATGGCCATCCGACTCGTCACACCTAGAGGGACAGGAGGAACCGGCACGCCTCCGGCACTCAGCATCCAGCCGACGGGGACACAGTAGCCCGGCGGGCAGGGGTAGTTCGAGGAGCAAAGCGCCTCCGCCTCCCTGGGAGTTAGTGCTATGGTGGAAGTCATGGGAAAGAGTGATGAGGTTGCAGATATGAGTCTAGAGATGTGCAATGACAATGGAGGCCAACCCTACATATCTATATAGTGAGAAATGGCTGGAAGATAACTGGAGGGAAGAACTGGCGGGAAGAACCGGCGGGAAAAACTGGCGGGAAGAAATGGCGGGAAGAACTGGCGGGAAAAATGGCGGGAAAAAATGGCGGGAAAAACCGGACCCACTTCCTGCCGATTCGGCAGACATTTGTCCTTTTTACCCGGAATTTTCATTGTTCGGATTTTTTTGAATTTATTATGCCCGTTTTGAATTATCTAAATTTCTAACTATGGTCGAACCGGTGTGCATGAAGATAGAGGACGAGCATCGTTAGTACTTGCATTGGATCTCTGAAGAAACCACATATTGCGAGTCTAAAAATGATTTTTTCAAAAAATCACGGGCGATAGATCATGTACCTGTAGTACAAACCGGACCCACTTCCTGCCGATTCGGCAGACATTTGTCCTTTTTACCCAGGATGAACGAAAAGGTTTGAGATGTCCCTCTTGGGAGATAGTCCATGTAAGTTGGTCTAGTATTTTAGGAAAATGGGACGGTAGCATTCTAAAACGGCATTTTGGTGGTTACTTCACAAAACGACCCGTTTTTTGCGCTCGGAAAATGGAAAAGGGCTTTTCCGTGCGACAAAAAGGAAAACTTCCTCCTGCAACATTGTTCTCCATACCAATGTCCACACACATGCATAATATAGGCACAACATCACAAACTATGACATGATTCAGCACATAACGTCGGTCATTTGGACCGAAAGTCATGAAACCTCAAACATGATAGGTCATTTTGTGAAGGGTTTTTCGAAACATGATCAATATACCAAGTCTGGTATTTTTCCTTTCAACTATGTAACATAATATGACACCACGCGAATGATTTTCATTGTTCGGATTTTTTTGAATTTATTATGCCCGTTTTGAATTATCTGAATTTCTAACTATGGTCGAACCGGTGTGCATGAAGATAGGGGACGAGCATCGTTAGAACTTGCATTGGATCTCTGAAGAAACCACATATTGCGAGTCTAAAAATGATTTTTTCAAAAAATCACGGGCGATAGATCATGTACCTATAGTACAAACCGGACCCACTTCCTGCCGATTCGGCAGACATTTGTCCTTTTTACCCGGGATGGACAAAAAGGTTTGAGATGTCCCGGTTGGGAGATAGTCCATGTAAGGTGGTCTAGTATTTTAGGAAAATGGAAATTTTTCTCTGCCATATTTATTATCCCCTTTATATTGGATGAGAAGCCCGACGGCACCTTGATACTGTAAAGGACTTCAAAAAAGATTTCCTTCTCTGCTTTGGTAAGAGCATAGCTGGCACGACTTAAGTGACGCCCTTTATCCGTCTTGTTCTGTGTATGCATGTTCTTTGGGTCTTTCATAATTTATTGGTCCTCCCGTGCTTCTGGTGTATCTTTTGTCTTCTCATACACGCCTAGGAATCCTAGCAGGTTCACGCAATGATTCTTCGTCACGTGCATCACGTCGATTGAAGAGTGGACACGCAGGAATTTCCAATATGGCAGCTCCCAAAATATATATTTCTTCTTCCACATGGGTGCGTGTCCTGTAGCGACGTCGTTTGGAACTGATTGACCGCCGGGACCCTTTCCAAAGATTACTTCTATGTCCTTGACCATACCAAATACATCATCACCAGCAGGGAGTTCAAGCTTCTTCCGGTGATCTGCCTCACCTTTGAAATGCTTGCCTTTCTTTCTTACGGGATGATTGGTCGGAAGAAATCGTCGATTCTCCAGGTACACAACCTTCTTGCATTTATACAAATATGTACCTTCAGTCTTATCTAAACAGTGTGTGCATGCCTTATATCCCTTGTTTGTCTGTCCTGAAAGGTTACTAAGAGCAGGCCAATCATTGATGGTTACGAATAATAACTCTCATAGATCAAATGGCTCCTGTTTGTTCTCATCCCACGCACGTACACCTGGTTTGCCCCACAAATGTAAGAGTTCTTCAACTAATGGTCTAAGGTACACATCAATGGCGTTGCCCGGTTGCTTCGGGCCTTGGATGAGCACTGGCATCATAATGAACTTACGCTTCATGCACAATCAAGGAGGAAGGTTGTAGATACATAGAGTCACGGGCCAGGTGTTGTGACTGCAGCTCTGCTCCCCAAAAGGATTCATGCCATCCGTACTTAGACCAAACCATAAGTTCCTTGCGTCACCTGCAAAGTCTGGAAAGTCTCTCTCGATTTTTCTCCACTGTGACCCATCAGCAGGGTGTCTCAACTTCCCGTATTTCTTACGGTCTTCTTTGTGCCATCGCAACAACCTGGCATGCTCTTTGTTTCTGAACATGCGTTTCAACCTTGGTATTATAGGAGCATACCACATAACCTTAGCAGGAACCCTCTTCTGGAGGGGCTCTCCCTCAACATCACCAGGGTCATCTCGTCTAATCTTATACCGCAACGCATTGCATATCGGGCATTTATCTAAATTCTCATACTCCTTACCGTGGTAGAGGATACAGTCATTAATGCATGCATGTATCTTTTGCACATCTAATCCCAGAGGACAGAGAGTCTTCTTTGCTTCGTAGGTACTCTTGGGAAGTTCGTTATGTGTTGGAAACTTCGGCTTTATTATTTTCAGCATCTTTTCAAATGAGGAGTCAGTTAGACCACACTCTGCCTTCCATCGCAACAATTCCAGTGTGGTACCGAGCTTTGTGCTGCCATCTTCACAATTTGGGTACAACAATTTCTTGTGATCTTCTAACATGCCCTCTAAGTTCAACTTCTCATTTTCTGTTTCACAGTCTCACTTTGCATCAGAAATGACCCTACCAAGTTCATCAGCCGGCTCATCTGATGTCCGTTCTTCACCCCCTTCCTCTCTATTGTCTTCCATTTCAGTATCACTATATTCAGGAAACATATGATGATAGTTGTTATCATCATCTTCTTCTTCACCACTTCCATCATAACCCCTCTTTCCCCGTGCTTGGTCCAGCAATTATAGTTGGGCATGAAACCTTTCATAATCAGGTGGCCGCGAATGATTTTCGAGGAAGAGTACTCCTTGTTGTTCCGACATTGAACACATGGACAACGTATAAAAGCATTCTCTTTGTTTGCCGTAGCCACATCGATAAATTTATCCACGCCTTTCATATACCTGGCTACGCGTCGGTCACCGTACATCCATTCCCGACCGTTCATCTGCATCATATAAGTAAGTTTATCAAAAAACAGGACATCATAAATAGTGAAATGACCAATTCACATCGACACATGCATTGTATCAATGACAGAGAAAAGATAAGATTGCTAACCTCGATCGAGGGAAATAAAGAGGAGAAAGCTCAAGTGCGTCTCGGACACCTTCTATATTTCTGTTCTATAAGAAATTGAACGGGATTATTCACTCAAACATTTCATCAAACACCTTGAATGCATGCATAGGGGAGAAAAAACTAGCACACCCCTCACACCTTCCACCAAGAGAAAAAACAGAGTGGAGGCAGGGGGGGCTGGGGCGGTGCATTTATAGAGGGCGGGAGAATACGTCCCGGTTGGAGCCAGCAACCGGGACTAAAGGTGTGTGCCACGCCACGTGGCTGTGGCCAAACCTTTAGTCCCGGTTGCTGGCTCCAACCGGGACGTATGCCCCGTTACCAACCGGGACGCATGCCTCCGGGCCCCGTGCCCGCTCGAACCGGGACGCGTGCTAGCATTAGTCCCGGTTGGCGGCGCAACCGGGACTAATGCTCTGAGGGGGCGCGAACGGATGGCCTGTTTTCTACTAGTGGTGTATTCATGTCTAGCTACTTTGGTTGTATTATCTACTAGACCATGAAGACAGGCGTTGCTGTGTCCGTCCATTTTGAGACATGACCCATAAATAAATTAGAATAGATATGAATGGTACAAATATCACGAAATGGTAGACTTCACGCAAGAAAACATTATGTAATAATTCATACAAACCTTCTATGTTTCGATCGTTGTGACAGAGGAAAAACAAATCTACCTTTCCTTTTACTTTGGCTGAAATAATATGTAAGCTGGTTACTTAGGGAAATAATACATCTCCAGGGAAATAATACATCTCCAGGGATCATGTGTACCAAGGTAATAAACTGAATTAATTTTTTCCCAATTTAGTACTACATGATATTCAAACAGTTGGTGTTTTGAAATGTTATCTATTAGTATTATCTACATAACAGTGCCCCATAAACATTTAACAAGTGGCTGCATGCGAAACTCTTTGGCACCATATCTCTATCAATGTAACTTGGGAGTATCTATGACAAAAACAGAATTCACGTAGCCATAGCTTGCTTGCATGACATGACTAATCTCCCATGGAGGCATGGAGCACCATGAGGCCACAGGGTCCGGTGCAGCCCAGCCCCTGATCCAGCTACTGACTAAGAGAAAACAAAGCAGAAATTACTAGCTCGAGGTGCGGCAATGGGGAATCGAGAAGATGCAGCATCTTCGGGTCCTCACGCACCAATAGAAAATTTCGCACCACTGAGATCAACAATTCTTGAAACAAGAACTGCTCGAGGAACAGAGGGTTGAGGTGGAAAGAAAGAAAGAAAAGAAGTGCGTGCACGCACCATATATAGATGAGGGAACCCAAGGAACCCATCGAAATTAAGGAAGTCAGACGGGAAATAACGCTGCTCCACTCCGAAAATAGTAACGGAAGGGCGATCGCCGAGCTTCCTAATCCCAGGAATGCTAGCTGAAAGACCAGTCCATCTGAGACGTTCAACATAATAATTGTAAGGCTGGAAACCTCAAATCGCTGTGGTGGCTTGTAGGTAGTTCCATGTTACTGTTTCTTAATTTCTATCTTGTTTATACTGTTTTGCAAACTGTGTATTCATATATATATATTGTACACTCGTATATCTTTATATACGCAGATAGCGTATTTAAAAAACAAAAAATACATAGCCGTGGCACACATCATGGTTATACGTGGCGTACCACACACAGACACGTGGCGCATTCAAGGGTGCGTCATAGAAAGGATAGCGAAAGCGCACTTCCTTTACTGTTCGTGACGCTTGTGCAGGTGCGCCATGAATAGGTTACCACACCCGTAGCGCACCAAGTGTGCTACATGTAAATTTTACCCGTAGTGCGCCACAACGCTACGGATGCCCAAAAATGGTGTGCCAGGCTAGGTGTTTTCCTAGTAGTGTCTACTGCATTCCGATCATCGGCGTGCCCTGGCGAACGGAAGAGCAGGTCAGTGGTACAACTTTCCTTTGTGATCCTATACGGGATACTGCTCAAGTTTTTCATCACGACACGTCTTTCTGGTCATTCTGCAGGACCACACGTATGTCGTCTTCTATGATGTCTTATTCAACCGGTCTTCGCAACCTCTGCATCAACGGCTTCTTCATCTACAGATGATCAGTATGTGTGTCGTATTCTGATCTGTTGTTTTACTATGGACGTTGTAGAGTTTGCACTGCTACTGTTCATATTGATTAATACATTTAGTATATTTGAGTTTCACATGTTTGTAGTTGTCGTCATGCTTTGAATTATGGATTTTAACATGAAAATATTGTCTAATTATCCAACGGAAGTGAAGACATGGTTGCAGGAACTGGACACCGTCAGAACTCAGAAGTGTGTACAAATTCAAGGTCATTGGCAAGAACCCGGTATCGTGTTGCTCCTTGAAGCATCATCTCACCATGCTTGTCGTTGACGACAGCAGTCTATCGTCTAGTCTCACCTCCAATAGAGGCATATACAATATATTTGCTTCAGTTCAAACCAGCACACCATCTTTGTAAAAGCATGCAGAGAAGCATCAAGACCTAGCGTGTGTGTTCTACTTGTCGTGCTTTACCTGTAATTTGTTACAGTTAGCCTATAGTTTCTTTTGTTGCGAATGAGTTAGCCCATAGGTCCCATCAAGTTCATTTGACAAACATCTAGCGTACAGTATTGTTTGACCTCAAATTTTGGTGCCACAGTGATTAAAAAAACCCTGAAGGCATTTGCCAAGCAAGCGCTGACATATAGGACGTGTTTGGTTCAACTAGGGTAACATAAACAGAAATGATATCAAATTCCGGGATGCATCAACACCGGAATGATAAAATGGCTATTTTGTTTGGTACGTCTGGGTACTTTCCATTACCCGCGTTTAGTTCAGCAAAATTGACCAATGGTATTAGGATGACTGTAACACGTTTAAAAATTACAGCTTTCCATCTCAAAATCATTCTAAACAGAAAATGCTTAAAAATGCTAGCTTTGATAGAATAATTTCTACATGCAGTTCACAAGTGCTTGACTAGCACACTTAACCAGCACATAAATTAACTATCAGTTTACATGCATCAAGTGCAAATTAATCTCTTTATCATAATTTGACCACACTTGAAAACAAATATAACACAAGAGTTAAAGGCATTTCATAAAAAACATGCATATTTATCCATTGATACAAATTCAGGCTTTAAGATATTTAGCCGTCGATAGAGCTGTTCATAGTTCTCTCATTGGCATCACTTCCTTCAAAATCAACCTCATCTCGACTCACTCTCTCTCATCTGCCAATAAGCAAACAAGGGGGGAAGAACCCAAAAAGACAACTCACAAGAATCAAGAGTGTAGGCATTTGATTAGGTAAAATGCATAGATGCTGCACATACACACTACACACAAGAAATAATATATGTGCCATTTTAGCAAACTATTGCATAGCTGCAACCCAGAATATAAAGGAAGAAGAAAGTAACAGGCCATGAGTACTGGAAGTATCTCCATGGCTGTGACAATAACTTCCATTGAAGAATAAGGCATGTATCTACGAGACGGAAAAAAATGAAATGAGCAAAACTAAAACTGTAGAGACTAAATCAGAGAATGTCAATCAAGAAAATCAGAGAATGTCAATCAGAGAATGTCTGGCGTCCGTGCTTGTAGCCGTGCTTGTTCCCCTGCTCTTCCTCCTCATGTTTTGTGAATGCTCAAGAATGAGTTCATCGTCTCGAGATCAAGCCCACGAGGAATTCAGTAGCTCCCCTCAAGACAGACGTGTTCCCACTTATTGTTTTGTGGTTGTGAGAGATGGAGGGTTGGTGTGTATAGACCTATAATATAGTCGTTCGAAATATAGTTGTTCAGTATATAGTTTTTGAATTGGTAATTATAAGATATTATTAAAACATAGGAGAGAGAATTTAGACATCCTGCAAATAGACAAGCTGCTCGAGAATTAAGAGCATCTAAAACAGAATATGTTTATATGGTCGTGGATATGGACATATACACAACCAAATTCCACACTGTTAGAAATTCTTTTAGGTCTGAGAGGGGGTTTCTCTATTTTTAAAAGGATTTCCTTTTTATTTTATAAACATTTTCTATTTTTTAACCGTTGCAACACATGGTAGTGTAGCGGAATTTGTCAACGGCGCTACGCTTGTAGCGCCCTCATCAAAGGAGTTAATTCCCTCCTAATACGGGCTTTACTTTTCTTATAATGTTTCTTAGGAGTTTTGAGGACGATACCGTATGCAGAGTAGCCGCAGGAGCTATTGCTAATCTCGTAATGAATGGTTAATGACCCATTTCAAAAAACAAAGTTTTAGATAGTGATCTTTTTTCTGTGGTAGATACATATCTTCTTATCTTATTGCGATCTACCTATACATAAACAAACCAAGATCTTATAATGGCTTGAGGTGGTGTGACCTTATTGTCCATGGCATCATCTCATGCGGAGGACCCACAAACTCTAAAAATGGTGGATGGTGTTACCGGCCTACTGCTAACATATGTGGTAATGGTAACCCCATTCTTCTAATGCCAAATTAGAGTTATGTATAACATGACGGTTTATGGATTTTTTTTATATGGCCATTGTTTTATATACACATGAATTTTAATGTGTATTATTTATACACGTGCTATAAGAAAACTCGAGACGACCATAGCAACACACGGGAGCTAGTATTTTCTAATTATCCAACAGAAGTGAAGACATGGTTGCAGGAACTGGGCACCGTGAGAAGTGTGTACAAATTCAAGGTCATCGGAGAGAACCCGGGATCGTCTTGCTCCTTCAAGCATCATCTCACCATGCTTATCGTTGACGACACCATTCTATCGTCTAGTCTCATCTCGAATATATCTGCTTGAGTTCAAACCAAAACCAGCACACCTTGTTTGTAAAAGCATGCAGAGAACAATCAAGACCTAACGTGTGTGTTCTACTTGTGCTTTACATATAATTTGTTACAGTTAACCTGTAGTTCTTTTTTTTTTGAATGAGTTCCCATCAAGTTCATTTGACAAACATCTAGCGTACAGTATTGGTTGACCTCAAATTTTGGTGAGAACTAGTGCCACGGTGATAAAAGAACCCTGAAGGCATTTGCCAAGCAAGCGCTGACATATAATAAGTTGATTATTCCTGTAGTGATATATGTAATTTCAGGAACGTAACCATTGATACGCACATTATATCAACATAACGACAATATAATAGCTTGGGTATATATGCATGCACATGTATTAGCCATCCTTGGAAGAGAAGAAGCGGTGCAACTTGGCTGACATCTCCGGGAAGACGCGAGTTGGGCGGTACTCCTTATTAAGGCAGATGATGGTAGCTGTCGCCTCCAAAACGAGCTGTGTGCGGCATTACACATATCTATTCATGAAATCAAGAATAAATTCAAGACACCGATGCCGAGCAAGATCATGTTCGTACCTTCCTGTCCGGAAGGGTCTCGATAAGGTGCTCGGCGAATATTCTCACACCCTTGATTCTTGCGAGCCTCAGCTTGACGACGAACTTGTCCCCGCGCTGAAATTAAACGCATATGTAACTTGCAATCATATTTGTGTAAATTGACGACTACTCCCTCCGTTTCAAAATATAAGATGTTTTAGGTTTGTGAAGAAAATGAATCTAGACTTCTTTTAGTGTGTAGATTCACCCCAAAGTTGAGTGAACCTATATACTAAAATAAGTCTAGATACATTTGCTTCACAAAGCTAAAACATCTTGTATTTGTGATCGATGCTAAGCATTGTGCTCCATCCAGGGATGCCCTTGGTGAATAACGCAAGGTTAGGGGCGCACGTACGTACCCTTAGAGGCGTGAAGTAGTTGAGGTTCAGCTCGGAGAGCGCCATGGCGTTGCCGGTGCTTACGATCCATCCCGTGCTGATGCCAAGGCTCACAAGGAGCTCCTCTCGAGCTGACCAGGGCATTAAAAGTCTGTTAGCAATGAGAAGAGTATGCATGGGAACATGTCGTAGGTAGGTTTTATGGTATCATCGAGTAGTAGTAGTACTGAATAAAGATAATATATGCATAACGAATAATGAACCTCTTTCGATGTAACTTGCATAGACGGCATTGTTGACAACCCCGTACTTGTCAAGATCACTGTCCTGGACCGTCATCTCTGTTTCGAAGTATTTGTCTACCCTATTATTCAGCATGGAACAGTAGTACGTGTTAAATTGTGGCATTCATGTACCCTGATTCTATTCTATTCTACAGAGGAAAAAAAGGTAGTACATGGAAGCTAGCAGAAGCATGCAGGAACAACCTCAGTTTGGCATCCAACTGCTGGTTCCTAGTACAGATGAATTCACCAGAATCACTGGCCGGGTTAGAGGCAGCGAGCAGAGTCCAGCTGAGATGCCCTCTCACCGGACGTGAGAGCCACCGGTGGGGGAACACGCCGGCCGGAGAGAGGCTGGGCTCACTTGGAGCTGCCAGGGGAAATAATGGTGGGCGTTTTGCGTGTGAAGAGGGAACAGTCCTACCTGCCGAGTGCGACATGGCCAAGAGATGCATGCTGAGTAGCTATCCACAACTACAACTATGGTGGCCCAGTAGTCTGCTACAACGACTACATATATCATAAGCAGAGTGATGAGTGCCACCTGGAAAAGAGATCTGATCTCTGCGATTACCTTGAAATAAAAATAAAATCTAATCCCTGCGTTTCCACAGAAGAAATTTGATCTGATCTCTGCACACTCTCTGCACATATCTTGCTGAAATCAGATCAGAATCACAGGCAAGTTGGCAACATGGTTCATACTCCCTCTGTTCCATAATATAACCCTTTTTCGATAGCTAAAATAGCTTGCTAAAAATGCTTATATTATAGAACGGAGATAGTAGTTCACATTAGTTTAGTTTCTTGCCATCTTATCAGAATCTCAACAGATAATCGCAATTAACAGCTATTGGCTTCACAGTTGGTGGAATGATAGTTAATCATCCCTTGCTTCGCATGCATGCCTTTTATAATGCAGTCCCATAGACCACATGTCATTCTATTTCGATGATGGAAGCCCACTTGTTAGCATGACTTGCTGTGAATATTAGGTTCCGCGCATAGAGAGAGTACATCAGCAAAATGTCACACTAACAAAATACAATTTTTTTTGAAATGGGGAGCGAAGCCCCGACTTCTGCATCAAGAGATGCACACAATCTTCGTGCAAGATAAAACCTCTTATCCTCTCCTGCCTCATCCATCCAGTGATGCTCCACAAGCGATGCTCCCAAGAGAGAACGCGACACCGCGGCGTCGCCATCGTCCGATCCGAAGATCGTAGGGTTTCCCCCGGAGTAGCATGATTAAGGTTGACACTAGGTGCACGACGATGCCTTCATCAAGGTAAAGAAATGGTAACGCCTCCATAGCGCGCCAACGGCTCGGTTTTCACCGGCATCTAGATCTCCCCGCCTCGCTGCCGGGACTAGATGACGGATTCCAGGATCCGCCGATCTAGCCTCAGGCTGACCACCTCCGACGGAGAAGATTACCACCACCACCATGCCCAAGGCCTCCGCCCCAGGCGTCCTCATGATACGGAGCGGTACCAAGAAGACCTCCGCACGGCTTCACCGGTCGACGACGAAGATGGCCGTGATTGGATCTGGGCTGATCCTAGGAAGCCAAGAACTCCACCAGCCCTGCCGCCTCAGATTTGCCGGCATAGGACCCCAGCCGCCGCTGCACCGCCATCATCGTCGGGATCTAAGGGAAAGCCAACACAAAACAAATACTCCCCACAAACCTTGTTACTACCTACAAAAACAAAAAAAATGAATAAGTATGCGCCAAAGTATGACTTCTTTTCATTTCCATATACTTCCTCCGTCTCAAAATAGATGTCGCGAATTTATGAAAATTTAGACGAATCTAGCCACTATTTAGTATATGGATACATCTAAACTTTGAGAAATTCCTAACATCTATTTTCAGACGGAGGGATGATGACCCACAAGTATAGGGTATCGCAACAGTTTTCAAGGGTAGTATTACCCAATTTATTGATTCGACACAAGGGGAGTCAAAGAATACTTATAAGCCTTAACAACTGAGTTGTCAATTCAGTTGCACCTAGAAATAGTCTTGCTCACAACAGTTTTGTAGTAGCAATAGCAACGTAACAGCAGCAGTAAAACAAAGACAATAGTAGCAATAGTAGCAAACAGTAGGATATGAGTGCTGTAGGCATAGGTGAAAGAACATTTCTTAATCCCTAGTGTTTTGTGTGTTAGATAACAATATCAAGAATTATTTTAATGTGTGTTGAAGTGTTGCAGCACTCTCTAAGAAAAAGGGAAAAGTATCTGCCTAGGGCGGATAATCCGCCCCTCCCTCTTTCCCAAGCAGGCGCAAGCCCCAGAAGGGGGGGGGGGGGGGCGGAGTTTTGGCCGGATTTTTCGGCCGCGCCGGATAATCCGCCCCTCAGGAGGGCCGGATAGTCCGCCCCCTTGCTCACCGCCAAGGCGCGAGCCCCAGAGAGGGGACGGAGTGTTGGCCGAAATTTCCGGCTTGGCCGGATAATCCGCCCCAGGAGGGGTCCGGATTATCCGCCCCTCCCCCCCCCAAGATCTTCACCAAGTCACGCAGGCGCCAGCCCCGGAGAGGGGGTGGAGTTTCTCCCAGAAAATCCTCCCTTGGGGCGGAGTTTCCCCAGGGGCGGATAATCCGCCCCCGAAGTTGCTCAACGGCCAGATCTGGGGAGGGGGTATTTAAGCCAGCCTTCCCCCTCTTGCCAGACTGCTTGATTCATTCGAAAAAGACAAGATCTGATCTGCAACCTCCATCCAAGAGAGGTCCACCTAGATCCACCCAAAGGCCCCGTCCCTTGGGGAATCGAAGGAGGAGAACTCGATCTTCATCATCGGCAATCAAGCGCTTCATCTCCTCTCCATTCATTTGGAGAATCACCGATCTAGTATTTCTTGCAAATACCTAGATCCTTGTTTTGTTTATATTGATAAACCTCGTTCTTGTGACAGCTTGTTGTCATCTCGGGAGCCCCCAATTCAGTTGTGGGTGTGTGCCCCGGTAGCGTTGTAAAAGGCACCGGTTTCCGCCTCGAAGGGATCCAATAGTGGAGAAGGTGGATCAGGCCTCTCGTGGCGAGATCCATCGGAGAATAGGGTGAGGTCTATTGTGGCGTGGTGGTCTTAGAACCGCCCACCCCTCCAACGCAGATGTACTTCCCTTAACAAGAAAGGAACTGCGGTAAAACAAATCCCTGTGTCTCCGCATGCTCCACTACGGTTCCTTCGCTCCTCTCTTTACGTGCTTAGTAGTTAGGGTTGCATATAGGGAAATTCTCGTAGTTGCATATCTAGAGAATTTACTTTGTGTCAAGCCTAAAATTGAAAAGGTATTAAAAATTGGTTAGCACCTATTCACCCCCCCTCCTCTAGGTGCCCATACAATCCAGTTCAATTGGTATCAGAGCCCCGGCTCTTATTTCGAGCTTAACCGCCTAAGAGAAGTATGGGTTCCAAGGTAGATGGGAGTGATGCTCCAGATGTAGTCACCATGAACGATCTCAAGACGTTGGAAACAACCTTGGTGAGTTCAATGGAGGCTAAGATGGAAGAGATGCGTCAGTTGATAATGCATCTCTCCACATCCACAGCATCACCTCCATCTAACTCTGAGGCTACCACTCCACAATCCAAGGAAACGGGTAAAACCGATTCCAAAGAGAACAAGTGGTTGGTGATGACACTAGCAAGAGCTCCTCCTAGAAAAAGGATAGTGGTAAGGATGGATACAATGAGGTTTCTCACGTGTATTCCCCCGATCCACCTATCCCTCACCCACATATACATAATAGGGGTGATCCACCCAAACTTTCTGCATCTACTTTTACTCAATGACAATTTTTGATGAAATCTCATGTGTACAGTTCCTCCATTGAGTTGTGGAAAATCATAGAAAAAGGTCTTCATGTTGGAAACCCCAACAATCTCACAAGAAGAGAAGTTGTCGATAGCCAACTCAACGCTACAGCTCTACACATGATACATCTTGGTGTGGGTGACAAAGACATGCCACACATTCAGCATCTTAGCACAGCTAAGGAAGCTTGGGATGCCCTCACCGAGCTCTTCATCGGAAATGAAAGTATGAGAAGAAATAGATATGATGCTTTGAGCAACGAAGCTGAAGGATTCTATATGTTGGATGGAGAAGACCATGAGGACATGTATAGGAGGCTCAAAGCAATAGCCACAACTTTCAGAAACCACGGTGCAGCTCATGTTGATGATGCGTGGATCAAGCGCAAGTACGTCAGTGCTCTTATGCCATTTGAGCCCATAGATTTGAAAAGTCTCCAAGGTAGGCATAACTATCACCTCATGACATCCAATGAGGTAATGCAAGAAATGGCCGCTTTCAAAGTGGCTGCCAAGAATGCCGAAGATGCTTGTGCTCTAGCTATGGGGATGCAAAAGGGAGTCAACGTGGCCTTGAAGACTAATGTGATTGATCATGATGAATATTCCATAGAAGGTCTGGACTGTCCCGAGGATATAAAAAGGATCCACGGACAATACTTGGCACTTTATGCTAGAAACTTTTGGAAAGATCCAGCCAAGGCTAAAGCTGAACTAGAATGCAAGAGTGGAGCCTATGGAAGAAAAGAAATAGTCCCAAGCTGAGAACATGCTTCAACTGTGGTGACCGGCTGCACTTTGTAGCTGAGTGTCCATATCAAAGTAGGGAAGATAATGGAGGAAGACTCATTTTCAAGGACAAGTCAAAGGCTCCACGCAAGAAATAGTTTGTAAAGAAGAATGCTCCCTTCAAGAAGCAACCAAAGATTGTTCTAGTGGCTCAAGAAGAATATTCATCGGGAAGTGAAGATGAGGACGAGGACGATAGCTCTCAAGAGGTGGCTGCTATAGCCACCACATCTACATCAACATCTCTCTTTGACTCCCCGAATGAAAGCATCATCAACAAGAATGCTACTTGTCTCATGGCAAGAAGCTCCGAGGTAACGACTTCTAACTCTTCTTTTCCTAAGGCTATGATTGACATGGATGATCCTACTAGTCTTAAGGTTAAAGAAGAGATTATTGCTTTGGATTACTTCTACACTAACTTGCAAGGTGAGCACAAAGTTCGTTTTCAAGCTCTTATGGATCAGCTGGCCCAAAACGAGGCTCTTCTCGAAGAAAAGGGCAGAATTGAAAGGGAGGATGCAATGGAAATTGCATCCTTAAAAAATGCTCTTGAGGAAGAATAAGAAGCTCGGGTCTCTCTTGAAGAGAGGCTTGAGTCCATTGAAGAGTCACATGAAGAAATTGTGGCCAAACTTGTTAAGGAACATGACAATGCAGTCACCAAAGCAAAGAAGTTAAAGAAGGAAAAGATTGACTTTGGGGCTGCTCATGATAGACTCTCGGAGGAATTGGAGAAACTTGACAATGCTCACAAGGCGTTGAAAAATGATTTCTCCATTCTAAATGAGTCACATGATCAGCCTCAAAGTCGATTGGCTAAATATGATGTTCCTAGCTCATCCAACTCAACATATAGTCACAAGGAAAATGCTAGTGTGGAAAAAGAAGTGGTCAAGGACATCACTCCCAAGGATAAGGGTGTGTTTGATGAAGTTCTTGGCAAGCAAAGGTCAGATCACGGTAAAGAGGGACTTGGGTATGTCACCAAGTCCAAGAAAAAGAAAAACAAGAAGAACAAGACCAAGAATGTGCAATCAAAGACAAGCACCGCAGAGAAGAATGTCACAAAAGACAAGACTAACAATATTTGTTTTGCAGGGTCTCACAATCCAAATTATGAACTCTTTTGTGATGATTATGGCGATGTTTATGCTTATTATGTCGGTCCCTTTGATGAATATATTGCTTGGTCTATTTGGGTCCCAAAGACCCTTGTTACTAACATGAAAGGACCCATTGAAAAATGGGTACCTAAAACCAAGAAGTAATTCTCTTGCAGGGCTATGCTTCCGGTGGGTCGAAATGGGTGCTGGATAGTGGATGCACTAGTCATATGACTGGAAGCAAGGAGATCATCACGGAGATGTGTCCAAATCATGATAATATCACAGTCTCCTATGGTGATAAGTCTAAATCTCAGGTATTGGGTCTTGTCCAGGTCGTGGTTGCCCACGATATCTCTCTCGTGGACGTCATGCTTGTTGAGACCCTCGGATACAACCTTCTTTCTGTTCGTGCCCTTGGCAAGATGGGTTTTGCTGTTTTTATCGATGATGATTTGGTGGTACTCTTGTGGAGCAAGTCTCTAAAGGTCGCTTTCGTTGGATATGTCGAAAATAACCTGTATGTGGTGGACTTTTCGAGGAAAACCACTTCGGGTCCGATGTGTCTATTCGGAAAGGCCGACGTGGGCTGGCTATGGCATCGCCGTTTAGCCCATGTCAACATGAGAACTTTGCAAAGTCTCCACAAGGATGGCCACATCCTTGGACTAAAAGACAATGTCTCCTTTGCCAAAGATCGTGTTTGCAGGGCTTGTGTTGAAGGCCAAATGCACGACTCTCCCTACAAGAGGAAGACTATTGTGTCTTCAAAGAGGATCTTGGAATTACTTCATGTGGATTTATTTGGTCCTCCTTCTCATGCAAGTCTTGGTGGGAAGAAATATTGCTTGGTCATTGTCGATGATTACTCAAGATATACATGGGTCTATTTTTTCAAACTAAAGAGTGAGACTCAACAAACAGTCATTGACTTTGCCAACGAAGTTCAACGTCAACACAATGTCCCTATCTTGGCAATAAGAAGTGACAACGGCTCCGAATTCAAGAACTACACTTTGAATGAGTTTCTTAGCGTAGAGGGGATTAGACATCAATATTCCGCTGCGTACACCCCTCAACAAAATGGTTTAGCCGAGAGGAAGAACCGGACTTTAATGGATATGGCAAGATCAATGTTGGCTGAATTCAAGTCTCCTTACAATTTTTGGGCTGAAGCCATATCCACTGCTTGTCACTCATCAAACCGGCTCTACCTCCAAAAGATTTTGGACAAGACTCGATATGAAATACTTACCGGTAACAAGCCCAACATCTCATACTTCAGGGTATTCGGGTGTAAGTGTTTCTTTCTTAGTAAAGGTGTCCACTTGTCTAAATTTGAGTCCAAGGCTTTAGAAGGTATTTTTGTTGGTTACGGTTCCGAATCCCACACTTACAGAGTCTACAACAAGCTCATTGGGATTGTTGTAGAATCTTGTAGTGTGGAGTTCGATGAAAATAATGGCTCCTTTGTAGGGCAAGTTGATGTGTGTGATGCAGATGTTGAAATACCCCAAGATGCCATAAGAAGAATGGGTGTGGGATTTTTCCGCCCCATTGAGGAACCCCTTGTGGCGGATCCAGAAGGACAATGCTCCACTCAAGTGGAGCCCTCATCTACACAAGATCAACAAGCTCCTACTGTTGGAGAAAACTCTGCACCAACACCGCAACCTGCTGAAGATCATCAGTCTCCTGGACAAGATGGTAGTCCTAGGCCGAACAATCCGCCCCCTCCAAGGGGCGGACAATCCGCCCCTGGCACTCCAACTTGTTCCAGGGGATCCGAAGAAGAATACAACTGCCAAGAAGCTCCTAGGCCAGACTCTCCGGCCCTCGAGGGCGGATTATCCGGCTCTGGTTCTCCATGCCCTGTCAGGCATTCTCAGGAAGAAGGCACTGGTGCTTCATCTCCCAGGACGGATAGTCCGGCCCGTCCAAGGGGCAGATTATCCGGCCCTAAAGAACCAACTCTGCAGCAACCTCCTGGTGTTATCTCAGATCAAGGTCAAGGGCAAGGAAGTGGTCAAGACAAGGATACAAATACTGAATCAACTCCTTCTAGAAATAATAAGGACATTGAGGCTCGTCGCAAGGCTCGTGCTGATCGAAACCTTGAACTAAGGGGTCACACTCTTGACAAGGTTGTTGGTGATCTACGAAGAAGGGTGTCTACTAGAAGAGAACTTGCAAGCTTCTGTGATCATCAAGCTCACATTTCCATAGTTGAACCGAAGAAAGTCTTTGATGCTCTTGAAGATCCCGATTGGGTGGTTGCAATGCATGAAGAATTAAATAACTTCGAACGCAACAAAGTTTGGAAGCTCGTAGAGAAACCCAAGGATTGCCGCAATGTTATCGGCACCAAGTGGATCTTCAAGAACAAACAAGATGAAAATGGCATTGTTGTGAGGAATAAAGCAAGACTCGTGGCTCAAGGATTCTCTCAAGTGGAAGGAATTGATTTTGGCGAGACCTATGCTCCTATGGCTCGTCTTGAGTCCATCCGCATCCTTCTTGCCTATGCAGCCCATCATAATTTTAAATTACAGCAAATGTATGTTAAGAGTACGTTTCTTAATGGTCATCTACATGAGTTAGTATACGTCAAGCAGCCCTTGGGTTTTGAGGACCCCAAATTTCCGAACCATGTCTACAAACTCGATAAGGCACTCTATGGCCTTAAACAAGCCCCACGTGCGTGGTATGAGCACCTTAAAGATCTTTTGTTGGACCGTGGATTCGAAGTTGGGCAAATCGATCCCACTCTTTTTACTAATAAGTTCAATGGGGAGCCTTTTGTATGCCAACTTTATGTAGATGACATTATTTTTGGCTCTACTAACCAAGCTTTTAACGATGAATTTTCAAAGCTTATGACTGACAGGTTTGAGATGTCAATGATGGGTGAGTTGAGGTTCTTTCTTGGCTTCGAGATCAAACAACTTAGAGAGGGAACCTTTATTAATCAAGCTAAGTACATCCAAGACATGCTCAAAAGGTTCAAGATGACGGATCTCAATGGCGTTGCTACTCCAATGCAAACAAAGTGTCATCTTGAGCTCAATCCCAAGGGTAAAGACGTGGACCAAAAGGTATACCGATCCATGATTGGCTCTCTCCTTTACCTTTGCGCATCTAGGCCCGATATCGTGTTAAGTGTAGGAGTGTGTGCAGGGTCCAAGCCGCTCCTAAAGAAAGCCACTTAGTGGCGGTCAAACGAATCTTCAGATATTTGGTTCATTCCCCGAATTTTGGGTTATGGTATCCGAAGGGTTCAAGTTTCTCTCTATGTGGTTACACTGATTAAGATTGGGCTGGTGACAAAGATGATAGGAAATCAACCTCTGGTACATTTCAATTCTTGGGCAGGTCTCTAGTGTGTTGGTCTTCAAAGAAACAGAATTGTATTTCACTCTCAACCGCCGAAGCTGAATATGTTGCTGCTGCAAGTTCTTGTACACAATTGTTATGGATGAGGCAAACTTTAAAGGAATATGGTGTCAATTGTGACAAAGTGCCTCTATTATGTGACAATGAAAGTGCTATCAAAATTACTTACAATCCCGTGCAGCATACAAGAACAAAACATATAGAGATTCGTAACCACTTTATTCGGGATCATGTTGCTCGTGGTGATATTTCCCTATCCTTTGTGAGCACGAAGAACCAACTTGCTGATATTTTCATGAAGCCCCTTGATGAAGCAAGATTTTGTTATTTGAGGAATGAGCTAAATATCATAGATTCAAGGAGCTTGGCTTAACTACCCTTGCACACTCACCTGCTCTTATTCATGTATTTGGTTTAGATGCGGGCATAGACACAGGGGGAGTGTGGTCCTAATTGATTGGGCCAACCCTCCCCCCATAATGCCGAAAGCAAGTAAAATCATTTCCCTTAATATCATTTTGTGATATGTGGGTCATCAATGAGCATTGGTTTTGAACTCAAGATACATCTTCGCGGTATCATGCCATGCGCTCCAACATGGTGGCTTCGTCCACCGCCCTTTTACTAGAGAAGAGTTGGTTTCTGATGGGTCTCTTTGGATTTTCAAGCATATCTCTTGTTCTTATGGAAAACACACTCAACTTTGGCTTTTTGTTTGATTTGATTCTTGCAAATTTGGGTGTGTAGTACCATCTCAGTTTGTTGCTCTCAACCCAAGCCTTTCTTTCCCTCCTTGAACCATCTATTCTTGCACACAAGTCCTCTATACACCATCGAGGGGTTTTGCTAGGATGCTCCGGCCTGAATCTGTAATTAACAGAATTTTCAGAGGGGGCGGACTATCCGCCCTAAGTGCGGGGCGGATTATCTGCCCCGGGCGAAATCTGCCTGTTAAAGGCAGGGTCGGGGAGGGCAGGCTCAAATAGAGCAGCCAGTCCTCCCCCAACCCTCCCTCAGCACCCAGCCGCCGCCGGAGCCTCCGCCCCTCCCGGAGTGTATTTGACCACCGGATTCTCCGGGCTCTCCCCGGATCTTCTTCACCTCGCCTCCGGGTATCTTCTCATCCGCGATTTTCCTCCAATGAGTGAGGGTAACTCCCTCATCTCTCTCCTTTTGTATGGGATGCATTTTATTTGGTGGAAATCTCGTTGTAGAAGATCCTTGGTGTTGTTCCTTACATGCTAGAATCAGTAGAATTGCAACCCTAGTGCCCGATCTGTTTTGCCATGGTAGATCTGGGCCAATCCAGAAAATTTCTGCGGGGGGTGGATTATCCGCCCCTGCCAAGGCCGGATAATACAGCCTGGAGATTGAACTCTGGTCTGTTTTGGTCTTGCTCCTGCAATGCACATCATTGGTTTATGGATTGCTTTGCTACTCTTTCTATTGTTTTCTCCTGGACTTGTGTGTATGCTTATCTCCATGCTATCCCTCTAATGCTTTTCACAGGTGGTTCCAAGCCGACCAAGACCTTCTCCCATCGTTCCCGTGCTCGTTATCTCAAGCCCACTGCAGAAGGGAAGTTTATTGACGAAACCGAGGTCAGCAGAGCAGCAAGAGAGGCTGAACGGATGGCAGAGGCAGGAAGGAAATGAAGGGAATATGCCCGAGAGGCAATAATAAAGTGGTTATTATCGTATTCCTTATTTATGATAAATGTTTATTTTACATGCTATAATTGTATTAATACGGAAACGTTAATACATGTGTGTTTAATAAACAAAAAGGAAGTTCCTAGTTATGCCTCTCTTATAAACTAGCTCGTTGATTAACAAGATGATCAAAGGTTTCCTGATCATGGACATTGGATGTTGTTAATAACGAGGTCACAACATTAGTGTAATGGTGTGATGAACATTCATCTGAAGTATAGCATTATGATCAAAGTCATTGAGTTTATATTGCTATAACAACTTACGAAGTGATCCTAATCCTTAGACCATGAGATCATGTCAATCACTAACACCGGAAGAGTTTCTTGATAACATCAAACGTCACACCGTAACAGGGTGATTATAAAGATGGATTCAGAACTACTAAAGTGTTATGTTGAGGCCCATGGATCGAGAGTGGAATTTGTTCATCCCGATGACGGATAGATATGCTCTGGGCCCTCTCGATATCACATTGATTAGCTTGCAAGCAAGTGATTTGATCACTAGAATGTTATATCACGGGAACGAGAAAAGAGTGCATGTCAGTAACGAGATCAAACTAGGTATGGAGATACCGATGATCGAATCTCGGACATGTAATATATCGCGAAACAAAGGGATTAAGATACTAGCGTAAAAGGTTAATGATCACAAGAAAGTCATCGTTGAATGTGTGGGAGTCAGTATGGGTCTCCAGATCCCGCTTCTGATTATTGATCCGAGAGGGGTCTCGATCATGTCCGCATTATTCACGAACCGTAGGGTGACACACTTAAGAGACACCGACATCCAATTGGAGCAAAATTTTCATGCCGAAAGAATGAACAGGCGCAGGAATTTATTTCACTAGATACCGAAATAGGTTTTCGGGTGAAATTGCATAAAGTGGTTATGCATGTGAAATAGAATTCTAGCAAGGGGTTATTTGTGAATGTTTGTCATTAAAGTAATTGACAAAATTCTGAATAAAATAAAAGAGTTTTATTTAATGAGAGTTTGCATTAAATTTGGTGGAAATTTAATGGGAATTTGAGTGGGTTTTTGAGTGGAGAAAATTGAAGGGCCATTTTGTGAGTGGAGTGTCCACCCACATGAATGAGGGAGAGGTGGGGGAACCCTCCATGGCCGGCGGCCATGCCCCCTTGGGTTGCCCCCCTCCCATATATAAGGAGCCCCTCCTCTCACTTCTCACTCACACCTCCTCATGAAGGATCTCTCTCCCCCTATAGTATTTATCCCCATGGTCTCGGACTAGCGAGATACATGTTCCCGGTGGCTATTCGGCAAGAAAGAGTTGTGCTTCCGCTGCATCGCTGGAGCGAGGAGGCGGAGGTTGCTCGGTGCCTCGAACGTGTGTGCGAGCATGGATGCGCTGCTGATTTGCGGCGCTAGGACTTCCTCTCGATCTTGAGATCGACAAGAGATCGTCTACATCCGCCCGTTGTTTGTATCTAGTAGATAGATCTTGGTACATAGTTGTTCCCATCGTAGGAAATTTTTGTTTTCTATGCTGCGAACCCTACAGGAAACCTAAGAGGACCGCATCTCGCAAGGGAAAACAGTCTCGGCCCAATTACAAGTCTATGGACAGTCTTCAGTATGCCTCCATTCGCCAGACTGATTACTATGATGAGGCTGACAGTGATGGTCCCCCCGAGGACTCTATGTTTTGGAATGCCCACTTTCGGGCTATTCATGATGATGTATATGCTACCCTGAAGCTTCGCCCCATGCATCCTATCAATTTAACTGAGGCTCAATCCAAGTCAAGGCTCATTGAGGCATTAGATGTGACCAACAAGATGGGGCTACACCACCTCATGACTATCCAATGCAACTATGACTCCTCTGTGGTGCGGCAATTTTTCTCGACTCTTGTGATTTGCGGTGATGGGCGCCGTACTATGAAGTGGATGACCGGGACCACAATGATTCAGTCGGACTTTCGCACCTTTGGGCAGGTTCTTGGTTATGCATTCCATGGCTGTGACACTCCTTCTGGCCACCGTATCATCTCTCCTATGAAGCCTTCCAAGGATACTGCGCTTGCTCCTTGCCTTACTCCTGATGGTGTTGCTAGTACTTTTGCTGGACTCTCTCCCTTGTATGCCTCCCTTGTTGGCATATTTAGGGACTGCATCGCTCCTAGTGGTGGCAACAATGACAAGATCCGTGGCCACCTGGTTCCTCTCCTTGCTTTTGCTCATGAGTGTGCCACTAACTCTGGATCAGCCACATGTTACAAACTGGATGTCATGGACTACATTTATCATGAGATGACGGATGCTATGATCAACAGGCTCTCTATTCCTTATGCTCCTTTCATTATGATTCTCATCAAGCATATGTTGCCCCTTGAGGACTTTGGCACTGCTTTGGATGGAGTTCACAAGCCCAAGAAAATCTACAACAAGGCACAAAAGACCCATCACCCTTCCACTGCCCCGGAGTCCTTCATGCGTGATGCACGGGCTAGTGGTCGTCGTTCCGCGGTGTCCCCAATAGCACGCGAGGTTAAGCAGCTCACTTGGTTCCAGCGGCACATCCTTTGCATGGGCATTGACACGCACAAGGGCCAATATGAGGCGTACCGCAGGGACCATGAGAGGGATCACACACAGCAGATTATTCTCCACCATGTCTCAGGTGCCACTGGCCATCCACCTCCTCCCACTGCTCCGGAACCGTATGCTCAGTGGAACACTTCAGGGATCAACTACGGCGAGCTCGAGAGTTGCCTCTTTCCTCCACCACCCCAGGGCACCCACTCCTCCAGCTGATGACGATGATGATGAGTATGATGTAGAGGAAGGGGACGGGAATGACTACGACGAGGATGAGGAGGAGTGATCTTCAGGGGCGTTAGCATTGCTCTTCTTCCTTTTTGGCGTTTCGATGCCAAAGGGGGAGAAGTAGTTCTATTAGGTCTCGTGGATTTGCAAGGGTCGGGCGCAAGCACTTGTCTTTCCGTTCTTTTTATTTGCTTGCTTGTGCTCTTTTTAGCGTGAACTTATTTGCTATTTTTTCTTGGATTATGTAAGACTATGTCGTGCTCGACTATGTTTGGTACTATGTTTGGTATTCATGGAATTCTGGATTTATCTATTGTGGATCTCATGGAATTCTGGATTTATCTATGGAGCATATTTGATGTCATATGGAATCATGGGATTATCTAATGTATGCATCAATATTGTTGGGATGTGCTTGAAGGCTATCAAGCTAATTATTTTCTTTGGCTATAGTCACATCCCGGTGGTATGATCTTGTTTCCCAACCCACCTTATTTCAATTGTCTTTGCTATGAAAGTTGTGTTCTCTCTAGTGTGTGTATTTGTATTCAAATGCAAATTGTAAATATGCACACATCTAGGGGGAGCGTCTTTCATTTTAAGGTGGCGTTAGCCGGTTTCATTGCAAATCCTAGTATTGTCATCTAACACCAAAAAGGGGGAGATTGAAAGAACATTTCTTAATCCCTAGTGTTTTGTGTGTTAGATAACAATATCAAGGATTATTTTAATGTGTGTTGAAGTGTTGCATCTCTCTCTAAGAAAAAGGGAAAAGTATCAGTCTTTGGGGGGCGGATAATCCGCCCCTCCCTCTTCCCAAGCAGGCGCAAGCCCCAGAAGGGGGGCGGAGTTTTGGACGGATAATCCGCCCCTCAGGGGGGCCGGATAGTCCGCCCCCTTGCTCACCACCAAGGCACAAGCCCCAGAGAGGGGAGGAGTGTTGGCCGGAATTTCCGGCTTGGCCGGATAATCCGCCCCAGGAGGGGGCCGGATTATCCGCCCCCAAGATCTTCACCAAGTCACGCAGGCGCTAGCCCTAGAGAGGGGGCGGAGTTTCTCCCGGAAAATCCGCCCTTGGGGCAGAGTTTCCCCAGGGGGGCGGATAATCTGCCCCCAAAGTTGCTCAACGGCCAGATCTAGGGAGGGGGTATTTAAGCCAGCCTTCCCCCTCCTGCCAGACTGCTTGATTCATTCGAAAAAGACAAGATCTGATCTGCAACCTCCATCCAAGAGAGATCCACCTACCCAAAGGCCCCGTCCCTTGGGGAATCGAAGGAGGAGAACTCGAACTTCATCATCAGCAATCAAGCGCTTCATCTCCTCTCCATTCATTTGGAGAATCACCGATATAGTATTTCTTGCAAATACCTAGGTCCTTGTTTTGTTTATATTGATAAACCTTGTTCTTGTGACAGCTTGTTGCCATCTCGGGAGCCCCCAATTCATTTGTGGGTGTGTGCCCCGGTAGCGTTGTAAAAGGCACCGGTTTCCGCCTCGAAGGGATCCAATAGTGGAGAAGGTGGATCAGGCCTCTCGTGGCGATATCCATCGGAGAATAGGGTGAGGCCTATTGTGGCGTGGTGGTCTTAGAACCTCCCACCCCTCCAACGCAGATGTACTTCCCTTAACAAGGAAGGAACTGCGGTAAAACAAATCCCTATGTCTCCGCGTGCTCCACTACGGTTCCTTCGCTCCTCTCTTTACGTTCTTAGTTGTTAGGGTTGCATATAGGGAAATTCTCGTAGTTGCATATCTAGAGAATTTACTTTGTGTCAAGCCTAAAATTGAAAAAGTATTAAAAATTGGTTAGCACCTATTCACCCCCCCCTCTAGGTGCCCATATGATCCAGTTCAATAGGGATGGATGGACGGACGTTGCATGGACGAGACTATTCATGTAACTTCAAGATCTAGGGCAATTGCAGATAAATAAGATAAAGCATCCAAGTACTAAACAATCATAGGCATGTGTTCCATATATAGTCATACGTGCTCGTAATGAGAACTTGCACAACATCTTTTGTCCAGCCAGCCCATTGCAGCGGGGCCTCAATGGAATCTACTGGCAATTAAGGTACTCCTTTTAATAGAGTACCAGAGCAAAGCATTAACACTCCATGAACACATGTGATCCTCATAACACATTCATCCCCTCTGGCTGTCCCAATGTCTGTCACTTCGGGATCTATGGATCGGCCTATGATGTGTACACAACTGGCAGATAAGATCACAAACAATACTATCATCATGAATCAATAACATGTTCAGATCTTGAGATCATGGCAGTCGGGCCCTAGTGACAAGCATTAAGCCCAACAAGTTGCAACAAAGTCAAAAAGCACTAATAAAGAAACTAGGCACCATGTCCTACCAATCTTATTCGATTGCATGATAGAACTCATCCAATCCCTACCATCCCGATAGCCTACAGCGGGGGATTACTCAATCATGGATGGGGGAAACATGGATGGTTGATGGAGAGGTGTTGGTGATGATGATGGCGGTGATCCTCTCTAAATTTCTCGTCCCGGCAGGGTGCCAGAACGGAGTTTCTGGTTCCTAATCGCGGTTTCTGGTGGTGGCGGCGTAGCGGAACTTTTTCTAGAAAAACGTCGAACCCCCCTTGGTTTTTAGGTCAAGATGCTTCTTATAGGCGAAGAGGGAGGCCGAGGGGGTGCTCGAGGTGGCTACACCCCTCCCAGGCGTGGCCTGGGCTAGCCCGCGTGGCCAGGGGGTGTGGGCCCCTCGTGGCCCTCCTCCATCTCGTCTTCTAGCTCCGTGAGTCTTCTGGTGAAATAGGATTTTTGGCATATTTCCAGGATTTTTCCTGATAGTTGATTTTCTACACAAAAACTAGACACCAAGGTAATTCTGCTGAAAACAGCGTCAGTCCGTGTTAGTTGTATCCAAATCACACAAGTTTAGAGGAGAAACAATAGCAACAGTGTTCGGCAAAGTAGATATGTTTTGGACGTATCAACTCTCCCCAAGCTTAGATTATTGCTTGTCCTCAAGCAATTCAGTTGAAAATTGAGTGCGATAAAAGAACTTTCACGAACACATTTGCTTCATATGATGTAAATATTCTCAGCACATGAGTAGATACTTAGACAATTCATAATAAGGAGTATGCAACTAAGTCTACTTAATAGTCATTGCAAGCTATGAAGAGATTCCAACTCAATAATAATAAGTAGCATGAAACATAAACATAAGAAACATTGCAATCCTCATAAAAAGGTATGATAGAGTGGTATCTCGCTAGCCTTTGATGGTGGAGAAAAACATAAATGCCAAGACACCTCTAAAGTTGTCAACACCCGGATTTTTAATCCCAGATGCCTGTTATGCCATACATCACAATCCCAGGACATTTTTGCGAGACATAAAAGATTGGTACCATAGTTCATTATCCATTACAAACCATAATAAAGGTCTTACAAATAAAGGATCTCAAGATCCAGTCTTAATACAAAGAACGCAGCAGAATAATAATAATAGTAGCATGGTCGAAGTTCCATCTTCAGGATCACAGGCAATGCTGACGATGGGAGATGATACTAGTTGGCATAGACTTCTTGCTGTCCATCTTCCTAGTAGTCCTCCTCATAGTCTGGCTGTAGGAATAGCCAGGTAAAAAGCCATGAGTACTCTTTAAGTACTCGCAAACTAAGACTAACAAGTAAGTAGTTTGAGTAGGAATCCTAAGCTCTAGGTTTAATTGCAAAAGCCTGGTTTATCTCTAACTGAGTTTAGAAGTAAATAAAACTAGTTTAATGTTCTACAACACCTAAGTGGGAACTTAGTTTTCATGTCACAACCCTGTTGTGGTAAGTCAAAGTCATGATTCATTTCACAAGTCATTTTGAAAACATTTGACGATGGAACAGTATGACCACTCCAACTGTCCATAACCGCGGACGCGGCTATTTGAATAGTTTAACACTCTACAGAGGTGGTACACTTTTACCACAACATTCGATACATCCGTCAGGAACAATCCTGAATCACCATATTCAGTATGTGGATATTAAATCCTAACCTTTCAATTACACACCCTAGTATAGGCACCTCCCCTATGAGTTTGGCCTCGCAACCATGACCATCTGTCATCTTAGGAACTGCACAGGTGGACAATCATCATGAGGTAGCCTCAGCTCAAACCTCTTCTGCAAGGGAACCCATACTAAGATATATAAACTTCTAGTCAAGTCCAATGATGATGCGGCAGAAACAAATGAGGATGCAAATTTGTCTCCTGATTCAGGATCTTCTGTGAAAGTGTATCCTATACCTACTCTTGTGGAACCGCGTACATGTCTTCAAAAAGGTATACGCAATCCAAAAAAATAAAGTGATGGCACAATTCGATATGGTCTTTTTACATCCACAGGTGAACCGTCAACACTTTCAGAAGATCTCTCGGATGATTGTTGGCACAAAGCTATGATAGAAGAATATGATGCTCTTATGGAAAATAAAACTTGGAGACTAGTTCCAACAAATTCTACTAAAAATCTTATTGATTATAAGTGGGTATATTATGTCGAGAAAAATACAGATGGCACAGTGGATAGATACAAATCTTGCCTAGTTGCAAAAGGGTTCAAACAAAGGTATGGTATAGATTATGAAGATAATTTTAGCCTGTTGTTAAAGAAGCTACTATCAGAATTGTTCTTTCAGTAGCAGTCTCTTGAAGGTAGAATTTGACGCAGCTAGATGTCAAGAACGCGTTTCTTCATGGTATTCTAGAAGAGGAGGTCTACATAAAACAACCCCCAGGTTTTGAAGACACACATACTCCACGTTTTATATGCAAACTTGACAAGGCTCTTTATAGTCTCAAACAAACTCCTCGAGCATGGTATTCCAGATTAAATACAAACTTACAAGCCCATGGTTTTGTTCCTTCTATAGCTGACACATCACTGTTTCTTTACAACAAGTCAGGCATTATGATAATTGTTCTAATCTATGTTGATGATATCATTGTTACTAGTTCATCAAATCAGTCTCTTGATGAGGGAACTCCTTTTGGTCCTGATGACATGACTAAATATAGAAGTATTGTGGGAGCCCTACAGTATATGACACAGACACGACCTGATATTTCTTTCTCAGTTAATAAAGTTTGCTAGTTCTTACATGCTCCAACAACTTCTTATTGGATAGCTGCTAAAAGGATATTGAGATATGTTCAGGGAACTATGAAGACTGGACTCACTTTTCAAAAATCCTCATCTAGTTTGCCCAGTGCATTTTCTGATGCGGATTGGGCAGGCTGTCTTGATGACAGAAGGTCTATAGGAGGTTTTGCTATATTGTTTGGACCAAACTTAATTTCTTGGAGTGCTAGAAAACAAGCCACTGTCTCTAGGTCAAGCACTGGAGCTGAATACAAGGCTCTTGCTAATGCCACAACTGAGTTGATATGGGTTGAAGCTCTTCTTGGTGAGCTAGGTGTTACACTAAAGGAAAAAACCATGTTTGTGGTGTGATAATTTGGGAGCTACATATCTTTCCGCTAATCTGTGTTTCATGCAAGGACCAAGCACATTGAGATTGATTTTCATTTTTGTCAGAGAAAGGGTTGCAAGTACACTGCTGGACATCAGATTTATTTCAAACAAATATCAAGTAGTGGATGGATTCACAAAGGCGTTACTAGGCAGAAATATCAATGAGTTCAAGCGTAATATCAATCTTTCACAAGGTTAAGATTAAGGGAGGCTGTTAAACAATATTAGATAATCCTTATTAGATATGCCCTTATGTATTTTCGTTTATTGGTATTGTACCGTCTGGAGTAGTACTTCACCTGGACTCTGCCCCCTCTCTGTAACAAACTCATCGATGGGCTATGCCCCTCTCGATATATAAGTAACATGAAACCGATGCTAGGCAACGCATCGTTCAAGCCAAAAAAATGACACTAGGAACCTTGCCAAGAAAATTCGACGCTTCAAACATCAAATGATACTCCTCCAAATAGAGAGAAATAAAGGGCACTGCTGGCTTCCTCAAACGTGGATTATGGCTTCCTCAACAGATTGATGATGCACACAGGGTTTTATTGTAACAAGATCATAGTAGTTCATAAATTATGCATGCTTCACTCAATGTTGCAAGGTGAATCAGCCAACAGACCAAACACGTTCTTTGTGTAAACAAGATAGGATCCTTGTAAACCACGTTTATCATATGATAAGATAAACGATGGTTAGCTGCTGTTGACTGAGTTTATCTCTAGCAAATCTTTCTGTTTTAATAAGTTGTAATCCTCTCGGTGGTTGGTTAACCGAGGCTTATATAACATGCAGCGATGTGCCTAGCCAGGAAAAAACACATCTTCACATAATTTTCACATGGTATCAGAGCCAAACTCCAACCACATCTAGCCCCTCTCGCCGATACACCACAAAACCTAGATTAGATCGATTTCATGGCGACCTCCGCCTCATCCATGCCCAACTCTCCCTTCACCAACAACCCATCGGTCAAGCTCACGAAGAACAACTTCGTCATCTGGCAAGCCATTGTGCTGCCGGCCATCAGGGGCGCCAGGCTTGAAGCCTTCCTCGATAGTGATGAAGAAGCACCGGCGAAGCAGATTGTCGTCAAGGATGGCGGCACCACCACCAAACAGGAGAACCCGGACTACGGTGTCTGGGTGGCTCGGGATCAACAGGTCCTGAGCTTCCTCATCTCATCACTCTCTCCTGAAATCCTTCCCCATGTCATCGGGGCCAAGACGGCGTCTGCACTATGGGACATTGTCAACGAGATGTCCGCGGCAAGCTCGCGAGCTAACACCACCAACCTCCGCATCGCCCTCGCCACGGCAGAAAAGGGCACCAAGAGCATGACCGAGTACGTGGCCATCATGAAGACCTTGGAGAACGAGATGGCCTCCGCCGGCAAGCCCCTCGATGATGAAGACATGGTCTCCTACATCATCGCTGGCCTTAAGGACTCCACCTACGATGGCCTCAATGCCGCCATCCTCGCACGCACAGATCCCATCATGGTGAGTGAGTGATACTCACAACTTTTGTCCTTTGAGAGTCGACAGCAAATGCTCCGTGGATCGGGCTCATCGCAGTCCTCGGCCAACGCCTCCATGCGTGGTGGACGTGGTCAGTTTGGCCACGGAGGAGGTCGTGGCCAGCAAGGCCGCGACAAATGGAGGCAGCAGCAACGTCGGCTACAACAACAACTTCATTGTTGGTGCTAACTACAACAACAACCACTTCAATGGTGGTGGCCGCGGTGGCTACAACAACAACGGCCGCGACAACTACAATAACAACGGCCGGGGCCGTGGCAACAACAATGGCGGCAACCGTCCACGTTGTCAGCTGTGCCATGTCACGGGCCATGTAGTCAATGACTGCTGGTACCGTTTCGATGAGGACTTTGTTCCCCGAGAGAGGAACGCCAACGCTGCCACCTACAACAACAATGGCGGCTACAACAATTATGGTGGCAATGTCGGCTGGAACATGGATACATGTGCAACCGACCACATCACCAGCGAGCTACAGAAGCTCCATGCCCATGACAAGTATCATGGCAATGAGCAGGTCCACACCGCAAACGGTGCAGGTATGGATATTAGCCACATTGGTCATTCTATTATTCCAACTTTTGATCGACATCTTCATCTAAAAGATGTTCTCCATGTTCCTGATGCCACTCAAAATCTTATTTCTGCTCATAGATTCACCAAAGATAATCATGTATTTGTTGAAATTCACCCTGATTTCTTTTGCATTAAGGACAAGGCCATGAGGAAAATTCTGGCTGATGGACCTTGCATAGAGGGACTCTACCCTCTACCCACACCACAATCATCATATTCCACCAAGCAAACCTATGGAGTCGTCAAGCCATCCCATCATAGATGGCATAGTCGTTTAGGCCACCCGGCATCTTCTATTGTTCAACAAATTATTAGCAAAAATAATCTTCCATGTTCTAGTGAGAATAATGAGTCTATTTGTGAAGCATGTCAAAAGGCAAAAAGTCATCAACTGCCTTATTCTAGATCCACTAGTGTTTCACATCATCCATTAGAGTTGATTTTTTCCAGTGTATGGGGGACTGCCCCTGACTCATTTGGCAATAAAAATTATTATGTTAGCTTCGTTGATGATTTCAGCAAGTACACATGGATTTATGTGATCAAACATCGTTCTGAAGTTTTTAGCATTTTTCATCAATTCCAAGCTCTTGTTGAAAGACGTTTTGAGCGAAAAATCATCACCTTGCAATCCGATTGGGTAGGAGAATATGAGCGTTTAAATTCTTTTTTTAAACAAATTGGTATCACTCACCATGTGTCATGTCCTCATACTCATCAGCAAAATGGTTCAGCTGGGAGAAAACATCGTCGAAGTAGGACTATCCCTCCTAGCTCAAGCTTCCATGCCTCTCAAATATTGGGACGAGGCCTTCATTGCTGCAGTATATCTCATCAATCGTCTCCCCACAAAATTTCACAATTTTTCTACTCCATTAGAAACACTTGAAAAAGTTAGGCCTAATTATCCTTCCATGCGCATTTTTGGTTGTGCGTGTTATCCGAACCTTCGACCTTTCAATGCTAGAAAAATTCACTATCGTTCCATGCAATGCGTATTTCTTGGCTACAACAATCTTCACAAAGGCTTTAAGTGTCTCCATATTGGATCTGGCCGTATATATATATATATATATATATATATATATATATATATATATATATATCATGTGATGTCATATTTGATGAAACACTTTTTCCCTTCTCATTATTACACTCCAATGTCGGCCAACGTCTTAAGGATGAAATCCTTCTTCTCCCTTCTACAGTTCGCAATCCTGACATAGTCGATCAACGGGCAGAGAATAATAGTACTAATTCAACTGTGCCTAATGATCCTGTTAATCCTGCTAAAACTGTTTGTGAGCTTGCAGAAAATCTTGTCACAGATCCAGAAGAAAATCAAGAAGAATCTTCGGAAGCAGGGCATGATTTCATGCCGATTTTGCTGTTGAAGCGCAACGACACGGAAGCCAATGGTTCGGTGGGACCCAACGTCATTCGTGTTGTAGAAACCACGTCGTCAGCTGACGAAAACGCGTCGGCCAGATCCTGTCGTACGGCGCGTGACAAATCCGGAGGTGCCACGCCAGCACGGCCCACCGCACGTGCTCGCGCGGTCCCCGAGCAGCGGCCCTGTCTGCAGGAGTCGACCGGGACGCCGAGATCTTCTGCGTCTGTCTCCACAGCACGAACATGCCACACCGACTCGACTGGATCCACTGCGACTAGCGACACCGATCCCGGCGTGGATATGGGTGCTGACACACCTGGACGGGGATCCTCTACATCAAGATTGTCTGGTGAGAATTCTATGGTCTCTATTCCGCGCATGGCTACTCGTTTGCAAATGGGAAAAATTCAACCTAAACAATATCGCAATATGGTAAAATATGCAAACTTCACAGCCACAGGAGAGGCTGAAAACTTAGATGAAGCTTTTAAAAATAAACAGTGAAAACATGCAATGGATGAAGAGTATCAAGCACTTATTGAAAACAAAACCTGGCACTTAGTTCCGCCACAATATGCTGGCAAAAATGTAATAGATTGTAAATGGGTCTATAAAATTAAACGTAAAGCTGATGGTAGTATAGATAGATATAAGGCATGTCTAGTTGCTAAGGGCTTCAAACAAAGATATGGGATTGATTATGAGGACACTTTTAGTCCTGTGGTCAAGGCGGCCACTATTCGCCTTGTGTTGTCTATTGCAGTATCCGGGGGGTGGAGTCTCAGACAGCTAGATGTGAAGAACGCGTTTCTCCATGGTGTTTTGGAGGAAGATGTGTATATGAGACAACCACCAGGATATGAGGTTAAAGGAAAAACAAATTACATCTGCAAACTTGATAAAGCATTATATGGGTTGAAGCAAGCCCCAGGAGCATGGTTCTCAAGATTGAGTGTAAAACTACAAGCACTTGGTTTGTCTCCTTCTAAGGCTGATACATCATTATTCTTTTATTGCAAAAGGATTATCTCTGTTTTTGTACTCATTTATGTTGATGATATAATTGTTGCTAGTTCTTGCTATGATGCAACAACAACTCTACTTCGAGATCTGCAAAAGGAGTTTGCCTTAAAAGATCTTGGTGATGTACATTATTTCTTAGGCCTTGAAGTTAAGAAGATGCATGATGGGCAGTTACTCACACAAGAAAAATATGCTTCTGATGTACTCAAAAGAGTAGGCATGATGACATGCAAGCCTACCAATACACCCATGTCTACAAGTGAGAAACTCTTGGCTCATGAGGGTATTCCTCTTCAAGAGGAAGATGCATCAAGGTATAGAAGTATCGTTGGTGCATTACAATATTTGACACTTACCAGACCAGATATATCTTTCTCTGTTAACAAAGTCTGCCAGTCTCTTCATGCACCAACTTCATCACATTGGACTGTTGTTAAAAGAATCTTAAGATATCTCAAGGCTACATCTAGTATTGGGTTGAGATTTAGTAAATCTTCTCCTATGCTAGTAAGTGCATTTTCAGATGCAGACTGGACAGGCTGTCCTGATGACAGGAGATCTACAGGAGGCTTTGCTGTTTTTCTTGGCTCTAATTTAATCTCATGGAGTACAAGAAAGCAAGCCACTATCTCAAGGTCAAGTACAGAAGCTGAGTATAAGTCTAGCTAATGCTACAACAGAAGTGATGTGGGTACAAACCCTTCTTTATGAACTAAAAGTTCATACTCCCTCTGCTGCTCAATTATGGTGTGATAACATGGGTGTAACCTATCTTTCAGCTAATCCAGTATTTCATGCTAGAACTAAGCATATAGAAGTAGATTATCATTTTATAAGAGAAAGAGTAGCTCAGAAGTTATTAGATATCAAGTTCATACCTACAGGAGATCAAGTTGCAGATGGGTTCACTAAACCCCTAACAGTTCGACAGCTTGAAGTATTTAGAAACAATCTTAACTTAGATAAGTTATGATTGAGGGTGTGCGTAAACAAGATAGAATCCTTGTAAACCACATTTATCATATGATAAGAGAAACGATGGTTAGCTGCTGTTGACAGAGTTTATCTCTAGCAAATCTTTCTGTTGTAATCAGTTGTAATCCTCTCGATAGTTGGTTAACCGAGGCTTATATAACATGCAGCGATGTGCCCAGCCAGGAAACAACACATCTTCACATAATTTTCACACTCTGATAATATAAGGCATGCAGTAGGATATGTATATATCCCCATTTAAAAATTGTTGTTAACACGTTCTCCAGGATTCGAGCAATCGCTGGTGGCAGAATTCTAGTGCCATTAATTGTCAACGCCTTGGAGGCGTGCATGCATGTGGCTGTGGCTCCCCCACTATGTGTAGATCGACTTTATAATAAACACCGTACCCAAGGCAGGCGTTTCTGTCCGTGAGCCTCGACACCAACCTCAGGGACGCGGAGGATGCCTCGACACCAACCTGCTCTTTTCCCTAGCTCGCCGAGTGTTGGAGGCCGTAGGGCTGGATTCTCTTGGCCGAGGCGGGGATCCTCCGTTAAACTAAGCACATGGCTAGCCCTCTGGTCGACGAGGTTGCGCGGCTCCGTGAGGCCACCAGGCGGGCATCAGGTCAGATGAGATTACGCGGCATGCATGCGATGGAGGGGGGCCTCGACGGGAAGAGCGGAAGGGAGAAAGAGGTGACAGGATGGGAGAGCGGTGGCGCTCGCCGACCCGAATCGACCGAGGCGTTGGTCCACACTGCCTTTCCACATGTTTGCAATCGGGACGGTGCGAATCACTTTTTCTCTTATTATAGGGGGTAGCAGTGGCAGTAATTTTGGTTGAAATATAGGGGTACTTTTAGAGAGACACAACATACCATCAATACCATATAAGCCTTTTAATAGTAAAGATTAGCAATTAAAAGGAAAGGACCATACTACCCTTTCATGGTTTTTGGAAGGGAGGAGTATAGAAGCAGGCATCTGAAAACAGTGTAGTACACTAAGGTCCATGACTGAGAGCTCGGATCCAAGTTGAATAATCAATCTAGGAATAACATATGCAGTCCACCAAATTGCAAAAATATCATCAACATATATCACCAAATACATAGTTAGATTAGGACACTGAACCATAAAAGGGCAAGGTGTCAGCAGCCAAAGCTACGAAAAATCCTAGTGATCCAAGAACTGAGATAACAAAACCACTTTAGAATATTCGAGGAATTAACAAGATGAGAATAATGATTAGGTTTGTCAGCATTAGCAAAACTAGGAGGCTCTCTCATGCATACCTAGTCATCAATAAAACCGTTAATAATGACGTTCTAAGTGTCAAAGTTACAAACATATTATTTTTTTAAAGAGTACATATTAATATCATGAGATACCAATTACACCCAACCTCTGCAACAACGTATGCCCTAGTAGTTTGGATGCACATAGCCTAGAAAAAATAATTATAAAAAAGAAAAGCCCCGCTAGAGAGAACGATTCCTCGAAGCAACGACACTAACACCACCAGAACAACACCAGTAGTCCAACCACTCTAATAGTGACACTTTCAAGAAGTAAACAGTGCACAAGCGTCGTCGTCGTCCGATCAAAGATAATAGGTTTTCACCCTGAAGAAAATCTTCACTCGCAAAATAATGCCTTCAATAAGGCCATTGGCAGGCACAACCAATTAAGACCAGACCTTGGATTTTCACCCTGCAAGATAAGACTAGAAACTCCTTCTGTATTGTCGCCCCCCATAAATAGTCGTTGCTGCGAGTCACATATCACACATCTAGCTCCTCGTCGCCACACAGACTCAAATCACCATCACTTGCCAGATGTTCCAGATTTCCTGACATTCTCTGTATCTGACTTTACCATGGATAGTCGAAGACATGACACATGATGGCAACAGATATCAAAGCTTCGCAACACTTCAGCAGAAACCAATTTGCCAGAAAAAACATGGGTACATCCGATCGAATTCAATCCGATCCAGCAATCTCCAGGTATAGTCGCCCATGGGAGTTCGCGGGTGGAGCCTTCCGGAACTCGCCGCTCCAGACCAGATCATTGAGGACACACAGGCAGCATATCTTTGTATTCGCGCGGAAGGAACCCTAGGACCGCCACCATTATTCAGGCCAATCCAGCAGTCCCCACACCGCCGTCCGGCTTCCAGCGAATGGAACTAGCGGGTCAGCCTTTAGCACTTTCGAAGCCATGTATGAATACACATATTGGTTAGAGAGAGACGGAGATGCAGCGTCGCCGCCTAAGGCAACCACCACACCGTTTCCAAGTCTGCACCATCGCCCCCATATTCTCCTCCACGCCTCCCTTCCAAGCCGCTGGCAAATGCTGCTCGAGTGAGCGCCAACGCCCGCTGCTTGGATCCACTGGCACCGCCCCTTGGTGACCACCACCTAGCGCGAAGAGGATTGACGGGGCCGAGCAGATCGCCCGCTACCTTCAGCAGCCTAGGTGTGGCCGCCACCGCCGGCGATTGGCCGCCACCGAGGAACCAGAATTTCTGGTCAGAAACATGTCAGATTATTGTCTTGCACATCGCGTGATCAGCCTTGGGTAGAAACATTGAGGTGGATCACCCTTGCTCCTAATGGTATCTCGAGTTAATCGGTCAAACAACTTGGCGTCTCCAAAATTGCGAGTGTGGGACATCTTAAAGCGCAACACAGAGCGAAGTGATGTCGGCTCATGCTCAACTGATGCGCTTGAGGAGCATGACGAGGATCCTTGCATGGTGCCCGATGTAGAGCCACGCAAGCCACCATCCAGATCAACGTGAGCTTCGGCCTCTGGTGTAAGAGGCTCCAAATGGGAAGCTTGCCCTATACCCTCACCATGATTAGCGATAAAATCGACAACATATACAGTATCAGTAAATAGGTCTGCAGAAATTAAAGAAGTCTTTGTGATTTAGATGAATTTTGACGATGGCCTATTGGCATATGGAAATCAATTATTGACAAAGATCACGTTCCTCGAGATATATGCTAGATTATTGTTATAAGGTCAAAGATGAGGCCAGTATCAAGCAAACACGTTAAAAAGGTATAATCACGGGTTTCATGAAGATGTCTCTCAAGGGAAGTTTTCATATCAATGGTGCATCTAGGAATCCTATTTAAGAAAATGGGCAGTTGAGAAAGCATCATTCAAATAATATAATGGTATAAATGCATGGGTCATCAAAGTAAGACCCTTTTTTACAATGTGGTAATGTTTGCGTTCAACTACAACTAAATTTATGCCTTTGCATGGACGTGCATGCAACGTGCTTCTTATTTGCTACATACAGATAGAACCAAACTAGGTGCAACCCATAATTACATCACCGGCATGTGCCAAGATACTTATGTGAAAAATAAACTACGTACGTGATAGAAAGATGGACTTGGATGCAGGAGTAACGAGAATAATGTCTCACATTTCTTCCCTCTATTGTGCAGGAAAGATCATTGACTTCAGTAACGCAGATGACGCTGTGGATCAGTACCAGCGTTTCAAGGTGAGAACCATGCTTTGAATAGATCTCATGCTTACACCCTCTGATTCTAAATATATATAAAAGGATACCCGCATGTTGCAACAGAAATCTTTTTTAAGAACTACGGTGTACACAAAAGGTTATAAAACCCATGAACTGGGAAAGTTTTCTATAGGATTAGAGGACTTGAGGTAGTCATAGGTACCCTACTATAGGTTATGTGAAGCATCAGGTGCATGTGTTTTAACAGTCACAATGAGGAAAACTAAATAATTCAAGTAAATGGTAAAGAAGACATACCGAGCTTATCTAATGTTGCGAGCATACAAATGACCTACAAATATTGCATAGATGTTCGTGGTCAATGAGAACATTTTTTTTAAATGATCTAGGTGCACTTTGAGTTCAGGTTGCATAAAGAATATAAGAGACTAGTGTAGGGGTTCGTAGCATGGAAAACAAAAATTTTCTACCGCATGCACATAAACAAGCCAAGATATATCTACTAGATTGTAGCAACAAGTCGATAGAGGAACTCACCCTCGAAGATTCCAAAGCGGTTAAAGAGAGCAGATTTTCGTGGGTGATGTAGTCGTACACTTGCCGATCTCAAGATCGCGTAGACGATCCTTCCGGCACTGCGTTCCGGCAGCGCTTCCGCAGTCGTTCACACGTTCGGTACTCGATGAAGACCTTCCTCTCCCTTGTTCCAGCAGGCAGCGGAGGTTGTAGCACTCTCCTCGTGATTCCGGCAGCACGACGGCGTGGTACCGGAAGTAGAGGGGAGATCTCGCAGGGCTTCGCCTTAAGCCGAAGCGAGTATGGTGGATTAGGGTTTCCCGGAAAACTAGGGTTTAGAGATCCGGGAGGAGGAGGTGTCGGCGGCGGCTAAGGCGGCGGCGACGGACCGGCGGCGGCGGCGAGCGGCGGTGGCGGGCGGCGGCAGCTCGTGGAGAGGGCTTAGAACTTGTGTTGTTTGGGGCAGCCCTCCCGCACTATTTATGAGAGGGAGGGACAGCCTTGGGAGGGGTGGGTTTGAATCCAAACCCAAACCCAAGTTGGATTGAGAGAAGGACTTGTTTCTTCTCCCACTAGGAAACTATTGTTCCAGTTTGACTTTTCAAACTTTCCGTTTGACTTTCAATTTAGAGCTTTATTTCTCTCTTGCATATGCCAACACCAAGTGACATTGGACATGATCCAATCATTCCACTTACCCATGACACATTCATGGACCATTCTCCTTTCGGACCGGTGAACCTTCTAGACCCTTCTAGAACCTCTCCGATGAAATCATCGGAAACTTTCCCGAACTCCGAAATAGGACTTTCCTTATATGAATCTTATTCTCCGGACCATTCCGGATCTCCTCGTGATATCCCGGATCCCATCCGAGACTCCGAACAATATTCGTCTCTTACTAATCATTCCATAACTACTCAACAACATCGTAAGTGTGTCTTCCTACGGTTCGTGAATTATGCGGACATGACCGAGACACTTCTCCGATCAATAACCAATAGAGGAATCTGGAAATTCATATAGCTCCCAATATTTCTACGATTACTTTGCGACCGAATGAACCACTTACATACGATACCAATTTCCCTTTGTCTCACGATAGTTTACTTATCCGAGGTTTTGATCGTCGGTATCTCTGCATACCTAGTTCAACCTCGTTACTGATAAGTACTCTTTTCTCATTCCCGTGGTATGTGATCCCTTGTGAGTCAGTCACATGCTTGCAAGCTAATTGGATGACATTCCACCGAGAGGGCCCAGAGTATATCCATATTGATGGACAAATCCCACTCTTGATCCATGAGCCTCAACCCATACTTTCTGAACACTCAATGCCACCTTTATAGCCACCCAGTTACGGTGCGGTGTTTGATGTCATCAAAGCATCCTTCCGGTGATGGTGATTAACATGATCTCATGGTCGAAGGAATTAGGTTACTATGTATCAGAAAGCTTATAGCAAATGAACTATTTTAAATGACTTGATCTTTATGCTACGCTTAACTATAGGAGTATGTCCATCACATCATTCTCCTAATGATATGACCCTGTTGTTAATAACATCTCTATGTTCATGATCAGGAAACCATGATCATATATTAACCAACAAGCTAGTTTAACAAGAGGCTTTACTAGGGACTCTTTTATGTTTACAAATCACGCAAGTATTAATGTTTCCTTTTAATACAATTATAGCATGGTATGTAAACATTTATCATAAGTATGAAGATATGATAATAACCTACTTTATTATTGCCTCTTGGGCATATCTCCAACATCTAGATATCACAAAAATGATGCAATTAATATAGAATTAATTAATTGGAAGGTTCATTATGACAAAAAGTAAACGAAAAACAAAAAACCTTACTCAGCAAGAGGTTACCTTTGCTAGTTGTTGTCTGTGTGATGATATGCAACTAGATCCCAAATAATCCATTATATTTACCAAACATCTCTATACATATGAAAAATCTTTTGTCGCTTCTTCGTGTAAAAAAAGGTCCCCTATAAAAAGTAATACAAGATCGACATACGTGACAAATGAAACCGAGAAGTACAGATCCAATATAGTTAAAAAATATGATAGCTTTCATGATTTAATTTTTTTCAAATATAATGAGAGTCTCATTGTACACCTTTTGAAACCGGTGTAAATGTAAAAGGGTTTTCTACTAGGAACTAAAGACGATGTATCATACAAATTTGTAGTGCTAGTGGGAATTTGCTTTTTTACGTGAAGATAGACTTAAATGATCCCTAGTGGGAATTTGTGTCTTTTATTTAGAAGCAATGATAATAGTTTTTGGTAGCAAGACTATGCATGCCCTCCACAGTTGGCCGTGACGGTTTGGAATGGCTGCTTTGTCAGGAGGATATACAGCTGATGGCAGACATGGGGATGGATGCGTACCGGTTCTCCATTGCGTGGGCAAGGATTCTCCCAGGTAGGCGATCTCGATCTGAAATCCATAGACTTGTTCAGGACGGTCGACTACTTCCTCGATCTCGCAAAATTATAATGCAAACATGGTTGTTGTTGCGTTACTTTGTTTGTAGATGGTGTTGGTCTAGTCAACCAGGCCGGCATAGACCACTACAACAGACTCATTGATGCGCTTCTAGATAAAGGTGATCTGAGTAGTGTTTAGAATTGCAAGACACTCCTCTATGTATCTGTAGTTGTGCTTAATTATTCTCTATCAATCAGGTCATATGTATTAGTAGCACTGACGGCAAGCTAAAATAATGATCCAGGAATTCAACCATATGTGACCCTGTACCACTGGGACCTCCCTCAGAACTTGGAAGACCAGTACGGGGGGTGGCGGGACAGGAAGATAGTGTCAGCACCCTGAAACTCTTATGACCTCTAAATATCTACAGTACTATAATGGGAAGATGCATCAGTTATACTACAATGCATTGTATGACCTATGATCTTTTTTTCTTGCAGCAATGACTTTGCGGTTTATGCGGAGACGTGCTTCAAGGCGTTTGGCGACAGGGTGAAGCACTGGATCACGGTGAACGAGCCGCACAACGTGGCCCTGCTGGGCTACGCCACCGGACTCCAGGCGCCAGGCCGCTGCTCCGTGCTGCTCCACCTGTCGTGCAGCGGGGGGAACTCCGGCACCGAGCCCTACATCGTCGCCCACAACTTCATCTTGGCCCACGCCACCATCTCCAATATCTACCGGAACAAGTACAAGGTGATCACGCTTCACCAATAAAGCTATGACGTTACAGTGGTATTTTATGTTAGCAATGACGTTTAGTGTGGGACGTGCAGGCGTCACAGAACGGGAAGCTTGGGATGGCGTTCGACGTCGTATGGTTCGAGCCGATGACCAACACTTGGATCGACATGGATGCAGCGAATAGAAGCCAGGAGTTTCAGCTAGGACCCTTCTTCTTCGGCGACTACCCGGCGACCATGCGAAAGCGGGTTGGGGAGAGGCTGCCGAGATTCACGGCGGAGGAGGTGGCCCTCGTCAAGGGGTCACTGGACTTTGTGGGCATCAACCACTACACCAGTCACAACCACCTCAACATTTTGGGCAAAGTGTTCAAGGATGCCTCCACAAAGTGTTCAAGGATGCCTCCACCTTCGAATTAAATCTGCACTCATCAATATAAGAGAGGTCTATTATTACTTGGGAGTCGACACAGTCATCCTAAAAAGTGTGCAATTGCTGATGCAGGGATGGATGACAGCAACAACCCCTTGGTTCCCATCGAGGACGCCCTCAAAGACACCAAGAGGATCAAGTACCACAACGACTACCTCTCCAATCTAGCTGCTTCCATAAAGTACACTCCACTGCTACAACCGCTACCATTTCTGAATTTGTGCTGATTTTCATGGCTATATACTTTTTACATCAGATCTGTGCTAAATTTGTTTTCCTCTGTTGACCTACTATACGTACAGGGAGGATGGCTGCGACGTTCGCGGGTACTTCGCGTGGTCTCTGATGGACAACTGGGAGTGGGCGGCCGGATACACGTCAAGGTTCGGGCTCTACTTTGTGGACTTCAAACACAATCTCACGAGATACCCCAAGGAGTCTGTGCAGTGGTTTAAGAATCTCCTCAGCTCCACTTGAGACTTGAAGCACTTTTTTGGGCATTGATTTTCTCTCCCAGAAGCAGGGTCTCAGCATATGTGGACTACACAGTGGTGCATGAAGGGTAAATATTTGCGGCAGGCAACGAGGAGATACAAGTACAGTAACATGGACTAAAGTTAATGTAACAGACTATCATATCGGCTAAAGTTCTATTCTGAATATTTCAGTTACTAAATCCTGATCGTCCCAACTCATCTTTCTTTAATTTTATTTTTTCTATGCCTCATGGCAAGATGATGTAATGCCTCCTGCATAATATTAATGTTAAACATGTTGTAGCTTGAGTAGTGTTAGGATAGATGACCGAAAGAGAAGTTTGACCATGCGTGCAATTTAACTTAATATTAATCATACTTAGGATGAAAAATACCTAATATGAGATTAACGAGTTAAAAATATTTAAAAAAGTTTGAAACAAAGTTGTTTTTTTTTGAAAAGGCAGTCTCTTTTCTGTGTACTTTTCGACAACACACATGGCAAAAACCGTCATCACCACGAAAATCGTTATCCCACTTTACTTTGCTCTGTCTACGTGTAAGACACACGACAAAGACTCTACCGTGTCTTTTTTAGAAAACACACGGCAAGAGGCCTTTGCAGTCGCCAACGTTGTCGTGTAGTCTTTGCCATGTGCTTATACTCGGCAAAGTCACACGGCAAAGAAGTTTTCTCCTGTAGTGATATCTGTGGGGCAACCAAGACGGATGCGGGGGTTTTGCTTGTTTGGTTGCAAAATGATACCTGTTGTGAAAACCTATTTTCTTTGATTTGTGAGGTTGCCCAATACTCATTACACAACATGGAGATAGGCTCATCATCATAATATAGTAGTTCTAGCAGTAGATTGCTATTTAACAATTATCCATTGGAGTAATGCATCACAAGTTAACCAATAATAATACATATTGTGGATCAGTCTTCATCAGCAACCTAGCTAATGGAGTGATATCAGACCACCTCCCAAAATGTACATCACCACAAACAACAGATCATGATCACCATCGACAACATATGAATGGAAAAGTAGTAGCACTACTCGTCGTCTTCATCTGAGCATAGTTTGGTATTAAGTTGTTCGAGAACTCAGTGTGAAGTAGATGTACACTTAATGTTGCTGCAAGGTATCACAAGTGATTTTGCGTCAGAAGAACCAAAAGTAGGGATGTTTTAGTTAACTAGTGGAAGAACACTTTGCTTCCTAGTTCTTCTGGCAGAAACCAGAGCACATAGCTGGATTGCTGATGAAGCCATCTAAGGTGAGTGGCCGAGATGAGAGTAGATCCTGGCCACATCCTTTGTATACATATATCTACATCGGTCCTTACAAGTTCAAAGTATCTAGAATTCATTGCAGATAGGTCCAAAGCTAGTGCATACATTGTCAACTGAAAATTAAGACTTCACATCTTTACGAGTCAATACCTCACATCAATAGCTTTCAGAAGATTTCATTTGTCTTGTGATCAACAGCACCGTGTGAACTACGGAGTATCTAGCTTTTGACTATTTAACTTCATCGCCCGTCTATATAAGTTATTTTTTTTTGAAAAGAGTATATATTAATATCACAGGGATACCAATTATATTTAGACTCTACAACAACGCATGCCCTAGCGGCTTTACGGATGCACACAACTCAGAGAAAAGAAAGAAGAGTTAAAAAAAAGAAAAGTCCCGCTACAGAGAACTAATCCTCAAAGTAATGACAGTGACATCATCAAAACAACAGCAGTAGTCCTCCACTCTAATAACAACGCCTTCAAGAAGAAGAAAGGTTCCAAGACCGCTGTCTGCCGATCAATCAAAGATCATAGGTTTTCACCCTGGAGAAAGTCCTTGCTCACAAAACAATGTCTTCAACAAGGTCATTGCCAGGCACAACCAGTTAAGGTCGGACCTTGGATTTTCACCTTGCAAGATAAGACTGGGAACTCCCCCTGTGTTGTCTTCCCGTCCCAGATCACGCAGCCAGTTCTCCGTCGCCACAAGAACAAAAATCACCATCGCTACCCTCATATTTCCTATTTCCTGACGTTCTCCGCATCTGACTTTACCATGGCTCTAAGAATGTCACTTGGTGGGAACAAATAACAGAGCTTCGCAACGCTCCCGCTGAAACCAAACGGCCATAAAAACAAGGTTTGCACGGCCGAATACCTTTCGATCCAGCAATATCCAGGCATGATATGCCCGTGGGAGTTCGCCGGCGGAGCCTTCCGGAACCAGCCTCTCCAGACCAGATCAATGAGGGCAGACAACAAGCAGATCTTCGTCTTCATGCGAAAGAAACCAAAGGACCACCACCTTTATTAGATCCGACACAGCGAACCCCACACCGCCAGCCAGTTTCTGAAGGACGGATCGAGCATGAAATTAGGGATAGAGAGCCGATCTAGGTCTTCCAACGGGATTCCATCGCCGGCACCTCCTCCACCAGATCGCCACCCGCCCCACTCCGACAGAGGCCGCCGCCTCCAGATCCGAGCTCCCATGAAGCCACCGCAGGCCGGAGCCGCGTAGACGTCGATGGCGACGGGGGGCCCAAGCAGCAACGGCGTTCTCCTTCCTACCGCCGCGCTGGGCCCAGGAGGCCAGATCCCCGCCGCCCCCATCACCGGCGCCGCGCACTTAGGCCGGCGGCTCTCTGGGGGCAACGAGGAGGGAGAAGGATGGAGGGGGAGGAGGTGGTGGCGGGGTTCGGTATGGCCCCCTCGGGCGCCAGGAGGGGGCGACGCGAGGGGGAGTATCGCGAGCCAATTCGGTCCCCCCGAATTCGGTCTATATAAGTTAAGGGTCGTACTGCGCGTCCCCCGGGGGATTTGTGTTTTTATCCCACGGGTCCCCAGCCAACCACGTGTCCTTTTTTTTGGGTCAAAATCCCGCTTTTGCTACAGACATAGTCGTTTTTGCTACAAATAGTCCCGTTTTTGCTACAACGTAGCAAAAAAACGGTTTGACCCAGAAAATAAAAAAAATAGACTGGACCTCGCCGGAGAGTTCGCCGGAGACATCGCCCGTGACTGTATAGCAAAAAAGTTGTGCCAATGTAGCAAACCCGACCTCGCCGGAGATCTCACCGGAGACTTTCGCCGGAGACCTCGCCGAAGTCCGTGTAGCAAAAATTTTATGCTATTGTAGCAAGAGTACAAAATGTATGTAGCAAAAAAATGTCATATTGTAGCAACGGTGAGCCTCGCGTGTAGCATCGGCAGAGCAACCGTCTCCCTTGTCGTCTCCCTTGTAGCAGGGCGTCGCCGCCCTTGTAGCAGATGCCTCTGCCACTAGTAGCAGAGCATCGTCTCCCTTGTAGTAGAGTATCGCCGTCGTTGTAGCAGACGCCATGGCCGCTCGTAGCAGAGTATCGCCGACCTTGTAGCAAATGCCGCCGCACCTAGTAGATGAGCGTCGTCGCCCTTGTAGCAGAGCAGGGCTGGCCCTGTAGCAGAGTGTCGCCGCTGTTGTAGCGGAAGCCATGGCCGCTTGTAGCAAAAGCGCCGCCGCCCCTGTAGAAAGTGCGCGAGGAAGGCCATGGCGACGACGCTCTGCGAGAGGAAGGCCATGGCGACACAGGGCCGCGTCGCGCAGTTGTGCGGCGGAGGAGAGCCGGGAATATAGGGACATGAGGCGGCCCGTAGCCATGGACGCCGGCGAGCGGCCCAGATGGGAGAGAGGCTGGCGGAGCTCGCAGGTGCCGCGCGGCGTCGCGCTGCAGGAACCAGCGGCGTCGGGGGAACAACGGCGTCGGGGGGAACAGCGGCAACTCGTCTTGGGAGCAGCGGTGGCTAAGATTCGCGGCGGTCGGCCGGATCTCACGATGACGGGTCCTGGCGGTGGCTACGGGTCCTTGTTTCCTAGAGTCGTATCGTTCTGGGGAAGAAAACGTGGTGGACCCCACGCGAGGCAAGCTAACGACGCGGGGCAACGCGAGGCCAAGCTAGGACCCAGGGGATCGATCCCCCGGAGGAACTGTATCCTTTTCCTAATGGAGCACCGATCTCCTTTCCTCACCTCCCCCGGGCTGGTCGGTTGGATATACAGCAGCAGCAGGGCGTTGTGCCACTTTGGATAGATCTTGGTGGATGTTTCAAAGGTACAAACTTGCCCTCTTATAGTAAATTCATGTCATCCTGCTAGGCTAGCTACTCGATGTTCTGATCATCTCATACCGAATTTCTAGGTGAAAACTGCCATTAACTATGGTACTAAAATCTTTAATCTTAGTGATCGGCTAGCTGGTTAGTCGACGCGATCATTATAGATCTAATCCAATCGGCAGGCGAGTACGAGGACAAAGATTTGTTGAAAGAGCTGGAGGAGAGTCTTGACGGGATCAAGAGCGTCGTTGATCCAAAAGTTTGGGGGCACCACGCAGCCGTCAGGAGGAGGTTGCTGCGGATCAAATACGCCGCCGAGGACATGCAAAGTATCTTGGGGCCTCACCGTTCCACCGTGATAGCCCTGCGATATTCTGTGGACTATCTGAACAAGACGCTAGGTCGGGGGACAGATCAAGGTTCAGGTTCAGATAGTAGTAATCTTCCTCCGGTTGGCTGGCTCGTTCTTTGATGGAGTGGAATCCATTCTGCAGAATGAGCATGTAAGATCTTCGGACCCAATGCGGCAGACCCTGCTGGGACTACAACAATCATCAGTCAATGCTCTGAAAAATACGAGGCGGGGCCAGGAGCTTACCACCATGCCACACGGTTACGGGGACACAGTATGCCCCCGAATCATCACCGCACAACGCGATCAACATCTTTGCCAGCCCCCCACTCCGCGTCGCTCAGCTCGTGAACGCCTCTCTCACAGCAGCTAGCTACAAGACTTCTCTTCCACTCGAGCTTACCATGGTGGTTTCTAATAAGTTGTCCGGCGATGTTTCTTCCTTTGATATTTTCTCTTCTACTTCCTCCGTTTGGAAATATAAGATGTTTTAGGTTTGTAAATGAGATGTATCTAGACATATTTTAGTGTCTAGATTCATTTGAACCTATACACTAAAAGGTGTCTAGATACATCTTTTTCACAAACCTAAAACATCTTATATTTCTAAACGGAGGGAGTAGCTCATATGGTGGTTTGTAAGTCGCGTCCCTTGGCTTGCTGAATATTTGTATTTCCCAATAATATGTTGTATTTCCCGATAATTAATATGTGTCAATCATGCACTGGAACACTGCTTCTTCTAAGTTGTGGTATCGGTTTGTAATCTCAGTTCAACCGCCTGTTGGTCATTTCTGATCACTTGATACAATGAAGTATTCATGTATGCATGATTTGGTCGGTTGTGAGAAGGTACGGCTCTCCTATGCATGTATATTTGTTTGATTTCCTATTATGTTTGCGCACCGGCAGACCGCATGGAATATCGTTGGAAAGCTTCTCTGTTTCTGTTTCGCACGTCCAGTGGAATTGGTTTGAAAGCTACTTTTTCTTTCATGAACACCTTGCTACTGAAGACTTTGCTGGCATCCTATGGACTAGCTTTGGCCCCATCTACTGGTCGACGAGGACTGGGAAAAAAATCTGGAATGTGGTCTACATCTAGCTGTGTAATAGTACAAGGGATGTAGATAGACACAAAGGATGTGGCAACTTCAACTGTTTTCCTACTAAGAAGGGCGAGCGCTTTATATTACTTAAAATATCCGAGATTTATACCCAACATCCAGCAAAAATATAAGTACCTCATCCAAGAAACACTTTCTGAACTCCACGCAAAACCGACCAATTCTCCATTTTGAAACCAACATATGCAGGTAAATGACGAGTTCTTTGCTAGAGGTTATTTTTAAATTGGAGATGGTTCCACTACTAGTTGCGAGGATACATGGACGGGAGATACACCGTTGGCGTGGCAATGTCCATATTTATATAAGATTGTGCAGAGGAAAATTGTTATTGTTGCAATGTACTCCCTCCGTTTTAAATATAAATTGTTTTAGCTTTGTAAAGCAAGAATATCTAGAGTTCTTTTCGTGTGTAGATTCACTCCAACCTGAGTAAACCTACATACTAAAAGAAGTCTACATCCATTTGCTTCACAAAACTAAAACATCTTATATTTTAAAATGGAGGAAGTATTACACAATGTATCGCTCAATATTGGTTTCGTGGACAGGATAGCTACATGTATGCCAAAGACTTATGATGGTGCAGTTACATGAAAAATCAGATAAATTTTTGTGGAATCTTACTTCTTGAGGTATTTTCTCAGTAAAGTCCTTGTACACGGATCTTATGAATGATCAGAAGGTGTTCCTTAAAAATATTTATGTAAATTGAAAATCTTCATCTCCCGTTAAATTTGAAAAACGGAATTCAAAACCTTGCTCTAAACTCCTGCAAATGACTTCATTACTTGGTGGAGCATCTCTGAACTACAATTCCAAACTAAGGCTAGAATATTAGATCATATTGATTTGGGGAAGACCCTATGAAAATTATCGAACACCTTTTGTGCATCAAAATAAGAGTAGATGTTTTGGTTACAAACTCGTTCATATGCTTTATCTAACTACTTGGTAGACCGTATCAGTAAGGAACACCTTTTGTGCATTAAATGAGAGTAGACGTTTTGGTTACAAACTCGTTCATATGCTTTATCTAACTACTCGGTGGACCATATCAGTAAGGAACACAAGAGTCATAATGATTTGCTCTCTAGAGTTGCAGAGCGTCGGGAACGCGGGCGGCATGACATAGGCGACTGTCGTCGTGCCCAGGGCGGATCCAGGCCCAGGGCAACCTGGGCCATGGCCCGGGGCACATCGAAAACCAGTACTTACCACCTAAGAATTTTTTTTTGGCCCGGGGTGTAGCCCAACACTGCCCCGTTAAGCCTCCCTATGTGACTCGCTAGAGACTCGGTCGTGATTACTAGGGAATTCCTTATCCTCGTTCGCGCTCGCCGTTGTTCCGTCGTTCTTCCTCGTGGTCGTAAGAAACGCTCCTCCACTGCCCACTGGCCAGGGCCAGGCCGACGCCAGCGACGCGCCACACCGGCATGGTGTTTGACGCCCTTGCCCCGGCATACCGTGCTCCCTAGACCGGCAGACCTCGACTCCCCATGACAGGTAGCGCCGCCCGACAGTCCCCTACTCTTGTGGCCGCCGCCGCCCTCCTGTCGCTGAGTCACTCTGCCTCCTATGCTCGGTTGTATCTAATTGGAATTTGGAATTTAGTATATTATCTGCCCATCTACGGCCTCTGATTTGAATTCAGCTAATTGAATTGGACTGGATACACATACAGTCATACACTAATCCAATTTCAGTAATTGAATACACTAGTAAGTAATAACTGATTGGAATTTCGATAATTGGATTTATTTCTTTGTAATTGATTTGAACTTAGCCTTTTCTAATGAAATATTCTTCCTCTCTTTAAGGTATTGGTTCTTATTCTACTTATTGATGAGGTTATGGGAGGCTTGGATAAACTAAACTAGTGATTTGGTAATATTTTTTTATCTCGTACTACTATTTCTAGTTTTATGTCATCTAGCATGTACGAGTTTTTAGATCATTGACGATTAATTTGAAAACATATACGTGTTAATGCACCAAAAAAAAGTTGCTATAAGAAGAGTTTTTTAGTAGTTTTTTTATGTTTACTCTTTGGCCTGGAGCTTGCTTCAATCCTGGCTTCGCCACTGGTCGTGCCTATGCAATACCTACATACAACTTCCTTTGAATTTATTCAAATTTGGCAAAAAATTGTAATCTGCTCCTAAACAATATGTACTAGAAAAAACAACTCCATTGGATTAAAGAAAACTGTTATTCTAGCACCTATGGTACGGTCTCGTTTCCTGCGGCTTGGGGACAAGCCGCAACTAAAGAAGTGGGTAATGTCAGGCCCCTATCATCATCATCACTGACTTCCAAGCCTACACACGTTAAACGATTGGCACGTCTTCGCCATCCGAGCAAGCGACGAGACCCGAATGTATGAGTGGATCGTCAAGCATTACGAAATCGCTGAATAATATTTCTCTCATTGTTGAACTTGTGCTCGGTGGTATTGTGGAGATAAATACGAACAAAGAGACTGAAACAGATAATAGTATTGCATTTCCATGCAAGTTCAGTTGCCCTATTTGTATGGCAGGTATAAGTGTATAAGTCTGATACTATGATAACTCATGCATGCATATTGTAAGCTGCCAAGCCATGAAAAGGCCAAGAGGGAAGAAAGCATGGCTTTCCTCGTATACCTAGCTTATTTGGCTAGACACACGAGTGTTGATGTATCTTGGCCTCCCTGCTGCTGCTTAATTAGATCTGGCACAGGAAGAACGAAAAGGGGACCTGTTGCGTTAGAAGAGGTCAGAGTGGCATAGGAAGAACAACAGTTAAAGCCGCTGCAATGTATCACAAATGATTTTGCATCAAAAGAAGACAGAGTAGGGATATACTAGCTAGTAAAGGTAGCTAGATAGTAGGACACTTAAAAGTTGGATTGAAGATGAAGCTACTTAGCGTTAGTGGTTGAGATGGGAGCAGCTCTTGCTGGCCACATCCTTTGTGAAGGCAAATATAATTGTTGCACTTAATTGATTTGTCCCACGGCTAGGATTATAAATAGTACAAGGAGTTTTGGTTGCCAAGCTAGCTAGAGATTATAATTTGGAAACTATACGGCCGGTAGACGTGTCCTATCGTGCGTCTAACCTCCCCTCCCAGCGCAGTCGGAGCGGGAGCAGGGCGGACGTTCAGACTGGAGCGGAACATGGTGAAGACCGTCGATGACAACCCTTTGGTGAAGATATCTGCATACTATGAAGATGTTGGGATAACAAAGACAACCAAAAACACGGAGCTGGTCTAATGGAAGTGGGAGACCTAGGAGAACTTCGTGTGGTGTACGCTGCTGAAGGGTTTTGGTGGGGTGAAGGTTGAAGAGAAAGGTGACAGTGTGAAGAGCTTCAACCCAATAGACCGGAGGCATGCTTGCTTGGAAAAGAAGTGAACGCACCATGTTGTTCGTGGAACGAATGACACGTTCAGCTTTGCCATTCTGGGGGCATGTGTATGGGCAAGATAGACGAAGCGTGGTGCCTAAGGATGAGAGAAAGACACGAGCTGCATTGTTGTCAAATTCACGGCCATTGTCACATTGCAAGGAATGAATAGTTGTGTTAAATTGTGTAGAGACATAAGCAAAGAAATTTTTGAGGGTGGAGAAAGTATAGTATTTGACGCGCAAAGGAGAAGTCCAAAGATAGTGAGAGAAATCATCTAACACAATTAGATAATATTTGTATCCAGACACACTAGAGAGAGGAGAAGTCCACAAATCACAATGAATTAGTTGAAAGGGGCGAGTGGTTTGAGTGGATGAACTATCAAAGGGTAGTCGAACATGTTTCCCTAATTGACAAGCATGACATAAATGATCATCGGTGTTATTCTTATTACACGGAAAAGAAAATACACTTGCTAGGTGCGACAAAGCTTGACTATTGAGATGTCCTAGACGACGATGCCATAATGTTGACGATGATGTAGTGGTGGAGAGGGCGTGCGCAGGAGAAGACGGCCACCAGAAGGGGTAGAGGTCGCCAACACTATTGCATCGGCCGATCTCGTTCTTGGTGCGGAGGTCCTTCACAGAAAGACCGAACGGATCAAACTCAATAGAAACAAAATTATCAGTGGTGAACTTGCGGACAGAGAGAAGATTTTTTATGAGGTTGGGGGTAACTAAGACATTGCTAAGTTGAAAAGACTGATTAGGTGTAGAAATAGTGTGTGACCGACGCTGGTGATTGGAAGGGTATGACCATTGCCGACGATGACATGTGGATAAGGGGAGTGAGAGGGGAGGATGTGCGAGAGGTTACCCTGGTTGCCGGTCATGTGAGCGGAAGCGCCTGAATCCATGAACCACACATTCGATGACGGTGGCGTCGGAGACATGGTGTTGAAAGCCTGCATGAGGGAACCTTGGTCGAAGGACGGAGATGGAGCAGTGTATGTCGGTGCAGGCGGTGGAGTGGTCGACAACGGTCCTGGTGCTCCTTGCATCCACGGCATGTGAGGTAGATGTGTCCCAGGTGGCCATGGCATAGTCGGGGAAGCAACATAGGGCCACAAACTTGGAGGCGACACGACGGCGTGATGAGCCTGAGGCGAGCCAAGGAACGGTGGGCGCTGGGGCTGCCCGGGCCACTTCTGGATGGATCCTGTCCAGGGGTTCTGCATTGACGGCCAGGGAGCCTGGGGACCCTTCCCGGGTGTGTTGGGTTGGATGCCGCCTTGCTGCTGGGGAGGCGCCGAGTGGAGGTAATGCACCGCAGCGAGCGGCAGCTTCCTCGCTGGAAATTACGGCACGCATCAGGGCGGCGTGGTGGTGCATTATTGTCTGCTGGACCACGCAGTGGTGAAGGCGTTGGAGCACTTCGAGCGACGAAGGCGGATGGAGCCGAGGAGGATGACTCGTCGGACTGCTGGAGTGTGAGCTCCTTGAGGAGAAGCGATGAGCGCACGTCGAGGAACGACGGTAGGGGGCGCTGCTTGAGGGTCAGCGTGCGCATCTATGCAAGTTTAGACCCGAGCCCGCGGAGCGTGTTCTAGACAAGGCACTTGTCGGTGATGGTCGTGTCCAACGCGTTGAGCTCATCGGCGAGGATCTTCTGCTTGCGGCAGTAATCCGCCACGGTCATGGGGCCCTGTTTGAGACCGTGGAATTCTTGCTCAAGGTAGGAGGACCGCGTCTCAGATTTGTCATGGTAGATGTTGGAGAGACGCGTCCATAAGGCGTGGGCAGGCAGAGGCGTGGTGGTGTCGACAACCATGGCCAGAAGCTCGGGTGCAACGGCGCCATTGGGCCATGATCGAACGATGGCGTCGTTCCGAAGCCACTGTGGCGTGGGATTGGCGGGGTACTCTTCCTCGAGAAGATGATCCTCGAGGGCGTACTTCTCAGCTGCGTCGGTGAACATGCGACGCCATTGGAGGTAGTTTGACGTGGAGAGCTCGAGGGTGACCGGAACAGCGGCGTGAATGCTTGGGAGCGCGGCGGCGAGCGCCCAGAGAGAGGCCTTGGCGGCGGCCTCGGCAGCAACCGCCGCGAGATCGGAGGCGGAGGGATCTTGCGGCGCCATGGAAGGAGAGGATTGTAAACCCTAATTTGATACCATGAAGGCAAATATAATTATTGCACTTAATTGATTTGTCCCACGGCTGGAATTATAAATAGTACAAGAAGACTTTGTTGCCAAGCTAGCTAGAGATTACAATTTGAAAACTATAAGGCCGATAGACGTGTCCTATACGTACACGTCTAACACTTTGCATACATCTATCTACCTCGACTCTTACAAGTTGAGACGCTGCATGCAAGTTGTAACCAAATGGCTACACATCCCTGCTTGTACTGCTAGTTCAAAGTACCTAGAAGAAGACATTGCAGATTTTTCCACGTGGTCATGTAAAAGCGAGAGGTCTGGTTTCAGATTCCACGTGAACTTTGGCTGCACGGTCGCATTTCACGGCGCCCAGTGATTAACTAGCATCCCATGTCAGCAGGATGGGATGCCCACTGGACACGGACACACGGACGGTCCGCGAGTCCGTTTGTCCACATCCATGTAAACTGCCTATACGGCGTCGTGGATGGGTCGCATAACCCAAACGGACTCACGGACATTGATTTGTTCAGTCCGCTACGCCATTCTATCCTGCTAAGAGAAAATAACCCGGGAGCTCCGTTGGGCCTGCACCCTGCTCGTCTCCGACACCCATCGCCCCGCTCGGCGCGTCCAGCACCTTCCCCTCTACGCCTGCGCCAGCCAGGGCCCACGCTCCCTTGCCGCCGCCGCCGCCGCCGCCGCCTGCGTAGAAAGATGGGTGCAGAGGTGGAGGAGAAGAATCAGGCAGAGGAGGGGAAGAATCTGTCGGGTGAGGTGGACAAGAATCTGTCAGAGGAGGATCGAGGACAAAAATCCATGGGGTTTTCCTTGATCCTTCTCATTCCCCCACCCATCGATTCAATTCCTCTTTTGCTTCAAAGTGATGGGCTAATGGTGAACTTCAAACAGAGTACCAAGTGGTTAGCGTTAGTGACAGTAGTGATTCATCCATGTGTTCTGAAAACTCACTGTGGCTTATTTACATCTTGGCATGGAATTTTAACATAGGCCTTCGTTTACGATGACTGTGATTCCATCCTGAATTTCACCACAGTTTTTTGTGAAACATTTGATATCTGTACTAGGCCAGGACTGAAAAAGCCTTGCCTGCCACCATGATGGAGGGGGCCGGGGCATTGAAGGAGGAGAAGAACCCATGATGGAGTTTTTGTTAGTTTACTGAACTTGCAAGAGATATATAATTTAGAGGGCATTTATGTTTACAATTGCAGACATAAATATTTTTGCAAGAGAACTTACTGAACTGGATATATATATTTTCTTCATTTTTATTCTACACAAGAAGAGTCAGTTGAGTAACTTGATGACCTACTCTTGCTCGTCTTGTAGTAGTGTGGCGTACATGCTACTTCTTATTATGCACAGGCCGGTTGTGTTTCTTAAAGCCAAATATTCACATGATATTACTCTCTGCCAAAACTGAGGATGCTCCATGTGCAGTTTCTTTTAGATGAGTTGTATGTTCAGACTAGATGAGCTCATTAATTATGTCCGCGTATATATGGCCGGTGGACGACGTCCGTGTACAGCTGAACTTATACGAACACGTACGGTGGACAGCTGAATTAGTTTAAACGGGGGCTGGTGATGGACTGACGGACACCGCGAACGTGTCCGCCTGCATCCTATGCATGTACACTCGTTGGTTCTCTTCATTTTCTTCCGGATATATAGTTTTATTTGTTTATTATAGGTTCGTCTAGGTGCAAGAAGATAGTAAGATTGTTTAGGGGTGGCCTTGGGGAAGAGGCCACCCCTATGGAGATTAGGACAATTGATATTTTCGCATCTTAATTACTATGGATCATGTAGAAGCGTGGGTGCCATGCATGTCATATGGCTGGTCGGAAATATCAAGGCCATATATTCCATTGGAACTATCACGAGAAAAGGTCCTATGCATGCAAGCACATATGTAATGAATTCAGGTAAGTTGGCAGCAAGTACAAACACATAGGTATCAAAGATATATAGAATAGATCTAGACCAGGTCAAAACCATTAGCCATAACTTGGCAAAATCCATGGCATTTAGAAGTAGCGTTAGTAATTAATTTCCTGCTCCGCAGATCATACACCAGCAAGCCCCGCCCACATGAAACCGATGCAAATCACCAAATGCGTGATGTATTTGTTTTAATTTGCGACACCTGCGTGCGTGTAAGAGCTGTTCTTATAATAGAAGTACTGACAGAAATCGTTTCTGAACCGTAGTAATTCTTATATATAACCGTAGAAATCTGCATACTGTGTTTAGGGGTTAGTTCTTAGTTTTGTTGTTTTTAGGCCATGGCTCTGTGTTTGAAGTGCTTCTGTTGTCATCGTCCTGTATGTATGAACAAAAATAAATGTTATCTGTGTTCTGCTGAATATCCTTCGATGTGGAAAAAAGCTATCTAATGTACCGCGCCTTTACACTTTATACTTATGTTTGAAACCGTCGGGTTCAGTTGCGAGATAGAAAATGAGAAAGCTAATTTTTGATACATCACCTGCATTCGTGAGCCCTCTATATACAAAAAGGTAAGCTGATGATGCTGATTAAGAGGTTTCTTTGGTTGTTGATTAGATTAATCCATGGATCATCGCCTACTTTATTAGAAAAAATTATATGGATACTATGTCTGTGAGTTCCTTCGCATGTCGCTTAGTTAGTGGAGGAGAGTTCTAAGACAGGTTCAAATATGTAAACAATATATTCACAATTTTATTTTATGACCATCAATTGTGTTGAGTTTCGTTCATAATTTTTCATGATGATTGATATATTCATATTGACCTCCTTCTTTAAAGATCAAAGATATGTGAGAGAAGCTCCTACCAACGAACCGCTTACTAGCAATACAAGAGGAATTGGCGGGATTTTTGCTTACAGAGGTCATAGATGGTCATAGATGAAATGGGAGAACAATATTGCCCCTAATGCCTCCATGTAATGTAATGATCTCCATGTAATTAAATAGGATATATTTGTATGGTTGTAAGAGAAATTATATATATATATATATCATCTCTTGGCACGTCACTTACGCCAAACCTCCCTCCTCTACCGATCCTCCTGTTGCGGCACAAATCCGCATGAAAACACTGCCACGGCAAAACCTGCTGCCACACTGCCATCTGCTGCCGTTGCAGCCAATTGCCCCAAAACACTGTCGCGACAGAACCCCTTTAGTCCCGGTTGGTGATAGGTCCTCCAACCCAGCACACTATGGCGGCCATGTGGAGGGTCTTTAGTCCCGATTTGTTGCACTACCAGACTAAAGATCGGACCTCTAGTTCCGATTTTATAGTCCCGATTGGACAACCAGAACTAGATGCCCTTTTTCTACTAGTGATCTTCAACAACATGGTGCGGTGACGGCCAAGCAACGGCGGGAAAGGGATGCTTTTTCTATGATTTGGAGAGGCCTCCGGAGCTGCTCCTCCGAGCGGCCCAGGAGGCTGAGTTTAGACTACATAGATTTTGATATAGGTATAGGAGAACTACAACGACGTGGTACAAACATGTGGGGGCGAATACATCACCCATTAATATGGTACACCATTATACGAAGAGCTGACTGTCAATTTGATTTTCCCAACGATGTTTTATTCTAGCATGCATATCTGAATTTCGTTTTGGGGGAAGACACCAAATGTGAATTTATTGAAAAAACGACGGTCGGTACATAAGAAGGGCATCTTGATACAAAACGACCTATAAAAACTAAAGTTACACCATACAACTCTTTGGTCGTCTTCTTCCTTCCATTATCCGTACATCTTGAAAAATACACCATAAAAACATTAATGGAAAAGAACACCTGCAATTCTGGAAGACCACAATTGAAGATCTTATTTGGAATTATTTGTAGACCACAGTTCTGGAATTCGCTGTTTGAAATTTGTAGATCTTGCATCCACAGTTTCAGCCTAGATTACTACTAGGCAAACTGGAAAACTGCGCGTGCGTTAACGGTTGAGCCTTCACCGATCTCCGCCTTGGAAACATATCCATATCGGTTATCAGTAGAGGTGTAACCTTGGGTTTCTAGCATAGCTTCGACATAACTCCTGCGGTTATATAAAGGGAAGAAGCCTTCCTCCCGGATTTCGGTGTGTACCTGTGTAAAAATAAAATATAATAATATGCAATAGTAGAGTTCAAGATATATGCCATCTTATTACAGTTGAAAAAACATACTGAGTAAATTTGATTGGAATTAGTTTATTTGTTCGCACGAGTTTTATTCGAATGAATTGAGATGCGGAAAATAACAAAATGCCTTGTCCCTAAATAACAGTAACAATGCAAATGGTTCATATCTTAAATCATTGATATATTTTTTGTAAAATTATATGGGAATCTGTATTTATATACTTATCAGGATGGATCAAACAAGATTTTATGTCGTCATTTATTTTGATGAAAAGAATAATGATTATATGCAGCTCTATAAATGCATAACTTACCAACATAAATTTGACTACATAACAGATTATGTCTTACTAACTCATGCTAATATAACTATGAGTACATAGACTAGGTATATTAAGCTCAGTATAAAGTGATCAGATGATCTAATAAACTAAATTCATAAGAAAAGTAAATGAAACCAAATATATTCTACACAACAGTACAACAGTATATTGACAAGCACCTGGTACAGATTCCCATGCATCTTTTACTTAACTATTACAGTCAAATTCACAAACTAGCATTGTTATACTTTCTAAGAATTTTTAGCAAGTAACACCTAATATGAACTTGAACTATCCATGGTCACATTACCTAAATTTACAATCTCAAAGAGGTCGCAAGTAGAACCCATAAATCAATTATATTACTGGCACCAAGGGAGAACACATTGGTATCTAATATGTGTAGATCAATAGGCAGCAGCCCCATTCCATTTTCATTGCAAACGAAAAGCCAGGTTGTAACTTGTCAGCTCATTCAAGACCAAAAACTCATGCACAAAGGCCAATCATAAGCTACAACATCAAGGCGCATATAAACCTGGCACAGATTACAAATATCATAACATTCAAAGTAAGAGGAACCACTCGACGACCTAGCCTGCCAAAACAGAAGCCTACTTGATCCTACATCCATCAAAACATCGCCAAAGGGGTCCTGAGAAAATCAGAAGCTAATCCACGGCGCATCTAACCTGGCACAAACTAGCATCGCTAGGCGCATCAAACCCTACTAGCACCACAAACCCTAGCAAGAATAGGACGAGGCAGACCTCGGCGGCAAGAACACTAGGAGCGAGATCTGGACTTACCTCATCGTAGTCATTGTTGTCGGACTCACGGAAGGTCTTGACGTCGGCAGGCGAGTAGATCTTCTCCCCCTCTCCTTCCTCTCCTGACGCAGCTTGTTCTTCAGGTTCTTCTTCTTGTTCTTCCGCCTGATCTGCGCCTCCGTCTCGAACTTCCACTTCATTGGATGCACACCGAAGTAGACGGTCGGCCCACCCAAGCCGGAGCTCCCATTGCCGCCCTCTGCATCCGTGACCTGCTTCACCTTCTCTGCGTGCTCAGCGCCCGCCGCCACCTGCTTCACCTTCTCTGCGTGCTCAGCGCCCGCCGCCACCTGCTTCACCTTCTCCGCGTTGTCAGCGGGCGCCGCCACCTGCTTCCCCTTCTCCATGGACGGCCGCCGTGATCGAGGATTTGTGGAAAGACGGCTAGCTAGGGTTTGCTATCCGATTTGGGGAATTTTTCGAAGTGGTTGGAACGCAGACCAACCACTGACTATGCTACTTAAGGAAACCGACGGTTCAGCACCCACGTGCATACGTGTATAGTACGCGCTGGTGAACGGGCCATACAGGCTTCTACGCGGGCTTCTACGGTTCTTTTTTTTACAGAGCAATGACGAAAATTTCTGAAGGACGATCGTGTCCCCCCGACTAAGAACCGTCCCAGCCGTCCATATGTTTTTCCCAACTTCTGGTTTCCACGCGGGTGTGCACTGAAACAGAAACATTGAGGTAGGTAGCATACTTAGCCGTAGGACACTACCTGTATATCCAGATTAGCCGGAATAAGAAGGCTATACTATGGCCACCCGTCCACGCTCTCCGCTGCACACACTCATCTATTCCCAGCTCGCCCTACCTCCCGACCAGATCCCTGTCATGGCCGTGCACCACGAACACCGCCTCGACAGCGAGCCAAGCCATGCACAACGGCACCAAATAAATGAACCAACCAAAGAAGCAGCGCGCTGCAAATCTGCGTATATTTGCCATAGCCTTGATGGCCTAGCTCGTACAGCCCTAGAACAGGCTCGTACATCCGGCGCCACGGCCTGCCATCTCGTGTTGTTGCACATATATATCCTCGCTCGCCTGAGCAACTCCCTACTCCGTAACCTCCCTCCATCTTCGATAACAGGGATGCTTTTTCTATGATTTGGAGAGGCCCAGGAGGCTGAGCTTAGACTACATATATAGATCATTTTGATATGAGAGGTATAGGAGAACTTCAACGACGTGGTACAAACATGTGGGGCGGGCGATACATCACCCGCATTAATATATGGTACTCCATTATACAAACAGCTGACTGTCATTTTGATTTTCCCAACGATCGATGTTTTATCCTAGCATAGATAGCTGAATTTCTTTTTGTGGGGAAACACACCAAAAGTGAATTTATTGAGAAAAACGACAGTCGGTACATAAGAAGGACAACTTATTGATACAAAACGACCTATATAAAAAAAAATTACACCATACAACTCTTTGGTCGTCTTCTTCGTTCCATTATTCGCACAACTTGAAAAATGCACCACAAAAACATTAATGGAAAAGAACACCTGCAATTCTGGAAGACCACAATTGATGATCTTATTTGAAGGCCAGAATTCTGGAACTCGCTGTTTGGAATTGGAGATCTTGCATCCAAAGTTTCAGTCTAGATTACTACTAGGCAAGCTGGAAAACTGCACGCGCGTTAACGGTAGTGCCTTCACCGATCCGCCTTGGAAATATATCCATATCGGTTATCAGTAGAGGTGTAACCTTGGGTTTCTAGCATAATTTCGATATAACCCCAGCGGTTATATAAAGGGAAGAAGCCTTCCTCCCGGATTTCGGTGTGCACCTATGTAAAATAAAATATAAGAATATGCAATACTAGTAGAGCTTAAGATATATGCCATCTTATTACGGTTGAAAAAATATACTGAGTAAATTTGATTGGAATTAGTTTATTTGTTCGCGCGAGTTTTATTCGAATGAATTGAGATGCGGAAAATAACAAAATGCATTGTCCGTAAATAACAGTAACAATGCAAATGGTTCATATCTTAAATCATTGATATATTTTTTGTAAAATTATATGGGAATCTGTATTTATATACTTATCAGGATGGATCAAACAAGATTTTATGTCGTCATTTATTTTGATGAAAAGAATAATGATTATATGCAGCTCTATAAATGCATAACTTACCAACATAAATTTGACTACATAATAGATTATGTCTTACTAGCTCATGCTAATATAACACTGGAGCATGCATCAAATGTATTTACCGCGTTGTCACCAATGTATTTATCAAATGCATCAAATGTATTTACCGAACATCAAATCGCACACCCCCGGTGCTACGGTACACAACGGCACCAAATGAACCAACCAAAGATGCAGCTGGGTGGACGTGAAGAAATGCCCCCCATTGCCCATTGTGGATGTCTGATGGGTAGGGTGTATCATAGATATGGCCGCTCCAATCTTTGTAGGTCTGTAAGCTCAAAGTTTTACCAGTGGCATTGTAGATAAGGCATTTTGCGGATATTCCGTTACCGTACCTACCAGTGGCGGTAGCCAAAATAAATGTAAGTGTTTGCGATGAAAAGTCCATATATGTATATATGTATGAAACGAAATCTAATAATTTGGTGCATATCTAGCCGGGCGATCAAAAAACCAAACTAGTCTAAAATTTTATATTGCAAGAAGAAGCATAAAATAATAATAATAATCAACTAACACCACTACATATAAACCATATATATATATATATATATATATACAAACCTGTCCTTGAGGTTGTTGACGAATTTTTGCACATCGAGATCCTTACCACCAGCGTTGATCATCTTCATGGCATAGTCCGCAACGTCTTTCTGGGTGATGGGTTCCTTATACTCTCCGGTGGCTCTCACCGTCTCCTCTGAGATGGGGGTGCCAAACAGTCCTGAGGCCATTTTAGTGGTTTGTTTGATGGATGTGAGAATTGATCATGGGCTGTTTTGCATGTATTTATACACGCCATGGATAAGATTCATGTATTACACCAGGATGGGAGGATAAGGTTATTCGTATATCACACCACCCAAGAGCCAATAGGCTAGGAGCGTAGGAGGATAAGAGATCTGAGCAGCCAATCGCGTAGGAGCGCTGGAGGGATTGGAAATCGGAGCAGCCAATAGCAGAGGGACAGTCTGCTTGCTTTCTCTTAGGAGGATGCAGAGCAAGAGCACATGGGGAGCACTGCAAATGAACAGACCCGAAAGAGGATGATGCACTCGATCGGTGCTTGGTTAAGAGAGAAAGAGAGAGATAAAAGTGGGGCGTGTACTCAAGATGTCAAGACAAAGAGAAACGGCCACTACTTGTACATAATAATGCATATGCGGGCGCAGACCCTTATATCACGGGAGAAAAACAAACATCGGCACTCTCAAAAATAGAATAAATAAATTGTATCACGGGATATCTTATCGGAGACTTCGTAGCAAAAAAAAGTTATACTAATATAGCAAATCTGACATGGCCGAAAACATTCCCAGAGATCATGCTTTCTCTAGGAGGATGCAGGGAAAGCACATGAGGAGCAAAGAGGATGAACACTGTGCTTGGTTGAGATAGAGATATGAAGAGAAAGAGAAAGAGATACGAGATAGAGATATGCAGAGCAGAGAAAGCACATGAGGAGCACATGAAGATATGAAGAGAAAAAGAGAGACTGCAGATGGAACACCCACTACTTGTACAGAATGCATGCAAGCGCAGACTCTTAACCTCCACACACTTGTTATCCTTACTCACAACGAATGTTCTCTTCCACTCACTTGTTATCCTCTTTTTTGAATAACAGCGCGAGAGCTGCTGTTTTTTCATTGCAATAGTCCAAGAGTGTTACAATTTTTGGCCCAAACCTAGGAAGTACTCAGGTAGTTATTTTATTTTACAGGGGTCGAAAGGTGCAACCCCACATATTGGTCAACTAAAGGTAGCGGGGCCCCTGCTAAACTCCATGCGTTTGCTTCCTCCTTGATTCTACTTATCATGAGTGCTTTATCTTCTCCCGTGTGAGTTTACTCTAACGCAAGTCAACGCTTTGAGAGTCGCCCTCGCGTCCACGGCACCCTCCCCCTTCCTCACCGGCGGCTTCGCCGGCCGATGGGGTTGGGGGTGGGATGGCCGTGCTCCCTCTAGTAGTTGTAGGCTTAGTAGTAGTGGCTTTATGCCGGTAGTGGGTCGCGTGTCCGGATTCGAAGTCGCAGGTCACCGTGACTAGTCCTGCGATTTAGGGTTCATCCTGTTCGTCCTCCTGTCCATCTGGTTTGGGTGGTTGACGATAGGGATGGCCATCGAATCATCCAATAAGGTCGCGTGCCTCCCCTGTTCCTGTGTTGCCTCAGTGTTCCTCTATCTCTCTCTGGCCGTCCGTGGTGGAGAGGAGAGGGAGATGGGGATCTGGGCATCGTGGAGATTTGGGGGTGGCGAGGGTGATGTAGCTTCGGCGCGGGTGCGCAGTGTCGAGCGGTGGTCTGCCTCACCTTTTTCGTCATTCTACTCTCCTCCGGCCGGCCGTGGAGGCGAGGGGTTGGAGGGAGCGACGGCGTGGAGAGCAGCCAGCCCCCTCTACCACTTTCAGCGCATCTGCCGGCGTCTTCCTATCCTCCTGATGTGCTTCAGCCTCCTGGCCGGCCATGGTGGTGAGGGGGATGTTGGAGTTGGCGGAAAGAAGAGAAGACGGCGTCTGTGGATTTTTCTGCTTCATCAAGCGCATCACGCAGTCGACAACGGAGTCGCCACGATCTTCGGCCGGAATGGCGGCCCAGGTTATTTAACCTCCATGATGGAGGCCCTCTTGATCCAGCGCCGGAGCTCGGCGTCTCTCTGTCTCCAAGTGGTTTCGTACCCGGAGATTGCGAGGTGGCCGGTGGCTGGGATCTCTCGCCGGAGGCATTCGTTCGAGCACCTTCCTTCTGACCTCGGCGTTGGCGGCGCCCTGAGGTCGCCGGCGAGCTGTGGCAGAGAAGGCCAAGCACCTCATTGCTTTTATATTTTTGTGCTAGGGTCTTTTTCGCAAAAAACTGAGGCCTTACTTTGTCAAGGGCCTCTTTGTAAAATATACCTGCCACGTGTATGAATGGATGAAGCAGCTGGGGTCTTCTAGACCCTGCCCACTTTCAAAAAAAAAATCTACTTATCATGACAGTGCCAGCTCCTTCTTCTCGAATATTCTTTTGTTCCGTTCTTTCCCCAGTTCCCGGCAGATTAATTTGGACGCTGGGAAGATTGACTTACGCTGTGCTTTTTTTTTTGTCCCCTCGTCCCTGCCACCTCATCCTCTCGTGGCAAATAGAAAGTACTTCACAACATTTCCAACACTTGCCAAAAATAAATATCGATTGGGTACAAAAGCGCCTATAGTTCTACCCACATTCAAGATTCTAAACAGGTTTCATGTCTGATTATTTTTAACGGGGGTGAGACACTAGTTCAAATGGACTATTGCTAGAGTACTACTGGTTAGTTAAAGTGCAGATAAATGTCTCTTCTGCCCCTGGCTAATTGAGCATCTTACCCAACCATTCTTGCGTGAGACAGCGACCTCGTCTGCCATCTCCATCATCGATCTCCATGTGCACTCCTTATGAGGGGCAGCCTTGTTATTCCCGAGCTCGTAAATATTGTGCACACTGTGATATTTTATTGATTGATTTATTACATTTCCCTCTGCCCGCCCCAGATGATTGCTTGTTTCTTTTTTGTTTCTCCCTTTGAAGTTACGTTTGGCCATTTCATTTGTTCCAGGTTGATGTAGTAGCACAATACTCTTGTTTTCTTCCTAGTTGATTATATATAGAGCCATTGATATGTATATATAGGAGTCATCTTAAATAAAGGCATATAGTTTTTCATTTTGTCAGAGCAACTCTAGCAGATGATGTAAACCAACGCAAAAAACCGTCATTTTCCCTCGTGAAAGCCCGCTCCGTGCGTTCCAGCAGCTGCTGTATCTTCCCGCGCACGAGAAAAACTATGCCACGCGCTCGGCTGCGCGCATCTTTTGACGCACCGCTCACTGCGCTCGTTAAATGTTGCGCCCACGCGTAGCGCACGCATAAACTTCCTCCTCTTCCCACCGCTTCGCTGTCGACGCGCCCGCGCCCACGCCACCGCCGCCATGCCACCACGCCGCGGAGTACTAAACCACTATCGCGCGTGCTCTATATGCGTTTTCGCACGCCGAAATTTACAGCGACTGCTAGAGTTGCTCTCAGTACACTTTCAAGTTAATAGCTTGAAATTCCTTGCTATGGCTGCATAACAATCTTAATATGAAAGGTTCCGGTCAAAAGATATCTCAAAGATGCCAAAGACGCCCGTGATAAGGTGTACCATATCCTTGAGAGTACACAAGAATTGATAACCCAGGGCCGAGGCCGAGAAGGACGCCCCCAAGGAACGTATCGTTAAGGGTGTCTACAATACTGCACAAAGGGCATCGAAACATCTCTCAACTTCACCTGTAGTTACAACATCCATCTCACCTACCTTGACAAGCTCAAGAGCCACAATGGTGATCTCATCAAGCAGATTAAGTGGCTCAATCCAGCCACTCAACAGAAGGAAGCTCAACGCCTTGCAGGGCCGGCTCTATATTATATGGGGCCCTAGGCGAAGTTAAAAACATGGGCCCCTAAGTCTTATATAATATATGTACTAGGTGCATGTCTATATATATTCGTCAGTACTTTAGGTATATGTATGCTCGGCATGATGTTTGTGTGGACACTAGCTAACGGATACTAAGTTATTACATATAAAAACCTAACTATATTACAAACTCATTGATTGGTTCTCCGAGGCCCGATCGACCATGGTATCGATGGTATCATCGGTATAGTTTAATTTTATGCTAGATGCACCATTTTCCTTTTTGTAGTAGTTGCGGCCTAGCGAATGAAGGAATTACTAAACGCAACCTAATTAGAAGAATACTCACTAACTCTCTTAGTACATGTTATTCAAGATTTTAGGGATATAAACTGGATACCTTAGTACTTGGCCTTTTTTCCTTGGGGAATAACCAACCGGCCACCGGAGCTGATCGTGGCCGCTAGAGAACCACGGCCATGAGTGATCCATGCTTTACCGCTTCCATCATAGATTTAATTTTTATTGATTCAAAAGTGAAGATGGATGAGGGCCATGAAAGGCGGGACCTGGGACTCTTGTTGCGTGCATATCGGCTGGGATTCACGGATGAACAAGACGAGGCGTGCGTAGTAGATGATTAGGCAGCTAAGGATGATCTTCAGGCAGCCGAACCACGGAGGCAGTCAAACAGACTGAGAGGACTAGAGAAGATCGATTGCTTCTGTGTGTGTTTCTGTTAGATTATATTACTTGCATATCAAGTTAGGGTTTAGGCCGATGCGCTGCATCTCCTCTCCCCCCTCTCCTATATAAACCATTGTATTCTCTCATTGTACAATCATCAATTATTATTATTATCACAAATTTACATGGTATCAGATTAAGGTTAGATTCTAGGGCATGGCTCCCACGCCGCCGCCGCCCCCTCCGGGGTTCTTCGAGTGGCGCGCCGCCATGGCCGCCGTCGCGGCTGCCAAACCATCCACCTCATCCGCCCCACCTCCTATCGCCACCACCATCAACTTCGCCGATACAATCTTCGACGTTACTCCATTAATTTCCATCACTTTAGATCTCTCCAAACACAACTACTACCATTGGAGGCACCTTTTTGAGGTGCACTTGGGCCGCTGCAACCTCATGGCGCACGTCGACCCCAACATCCTGCCGTCTCCCTCGGATCCCCGCTGGGTCAAGGATGATCTCGCTGTAATACAGTGGATCTACCAGCGGGTGAGCACCGAGATTTTCAATCTCGTTTTCAGGGCTGCCACCAGCGCCGCCGCCCTTTGGGCAGCCCTCCGTCAGCTTTTTCAGGACAATGCCGACGCCCGTGTCAACACGCTCAACACGGAGCTTCGGAACACCGCCCAGGGCGTCTTGCCCGTGGGGGTATACTGCCAGCGCCTCCAGACCATCGCCGATGAACTCTGTGAACTCGGTGATCCCGTTGAGGACAAACAACTCATCAAGATCCTCCTCGTCGGCCTCAATCGGCACTTCGACAAGCAGCAGTCCTTCATCCCCATGATGCGGCCATCTCCTTCCTTTGCAGAAGTCCGCTCCATGCTCTCCTGGGCGGACCGCGCCATGACCACTCAAGAGTCTCGCCCTCAGGCCTATGCTGCTGCTCGACGGCCTCCTGCACCGCCACCGCCTTCGGCGCCGCTTGCGCCTGTTCCACCGCCAGGTTGGCGCCCCAGCCCCAACTATAGGGGCACCCGGCCTATCTATCGGCCGCCTGCACCACGGCCTCCTCCAACAGCACCGGCTCCTCCACCTGCCCCGGCACCACCACCGGCTCCACCTGCACCACCAGCTTGGCGATCTTCTCAGGACCCTTGGACTGGCATGGTTCAGGCTTGGCCAATGCCCTGGACCGCGCCCTCTCCTGTTGGCGCGCCACCTGCCTACACTGGTTCGTGGTAGCCCGGCGTGCATCCTCATACAGGCTCACCTGGCCTCCTTGCACCACGGGTCCCTGCACAAGCTCATTACGCCGCTCCTTCACCGCCCATGTATGCTGCACCATCGCTGCTCCTATGCCTCGCCGATGCACTCGTCGATGCCCTTTGCTATGGGTCCTTATGGCTCTTCGGCACCGGTCACTTATAATCCTGGAGGCTACTACTCGCCATACATCATGTACTCGACTCCTGCTGCACCGCCACCACCTGCGCCAGTACCTGCTCCGTCAACTGCACCGACTCCCTCTACTCCGAGCTGGGACCAAGCTGCGTTTCTACAGGCCATGAATAATTTTGCTGCTCAAGGTAACTCAGGTACTGATTGGATTTTCGATTCTGGTGCTTCTAGTCACATGTCTTCATCGAATACTATGCTGTCAACTTGCATACCATCTCAATTTTCATCCATTACATTAGGCGATGGTTCCTCCATACCAATTTCATGTGTCGGTCATAAAATCTTGCATCTTCCACTTCCAAACCACTCCTACTTAAAGATGTCTTAGTTGCCCCAGCCCTCATTAAAAATTTAATCTCTGTTCGTCGTTTCACCAAAGACAACCATGTTTCCGTCGAATTTGACCCTTTTGGCTTGTCTGTGAAGGATTTCATGACCAAGGCGGAGATCGCTCGCTTCGATAGCTCTGGCGACCTCTACTCTGTTCATGGCGCTCCTGCGGCCTCGTCTCCATCATCCATGCTCGCCTCCGTAGATCTATGGCATAAACGCTTAGGCCATCCGAATAAAGCCACTTTATCCTCTCTACTTAGTGATTTTTCGATCCCTTGTAATAAAGAGGTTGATAATTCCTCCATTTGTGAGTTTTGTCAACAAGGAAAACATGTTCGTTTACCATTTGCGCATTCTACTTCTCATAGTACTTATCCCTTTGAACTTTTGCACTGTGATCTATGGACCTCTCCAACTATGAGTCTCTCCGGTTTCAAATACTATTTAGTTATTTTAGATGATTTTACACACTTCGTTTGGACTTTTCCACTTTGCAACAAATCTGATGTCCACTCACTTTTTATCAACTTTAAAACCTATGTCAACACACACTTCCTTTTACCCATAAAATTTATCCAATGTGACAATGGAAAAGAATTTAACAACTTTGCAAACCGAAATTTCTTTCTCCAACATGGCATTCTCCTTCGTTTCTCTTGCCCTTACACTTCCCCCCAAAATGGAAAGGCTGAGCGATCACTCCGCACCATCAATGACATAGTTCGCACACTCCTCATTCAATCATCTATGCCCTCCACGTTTTGGGCTAAAGCTCTTAGAACCGCAACCTATCTCCTCAATATTCGACCATCTAGCACTAACCCAAACACCACACCTTTCTACTCCCTTTTTCTCTCTCACCCAAACTACACTGAGCTTCGCGTTTTTGGTTGCCTTTGCTTTCCCAATGTCTATGCAACTTCCCCAAACAAACTCTCTCCCCGTTCCCTTCCTTGTGTCTTCCTAGGTTATTCAGATGAACACAAAGGCTACCGGTGTTTTGATCTTGTGACCGGTCACATTCACATCTCTAGGCATGTCACTTTCGATGAAACCACCTTTCCTTTCGCCACTAGAACCCCTACATCTACTCCCACCACATCCACCCCTCGCTCAGCCAATTCCATAAAACCTCACTTTTTCGTTTCTAACCTGCCCTACAACCCTGCCACGGCTGCCCACTACCCTTCCTTGACCAATACCGCTCCCGATTCTCCTGCCACGGTACTCCCTAACCCTGCCCCGGCCGACTCGGCTGCCTCGACAACCCCATCAGCACCCGTGTCTCGACCACCCATAACCCAGGTTTTCGCTCGCCGCCCCAAAACTCCTGCCCCCGACAATCAAACTACCCAATCCTCTCAGACTCATGTCATGCGTCCTCCTCCTCCGCTGCGCCGGATGCAGCAGCTCCTCCTTCACATGCCGTTCCCATTATCGCACCTACCAACGACCATTCCATGCGCACACGTGCCAAGTCTGGTTTTCGACTTCCTCAAACACGCCTCAATCTTCATGCTTCTCCAACTCTCTCACCTCTTCCCAAAACATACAAATCTGCTCTTCTTGATCCGAACTGGTCCGATGCCATGCGTGATGAATTTCAAGCACTTCAATCCAATAACACATGGCAACTTGTTCCTCGACCTCCTAATGCAAATGTTGTTTCTGGAAAGTGGGTGTTTCGTCAAAAATTTCATTCTGATGGCACTCTCTCTCGGTATAAAGCGCGTTGGGTTTGTCGTGGGTTCTCTCAACAACACGGTGTCGATTACGACGAAACTTTCTCTCCAGTAGTTAAACCTAGCACCATCCGAACCATTCTTAGTCTTGTTGTTTCCTCTTCCTGGCCCATTCATCAACTCGATGTAAAAAATGCTTTTCTCCATGGTTCCTTAAACGAAGTCGTCTATTCTCAACAACCTTCCGGTTTCGAAGATTCTTCTTTTCCTGATCACGTTTGCCTTCTCCAAAAATCTCTGTATGGCCTCAAACAAGCACCCCGAGCCTGGTTTCAACGTTTTTCTACCTTTATTCAAACTATAGGATTCATTCCCTCTCGTTCTGATTACTCTCTTTTTGTTTACCACTCTAACACCCAGGTTGCATATCTCCTACTTTATGTTGATGATATAGTTCTCACTGCCTCCTCCACAACTTTTCTCACTCATATTATTTCTCTCCTACAAACTGAATTCTCTATGACTGATCTAGGTTCCCTTTATCACTTCTTAGGTATAGCTGTCACTCGTGATTCTTCTGGTCTTTTTCTCTCTCAACGTCAGTACTCTGTTGATCTCCTAACTAGGGATGGAATGTTAGATTGTCAACCGTCCCGTACACCTGTAGATACTTCTTCTAAATTTTCCTCGGATGGTGATATTTTTCCTGATCCGACTCTATACCGTAGTTTAACTGGAGCCCTTCAGTATCTCACCATTACACGTCCAGAAATATCATATGCTGTCCAGCAAACTTGTCTTTACATGCATGATCCAAGAGTCCCGCATTTTAACCATGTCAAACGCATACTTAGATATCTCAAAGGTACATTAGATCATAGTTTGCATATCAACCACTCATCACCCACATCATTGACAGCATATTCCGATGCAGACTGGGCTGGTTGTCCAGACACTCATCGATCCACTTCAGGATACTGTGTTTTTCTTGGCAATAATTTAATTTCTTGGTCTTCGAAGCGTCAGCTTACGGTTTCTCGCTCGTCCGTAGAGGCTGAGTACTGTGCTGTTGCTCACGCAGTTGCTGAAATAGTTTGGTTGCGACAGTTACTTGTTGAGTTACATCGACCTATTGGTCAGGCCACAGTGGTGTATTGTGATAACATTTCAGCTGTTTACATGTCTGAAAATCCAGTTTAGCATCGGCGGACAAAGCATATCGAGATTGACATCCATTTTGTTCGAGAGAAGGTCGCTTTGGGAGAAGTGCGTGTTCTTCATGTGCCTTCTACGGCTCAGTTTGCAGATATTTTTACCAAAGGACTTGCTACTACACCATTTACAGAGATTCGTTTCAGTCTCAACGTTGTCGAGCCCACGGTTGAGACTGCGGGGGGATGTTAGATTATATTTACTTGCATATCAAGTTAGGGTTTAGGCCGATGCGCTGCATCTCCTCTCTCCCCCCCCCTCTCCTATATAAACCATTGTATTCTCTCATTGTACAATCATCAATTATTATTATTATCACAAATTTACAGTTTCCTTTGATCCTCTCCCCGATGGGCCCATTTGTGCCTTTCCTCTATTTGTTTTTCAGCCCAGCACAACAAAAGTGCTATAGGATATGCTTAATAAGAAAACAAATAGGCAAAGCGTATATAGGATGGGCCCCCTCCAAGGCATGGGCCCTAGGCGGTTGCCATGGTCGCGATGGGTCAGCGCCGGCCCTGACGCCTTGCTCTTGAGGCCGGCATGTATAAGGAAGCCACGCTTGAGAATGCCAAAGAGTTTCAACATTTTTTACGAAATCAATTCTCCAAATATCTAAGGAAAATGATATCAAGTTTGAGGATCTTATACAAAGGTATGTCCCTATATTATTTTTATTTTAAATGTGTAAATATTACTAACACTGGTGAAAAAGAGCATTTAGTCCCGGGCTATAACAGGATCTAGTCCCGGTTTTGGACCCGGGACTGCCAAATCGGGACTAGAGCCCCCCCCCTAGTCCCGGCTCGCTATGACCCGCGAAAGAAGACGGCCACGTGGTTGTTTCAGCGAGGCGGGGGCGGAAACCCTCTAGTCTCGGGTCGTAACACCACCCGGGACTATAAGGCTTACTGACGCGGTAGAGAATTCGTGTGTTTCTCTGCCGATTGTGTGTTTTCTTTTTTTTTGCCATTTCGTTCTTTTTTTAACATCCTCGATCGCGGCTACGTGCACCTCTCCAACATCCTCCCTGGTACCTAGTTCTTTTCGCAATTTGTCCTAAAAAAATTGATTTATTTATTAGCCGATCATTAAATCCGGTTGACCTGAATAGTATCTATATGTTAGGAATTTATATTGTTATATAATAAGTTAACTTTGTTAGACTCTGTAGGCTAGCAATAATGTCTACTATAAGAGCATAAGTTAACTTTATTGGACTTTGTAGGTTAGAAATGTCTATTGTAAGAGCAAACGATAACTTTGTTAGACTCGTTAGGAATGTCTATTACAGAGAACATCTGTGACCAGTTTCTAGTTTTTGTACGACTATGGCCTCTACCATGTGATATATAGTGGCAAGATTTGATAAATTACATGTATGCGTGTCAAATAATGTAAATTTATTTTAGAATCAGATGCCCCATCTATAGATAGGTACGACCTTTGCTATAGGTGTCAACATGACTAGATCAATAAGGAGAAATTCGAGGAGGATAGTCAGAAGATACAAACCAGCAATTCCTTACTATATTTGCATCATGAACAAGAACAGTGTCTCATAAGGAAATATGGTAACTTTGTTATTGCTTTTTTCGTAAAGGTAAATAAAACCCTGGCCTCTGCACACACAGTATTTTATTAAAAAGCATAATCCATACGTATAACAAGTTTAACAATCATATAAAATCAAGACAAAGATTAACGAATTAAGGATTAAACATTATTCTTGAGTCTATTAAAATGCAACCACAGCTAGACTGGCTAAAGATATGTCTAGCGACCATCAAGAGACGGCTGTACCCAGTAGCCATGATATCATTGTTAATGGAAAGGATACAAATAAGTCGAACGCACGAACTGTTGAGTCGACAAGGATTTTGCAATAATCGAAATCAGAACTTGGCGACGAAGCGATAGATGTGGTCGCTGACCTCCTGCGCTTTCTGCTGCTGAAGGAAGTGCCCCGCCCCTTTAACGACCACTACCTCCTCAAGCAGCGGCACGTCCTCCTTGAACCCACAACCATGTACGTACTCCTGGATACCCGGGGAGTGGTGCATAAAATCCTCATCCCCCACGATGAACTTTGTGGGCACCAGCACCTTGGCGTCGGCCCATGGCGCCGCCAGCTCCCAGTTCCTAGCACACGATAAGGACCATAGAGTGAATTAAATTATTCACGAAATTACCGGTTCTCTCTATATATAGGGCAAGAAAAGCCCTGTATCGTTCAAATAATTCGAAAATTTTCGGCCCATCCTGGCCCGCTTGGCCGCTTTCATACCTTTATCTTCGGCGGCCGCCGCGTCCTTAGGTTTACCACTTTTCCGTGTTTCTTGGAGCTGTTCGGTGGTGCATTTTGTGACCATGGCTGGCGGCAGAAGTGGATGTAGCAACGGCGGCGACAAGAACAACAAGATTTCTGGGAAGGGAAAAGAAAAGCATCACGATGGTGCCATTGCTTCCAGCAGTCAGCGTCGGAACGAAGGCAACGGTGTGAGAGATGGTAGCGTCGCCGGCCAACGTGCTGGTCAGGACGCCGTGTCCGTCGACCGACCGGCTGAGGTCCTGCAGAAGACCCTGCGCGACAGAACGGTCCTCCGGATAGTGCTCTAAGATTTCCAATTCTGAAGCTGTGTGTCCTGAACGTCGATACACATACACTGATGATAGTTCTGAACCTGTGTGTCCTGATTGTTTGGAGCTGCAGCAGCGAAGCGGCAAATAGCTAGCTGTACTTGGTACGAGAAAGACTTTTGAACTGATCTACTAATGACCTTCAACTATAAATGTCATTTTCGTTTTTTAACTAAATTTCGTTCGAAATTTGTGAAGATTTTCAAAAATGTCGTCCGAAAGATTCAAACGGGTGCATTCGTATTTGACCGAAATTTTTGAATATTTTTTCGAAATTTCGTTTTTTTCTCGAAATTCTCAAATCTCTGACTAAGGCGACATATTTTTGCAAATCAAAATGCAGAACACTCATTAACTAGCTAGCAGAGTACCTGTCCAAGTTTCGGTAGTAGTTTATGCCGCCTGTGAAGCCGGTCTTGTGGAAGGCCATGACAAAGTAGTCAATGTCATTGTCTGTGAGCCAGGACGGGAGCTCTGCTAGTTTCTCGCTGGCCGCACCACCCTCTATGAAACGGTTGCCGCACAGGTTCCCTAGCACGTGTTGCCTGGCATGCGCGGCCGACAGCGTCTTCTCGGCCAACCCAGGCTTCTGTTACATCATCATCTTGCATTAATTAAATTATTCGACCCCCGCATACATGTCCATTAAAACATATATCTAGCTAGTAAGCAACAAAGGAGAAATTTTGACTACTTGTCTGATTTGGATTATTGATAAATTACATGTCCAACTGTTGAGTAATATATTGTACTAGGTATAGGTCTCCGTGTTTTGTCAGGGTTGTACCTGTAATTGTACATGTGTCCGTCTATATATACATGAGCAGCCGGCCCAATTGGTGCTGTGCAATCTCCAATTCCCTTCTACATGGTATCAGAGACCCTCCGGTCCCTGACCTAGCCGCCGCCCCCTCTCTACCCTAGGGCGCTGCCCTCCTCAAGCCGCCTCCCTTCCCTAGGGCGCCGCCGGCCCCTCCCTCTAGCCACCGCCTCTTCCCTCCCCTAGGGCGCCGCCGGCTCCTCCTCTCCCAAACCCTAGCCGCCACCCACCACCACTGCCGCTTCCGCCATGGCCGGGTTCTCCTCCTACGGCCCCTCCGATCCCTTCAACTCCTCCCGCTCCGGTAGTAGCAACCCCTTCGCCGGGCCCTCCGTCGCCGTCATCCGCGACATCCCCATCGCCGAGCGCGTGCCGGTGAAGCTCTCCACCACCGCTGCGAACTTCTTCCCGTGGAAGACGTACTTCGGCCTGCTCTTCCGCGAGTATGATCTCCTCGACCACGTCGATGGCACCATCGACCTCCTCGCCATGCCGCACGACCCCGAGTGGCTCACGATCGACGCCACCATCATCCGCTGGTTTTACCAGACCGTCTCCAACGACATCTTCTGCACCGTCGTCCGGGACGGCGACACCGCGCACACGGTGTGGGAGAAAATCACCGGCCTCTTCACCGACAACAAGATCCAGCGGGTCACCTTCCTCCAGCAGGAGTTCTTCGGCACCCACCAGAACGACCACTCTCTCGACGAGTACGTTCTCAAGCTGAAGAGCCTCTCCGACGAGCTTCGCGACTTGGAGTTTCCGATCGACGACAAGATCATGCTCTCCACCCTGTCGGCAGGTCTCGGCGAGGATCTCAGCAACGCTGCCTCCAATCTCACGCTCCTCACCACGCCCTCCTTCGAGCAGGCCGTTGCCTACCTGCGCCTTGAGGAGCGCCGCCTCAAGCATCTCCGGGCTCGGGCGGCTCACACCGCCTTCGTCGCTGGCCTCTCACGCGGCGCCCCGGCACCCGCGCCTCGCGCCCCCGCTCCCGCCTCCGCGCCTCGCCCTATGGGTCCGCCTCCGGGCTTCTACACCCAGCCACCCTCGCCCCTCCCCCCGCCACCGACGGTGGTGGTACCGGCGGTGGTCGCCGCGGGCGTCGTCGCCGTGGCGGTGGTGGCAACGGCGGCGGCTATGGTGGCGCCAACGCCACCGCCCCCGCGCCTCGTCCACCTCAGCACGCCGCCCCCACTCTGCCGTGGCTCGCGGGTCACAACCCGTGGACCGGGTTCGTCCATGCCTACTACATGCCCCTGCCGCGCGCTCCCTACCCAGGCATCATGGGGCCGCGTCCGGCCACCCACCAGGCCTTCTACACGGCGCCCCAACCCGCTGTCACGCCGAGCTACGACGCCGCCCCAGGCTACGGCGCCGCGCCCTACTCTGCCCCGGCCTACCCCGCCCTCCCGAGCTCGGCCATGTGGGACCCCGCGCTCCTGACCGCCCTCCAGAGCGCCCCCACCGCTGGGGCGTATGTTGGCGGTGGCGACTGGTTCATGGACACTGGCGCCTCCGCGCATATGGCCGCGCACCCCGGTACCCTCTCTTCTTCTACACCCTCCTCCACCTCCTCTCGCATCATCGTTGGCAACGGTCATGCGCTTCCCATTACTCACACCGGTTTCGTTTCTTTTCCCTCCACTTCCACTCCTCTCTCTCTAAATAATGTTCTTGTTTCCCCTGCCTTGATTAAAAATCTTGTTTCCGGTAAATCTTTCTGTCGTGATAATCCTGTGACTGTGGAATTTGACGCCTTTGGTTTCTCTGTCAAGGATGGTCGTACTCGGATGCTCCTCCACCGATGTGACAGCCCCGGCGATCTGTACCCTGTTGGTTCGGCCTCCACCACCGCCAGTAGCTCACTCGCCCTCTCCACCGATGTCGATCTCTGGCACGCTCGCCTCGGCCATCCTAGATCCGCCGCTCTGCATCAAATAATGCAAGGCTTTTCCTTTACCTGTAATAAAACGGATGCCCACTCTTGTGAAGCATGTCGTCTAGGCAAACATGTCCGCCTCCCGTTTAGTTCCTCCTCCACAGTCGCGTCTTTTCCGTTTCAACTTATTCATAGTGATGTTTGGACCTCGCCTGTTTCCAGTAATTCTGGTTATAATTATTATCTCGTGATTTTGGATGATCACTCTCATTTTGTATGGACGTTTCCTCTTCGTCGCAAATCCGACGTTGCCACCACTCTCACCGCGTTTTTCATATTCATTTCCACTCAGTTCGGTCGCCCTATTCACGCCTTACAAACTGACAATGGCAAAGAGTTCGACAACATCACTATTCGCTCACTTCTCGCCGCCCATGGCGCCATCTTCCGCCTCACGTGTCCCTACACTTCCCCACAGAACGGTCGTGCTGAACGGATGCTTCGTACTCTCAACGACTGTGTTCGCACCCCTCTGTTCCACGCCCACATGCCCCCACGGTTCTGGCTGGATGCTCTTGCCATGGCGACTCTCCTTGTCAACATCCGCCCGTGTCGTGTGCATTGGTCTTACACGCCGCATCACCTCCTCTACGGTGCGCCGCCCGCCTATGATGAACTCTGCGTCTTCGGCTGCAAGTGTTATCCTAACACTGCTGCTACCGCCGCGCACAAGCTTGCACCTCGCTCTCTCCCTTGTGTGTTTCTAGGCTACCCCGCCAACACCAAGGGCTACCGCTGCTACGACCCGGTCTCACATCGCGTCCTCACCTCCCGGCACGTGTACTTTGACGAGTTGTCTTTTCCGTTTCAGCAGGGACTCTTGGCAACGCCTGCGATGACGCCCCAGCTGGCCCTTCAGCCTCGGTGGCCCTGCACCAGGACCCGCTTGCCGTCCCACGGTGCCCGTCACCCAAGGGCGCCCCGTCGCCTCCTCCTGTGACGCCTCCAGCGCCGTCGACCAGCTCGAGCGCCCCCTTGTCACCTGCTTCATCGGCCGCCTTGGTACCCGCCTCGCCGCCCGTCGCTGCGGCTCCTGCGCCCATGCTCACCCGAGCACGTGCGGGAGTGCGGCGGCCATCTACGCACTACCCCGCCGACCAGTGGGCCTTCTGGGCCAGCGGGGACAGTGTCCTGCCGCATGACGGCGGGGTGCCGTTGTCCCACGAGGGGGAGGCGCCCTCCCTGTTGCCGAGTGCACCGTCCACCTCCGCTCTCTCGCCGGTGCCCACCTCGGCTCGCGCCGCTTTGCGCGACCCGCACTGGCGCGCCGCCATGCAGGAGGAGTATGACGCGCTGCAGCGTAACCGGACCTGGGAGCTGGTTCCCCGGCCCCCTCGTGCCAACGGCATCACCGGCAAATGGGTCTTCAAGCACAAGCTCGGATCCGATGGTACTCTCGAGCGCTACAAGGCGCGCTGGGTCGTACGCGGCTTTCGGCAACACGCGGGTGTCGACTTCACGGATACGTTTGCCCCGGTTGTCAAACCGGGAACGATCCGCATGGTGCTGCACCTCGCCACTCTCGCGCGTGGCCGGTGCATCAGATGGACGTCTCCAACGCCTTCCTCCATGGCCACCTGTCGGAGCAGGTCTACTGTCAGCAGCCCATTGGCTTTCCGACGCCGGCGCCCGATGTGTGCTTGCTCTCTCGGTCCTTGTATGGACTGAAGCAGGCGCCCTGCGCCTGGTACCAGCGCATCGCCGCGTTTCTGCATCAGCTCAGCTTCCGCTCCACGCGTTCCGATGCGTCGCTGTTCGTCTACCAGACCGGCAACGACATGGCCTACCTGCTGCTATACGTCGATGACATCATCTTGACGGCATCCACCGCTGGTCTTCTTCGATAGCTCACCGACAATCTTCGTGCTGAGTTCGCGTTGAAGGACCTCGGCCCGCTCCACTACTTCCTCGGCATCGAGGTTGTCTGGCGTGCGAATGGGTTCTTTCTTCATTAGCAGAAGTACGCCCGCGAGCTTCTCGAGCGTGCAAGGATGCTTAACTGCAATCCCGTGCCTACTCCTGTAGACACGAAGGCCAAGCTTTCAACCAGTGATGGGTCGCTGGCCTCCGACGCCCGGTTCTACTGCTCCATCGTCGGCGCCCTCCAGTACTTGACGTTGACACGTCCGGAGCTCCAGTACGCTGTGCATCAGGTGTGCTTGCACATGCATGCTCCTCGGGATGCCCATTGGGCCGCGGTGAAGCGGATTCTCCGCTACATCTGTGGCACCATGGGCTGCATGCCTCGCCCTCGACATCGACCGACCTCGTCGCCTACTCGGACGCGGACTGGGCGGGCTGCCCGGACACGCGGCGCTCCACCAGTGGCTACTGCGTCTACCTTGGCTCGTCGCTCGTATCTTGGTCCTCCAAGAGGCAGCCCACCGTGTCTCGCTCCAGTGCCGAGGCCGAGTACCGTGCCATGGCTAATGATGTGGCTGAGTGCACGTGGCTTCGCCAGCTTCTCTCCGAGCTCTCTTGTCCCGTTGACAAGGCTACGGTGGTCTTCTGCGACAACGTGTCGGCTGTCTACCTCTCCGCCAACCCCGTTCATCATCGGCGCACCAAGCACATCGAGTTGGACATCCACTTTGTTCGTGAGCAAGTTGCCCTCGGGCACGTTCGAGTTTTCACGCACCACGCGTCTCAGCAGTTTGCCGATATCATGACGAAGGGATTGCCGTCCACGACTTTTCCTGAGTTTCGCTCCAGTCTATGTGTCGGTGCCGACCCTTCGACTGCGGGGGGGGGGGTGTTGAGTAACATATTGTACTAGGTATAGGTCCCCGTGTTTTGTCAGGGTTGTACCTGTAATTGTACATGTGTCCGTCTATATATACATGAGCAGCCGGCCCAATTGGTGTTGTGCAATCTCCAATTCCCTTCTACACCAACCAACAAAGGAGAAATTTTGAAAGAAAGCAAGTGACTAGGTTGAGAAATATATTTCGAGTGGTGCTATAATGCTCCACACTCTCAAAACTTAAAAGGATAACAATAGTCCTTTGCTGTCAATTATATTTAGGCGTTTGCTCCACTACAACCCCCTCTTCCAAACTCATCCAAACTTGAACACAAGGACGGCTAAGATTCCTGAATGGTTTGCATGATGAGATGCAGACTGTTTTGGTCAATAACCCCTTTGCTAATATTGAAGCCCTCGTCGACTCTGCCATTCAGATGGAAGGAAAGATCAACCAAGCCAACGAGAACCGCAAGCGCCGCATGATGCATCAGCCAGGAACCCATCATACCCCAAAGTATCGCCCCAACCCATCTCCAGGATTTGCCCCGAGAACCAACAGACCCCCGATGAACCGTCCTACCTATCCCAACCGTGGAAACCCAAGGCCCGGAGGAAATCACAACAACCCCGGCAACTCGAGCAATTTCAACCGTGCCCCACCCAAGTTCAACAACAACAATGCTGCCACCAACACCAACACTGCCCCTAGGACTAGAAGCAATGTTGTGCCTGTTGCAGCAAAGGACAAGTCGTAAGTGATTTGTTATGACTGTGGAAATAAGGGTCCCTACTCCAATGAGTGCCCCAAGAAGAATGCCACAGCCCTCAATGCAAATTCCCCAGCTCAGCAGCAGCGTCGTGTTCAGCCTGGAAGAAGGTTTGCCCCAGGGAATTCGCTCAACCGCAACGGACGTCGTTTTCTCATGCATGATGAAGAAGCCCAGGAATCGCCAGACGTCGTGCTAGGTATGTTTTCTGTTAATTCAGTACTTGCTAGAGTGTTGTTTGATTCTGGTGCATCGCACTCATTTGTCACCGAAGAATTTGCATGCACTAGTAAGATTCAACCAACCAAACTGAAGCATGTTATGATTGTTCAAATTCCCGGTTCAACCACCAAAGCTAGGCAAATTTGCAAAGCCGTCCCTATCCAAATCCATGGCATAGATTTTTATGCTAATCTGATAGTACTCGGAACTAAAGGTTTGGAAGTAGTACTAGGAATGGATTGGATGTCCAAACATAAAGGATTAATTGACTGTGCTAAGAAAGCCATAACCATGACCAGTACAGCCGGAATATCAGTCGAGCATATATCTGAAACCTTACCTCGTCAATTCAAGTGCAACAAGAGTATAGCCCAACCTACCATTGACCAAGTCCGGATAGTCTATGAATACCCCAATGTATTTCTAGATGTTTTGCCCGGTATGCCCCTAGATCGGGATATCGAGTTTACCATTGAACTAATCCCGGGAACAGGACCCATAGCCCAGAGACCATATAGTATGAACCCGTCTGAACTAGCAGAACTGAAGAAGCAACTGGATGCCATGTTTGAAATTGGACTGATTCAACCAAGTGCGTCACCCTGGAGATCACCTGTTTTGTTCGTGGACAAGAAAGATTGAGGTAAACGTTTGTGTACGGATTATCGGAAGTTGAATGATGTCACTATCAAGAACAAGTACCCATTGCCCAAGATAGAAGATTTGTTTGATCAGTTGGCCGGTGCCAAAGTGTTTTCTAAGATTGATCTTAGAACTGGCTATCATCAACTCAAGATTCGCGCAGAGGATATCCCCAAGACTGCCTTTACCACCATATATGGATTATACGAGTATACTGTCATGTCTTTTGGATTAACCAATGCCCCCGCTTATTTCATGAATCTCATGAATAAGATTTTTATGGACTTCCTGGATAAGTTTGTCATTGTTTTCATTGATGACAATCTGATTTATTCCAAATCAAAAGAAGAACATGAGCTACACCTAAGGACCATTCTTGGAACCCTTAAAGAGCATCAATTGTATGCCAAGTTTAGCAAAAGTGAATTCTGGTTAGAGGAGGTAGGATTCCTCGGTCACACTATATCAGCCGGAGGAATTCCCGTTGACCCTGCAAAGGTGAAAGATGTCAAAGATTGGCAAGCCCCAACCACTCAAACCCAAGTTCGTGCATTTCTGGGATTGGCAGGATACTACCGCAAGTTCGTAGAAGGATTCTCGAGTATCGCCAGACCCATGACTCAATTGCTAGAGAAGGATAAAGAGTTTGAATGGACGGACAAATGTGAAGAGAGTTTTCAAGAACTCAAGAGAAGATTGATTTCAGCCCCAATCTTAATCATGCCGGATATCACGAAGCCCTTTGACGTGTATTGTGACGTATCCAAGATCGGTCTCGGATGTGTGTGCTAATGCAAGAAGGCAAAGTTATATATTATCTATCTCGACAACTGAAACAACATGAGCAGAACTATCCAACCCATGACCTCGAGCTCGCAGCCGTAGTTCTAGCCCTCAAGACATGGAGGCATTACCTGATGGGAAATCGTTGCGAGATTTATTCGGATCACAAGAGCCTGAAGTATATATTCACTCAGAAGGAGCTGAATATGAGACAGAGAAGATGGATTGAGCTAATCAAGGATTACGATCTAGACATTCACTATCACCCCGGTAAAGCCAGTGTGGTAGCAGATGCCCTTAGCAGATTGCTGTGTCGCTTGAACTCCATGATTTTGAAGGAGCAACCAAGTCTGCACAAGGAGATGGAAGACTTCCGAATGGAATTAGTGAGTGAAGTATTTTTGGCTAGCATAGAACTTCAACCCACTTTGATCTGCCAGATCAAGGAGGCGCAGAAAGGAAATGCTAGTATCGAAGGAATCAAGCATCGACGCAGACAGTAAAGTACCCGGATTCACCGAAGACGAAGAAGGAGTTCTGTGGTACAAAGGACGCCTTTGTGTACCAGTAGATTCTAAGTTGAAAGAAGTTATTCTGAAGGAAGCTCATGATACTCTTTATTCTATCCACCCCGGAGGAACGAAGATGTATCAAGATTTGAAAGAGCAATTTTTGTGGCATAAGATGAAGAGAGAAATCGGAAGCTATATCGCCAAGTGTGATATATGTCAAAGAGTCAAGGCGGAACATCAAATACCCGCTGGATTGTTTCAACCATTACAGATTCCTGAATGGAAATGGGATTCCGTTGGAATGGACTTTATCACCGGATTGCCTGCTTCTAGTAGGGGAAATGACTCTATCTGGGTCACAGTGGACATATTGTCCAAAGTTGCCCATTTCTTACCAGTCAAGACCACGTAACAGAGTTCGAAGTTAGCGGAGTTATACATCGCTAGAATCGTCAGTTTGCACGGAGTCCCCAAGAACATCGTATCGGATCGAGGAACTCAGTTTACCTCGAGATTCTGGAAGAAAGTCCAAGAAGGTTTAGGAACCCGACTAGATTTCAGCACCGCTTATCACCCTCAGACCGATGGACAAACGGAGCGAGTAAATCAAATACTCGAAGACATGTTGAGAGCCTGTGTGTTAGAAAATGGATCTAAATGGGAATACTGTCTGTCGTTCACAAAATTTTCATACAACAACAGTTATCAAGCTAGTTTGCAAATGACCCCATTTGAATTCATGTATGGAAGAAAGTGTCGCACCCCTTTGAATTGGTCGGAAGTAAGAGAGAGTCAGATTTTCGGACCTGATATCCTACGAGAAGTAGAAGAGAAGGTTCACAAGATTCGTGAGCACCTCAAGACCGCCCAATCCAGACAGAAGAGTTACACCGACAACAGATGTCAAGACCTCGCCTTCAACATCGGAGATTTTGTGTACCTGAAAGTGTCGCCATTGAAGGGAATGCAGCGTTTCCAACTAAAGGGAAAATTAGCCCCCAGATATGTCGACCCCTTTAAGATTCTGAACCGTCGAGGAGAAGTGTCGTATCAATTGGAACTACCCGAAGAGATGTCAGCCGTGCACAATGTGTTCCATATCTCATTACTTCGCAAGGGCCTCGAAGTTACGGAGAAGACGGAAGTGTTCAAGAATATTGATCACCGGACCATAGAGACCAACGATGACCTGACCTATCCCGAAGTACCCATCCGTATTTTGGAAGAAGCTTTCAGAACCACCCGAACCAGAAGCATCAAGTTTCTCAAGATTCAGTGGAGCAACCACACAGAAGAGGAAGCTACCTGGGAGCGCGAAGATCACATCAGGACGGAGTTTCCTGATCTCTTCAAATCCTAGGTAATCTTTTTCGTCCTTTTTCAAATATCAGGATGAGCTTTTGTTTAGGGGGAAGGTTTGTAACATCCCAAAATATTAAACATGAATCAACAAACTCTAATCATCAAAATTAGGGTTAACAAAAACTTTTCCAACTAAAAACATGAAAGCATTCATATGTGTGTGTATTAAAGTTTGGATTCTTTTGAATTGCCATGGTTCTGTGTTTCTTTGCTTGTAAAATGATTCTTAGGTGAAATAAACATCATCTAAACAATCCCCAAACTTTTCCCAATGACAAACAACTCAAATTGAATAAATTAAGTGAATGGTCACTTTGGCCAAATTAACTCCCATGCCTACTTTGGCTATCTCTAATTTTCAAAACTCAACATAAACATGTATGGATCTTTGCACCCCTTGTTAGTACTCATAATAAGGTATCAAGGCCCACTTTGTGATCATCCAGAAACATTCAAATATCAAGTTTAAATGACATTTTAAGATTGAATCTATCTCATATGGGAAGATCCCACTATTTCAAAAACCACTCAAACCAACTCAATTTTCAAAACCCAAGTACCCATAGAATCCTCAACACATGCCTAGCACACCCACCAAAAATCTTTTCAAAATTCAAAACTCAAGTTCTTGCGGCCATTTCATCAAACAGGTTGTAGATTCAAATCAACAAAATCACAAACACTATTTTGAGCAGTGTTTTGGCCAACCTTGTTCCCTCTCTGGTTGCAACTAGCCTTAGTAGATCATCTAGCCCCTTTTACTAAACTCTAGCACCACTGTGAGCTTGCCAATGCCATCAATGGTGAGCAGGCCGAGCCTCACCATGTCACCCTAGTGTGGACAACAAGCTAGGAGAAGAACTAGCTGTGCCAACCTTGTCTGGGAGGTAGCCCATGCCTCACCGCCCCCTCTTGACCAGCCCTAGCTCGAAGACAGAGACCAGAGTCGCCGCCACGCCGCCGCTGCCGCCGCCACCGACCATGCCGGCGACGCACCGCAGAGCACGCGCCGTTCCCATGCAACCCGACCACCTCGAGCCCTTGCCGCCCGCCAGCATGCACCCCACCGTCCCAGGAGACCACCAGACATGTTCGTTTCATCGCCCGTACCCCGTAGCCACCGCTCGCCGCGGAGTACGCCGCCTCTGCCTCGCAGAGCACCGCACGTTCCCGACCAATTTCCACCGCCCCTACACGCGCATTTAAACTCTAAAGCATCGCCAGGAGACCGCCCGTCGATTACCAACCGCAGCCATGCCTCTAGCCGCCCGTAGCCGTGTCGCCACCGTCGCCTGCCCATACCTCTCGGTCTCGCCGTCGACCCTATAAAAGGAGACAACCCTCGCTCGATTTCTTCACACCATCTCACTCCCCTCACCTCACTGATCATTCCATCCCTTAGCCAGAGCACTAGGAGCAGCAGCTTGCCGGAATTGCGCCGGAGCAGGCCGCCTCTGGAGAAGAAGGGAGCTGTTGATTTCGACCACCCCCGTAGCTGCTATGACCATCCCTGAGTTCGCCGTTGTCGACTTCGTCATTTGACCACCTCGCTGTCGTCGCTGGAGCCCCGGTATGCCTCCTATGCACCCCCACTGAGCCGCTAGGGTTCGAGCTCGCCGGTGACATGTTCATCGTCGACGATGACCCTCAGCCGTTGATCTCACTTCTAATCCAACGCACCACATCGCCTGCATTTCAAGGCGTGTTATGAGCCACTCGACCGGTAGACCCCCTGTCACCGAGCTGGGCCATGGAGTGACACTGGGCCGGCCCATTAACCTTTCCCGCGCAGCTCAAGCTTTTGAATTTAGATTTTTCTATTTTTATTCAAACTCAGTTCTGTACCTAGTTTCAAAAATCAACCCAGCTTGATTCAGTGAACCAAATTGCATGAAACCAATTTTGTTAGAAAGGTATAGAAATTCTTAATCCAAGCCCGTTGGATTCAAGTCATTTGGACCTGTAGATCAACCTTGGTAAAAATAACAAGTTAGAAGCTTTTCTGCATTCAAACATTTTTCAAATTTCAACCATAACATCTTTTGAGTTGATTCCTACTCTCAAAAATCACATGTGTCATACCTTTTAGAATATATAAAAACATATGAGTTTACTTACAGAAATAATGTTCAAGTAATAAAAGAATGCCACATAGGCATTTCTAGTCACTTTATTTAATTGAAATAAAAGGTTAAACCTTATTAAATTGTGAAACCACTTTAAATCACATTCCCATGTACTGAAATATTTGGTGATGACATGTGTCAACATGATACCATGTTTGAGTTGGAGAATATTAAATCTTAAGTAGTTTTTCAATGAGTAGAAATTACTTTTCTCAAATTAAAATAAATAAGACAAATGCCTTATTCTTGTAAATAGTGATGATGCTAGATCATATATAGAACAACTTTGTGTGATGATTGAAAATAGTTAAGTATTGTTTGGTGATTGTGTACCTCGTATTTACTTATATACGCTAGTACCGACCAAGGATACGAGGAGGAAGGAGGATACTATGAACAAGAAGTCGAGGAGAACTTCAACCACTGTTCTGCACAAGGAAAGCTAACACTTGCAAGATACTTTACCTATGCAAGCCAATACTTGCAAGCTATTAACTTAGCAAGCTTATACTGATACCTATGCAAGAAAATACTTGCTTGTTACCATGCCAACTATATGCCTTAAGCATATGTGATCATACCCACTTGATAACCCAATCCTAGTTTTACTTGCAAGCTTTATACTTTATTTCTTTACCAAAGCTATTTCTTAGAGTTTACTTAAGTGACTTGTAGATTCTAGAAAGATAATTGAAGGTTGCATAAAGAGCATTAAATTTGGCCTAAGCTAGATAATCTTGATGTCATCCTAAGGCATGAGATTGAACTTGGTTAGACTCCACTTGTTTACCACCCCTCATTAGTACTTACCCCACTTGTAGATGCTAGTGCTAAGCATAAAACTTGATCAACTTTAGATGGGAATACTTGGTGAAAATGGTTATGAAAACCTTAGAATGATGAGTCATTCTACTGAGATGTTTTGACATGTGTTTCCGAACAACAGATGATTTTGATGATGAAAATGTTGAGGCATGAGCCTTAGCCCCTTTACAAAACTGATGGTTGTCTGGATGCGATGCCATTCCAATTATACCGTACAACCACAATACCCGAAAATTGGGTAGGGTTTGAATGGAAACTTATATACCTTAGTATGGGTTCCCTCACGGCCAAGGTCTGAGCTGAGGCTACCTTGTGAAGATTGTCCACCTGTTCAGTACCCAAGATGACAGTTGGTCATGGTTGGGAGGCCAAACTCACAGGAGAGGTGCCTATACTAGGGCGTGTAATTGAAAGGTTAGGATTGATTATCCGCATACTGAGTATGGTGAATTCAGGATTTGTTCCTGACGGATGTATCGAATGTTGTGGTGAAAGTGTACAATCTCTGCAGAGTGTCAAACTATTCGAATAGCCGCGTCATGATTATGGAGCTTGGAGTGGTCATACTGTTCCCCCGTCAGATGTTTTCAAAATGACTTGTGAAATGAATCAAGACTTTGACTTGACCACAACAGAGTTGTGAGATGAAATTTAAATTCCCACTTAGGTGTTATAAAACTTCAACTAGTTTTTCTTGCTTCTGAACTTCGTAGAGGTAAATCTGGCTTTTTGCAAAACAACCCTAGAGCTTAGTGTCCTACTACAAAAACGCCCTTCACTTGTTAGTATTAGATTGCGAGTACTTAAAGAGTACTCATGGCTTTGTCCCTGGCTATTCCCATGGCCATACTATGAAGAGGAGTACCAGGATGTTGGACCCCAGGAAGGTTACGACAACTAGGATCATCTCCCATCGTCAGCATTGCCTGTGACCCCGAAGATGGAGCTTCGCCTATGCTACCTTTATTATTATGTTATTCCGCTGCTTGAGTTGTATTAAGAACTGGATCATGAGATCCTTGTTTGTGTAAGACCTTTTGTATGGTTTGTAATGGATGATGTACTATGATATCCAAATCTGTTATGTCTCGCAAAAATGGTAATCCTGGGATTGCGATGTATGGCATAACAGGCATCTGGGATTAAAAATCCGGGTGTTGACAACTCTCTCCAACACTTTGATGAAGGTGATATTCCTTATGCGAAGCCTCCTGATCAATGCTTAGAGTAACTTGACACTTTTATTGTTAAACAAGGTAATTTTAATAAACAAGTTCATAATCATTTATTGGAAAACTCTAGAGCTATTAAAGAGTTGAAAGATATTGTGGAAAGAACTTCTAATGAAATTAAAATGCTTTGTAAACACTTTCAAATGGTTCAAACCCAACTTGATCAACTTGCTAAGGTACAAAAGGATATGCTAGTTAATGCCTCAGGAGATAAACTTGCTTATGGAATTAGAACTAGGAGTGGTATAGCTACTCAAGATCCTTTATATCCTGAAGGACACCCTAAAAGAATTGAGCAGGATTCTCAACAAGGTGAAAGTAGTGGTAGTCATCGTAAGAGAAAGAAAAAGAAACATAAGATAGTTGAGAACCACTTGAACCTGCTGTAGATCCTAATAGTATATCTATCTCTGATGCTGAAACTGTGAGTGGTAATGATAAAAATGAGTCTCCTGATAAGGAGAAAGGTGAGGAAGAACCTGAGAAGTACACTAAGAACACTAGGTACATAAAGGAATATTTTATTGCTAATAAACATGGTAAAGAGAGAGAACCTTGGGTGCAGAAACCTATGCCTTTTCCATGTAAGAAACACAAGTCAAAGGAGGAAGAACACTACAACAAGTTTTGTGAGTGGTTGAAACCTTTATTTTTGCAAATTATTTTGACTGATGCTATTAAATTGCCTCCTTATTCAAAGTATATGATGGATATTGTCTCTAATAAAAGGAAGATTCCTAATGAGGAGATTTCTACTTTGCTTGCTAATTACTCCTTCAATGGTAAGGTTCCAAAGAAACTTGGTGATCTAGGTATACCAACTATTCCTTGCTCTATTAAGAACAATTATGTTAGAACTGCTTTATGTGATTTGGGATCTGGAGTTAGTGTTATGCCTTTTTCTCTCTACAAGAGACTCCAGCTGGAAAAGTTGATACCCAGTAATATATCTTTACAAATGGATGATAAGTCAACTACTATTCATATTGATATATGTGAGGATGTTCCTGTGCAAGTGGCTCATAATTTCTTGGTTTTAACTCATTTTGTGGTGCTTGAAATGCCTGAAGATGATAATATGTCTATTATTCTTGGGAGACCTTCTCTTAATACTGCAGGTGCTGTCATCAATTGTAATCAAGGAAAAGTAACATTCAATATTAATGACAAAGAGCATACTGTATATTCCCTCAAGAAGGTTGCTAAGAGCTATTGCTTGAATTCCATTGAAAATATTGAGAGCATCAAGGTTGGAGAAATATATTGTCCCATTCCACAAGAAAATTTTGAAAATATTATGATTGGGACCATTGCTATCAAGTATGAGATAACCTAATCACCTTGTGGATTACAAAGTTTTGTTTTATATAAGATTGTTTTGGTAACAAGACTTGATCAACCTTGTTAACAAAAGGATTTTAATGGACAAAATAATGTTTCCACTATGGTTATGCTTGCTTTATTTTACTTTTCTCCTTCCTAGTCTTTGCCTTTCTTTTGCTAGCTTTGGTTTTGTTAGTTGTTTGCTTGTTAGAGTGTCTTAGAGCTCCTGTAGTTTGGCTTTTGGTTTGCTTTTGCTTCTTCTGAAAAACTTGTTTCTGCGAGAAAATCAATTTTCATACCCTGAAAATTTGCCAAAAATAAAGTTTCCCGAAAAATCCCAGAAAATTCAAAATATTTTTTTCCTCAAAAAAGGGGCAGAGGGACACCTGAAGTGACCCAGGGGGTCACCCCAGGACACCTCAACCATGGTAGGCACGGCCTACCTGTGGGTGGTGCCTAGGGGGGGGTCTGGGCCCCTTCAAGGTGCCCCCTCATAGCCATCTCCCTTCTCTCTCTCCCGAAAAACACCAGAAAACTTGCTCCAGCTCGAGTTCCTACTGTTCTTGCTCGCGATTTTCGGTCTCCTTGCTCAGCCCATCTATGCTGCTGATTTTTGGAAGGATTGCTCCTTGGTATGTGCCTCCTCCACTTGTCCAATTAGATTTGTGATTGGTAGATTGTATCTTGAGTATTTTACTTCTATAGGTGATAGGTTGTGTGAGCTTGCATGCTTGTTCTATGCTTAGAGATTTCATTTTTATGAATGTGTAGCCCTCTAGCAAGTTCCTATAGTAGTTGATCATCACTTATCAACTTGGAAATCACTCGGTTTGATGTTTGTCTAAAAATTTCAGCAAGGAAGATGAGTACTTATCCACTAAATTAATATGACTTGATGGTGTCTGAGACAATGAAGATTCATCGTGAGGAAGGAGTCTTCCCTTCCATATATCCATGCCATGAATTCATGAGAACTGCGGGAATCTCCCAGGATTTCCAAACTTTGATTGCCAATGAAGGGTTGGGACACTTTGTTGAAGGTGAACCATTTCAATTTGTTAAGATAACCATGGCTTTTGTGCAGGACTTCCGGTTCACTTGGTCTACATCTAATCCCATGGTCCATTACAAAATATATAATATACCTGTCGACCTGCCTTTTGCTGATTTCTGCGCAGCAATTAGAGTACCTCAGTGGGGATCTTGTGAGAAGATCAAGGAGAGGCCCAAGTCACTTATGGATTTATATGCTGAGATTTGCCAAGGTTTCGACTTCTCAAAGGAAAGTGGTAAAATTCGGAACATTCAGTTCCCAGCCATTAGATATTTTTCCTATTTTATTACCAAGTGTGTTCTTGCTAGAAAGATTGCTAGAAAGTTATCTTCTTTTGATCTAGCTTTTATCGCAGCTGCTCTGGATAGGAATAGATCTTATAGCCTGGGTGCTTTTATAGATCACCAACTCACCACCAACCGCGAGAAGGGTGGAATTTGTGGAGGTCTCATTGCTTTTAGGTTGCTACCTTTCCATGGTTTAGAGCCTCACCATTCAGATTATCGGTTCCCCATAGAGAGGCTTGATCTTGAATCCATGGTTCAGCATGGTTTTGTTTTCTTGGGGGCTAATGTGAGAATTTGACTGTATGAATTATCTTTTGCCCAAGGTCGAAGGTAGAAAGGTGGACTGAGAAAATAGTTTATTTGCCTGCACCTGCTTTGTTTAATTTTGATAACAGATAAGAATGGTCGCTCATGGAGGAAGAGTTTGACACATATGTGGTGGAGCTCTCCCAGCAAGAGAATGTTGGGGAGGATGCCGAAGATGATTCGGTTCAGCCCTCCAACATGGGAGAGTCTTCATACCAGCAGCCCTCATTTGATTGGGGCGCATCTTCTTCTTCATCGCAAGCGCCTGACTACGATCATTCCTATGATGACCCACCAGCTTGGGGTTACTACCCGCACTATTGAGCCCTACTTAGGCCAAAAGCCTAAGCTTGGGGGGAGGTATACCGACATCACACTCATCTATATATCATGTTCGGTCGGTTTTTTGTATATCCATCGTTTGGCTTTCTTTTTGGTTTTTGTTTACGGTGACCCAGCATACCACTGCATGATGTAGTACACTATAGTCGTTGACATAACACCAATGAAACACCGTTCACTAGTATTACATCCCTCAGAGTAGTACAACATAAACATAGCAGGTCCAAGACATGACTATAGGTTACAACTCAAATCTTTACACAAGATCCAGAGAACACTCTAGGTTAAAGAGAGAGAAAGAAACTTCTTACAAAGAAGAATCAGGAATAAATAACTCATAGCTACCATACCTATAAAACTAGTAGCTGAACTACTAGGCTTGCATTGCTGCTATTGCAATACTCTACAGAAGTAGGTTCTATGGTTAGAAATTATATTCTTACCTAATCAGCAACTTCGTCTTCACTTGAGTTGATGTATATGCTGACTTCCTTGACTTCATTGAAGAGTTTTAGCTTTTAATGATGATTCCTGGAGCATAACTTGATGTAGACGTCGTCTGTACTGGCTTTAGAACCTAGCAAGGGTTAAGAAGATACGTTGAGTACGAGCGTACTCAGCAAGTTCACTAGAAAAGGAGTGTTTGATGCACTATATCTACGACCACAGACCATAGGTCGTAGGCAATGCAGGTTTTCGTAAACGTTTCTTCAAAGGTTGCTTTTATTCTGAAAAGCTATGTCTGTCAGCCTTCACGGGTTTACCAGAACCTTCATGGGGTTCCTTTCCCGCCGCGTTCGCAGCTCCTTCCCGGAACAGGGAGTAACAAGTTACAGTTCTTACACTCTGCAGAGGTGCGTCACTTTACCCATGAGAGATCTTAGCTTTGTTGCACATCCGAATTGCAGGTTCGTTCACACTTCCTTGGTGTGACGCCCAGACTAAGATCCAAGCCAATCACTGCCTTCTCCGCGACCCCGCATGTCTCCTTGGTGTACGCCAGCCCACCTATTGAATTACGGCAATGGTAGCACAGACCGTTCAGATGCCGGAACTATCATGGGACGTTGAGGGCCCCCACCCATATGCTGCATATCCTCTACGAATTACCATATAATATGCACGCTACGAGTGATAATAGCCACGACCCGCACATCTAGCTCCATGCGAGAGGGAAAAGATACAGATGACTTCTCCGTCCCATTCCAAATCTCATGGTCAACGCGTAATATACGGCGCAAGAATCACTGGCGACATTGGTTGTTAAGTCCTAGATAATATGTTCCTTTACCACCAGAACTCTTATAGTAGGTTATTACCTCATGGTAAATAACCTATAATCACATTATTATGAAAATAGTGTTTTCTGACCCTTTTCAAATGCAGGTGATGACAACATTGGATTTGTAAAATACTTTACAGAAAATAATCAAAGGACATGATCAAGTGTGAACTTGCCTTTTGTGATTGCAAGATTATGCACTCACGGTCTGCAAGACAATATAAGATCCAATAGCTGAAATCTGCATCATTGGTACGGTAAGGACTAATGTTTAAAGAAGCAAGATGCTTTTATGCATAAGTAATGTAATGCAAGTTGATAAACACGAATCCCGAGAATAACGTTGTTCTAGGGTTTGGATACTGGAAAGGGTTTTTCCTTGGAATGTGTTGCCCTTTTAGATTAAGTTTCATACATGTGCTTCTTATTAAGGCTTGTGAGTGTGTGGGAAACAACATGTATTTATATAACAACAAAATACACAGTATGGAATGCTACTCAAGGTTGCTTACATCTTAATTGTTTATCTTCAAGTTTTACTTTACAAGTAATGTCACTTATAAAGAATTTAAGTATTAATAATCTTATTATACAAGTAAAGTATAAAGTAATGTGATTGTGATTAGTTGTTATTTGTTTTTCTGAAGTGGCAAAAAGAATAACATTTGAAGAAAAGATTTCCTTACTAAGGTTTAAACAATCTTTGTGGTTAATTTAATGAGATTGATGTTGTTTGTGCTTGCTTGAATAGTTTGGACTTGAGATGTTTTATAACTTAATTATAATAGACCAAAATTAACTATAAAACATGTAATAAAATATTTAGTATCATACTTAAAGCTTTGCAAACTAAAGGTAACTTTAAGGATGTAGATAGACTTAGGGTGTATTACTTATGATATTTGTATCTTGTTCACTTTATATTGTTTCCTTAGAGTTACTTTAGAGTGGCATTACTTCTATGTGAGTAGTGGTTTCTTCACATTATAATGGTATAAAGGAATTTATCTCCCTATAAGGGTGTGGTTAATGTTTGTGAATAAGTAAACAATATTATTTATTACTTATGAACTCACTTATAGTGTTTTGATTTGTTTATAAACTTATGGTTAATATAAAGGAATAGGTTTTATTTTACTACAAATTATTCTTTGATATTTTATATTAAAATCCTTTTCTAAAATAATCTATATTTATGGTTGAGGAATAATTTAATAAAATTATATTTAAAGTGCTTAATTCATTTTGAATGCATACTACCAATATTTAAGATTAATATTATTTATTAGACTCAATTGATTAATTTATAGAACTATTTATAAGTTTTATTTACCTTTATAAAAATTATTAATTAAGGAGATAGGTTTAAATTCAAGTTATAAAAGCGTTTTGACTTTTTATTTAACTCAAAAGTGGAATATCACATTTTTAACATGTAGTTATTATTTTTGTGATCGTTTTGGTATATTACATTTATTTTTGTGATTTATAAATAATAAGATATGATTTTAATAAGGTTTATTACTTTATAAATACTTAATAATTAATAAATATTTAATTAAGAGGAATAATAATGCATGATTATAGTTTTAATCTCTAATTCTTATTTTTCTAAAAAATTGGTATTTTATTTATATTTTTAACAATTACCATTATTAAAATATTAATTATCAAAGTTTTATTACTTATAAAACTTTTATTAAATCTTATTTATTTAAATAATCATTATAATAATATTTGATAATAATTTTAAGTTGTAGATTTTATTTTTCTGAAAATTTTCATATATTAAACATATTTTTCTGAATTATAAAACAAAAGTTATTAGTAAAACAAGATTTAGTCATTTTATTATCTTGGAATTAATATTGTTTTATCTAGTTCATAAACAGAAATACTTTTTATACCAAAGCTAACCTAGACTAAGTCACTGACTAGTGGGCCATCGGCCACATCACCCCTCAGATTGGTGAATGCACTTGTTACTGGCCCAACTTCTACCCACAGCCAATGACAGGTGGGCCAGGGACCACGTCACACGCCACATGGGCAAAGATCGGTCAAACGAGCTGACCTGACGCAATCATGACGTCGCTGTGACGTCATATCACCGGTGATGGTCAGGTGGCTAGCAACAGCGGCGATCTAGTGGAGTTTGGCATGCGTGGTTGCTATGGTTCGAAAGAGCGCACTGCAGGGAACCTACTAGCAGCGGCGCCGCTCAGATATGGTCGCCGGAGGATGACTGGCGATGAGGTACGGCGGCGCCGGTTACAGATGAACCCGGTGGAGATGATTCCAAAAGCGATAGAGAGATTAGAGAGGTGCCCGAGGATCAGCAACTCACCGGCGTTGCAGTGGAGGGCTTAGTGTGACCGGAGGTGGCCGGAATCGAGGTAGACGACGGAGGAACCCGTCGGAGATGGAGGTGTCGATTGGCATGATTGGAGCTCCTTCGGCTTGTGCTTCATGGGGCAATCGAACCAGATGATCAAGGGGATCCTAACTGCGGCCTTAGCTGTTGAAGGGGAGCTTAGAAACGTCAGCGACGAGCGGCTCCGGCGAGCTCAGTTTTCGGTCAGAGGGGAATATGGGGAGGAAGAATGAGGATAAGGATTCGTTTCTGCGCAGGAGGGGATCTTGTAGATGACCAGAAGCGGTGGCGTGGATCTTGGCGCGGTCGGACGTCATGGCACGGCGGCGGACGGCGGCGATGCTGAGAGCGAGCTGCTTGTGACGTCGGGGAGGAAGACGACGACGTACTTTTCATGGAACCCCCCAGCAGTTCTTCTGATTTGCTCCGCAGTACCTCTTCGGTCCCACTTGTCAACCAGAGAGAAGAATAGATTGGGCTGGTCTTGGGCTGCTACTGGGCTTTGGTTGGGTGGCTGGAATTTCTCGTGGGCGATGGATAATAAAGAGGGTTAATGGGCTTCAGCCTGGTTATAGTTTTTTTCTTTACTGTTTCCTTTTCTCTTTTCTATTTTATTTTCAGGTTTGAATATTACACATTTGATTAACATTTTTTTATGGAATTTATTTTCAGAATAATTACAGTTATATTGAAGTTATTAAGAATCAATTAGTGAACTTTTATTATATATTGTTTAGGGTTTCTTTATTTTCTTTATACAGATACCTTTTCTATTATTATTTGTGAGGGCCTTTAATATGAATTTAATTGGGCATAAATTCATAAACTTATTATAGAATGTATTACTACTAACTAAAGATATTTTATTCTTATTAATACATAATATTAAGGCAACTTTTATGTTTAGTGATCCTTCATAAGTATTTCATACATAAGGTTCTAAGTATTAATAAGGTTTGAAATTATAAATGCTTACCCTAGGGTTTTAGGGTTCTTAATACATTTATATTCTTTTTTTGATCTGAATAAAGATTAATGACTAAATATATTGTCTTTATTTTTGAGATCTTTAGTGATATCATCCCTTTAAAACAGAAAGTTATTTTCTGGAATGTCATATGGAAAGGAATTGATAAAGATAACTTCTAAGCACATATAGTTATGATAATTGGAAATGCTAAGGATGTGCTTAATTGTTTTGATATAGGAAATTATTCCTATAAAGCATTGTGGAAACAAGATGATAGATCAACCATAGAAAGTGGATATTAGATTTAGGGTTTAGTGCTTAACAAGGATTCCTATATTCCATACTTCATAATTCTGGACTTCTGATTAAGGAATTCCTTTCCTAGATATATTACTTCTCTATGTCCATCATCATGTACTAACATGATGAGCTTTTCTTTATAGGATATTCTAATCCACCTGTTATTCTTCTAAATTCATTTGTAAATCCAATGAGCTTGACACTAAAGCCTTTCATAATCTTTTCATATCTATACTTGGTTATATCCACTACTCATTGATAATCCCCAATCTAACAAGTGGTTACTTCTAACTCTAATCATACTCTTCCTTAATCATTCTTCACTAATATCACTTCAATAGATGTATACATCAAATCCTACTTCACCTCAAGTGTTTAGTATTTCCCAAGAGGAAGATACTACTTTAATCCAATGTTGCTCTAACATCATTTTAATCATACTATATATCTCTACTTGATTCCAGTATCTTATGCTCCAACCTCACATTATATTAATATGACCTGTAATGGCTAACCTAGGATAACATATCTATACTAGGTTTCAATCATGTTGTATCCACCAAGGTCACTTATACATGGTATAAGCATTCAATGTTGGTGAATAAGGCATGGTCATTATAATCCTTTGTGGTTTAGGTTTCCAGTTGGCTAATCAAGGCTTCATCAATACAACATTACAGTTGTATTGAAATTATCTTCTTAGTATCTCTATTGGATTAAGAGATATAATTCATTGACTATACCTACTTGATACAATAGGACTACTCCTGGTAACTATCTCCAGACTTCATCCTTGTAATCTTCTTTGTTACCATATTGATTTGATTTCCTCCAATCACTCCCATCCTATAGATGACATCTAAAACTAGCATCACTATTTACCTCTTATGACTTCTTTCGTTATAAGCCTTAAGTGAATTCTATAATAAGTACAAGAGTTGATAGGTCAAGAATTGATAGGTTAAGAATTAGTGAATCAATAGTTGATTTCTCAATATTGATGAACAACAAATATAAGGATAGGATTCAATAGAGATGATAAAGATTGATATGGAAAGAAAGATATATGGTGAATGATATTAACTTTGGTTTCTTTCCTACTCAATCTCACTAGAGAGTTAAAGTTAGGTATTTCCATGATACTCATGCTATAAGTAGATGAGATTAAGATATAGTTGTTACATTCTTATTATTTGTGTTATATTTATAATTTGGTATTCATGAGTGATTATAATGAATACTATGCTATGATCACCTAAGGATCAAATATAAATCATTAAGTAATGTATTAGGGTTTAATTTTATTCCATTTGATCTACCCTTAGATCAAATCATGTTTACCCAAAATAAGGTTTTAACAAAGGTCATATTGAAACTTTTCACAGTCAACTTGATGATCTAATTCAATTCCATCAAGTTAAGAGAAGCTTCAATCACTTTGACAAGTTTTTATTTAAAAGCGCGAAAATTATTCAGATTTTCTATACATGAATGCAATGCACACATCTGTGTTCAGCTTATTTCTAAGCTCTAATGCTGGGATGTTACATTGTTGCTGCTTTCTTAAAACTCAAAAATACCAAAAATATTTTCGTTGTTTCTCTTTCTTTGTTTCTTTTCTTTGGTTTGCCTTAAAAAGATAAAATCCGGAAAGATTTTGCTTTGTTTGGTTTGTTTTTGCTTTGCCGTTTTTTGCTTTGTTGGCTTGTTTGAAAAATCGAAAACACCAAAAATATGTGTTGTTCTTCTCTGGTTTTGTGAGTTCTTTGCAGGGTTCGGCCGTCCTCAGTTGATTTTGGTTTCATGTTATTATTCAAGTCACACAAGTGAAGGGCAATAATGAAGATTAAGACAATTTAAGATGTGGTAAGAGGCTGGTAACAAACTCTATTTGTTTTCATTTTTGTACATATACTCATCATTGTGAGCATGCTTAGCCTGTTTGTGTAAGGTGTATGTCATTATGAATGCTCAGTAGTTTTAGCTTGTCTTTGATTAGCTCCATCTTGCTAATAGTTTGTAGCATGTCATATGAATGTGTGCTTGCATTGTTTTATTCATAGTTTGGTATGATATTGTGGTATCCTCCTCTGGAAGTTTCATGTTAATCGACTTGGCACATGCTCACGCATGCATATGACTAAACAACAGTCAGTAAGCCTCAACGATTTATTTTGCCTCAGAGTTCTTGTATCACTTTCATGCCATAATTAGTCCTGTTTTGTTGCAAGCATGATTATGATAATTATTGCTCTCTCGGTTGTCGTTCCCTCTCTTTTGCTAGCCTTCACTTGCACTGAGTATAAGATCTACTTGTGCTTCCAACTCCCCAAAACCAATATTGCCAACTTTGTCCACCATACCTACCTATTAGCATCATTTGCTATTTCAGTGCATATTCAATATGCCTTGTTTTCTTCCAAATAAAATGTTTCTCTGTTTTGAGAAATTTAGTTAGTAAAGCTCTCACGAACTTGATGGCACACTTTATTCCTTGCACTTGATAATCCTGAACCATTGTGACCTGTCCATGAAAGTTATATGCTTGCAAACTATATGCTTGAGTCGCCAGAACCGTCTTTATCACGGGGAACGCTTTCAACACTTTTTGGATATCCTATCCAGTTGATACTTTGCTCTTTTGTTTACGAATGTCGGCGATGTGAAATAAAAGGGGAGCTTGTGAGTTCATGGAGTCTATAACGTCTGGGCTGCTAGCCTAAGCCATGCCTAATCATGGTGGAAACTTGGAGCATCACCATAATTAGCATTCTATGAAGCATCCTCAATAAAAATATATGCATATAGTAAATAAAAAGATCACTGAGATGCTCATTGTCTGCTTGCCTTGTCATTTTGATCACGGGATAGCTCATATATCATGTGCAAGGGGTACCCCATTGGCGGTTCTCTATGATATGCATGTATTTACAATGACAAGAACTTGCAGGCAACCAAATTGAGTAGCATGCGGAGCGGCCCTTCCAGTTTATGGTCTGTCAAGCATATAACTCATACTGGACCTCACTTTCACCTTAATCACAAAAAGATGCCTATGATAGGGGCAATGAGAGCTCAAAGCTAATGAGTACCTTTCTTTCAGCATTAGGAAGCCTTTCAAACTCAAAACCGTTTTCACTCCCTTGTTGAGTCACCACTTATTCTATGAACACTTTCTTGAGAGCATAGTTGTCATTCTTGTGTTTGTCTCAAAACTTGGTTAATTATGTCATGACTTTGATGCTTGTATCTCTGATATCTTTACTTCTAGTCTTCACTTGAACTTCAGAGGTGCCTTGGCATTTATATTGTGCTCTACAAACAAAGGCAAGCGACATACCACTCTATCATACCTTACTATGAGCATTGCAATGGTGTGCTCCATCTTGTTTTTTTGGCACAATGCTTTACTCTACATTTTTAAATTTACGGTTCACATAATTATTAAAATCATAGAACATAAAAATATAATTCATAGATATCGCGAACTATCATCATAAGTTCACAACTTGTACAAATATGTCATAAAATTAAACGAATACATATAGCTACTACTAGTTTCACACGGTACGGGCATTAGCTTCGCCAGGCTGAATTTGCACGATTTCTGAGGCATGTTGTGTCTCTCAGGTGAGTTGCCTCCGGCCTTTGTCGGTGCCATCCGGCGTCGGTTCCCATCTCCCTTGTCTCCTCCATGGATTCTCCGGCCGACAGTTGGAAGGTTTCATACATAGGTGCTAGTACTGGTGGTAAGTTTCTCGAGGGCTCTCTGATCCTTTCTTTGGATGCTTGGTTGGTTCTTCTCAATGCCAAGGGTTTACCTTTGGATGGAAAGGTTCTTGAAAATGGGGCGAAAATCTTGGTTGGATCTTTTGTGATGTTCCCCTCTGACCTTGCCAGACCAAATGCGGTCTTGATCTCTCTGGACAGATTTTTTGGTAGATCTCCTTCTCCCGATGGATCAGATGAGGACTTCTCACTGAAATGGCATGCCCTTTGTTTTTCTCAAGATAAGCATTTTCCTGGGTGTCTGATCTTGATTCTTGTGCCAAAAGATTGGTACTTCTCAATCAAAAGGAGGTGGTTATCGATGCTAGATACTTGCTTTGGGATGAAACAATTGTGGAAGGGACAGAGCTGGATTTGCCAGTGTTAAAAGTCAGAGTTGGTGCACAAATTGTTCCAGAAATCTCAAATGGCCATTCGAATATTTCTAAGGTTGACAAGGTTGTTGACAATGTGAAGGTTGATGTTGTCAATGTTGAACCCAACAAAGATGTTCGTAAACCATGTGTCATAAAAAAAAGGATCAAGTTGATTCTATTTCAACTAGTGCAATTTCCTTGGATTTCAGTGTGGGAAATAAGTTTGACAAAGATATTCGGTCTAAATTTGGTCTTTCGGTCAATTTTTATCCTGGGTTCCACAGAAGACCTTTTTTCATGGTTTGTTTTTTGGCAGAACAAATTTCAAGATGTTCATACTGTGGGTATTGCCCTTCAATCTTGCTTTGGGGGTTCTGCTTCTTTCTTTCAAGTTAGACTTCTTCAAGACAGAACATTCAGGTTTGCAGTTGCATCCAGAGCTGTTGGTTTTGAAATATACAATATTTCAAAATTTTCAAATGAGCATTTTGTCATGTTCATCAATCTGTGGGGTGAAGGTGTACCAAACTGGCAAGCTGAGAAAAGAAAGTTCTATCGTGAGGAGTGATACGTCCAAAACATATCTACTTTCCCGAACACTTTTGCTATTGTTTCTCCTCTAAACTTGTGTGATTTGGATACAACTAACATGGACTGACGCTGTTTTCAGCAGAATTACCTTGGTGTCTAGTTTTTGTGAAGAAAATCAACTATCAGGAAAAATCCCGGAAAATATGCCAAAAATTATATTTCACCAGAAGATCCACGGAGCCAGAGCACGAGACGGAGAAGGGGCCTGGGGGGCCCACACACTGCCAGCGGGCCCACCTCCGGCGCGCCTAGGTGCAAGAACCCTGTGCACCCTCGGGCTTCCTCTGCGCCTATAAGTTGCCTCTCGACCTAAAAAAAGAGGGGGGTTCGATAATTTTCCAAAAAGAGTTCTGCTCCACCGCCGCCACCAGAAACCAAGATTCGAATCCAGAAACTCCGTTTTGGCACCCTGCCGGGACGGGGAATGAAGGGTTTCGCAGCATAGTAAATCAAAAAAATTCTACGGATGCGAACAAGAAAGCCAAGATCTAATGTAGGAGATGCAATCAACGAGAGAGATAGATGATATCTGCATACCCTTGAAGAAATCGCACAGCGGAAACGTTCAACAGAACATGATTGATGTAGTCGTACTCATCGTCTCCTCCTCGCGATTCGATCCGATCCTACGCCGCAAGTGACGGCGCCTCCGAGAGATGCACACGTACGATGCCGCGACGTCTCCTCCTTCCTCGGTCCAGCAAGTAGGATGGAGAGATAGATTGGATCTGTACCACGACGGCGTGGTGCTTATGCTGGAGAATTTCTGCAGCAGGGCTTCGCCTACGCGCAGTCGGGAGAGAGAGAGAGGTGGAAGGGCAGCAGGGCGGCTAGGGTTGGAGGAGTAGGAGGGGAGGGTGTGCCCCTCTCCACCTTATATAGGGGGCTGGCCGGCCCCCACTTGGCCCCTCCTCCAAGCCCTAGGGCTGGCCGGCTGGGCCTTTGGGGCCTTGTGCCCCTGGCCCAAAGTGGCCAGGGCACTTCCCCTTAGGCCCACGCAGGCCTCCGACAAGTGGGCCTACGTTGGTCCCACTCCGGAACCTTCTAGAACCTTCCGGTACAATACCGATAAACTCCGAAATGATTCTGAAATCCAAAAACTGCTTTCCTTTATATGAATCTTATTCCCCGAACCATTCCGAAACCTCTCGTGATGTCCTGGATCTCATCCGAGACTCCGAACAAAAACTCATAAACCAATTATCCATTCTATCCTAGCGTCGATGCACGTTAAGTGTGTGACCCTACGGGTTCGAGAATATGCAGACATGATCTTCTATCAATAATCAACATCGGGATCTGGAAACCCATATTGACTCCCACATACTCATCGATGATCATATCGGATGAACCACGATGCCGGGATTCAATTAATCCAATATATGTACTCCCTTTGTCACGCGATATTTTACTTGCCCGAGATTCGATCGTTGGTATCGGCATACCTAGTTCAATCTCGTTCACAGCAAGTACTTTACTTGTTCCGTAATCCGATATCACTTTGTGATTAACTCCTTAACCACGTGCTTGCAAGCGGTGTTGATATCGATTACCGAGTGGGCCCGAAGTATATCTCTCCGACTCGGGAGGGACAAATTCCATCTCGATACATGCAACCCAACAAGTACTTTCCGATCACCTGAGAGACACCTTTATGATCACCCTCACATAGGATGATGTTTGATGACCTCAAAGCTTTCTTTCGATACCAGGGAGTTGTATTATCTCATGGTCTAAGGAATACAATACTTGACATAGGAAAAAGCTTCGCAAAGGTGAACACGATGACACGATCTAATTGCTCTGCTTAATTTGGGTCTGTCCATCATATCATTCTCCTAATGACATGATCTCATTATTAATCGACAACTCATGTCTATAGTTAGGAAACCTTAACCATCATTAATCAATGAGCTAGTCCATAGAGGCGTACTAGGGACACAGTGTTGTTCATAAACCACACAAGTATCAAAGTTTCCACTTAATACAATTCTAGCATGGAATATAAACTTTATCATGAACAAGAATTATAATAATGACATCTTTATTATTGCCTCTAGGGCATAATTCCAACAGTCTCCCACTTGCACTAGAGTCAATAATCTAGTTTACATCTGGCAACAATCTAACACCCATGGCATTAAGGTGTTGATCATGTTTTGCTCGTGGAAGAGGTTTAGTCAACGGATCTGCGACATTAAGATCCGTATGTACTTTTCTAATCTTCAGATCTCCATCTGCTATATAATATTGAATTATATGAAAATGGCGGTTGATGTGCTTGGTCTTTGGATGATATCTTGGTTCCTTAGCCAGTGCTATGGCACCAGTGTTGTCGCATAATATCTCCAGTGGGTCCAAGGCACTTGGAACCACACCAAGCTCAGTGATAAAGTTCCTTATCCAAACTCCTTCACTTGACGCTTCTGAAGCAGCCATGTATTCCGCTTCTGTTGTAGATCCCGCGATCACACTTTGCTTGCAGCTTCTCTAGCTCACAGCTCCACCATTCAAAATATAAACGTATCCTGTCTGAGATTTAGAATCATCCGGGTCGGTGTCGAAACTAGCATCGACGTAACCTTTTACGACGAGCTGCTCATCACCTCCATAGACCAAGAACATTTCTTTAGTCCTATTTAAATACTTTAGGATGTTCTTTACGGCTGTCCAGTGTTCCACTCCTGGATCACTTTTGTATCTGCTCGTCAAACTGAGAGCATTGGACACATCCGGTCTTGTACATTGCATGGCATACATGATAGAACCTATGGCCGAGGCATATGGCACTTTGCTCATAGTATCTCTATCGTTTACCGTAGTTGGACACTGAGCCTTGTTGAATATCTTACCTGACAACATGGGCAATGAACCTTTCTTTGCTTTGTCCATTCTGAACCTTTTCAGAACTTTGTCTAGATATGTACTTTGGCTTAAAGCTATTAGGCGTCTTTGTCTATCTCTATAGATTTTGATGCCTAATATATAAGCAGCTTCTCCTAGGTCTTTCATTGAAAAACATTTATTCAAATAACTCTTCACATCATTAAGCATACCATGTCATTTCCAATAATCAATATGTCATCCACATATTGTACTAAAAATGTCACCGAGCTCCCACTCACTTTCTTGTAGATAAAAGCTTCGTAGCAATTTGGAACAAATCGAAAACTCTTGATCACTTGATCAAAACGAAGGTTCCAACTCCGAGATGCTTGCTTCAGTCCATAAATGGAACGCTGAAGTTTGCACACCTTATTAGCATCCTTAGGATCGACAAAACCTTCGGGCTGCATCATATACAACTCTTCATCAATGTTGCCATTGAGGAACGGAGTCTTGACATCCATCTGCCATATTTCATAATCATGAAATGCAGCAATTGCTAATAAAATCCAAATGGAATTAAACATCACTACGGGAGAGAAAGTCTCATTGTAGTCAACACCTTGAACTTGCCAAAACCCTTTTGCGACAAGCCGAGCTTTATAGACAGTAACATTACCATCCGCGTCTGTTTTCTTCTTAAAAATCCATTTGCACTCAACGGCCTTACGATCACTAGGAGGGTCCACCAAAGTCCATACTTGGTTTTCGCTCATGGATCCCAATTCGGATTTCATGGCCTCTAGCCATTTCTCAGAGTCTGGGCTCATCATTGCTTCCTCATAATTCGCAGGTTCACTGTTGTCTAACAACAAGACGGTTGAGACAGGGTTGCCGTACCATTCAGGAGTGGCACGTGACCTTGTCGACCTACAAAGTTCAGTAGTAGCATCGTTCGAAGTTTCATGATTCTCGTCATTAGCTTCCTCTCTTGTTGGTGCAGACAACACTAGAACAATTTCAGGTGCTGCGCTACTCTCCAATTCGAGAGAAGGTTCAATAACCTCGTCTAGCTCTACCTTCCTCCCACTAACTTCTTTCGAGAGAAACTCCTTCTCAAGAAAGGATCCGTTCTTTGCAACAAACACTTTGCCTTCGGATCTGTGGTACAAGGTATACCCAATCGTTTCCTTAGGGTATCCTATCAAGACGCATTTCTCCGCTTTAGGTTCGAGCTTGTCCGACATCAACTTCTTGACGTAAGCTTCACATCCCCAAACTTTAATTAACGACAACTTAGGTTTAGCACCAAACCATAGTTCATACAGTGTCGTCTCAACGGATTTAGATGGTGCCCTATTTAAAGTGAATGCAGCGGTTTCTAATGCATAACCCCAAAATGATAACGACAAATCTGTAAGAGACATCATTGATCGCACCATATCTAATAGAGTTCGATTTCGGCGTTCAGACACACCATTGCGTTGTGGTGTTCTGGGTGGCGGGAGTTGCGAAACGATTCCGCTTGCTTTAAGATGCGTGAGAAAATCATAACTCAAATATTCACCTCCACGATCGGATCGTAGAAATTTAATTTTCCTGTTACGATGGTTTTCCACTTCGTTCTGAAATTCTTTGAACTTTTCAAACGTTTCAGATTTATGTTTTATTAAATAGATATACCCATATCTACTTAAGTCATCAGTAAAAGTGAGAAAATAGCGATATCCACCACGCGTCAAAACACTCATTGGTCCGCATACATTGGTATGTATGATTTCCAATAAGTCTGTTGCTCGCTCCATTATTCCGGAGAACGGGGTTTTGATCATCTTGCCCATGAGGCACGGCTCGCACGTGTCAAATGATTCAAAATCAAGAGACTCCAAAAGTCCATCAGAACGGAGTTTCTTCATGCGTTTTACACCAATATGACCTAGACGGCAGTGCCACAAATAAGTTGGATTATCACTATCTACTTTGCATCTCTTAGCCCCAATGTTATGGATGTGCGTTTCATCGCTTTCGAGATTCAGAAGAAATAAACCATTCACAACAGGTGCATGACCATAAAAGATGTTATTTATATAAATAGTACAACCATTTTTCTCTGATTTAAATGAATAGCCGTCTTACAATAAACACAATCCAGATATGATGTTCATGCTCAACGCAGGCACATAATAACATTTATTAAGGTTTAAATCTAATCCCGAAGGTAAAACTAAGGAGAGTGTGCCGACGGCCATCACATCAACTTTTGATCCATTGCCAATGTGCATCGTCACCTCATCCCTTGCTAGCTGCCGTCTATTCCATAGCTCCTATTTCAAGTTACAAATATTAGCAACTGAACCAGTATCATATACCCAGGCACTACAACGAGCGCTAGTAAGGTAAACATCAATAACATGTATATCAAATATACCTTTAATGGTGCCAGCCTTCTTGTCCGCTAAGTACTTTGGACAGTTGCGCTTCCAGTGACCCTTGTCCTTGCAATAGAAGCACTCAGTGTCCGGCTTAGGTCCAGACTTGAGCTTCTTCTCAGCGAGACACCGCTGCCTTTCTTGAAGGATTTCTTTGCACCCTTACCTTTCTTAAAGCTAGGGGTCTTGTTGACCATCAACACATGATTATCTTTCTTGATATCCACCTCCGCGGCTTTTAGCTTAGCGAAGAGCTCAGTGATCGTATTAGTGGAACCAATTTGATTGTGAGTAACTACAAAACCTTTGTAGCTAGGAGGGAGTGATTGCAGAACTCTGTCAATCTTGAGCTCTTCTGGAATCTTGCAGTCCAGTTGCTCAAGTCGTTGAGTGTAGCCCGACATCTTAATGGCGTGCTCACTAACGGAACTCCCTTCCTCCATCTCGCAGTTAAAGAACTTCTCAGAGATCTCATATCTCTCAGAACGGGCATGAGTCTGAAACATGGTTTTCAGTTCCTCAAGTATCTCAAAGGGCCCGGCGAACTCCTCAAAATGATTTTGAAGGTCCGGTTCCATAGCAAACAACATGGTACTCTTAATCACTCCATAATCATCTTTGCGCAACTGATAAACAGATTTTTCATCAGCCGGCACATCAGTAGCAGGGGCGTCACCTAGCGCTTTCTCAAGTACATAGTCTTTCTGTCCGCCAGCGAGAATGATTCTTAGATTGCGGAACAAGTTTGTGAACTTAGACCCATTATTCTTAAGCTTTTCTTTCTCAGCAAAAACGTTGAAGTTGGACTTAGCCATTTGATCTACAAAATTTGCAAATACAATTTAGACTATGTTCATGATAACTAGTTCAACTTAATCAAATTACTAGATGAACTCCCACTAAATTCAACATCCCTCAAGTTGTTTAGTGAACATGATCCAAATTCACCACACCTAATCCGATCTTCACGAGAAGAGATGTGGTTTCAATGGTGGACAACAAAGTGTCGATCACATCATTCATATGACTCATGTTTAACCTTTCGGTTCGTGTGTTCCGAGGCCATGTCTGTACATGCTAGGCTCGTCAAGTCAAACCCAAGTATTTCCGCGTGTGCAAAACTGGCTTGCACCCATTGTATGTGAACGTAGAGTTTATAGCACCCGAGCATCATGAGGTGCTTGAACACGACTAACTTTCGCAACGGTGCATACATGGGGAGAACACAATTTTATCTTGATCTTTAAGTGAGGGATCATCTTATAATGCTACTGTCGCGATCTAAGCATAATAAGATACATAAAAGGATAAACATCACATGCATATAATTTTATGTGACATGGTATAGCCAATCTCCGCGCAATGATCTCCATCTTGTGCGCGCCAGCATGATCTCCATCACTCCACCATGATTGCCTTCACCACGAATAGCAACTACAACTATTGCTAACTACTTAGCGATGAAGTAAAGATATTACATGGCGTATAAGAAGTTGACACGCAGGTCATACACAATTATAAGGACAACCATATGGGTCCTGCCGGTTGTGAACTCATCGACATGCAAGTCGTGAAATATTACAAAACATGATCATTGCATACATCTCAATTCATACACATCATGTCTTGGGCCATACCATATCACAAAACACTCCCTGCAAAAACAAGTTAGACGCCTCTACTTTGGTGTTGCATGTTTTACGTGGCTTATGGGAGTAACAAGCTAAGAACGATTCTTACCTACGGAAAGCCACAACGGTGATATTATGGTTGCTAAAATCCGCTATAAATCCCATGACTACTATAGTGAGAGAAACTGACATCCACCAGCCGCATGTGTGGAACAAGCCACACGTTAAGTGCGGAGCCAGTCTCGCGAACGAGGTCGCGTAAAGTTGGCCTGGACCGCTTCGATCTCACTATGTCGCGCCATAATAAATACACAATAAGAGGCTTGCAACATAAAACATCAACACCCGCAACAAGCATGTTGCGTTCTACTCGTGAAACACATCTACGCATAGATCTAGCTCTGATACCACTGAAGGGTTTTACAGCATAGTAAATCAAAAAAATTCTACGGATGCGAAAAAGAAAGCCAAGATCTAATCTAGGAGATGCAATCAACGAGAGAGATAGATGAGATCTTCATACCCTTGAAGAAATCGCACAGCGGAAACGTTCAATAGAACGTGGTTGATATAGTCGTACCCGCCGTCTCCTCCTCGCGATCCGATCTGATCCTACGCCGCAAGTGACGGAACCTCCGAGAGATGCACATGTACGGTGCCGCGACGTCTCCGCCTTTCTTGGTCCAGCAAGTAGGATGGAGAGATAGATTGGATCTGTAGCACGACGGCGTGGTGCTTATGGTGGAGAATTTCTGCAGTAGGGCTTCGCCTACGCGCAGTCGGGAGAGAGAGAGGTGGAAGGGCAGCAGGGCGGCTAGGGTTGGAGGAGTAGGAGGGGGAGGGTGCACCCCTGACCACCTTATAAAGGGGGCTGTCCGGCCCCCACTTGGCTCCTCCTCCAAGCCCTAGGGCGGCGGCCCCAAGGGTGGACTGGGGGGCAAGTTTCCCCCTTCCTTCTAGAAGGGTTCCCTAGGGTTTCCCCTAGGGCTGGCCGGCTGGGCCTTTGGGGCCTTGTGCCCCTGGCCCAAAGTGGCCAGGGTACTTCCCCTTAGGCCCACTCAGGCCTCCGACATGTGGGCCCATGTTGGTCCCACTCCGGAACCTTCTAGAACCTTCCGGTACAATACCGATAAACTCCGAAACGATTATGAAATCCAAAAATTGCTTTCCTTTATATGAATCTTATTCCCCGGACCATTCCGAAACCTCTCGTGGTGTCCTGGATCTCATCCGAGACTCCGAACAAAAACTTATAAACCAATTATCCATTCTATCCTAGCGTCGATGCACGTTAAGTGTGTGACCCTACGGGTTCGAGAATATGCAGACATGATCTTCTATCAATAATCAACAGCGGGATCTGGAAACCCATATTGACTCCCACATACTCATCGATGATCATATCGGATGAACCACGATGCCAGGATCAATTAATCCCATATATGTACTCCCTTTGTCACGCGATATTTTACTTGCCCGAGATTCGATCGTTGGTATCGGCATACCTAGTTCAATCTCGTTCACAGCAAGTACTTTACTCGTTCCGTAATCCGATATCACTTTGTAATTAACTCCTTAACCACGTGCTTGCAAGCAGTGTTGACATCGATTACCGAGTGGGCCCGAAGTATATCTCTCCGACTCGGGAGGGACAAATTCCATCTCGATACATACAACCCAATAAGTACTTTCCGATCACCTGAGAGACACCTTTATGATCACCCTCACATAGGATGACGTTTGATGACCTCAAAGCTTTCTTCCGATACCAGGGAGTTGTATTATCTCATGGTCTAAGGAATACAATACTTGACATAGGAAAAAGCTTCGCAAAGGTGAACACGATGACACGATCTAATTGCTCTGCTTAATTTGGGTATGTCCATCATATCATTCTCCTAATGACATGATCTCATTATTAATCGACAACTCATGTATATAATTAGGAAACCTTAACCATCATTAATCAATGAGCTAGTCCATAGAGGCGTACTAGGGACACGGTGTTGTTCATAAACCACACAAGTATGAAAGTTTCCGCTTAATACAATTCTAGCATGTAATATAAACTTTATCATGAACAAGAATTATAATAATAAAACCTTTATTATTGCCTCTAGGGCATAATTCCAATAGGGAATTTGGAGAGGATCATTGCCATTGTCATCACCAACGCCTCTCCATCAACCATCGATGTTTCCCTCATCCATGAGTAAGTAATGCCCCGCTGTAGGCTTGGGGGTGGTAGGGATTGGATGAGTTTTATCTTGTAATCGAATAAGATTGTTAGGGCATAGTGCCTAGTATCTCTATTAGCGCTATTTGACTTTGTTGCAACTTGTTGTTCTTAATGCTTGTCACTAGGGCCCGAGTGCCATGATCTCAGATCTGAACTTATTATTGAATCATTATGATGGTATTATTTATGATCTTATCTGCAAGTTGTGTACACATATCATTGTCTGGATTCAAAGGCCCCAAAATGACTCTAATTGGGACAACCGGAGGGGATGGCTGTGGTGTGAGGATCACATGTGTTCACGGAGTGTTAATGCTTTGCTCTGGTTCTCTATTAAAAGGAGCACCTTAATTTCTAGTAGTTCCCTAGAGGCCCCACTGCCACGGGCTGGCTAGACAGAAGATGTTGTGCAAGTTCTCATTGCGAGCACGTATGACTATATTTGGAGCACATGCCTAGGATTGTTTGGTACTTGGATGCTTATTCTTATTTATCTGTTATGCCCTAGATCTTGAAGTTACATGTTTAGACTCGTCCATGCAACGCCCGTCCATCCATCCCTATGCCTACCTTTTCGAATCCCTTTATTACAATTCTTGTTACTATTGCTCATGTTTCAATCTTTGTTGCTTTCTTTGTTTCTACTACTGTTGCTACTGATAAACTTTTGTGAGCAAGAACTATTTCCAGGTGCAGCTGAATTGACAACTCAGTTGTTAAGGCTTGCAAGTATTCTTTGGCTCCCCTTGTGTCGAATCAATAAATTGGGTAATACTACCCGCGAAGACTGTTGCGATCCCCTACACTTGTGGGTCATCAAAGAGGATCAAGAATGGTAAATTATTTCATACAAAAAACTCACCAATTTTTTTTGGCCAGGATTCAAATGCTAGCCATTTGGGCATTAACTCGGTCTTTGACCGTTTAAAATTTCCCTCGACATCGTTGGAATCCTCTCCTGACAATTGCCGACAAATTAACTCGGCGGTTACTGGTAGTTATGAGGCAAATATCTCGCATTCTTTTGTTGAGGCGGTGATTAAAGGCGAATCAAATCAGGAGCGCTTGTTGACCGGGTTTCCCTCGTGTGTGAAATCTGGGTCATTTACTCTGCCTGGAATCCTTCCTTCTATGCGCTTCCCCTCTTTCCATAAATAGGAATGGCCCAATGATTCCTACCTAAATTGGTTTAAGGCCCGAACTTCTCAGCATTATCAACCCCATGTCTTTTCTTTTCTAAATGATTACTTCATTTCTAGACACACATGCTCTACTCTAGCTGTTCCTGAAAACTCCGTCTCCTCAACTCCCCCGCCCCTGCAAACCACAAATGTTCCTTCCCCTAGTCAGGCCTCATTGTTGGCAGTCCCCGGACCAATGGCGAACATCCCCATCGACCCTGTCCCATTCCTGCCTTGGGGCTTTGAGATTATGCAGGTGGAAGGTCGGGTGGGCCTCCGGAGGGTGATGGTTCCTCGTCGGCAATGACTGCATGAACAGTATGCTATCGCCTCCATTGAACCCCTGCCTCCTGGTCCTGTCCCTTTTCCAAATATTCGTGATGTCCTTCTAGATTTTCTTCACAATGAGGCCAGGGTGGGTTTCAGTGAAATACAGAACTGCCCTTTTGGTACTGCGTATGTTTAGTTCACCCATGTCAGTGATAGGGATAGGCTGATTAGGGAGAGCCCTATTTCCTTCCAGGATGTTCATGTTTCATTTTTTAAGCACAATGAAGGGACTAACCAGCGTAGAGTACAATTTAACAATGAGTGTTGGGTGATGATTATTGGCCCTCCTCTGGATCATATGAACACTGAGGACCTTAATGCTATTTTTAGTGGCATTGGTAAGATGCTTATGTGGGAAAGAGACTCTGAGCATAAAGGAAAGATCCTTGCTAAAGTGAGGGTTACTGATTTAGCGGACATTCCCAAGAGTGACAGAATGACACTTTGTGACAGTGAAGAATCTGAATCATGGACTTTTTCCATTGAGATTTTATTAAGTAATCTGCTTGGTGGGGGCCCACCTGATGAAGATCCTGCTCCTAATGATGGGGTGGACCCACATCCAATTCCTGTTGAGGTTGCACCCTTTGTCCCCCCACCACCCCCTCCACCTCCTCCACGGGATGATAATGCTAGTGGTTGGGATCATTGGGTAGTATAAAATGTTGCATAGAATATACCTGCTGGTCATGTACAGGAAGATGGTGAAGAGCAGCATTTGGACAATTTGCATTCCCCTCCACATGTCACCCACAGTGGGATCACCAACTCCTCCCCTCAGCAGGCTATTGATCCTGGGAGTATTCAACCTATCAATTCTGGAGAGCAGGAGGTGAACCAAGCTATCATTGCTGGCCAAGAGGTTCCCCTTCAAGGTGTGGTTCAGCTTGAAAGTGTTGGGATTGGAGAAGGGCTTCTGAATATTCTGCAGGCTTACTCTGAGGTTGATGTGCATGAACTTCTTTCAGATGGTGAGGGTGCTACTGATGTTGATGGTGACTATCTGATGGAAGATGCCAACCTACTTGACCCAAATGAGGCACACTTGCAGATTGGAATGGCTTATACACATTTAATGGCCACTCCTGACCTTTTGGCTGTCAAGCATAGGTTCTCACGGCAGGGGCTTGAAATTTGGGACAGATTCTTTGCACCTCGTATTCAAAATCATCCTTCTTCACAGAATCTAGAAAAATTTGAGATTCATGTAAGTTGGTTTAATTTCATTACTCTTATGCTTGTCACTCCATAGAAATTTAATTGGGCAAAGAATTTTCTTTCTTCACACTACTAGGAAACTAGCTATAGATAGACAAACCTTCTGTGGCGCATGGTTCTGACCATGCGCCGCAAAAGTTCTCTAGTGGCGCATTTTAGCAAATGCGCCACAGAAGTCTTCACACTCCACAGAAGTTGGAGTAGGAAAAACAGATTCTACCCCCCCTGGAGGATCGCCTTTTTAGCCTTGCAAAAAATAATAGAAAATGAAAAACACTTCAAAAAATAAAATCATTTCACATAGTGTTAGGTAATATGGTCTAGTTTGTAGGAAAATTAACAAACATGCATTTCGACTTTTTATGAAAAAAAATTATGCCACGGTAAAACGGTCGTAACTTTTGCATAGGATGTCGGAAAAAGACGTATAACGAGAACGAGATTTCGCATCCACTCGCAACGACCTATGGTCGTTTAACGATTATTTAGATTTTCAAAATTCAAAAAGAGTTAAAAGTTATGGCCAAAAGATCATTTTTTCCTACAAATAAATAAAAAAGGAGGACAAACTTCTGTGGCGCATTTCTTCCATATGCGCCACAGAAGTCTTGGCCAAAATTCGAAATTTGAATCCCGCCCCTTCTCCCTCTCTTATACTCTTCCACTCCTCCACCCTTCCCCTCATCACCTTCTTCTCTCATTCTCCTCACCTTCTCCCCTTCTCCTCCTCCTCGACCCCGGTGAGATCCTCCTCCTCCTCCACCACCCCGGTGAGCTCCTCCCTCCTCCACTCCGATGAGCTCTTCCCTCCTACACCCCGGTGAGCTCCTCCTCCTCCTCGCACCTCCCTCCTCCTCCACCCCGGCGAGCTCCTCCTCCTCCCACCTCCCTCCTCCTCCACCCCGACGAGCTCCTCCATCCTCCTCCACCCCGGTGAGCTCCTCCTCCGGCGACCGTCTCCTCCTCCTCCGGCGGCCACCTCCTCCGGTGACCTCCTCCTCTCCTCCACCGGCGACCTCCACCTCCTCCACCAGTGACCTCCTTCTCTCCTCCATCGGTGACCCCCTTCTCTCCTCCATCGGCAACCCCCACCTCCGGCGAGAACCACCTCCGACGAGCACCATCTCCGGCCAGATATGGCCGGGTTTTTTTTGAAATTTGAAAAAACTTCTGTGGCGCATATTTGCCAAATGCGCCACAGAAGTTTGAGATCTGGTTCGGGACTTCTGTGGCGCATTTTGGCAATATGCCATACGAAGTTCCATTTCGTGGTGCATTTCAATATGCGCCATGAACTAATTTAGTGGCGAGATAACAGTGGCGTATTGTAAGGTTCCCAACCTTTAATAAGGTAGAGATCCCTGTGTTTACAATGCTAGTCCCTGGATCAATAGCTAGCATCCACAGTTAAGATGTAATATCAAGAAACAAAGGTCATAATATAACTTTATAACCAGGAATAACATAATTTTTTTACATCTTACATAGCTCATTTGGATATTACATTACATTGCAGCTGAATATCTATAAGCATGGGGTCCTTCATCTTCAAAGTGCCACAGACAAACATGTTGGTTGTAGACTTGTAATCCTAATCAATCAACTTCACTAATATCAATCAAACCTGCAACATTACAAGTTACAGCCACAAGGGTCAATACATTTGAATTGTATTGGCAAGTTTCACTACTATGTTGATTATAAGTGGATCCTATCATTACATGCATATTTGGCTAGGTAGGGTTTTAGGCTCATTTGCAGAAAGCAATAATTTATCCTATCTTTTCAAAATGATTTTGTTCCTTTTGTCAAATCTTTCTGAACTCCTTGGTAAAACCCCAAGTGTCTTTATCAAAATCTCTTGAATTCCTTGGTACACCCCAAGTACTTCAAGTTTTTATCAAAACCTCTTGAGCCCCTTGGTAAATTCCCAAGTGCTTCAAGTTTTTATCAAAGTCTCTTGAGCTCCTTGGTAAAACCCCAAGTACTTCAAGTCTCTTGTTGTCACTTTAAAGTTTTTCTTTTTAGAAATTGGAATGTCGAGATTTCCCATAGCTTCAAGCTTTAGTTGCTCAGTATTGTCCATAACCGGGGACACGGCTAAGTACTTAGATTTTTATCTTCTGCAGAAGTTGTACACTTTACCCACATGACACAATCTCATCTTGTTGCCACCAAAGGCATTTGGATAAGTACTCACCAAGATGGAGTCTTGGATTGAGAATGTGACGAAGTCTTTCCAAAGGGTCCTCCCATACATCATTGCTAGCTTGCCTTCAGGCACCCATGTAGGGTTCCGAGTTCCCTCATTTTCAGTAACCTGAAGACAATGCATGGGTCTTCCCAATGTAGTTGACTAAGCCAGAGCCATATGTAGCATGTGGCTGTACACGAAAGCCACAGTTGGAGAAACATGTTCAATCTCTAAGTTCCTGGGTGGTTTTCTTTTGGTGCACAACACAAAGAGATTGCCATAGACATGGTTCCTTTTGTTGCCACCTTATCCAAAACTCAAAGTATCCTTGTCCACCCAGGTGGTTCATTGAGTCCTTGTTTTATTATATAAAACATAAGTCTTTTCTCAACTTCATAAAATCTCAACATGTATCTCTTCTCAAAATATGATGCATGGCTAAGCATTTTACAACTACATTGTTTTCACTAAGGAATATATAAGGGTATCCTATTAGGATTTAGCATAGCATAAGTATAGAAATTCTTTTCATGCATGTTTCAAAATCCACTAAGTATAATGAAAATAGTAGGACTTTAGATGTTAGTGTAACTTGCCTTTCTTTTGGTAGGGAATGTTGGTTCACTCCTTGATCTTGCTAGTTTCACACTTTTCTAACTTCACTACAAATCAATCAAGCAAACACAATATCAATTAGCATTCCAACCAATAATCAATCAATCAAATCATCACACATAAAATAATAGGAACTAAGTCATGCATGCAAGCATGCAAAAGATAGTTTTATTTGCAAAAGTGATTTCTACTAGGCTCTGAACATTGTAAGGTTCAAGGTGGTCATTTCCTAAAGTGTCAAAGTAATTTTGCAAAAGGGTTTTATCTAAAACCATTTTTAAACCAAATCATCATTTCATGTGGTTGAAATTGTTTTTAGCAAAGCAACAATTTTACATTGTTCACCAAATAAGTTTTTAGTTCACAAAACTTGGTGTTTAGGGTCAGTAGCTTTGAATCAAACATTTTCTAAAGGTTTTGTTCAAAAAAACATTTCCATAACAAAACCAATATTTTTATTTGACTAGAAATGGGCTAATTCAATTAATCCATCCTAATCTTTTCAAAGTACATTTTTAAAACCACAAGTTTGTTCCTAAGGTCAGTAAGTTCACAACAAACCAATTTGCAAAGATTTCAACATCAAAAACATTTTTGAATAATTTTAATAACCTAAACAAGCATACAAATGTTTCTGCAAAAACAAACATTTTACCAGAAGCTTTTTACTAAAAAAATTGCATGGTTGGCTAGGGCTTGTTCCACTGATTCCATTGATATAAAGTTTGCAAATTTTGGACGTGTGGATCAAAAGTTACAAGGGTTTCAAGTTTGCATCTAAATCTGATTTCAAAATTCTGTTTTAAATCGTCTGGTGCCACGCGGCGTAATATGACTGGCCGGTACCGGTTCGCACGGATCGTGCAACTACAGCAGTTGGACCTAAACAGATCGCGTGGCTCAGACGTGCTCATACCCTTTTGCTCAGGTTCTATTCCTAACCACAGGATCAAAATCTAACGGTGTAAATCTAATTGACCATACTCGGGCGGCGCTGACGGCGGCTGGCGGCGGCGTGTCTGCCTACGGCGGAGCCGGCGATGCAGGAAGCAAGGAGGCTAACGAGGATGCTTACCGTGTTCGCAGTAGCGTGGGGAAGCTCAACGTGTTGTTGGTTCGACGAGGGGCGCACAGGGGGCAAGGCGATGACGTGTGCGTGATTAGACGCGTAAGGTCAAGGCGATGACGTGTGCATGATCGAGAGGGCGCGGGGTGGTCGGTTCTTACCAGGGAAGGTCGTCGGAGATAGTATCAGACGCGGCGGCGCTCAGAGCTTGTCGAAGACGATGTTCTGGGGCGCCCGCGGGTGAACGGATGACACGAGCAGGTGCGTCTGGGAGTGGGGATCACGGCGGTGTGCTCAGGAAGGCAAGGGCGGCGAGGTTCAGCCGGAATTTACTGGGGATGCTCGTCGGAGCAGTGGCGGTGCGAGCTCGAATTGAGGCAGCCTAGGGGCAAAGAGGGGGAGCTATCTGGGAGGAAAGAGAGGTATGACAAGGGCGGTTAAATGGGCGTGGGCGCGGGGTGGAGTAATGTGGCCATTATCGCGAATTGATCGCCGGCGTTTACTGGCTGCAACGGCAGGGAGTAATCAGCGCGGGTTGAAGACGATGAACATGAGAGGTGGGACCTTGCTGTCAGCGAGAAAGGGAGCGAGGGGAAAGGTCCACTCGTCGGTGTCTGCGTGGGTCGGTTAACAGGTGCGAAACATTTTCCTCGGGAGAGAGGGAGTGGGCTGGCTGTTGGGCTTATTGGGCTGGCCGGCTGGGCTGTGTCTATTTCTATTTTTTTTTCTTCCTGAATGCTTTTTTTTTTCAATTCTATTTTTTGTTTTGAAATTCAAACAACCAATCAAGCATTCAAATCAATTCAAACATTCACCACACTTGTATTGGGTTTTGGTTCTGTTTAACAACAACACTCCATGTCCCAAAATAATAAAATATTTTTATTTTAGGGTCCATTTATAATTAAATAAAATGGACATTAGTTAATAAATCAAATGGGTTTTAATTTATTTAAAAACTCCATTTGAAATCTATATATTTTCAAAACCAAATCAGTAGGTTTTATTTGAAAATAAAGAATACTTGGAAAACTTGTTTAAAATAAGTAAATTTTGATGTTTAATTAAAATAGTAAAACCTTTTTATTTTTAATAAACTTGGATATTAAATCCTTATTATTTTATTTTTAAATAAACCTTTACTATTTTTATCAAATGGAAATATTTTATTTCAATGGCTTGGCCAAGTTTTAATTTAGCTCTATAAAATAATCCTTATTTATAATTCTATCCTTTTCTTTTGAAAACCAAATCTTTTTATTAAAAGTTTCCAAAATAGTATTTCCAAATATTTTTTTAGCTTTATTGTTTATTTAACTTTTTAAATCCCTTTAGGATTTTATTGGATCCAAATAGGTTTTGAAAGTTTCCCAATTGGATTCAAAAGTTTCTTCTCACCCTGAAAATCAACAAAGTTTTATTTTATTCATTTATTTTTCACATTACAAGATTTGGAAAATCTTGGGATGTGACACGTATCCCATATGCGCCACAGAAGTCCCAAAATGGTGCGCCACTGATAGGCCTTTTCCTAGTAGTGTCACCTCTTTGGGAAATTATTAAAGAGCCTATTGCAAATGAATCCACAATTTCCTTTCTGGTTCCTGATGAATGTGTCTCTCAGATTCCTCCAATGTGTATTCAGGATTCACTTGACCTTGGTTCTTTGGAGAGAACCCCCACTACCCCTTCAAAGAAAAGGAGAGGAGTAGGACCCATTATTGAAACTAAGGTGAGAAGAAGTCCCAGAATTGTTGAACTTAATGGAGGTTTTAAAAGTCATGCCGATTGTTCTGACATTAATTGCCTATTCTGTAATGTTGATCCTCCAAGTCTGAACACTAAGATGGTTAAAAATCTGGCTGTTAATTTTTGTAAGGTAGCTGAGGAAAATCTTGACTCAAAGCTGCAGAAGAAGGGCAAAATTGCAGGCAAAGCAATAAGGCCACCAGGTGCAATCAAGAGGAATGCTAGGGCTGCTTCAAGTCCCAGTCAGGGAGAAACAAATAAGAAGGAGGCTGTTGGGCCCTATAGGCAGTAGGCCAAAAAGAATATGAATAAATGAGTTCTCAATGTTAGCAAAACTTTGTTATTGGGTTGATTCCAGTGGAAATGTTGTCCAATGGAATGTTTTTATTTGTTATCAGAACATGTGGTGCTGGAATGTTGGGTGGTGAAATTTATATCCTTTTTATTTCCCCTGTTATCTGTTGCATGAGTTGGTCTCACTGTTATTCCTCATTTTGGATGTTGTATCATGATTTGATATACATCAAAATCTCTATATCATCTCTAGTTTCCATGGATAGAAAAAGAATTTGGAAAATCTTAAACTGAAACTTGAGAGGCATCAATTCAAAGAAAAAATCGGTGGCTCTCTCCCAAAAAATTGTGGAATCTAAATGTGAGATCATTTGCCTTCAAGAAACAAGAAGGGAAAGCTTTGATGTGGAGTACATTAGAAAGTTTTTCCCAAAGAAGCTGGACACGTTTGCCTTTCTACCTTCAGTAGGCGCATCTGGGGGTGCAATTATTATTTGGAATGGGAGTATTTTTGAAGGAGAAATGGATTTATAAAATGAATTTTCCATTTCTATTAAACTACCTCTAGGCTGTCCAATGACTCATGGATTTTAACTAATATCTATGGCCCTTGCCAACCTGAAAAAAGGCTCTGTTCATTGATTGGTTCTCCAATATTGATATGCCTGATGACTTAGACTGGTTGTTCATTGGTGATTTTAACTTTATAAGGAAACCTTCTAATAGAAATAAAGTGGGTGGAGATGTTAATAACATGCTTCTCTTCAATGATGCCATCAACAATCTTGGACTTGTGGAACTACCTTTAAAAGGAAGAAAATACTACTGGAGTAACATGCAAAAGGATCCACTCCTGGAGAGATTGGATTGCTTTTTCTCCTCGCCCTCCTTGACAATCTCTTACCCTTCATCCTTTGTCTATCCCCTCTCAAAGCCCACTTCTGACCATACACCTTTTGTCATCTCAATTGGTACTAGAATCCCTAAAGCTCAGGTGTTTAGATTTGAAAACTGTTGGCTCCAGCATAGTGATATCCCTATAGGACATTTAGACAATGCAAAAAAGATAAATGCCAAGCTCAAGAATGTTAGAAGAGGTCTGAAACTTTGGGAAAAATCACTTCCATGTCTTAGACACTTGATCACAAAGGTCAATGAAACCATTGATTTGCTAGATATAATGGAAGAATTCAGGACCCTAAGTATCTTTGAATGGAACCTAAGAGACATTCTTAAGAATCATTTGATCCAATTACTTCAAAATCAGAGGGCATATTGGAAGCAAAGAGGTAAAATCAAGTGGGTGAAACTTGGTGATGAAAACACCAAATTTTTTCATGCCAAAGCAACAACTAGCTACAGAAATAACTATATTTCCATGCTAAAAAATGAGAATTCCTCTGACGTTCATGATCATGATGGAAAGGTTCAAATCCTTTGGAATGATTTTAAAAGTAGAATGGGCTCTTCAGATAAGCCAACAATGCACTTTAACTTATCAGAGCTTTACAGTAATTTCATGGACTCTGATTCTTCTGCAGCCTTGGAAATCCCTTTCACAGAAAAGGAAATCCGCCGTGCCAGCCATCGCCGGTGCCTCGGGAAAAAAAAGTGTAAGCATACCACCGCTACTCTGCGGAGTGGTAAGCGACCGCCGACACGTAAACATGAGCCTCTTCCAAAAGTACCAAAGGTTCCTCCTAAGAGAGCTTATGACTATACTCAAGAGGAGACTACGGTGATTGTCGAGGCAGAAACGACAATGTTTTTGCTAAGTTGAGGCGACCGAAAGAGCCAGAGTTCCCCAGCACTGAAGAAGAAAAAGACCGAGTGTTCAAAATGCTAAAGGGCCTTCACCAACCCGAGCCAAAGCTGTCATCAAACTATGAGCGCTCTATTCTCAAGTCACATGTGACACAGAATCTGTCGAAGAGCACTAGTGCAAGCGGGACATCTCTTCCCCAGCTCGGAGAACAAAAAAACAATCTTGTGCCCCTCTCAAGGTGATTCCCATACCAATGTAGGGTCGAGCAAATATGCGGCCGAAGAGCAGTATGATCCAGAGGTAGTGGCACTATACGGAGAAGCGGCCGCTGCTCGGTATGAGTATTGTCCACTACTTACCCAGTTACAGTACTTCCCCGAGACTCAAGTAGCATACAAATACCAGTACGGGAATCCTCTCGTCAAACCTGAGGAGGTAAAGAATCTACCAACAAAAATGTGAAGATTGCATAACTGGTACATGAATGCCACAAAGGCCGGGGCTAACTAGATAATGTTGAGGGTTACAAAAAAGCATTACGGGAAAGAAGATGACATGGTAGCCATTGAATTTGTTGAACTATTTCAATTATTCAATCAAGACGCCTTGGACAAATCAATCATCAGTGCCTATTGTCTGTAAGTACTAATTCTGTAATTAAGTCTCTAGCTATCTTACCTCGTTTATTGCATGTATATAATCATACTATATTATGCAGAATGAAGATTCTTGAATGCCGCAGAGGACAAATCTATGACATTGGGTTCATTGACCCATATTTTGTTCATCAAGCTAATCTTAAAAAAAAGACCCCAGGATACAGAGGATAATATTGTCCACGTGTTAAGGTTTCAAGAAACCAGAAGGGAAATACTATTTCCTTACAACTTCGAGTGAGTGTTATTGTCTTGTATACACTTTCTATTTCGCTTACTCGACGTTAAGTGTATAATTGATGAGTTATGCATGCGCAGCTTCCACTATATTCTCCCAATTATTCAACCTGACAAAGGGCAGGTACTAGTCATGGACTCGAAACATAAACCCCTTGAGACATGGGTGGACATGCAGATGATGCTCCAGCGGTAATTCTAATCACTACGGTACTATATCGATAATGTTCGTGAATTTCATGATATCAAGTAATTAATAACTCCTTTTATTTGTTTTCTTTGTTGGCCAGCGTTTGGAAACGGTTCACCAACAAGGCTAGGGGTGATTGGAAAGAGGAGCTTACATTTAAACCACTATTTGTAAGTACCACTACCTAGATCCGCGCATCTCTTTGATTGAAATATGTTCTCGTAAAGTGCCTGACGACAGGGACCAGGGAATAATTTATGTGGATACTATGTTTGCGAGTTCATCCGTTAGACATGCTCTGAGAAGGGCAGAAATTTAGAGCAACTTAACGTATGTAAACAATTTTCATAGTTTTTTATTACCAACAAATTGTGTTTAGTTTCATTCATATAGGTTGACTTCTTCTTTAAATCAGCTCGAACGGCTGCTGACATGGTTATACCCTACGGGTACGTGACTTCAGCATACCTGGTCCAGCCCAAGGAAGGCCCATAGCAGACATACGCTGGCCCATGAAGATTTTTGGGTGGCCAAGGCCCATGACGCCTTCGGATCCTTGGAGAGCAAGACTAGCATAGATAGGAATTCAAAGGGGTAAAACCCTAGAACCTGTAACCGACTAGGACTATGCCCGGGACCTGCCTAAGTCTATATAAAGGCCAGGAGGGCACGTCCTAGATCTCTCGACTCATACTCTCGCATACGCACCTCACGCCAGATCGAATCTGCGCACCCCTGTAACTTTCGGTTCCGCCGTAATCAAGAACAGACAAGCAGGAGTAGGGTTTTCCCTCTGGGGGCCTGAACCTGGGTAAATCTCGTGTCCCCTGGTTGCTTGTCTGTTAACCGTTCCACGATCTCTAGCATCCCCATCTTCTCCAAAACCCAAGCCCATAACAATGGGCATTGATGAGATTAAACCTCGTCAATTGGCGCCATCTGTGGGAATCGGGGCTGCTGATTATGCGATCGTGACGGTCCCGACCCGATCGATCTACAACTCTGCGGCGACGGAGAATCACCTCCTCTTCGGCGCTTTCGACTTCACCGCGCACTCGCCAGCCACCATGAAGGACTTCGAGCCCGTAGGCGATGGACTCGAAATCTTGTTCGGAAGCTTCTGCTTCCAGGTGGGGCAAACTGGCACCCTCCGCCTTCCTGAGCAGGTGCCCCTACCATCAATCAGGCCCGCCTCGTGGGCTCCGCACCCTGTGCTACGCACGTCACCATCGACAGATGAGTCCTATGACAGCAACAGCTGCAACTCCGATCTGTGCGATCCACCTTCGGATGAAGGGACCTACGGTTCCGGATCCGAAAGCTGTGGCAGCAACGGACCAATCTACGAGCGCTACCAATGTGCCGCAGTCATCCAGGAGCAGCAAACGCCTAACCCGCCGCCCAACACGAACCCCAACCCGCAGGACAGAAATGGCGAAAACGGCAGGAATGTAAGCCGGTCCCACCCAACGGGGAAAACAACGGCCACCTCATCCAACTTAGCAAAGAAGGATGGGTCCAGGCACGCCGTGCCGTAGCAGGCGACATAGTCCTGCCTGTGGACTCCCCACGCGAACTACTGATGGCATACCACTACCTCCTCATCGAGGAGCACAAGAAGCAAGTCAAGATGCAGGAGACGCTCGACAAACGCAAGCAAGCAGCCTCTGAGTCCAGCGCGCGACGAGCTGCGCTCTCCGCCATGGCACCCGGCTCTAGCACAAACGGAAACCAGGGAAACAAGCACCTCTCTCGGGTGGAGAACATGGATCCCAGAGAACGCTGTGATGTGACCCGAACTCTCCACACATCGTTCATGGAGATGGATGCCGACGGCAACATCATCCCGAAGACACCGCAAGCTGCGATCATGGTAGCCACTACGTATCTTGCGGCCCACCCACCTCCGGAGGGGGACCCGAAAAGATCCATGCATAAGTCCGCACTCACCGGACTCGGTCTCGTCGGAGCTGCGCTCCACGAAGACGCTCCTGCGGAGCCGAAGAAGAATGCTCCGGCCAGGCGCGACCGGAGCCCCACCCCTTCATCCGAAGAGGAAGAGGAACACGACCTTCCTCGAAGGAAGAAGAGCTCGCATCGCCATAAACGCGACTACGACGCCAGAGACGCGCTTACACAGCGCAAAATCGACAAAGCACGCGCCAAACGCGCATGCTCGTCCGAGTCCGAGATGGATGAAGACGAAGGAGAACTCTGCGGAGCTCGCTGCTTCAGCAGATCTGTTCGGCGAACACAGATGCCACGCAATTTCAAGCTTCCTTCGGATACTCCGAAATTCAACGGCACACAAGATCCAAAATCCTGGCTCAGTGACCATCTGTCATCCGTCAAGCTGCATGGCGGTAACAAAGAAACCGCCATGCAATGCCTTCAGCTGCAGCTGACAGGCGCGGCGCGGGTTTGGCTCAGCAGCTTATCATCAGGGTCCATCCGAAGTTGGGAGGAGCTAGCTTACAGCTTCATCCGAAATTTCAAGGGCACCAGCAAGAGGCCCGCCTCAATCGAAGAGTTGCGAGCTTGCACTCAGAGAACGGGTGAATCTATTCGCTTGTACATACTACGCTGGTCTACCACCAAAAACTCCGCAGCACACATCTCCGAAGAGAGAGCCATCGACGCCTTCAGGGACGGCGTTAAACGCCAAGATTTCAAGGAGGAACTTGGGCGCGTCAAGCCCAAAACACTCGACCACCTCATGGACATCGCCAACAGGTGGGCTGACGGCGAAGATTGCATTCACCGAGCACAATCGGATGAAGAGGACGACTACGGCCGAAGACGGGAACGCCGCAGCAAGAGGAGATCGCGCGTCTACGAGGACCGCGACGGACCCTACATGGTCGCTGCCGGCTACGCCGACCGCCGCAACGACAACAGCCGCAACAGCGGAGGATACCGCGGAGGAAACTTCCGCGACAATGACAACCAGCAACGCATGATCATGATAACGGACCCTCAGCATTCGAAAAACTTTCGGGTCCATGCACCATCCACTTCTACATCGATAAACAGGATGGCAAAAAGAAAGCCAGCCACATGCTCAAGGACTGCTGCGAGTTCCAGAAACTCAGCGAAAGCATGGTGCAGATGAGGCAACAAGCCCCAATCCCTGCGTTCGGAAACGCACCTGCGCCAGGTGAAATAGCACACGGAGCTCCTCCACCGCCGCCTATTGGAGGCCCAAACCAACCAGTCGCACCAGCGCAGAACAACGCCGGGATCGGGTACCCCCCACCAAAAGGAGCACTAAATATGATCCAAAAGGGACGCCCCACAAATAGGGTGCAGAAGAAAATCTCCCGACAAATCAACTTGGCCGTGGCAACTCCGCCTGCAATCCCTGAGTACCTCAGCGGATCGGAGTCCTGCATCACATTCACTCGCGCGGATCACCCTTGCCAGATCCCTCGCCCAGGTCATGCTGCCCTGGTGCTGGAGGCGCAGATCGGAGGTTTCGAGATGAGTCGCGTCTTCATGGACGGCGGCAGCGGCATCAACCTAATGTTCGCAAGCACTCTAGCAGAAATGCGGATCCCGCAATGCAGCCTGGAACAATCAGACACAATGTTCCATGGCATCGTCCCAGGGAAGGGCATATTCCCCCTAGGCAAAATAGGGCTCGACGTCATCTTCGGGAAGCCGGACAACTTCCGGCAGGAGCGACTCAAATTTGAAGTAGTGGATTGGCCGTCGCAATACCACGCCATCCTGGGGCGTGTAGCATTCACAAGGTTCCTGGCCGTCCCACACTACGCATACCTACTACTCAAGATGCCAGGACCGAGGGGTGTCATCACAGTCCACGGGAGCTTCACCCGATCGGACCAATGCGACAGGGATTTCAACAAAATCTCCCAGTCTTTCGGCATGCAAGACGAGCTTGTAAGGCTCCGTGAGGTGACGGACAATGGGGCACCCCCAGTCACAAGGCAGAACGCACCTGACATGTCCTTCGACTGCACCGTCAACACCAAGAAAATACAGGTCCATCCGACGAATGCCTCCAAGACGGCCCTGATCGCCAATGACCTCAGCTCCGCATAGGAAGGCGCGCTCGTCGAATTCCTCCGTGAGCACTGGGAAAACTTCGCCTGGTGTCCTGCGGACATGCCAGGAGTTCCCAAGGAATTCGCCGAGCACGCACTCAATGTCTTTCCAGAGCACGCAAACATTCCATCGGGAGACTGTCGGAGCCACGAGCCGAAGCTATCGGCAAGGAAATCAATAGACTACTCGCTGCAGACTTCATCAGGGAAATCAAGGAAAGCGAGTGGCTTGCAAATACAGTGATGGTCCCAAAGAAGGACACGGACATCCTGCGGATGTGCGTGGACTTCACGTCACTAAACAAGCATTGCCCAAAGGACCACTTCCCTCTTCCTCGGATCGATCAGATCATCGATTCGACTGCAGGATGTGAGAAACTCTCCTTCCTTGACGCCTACTCAGGCTATAACCAGATTCGACTCAAGGTCGAAGATCAGGAGAAAACGGCGTTTATCACACCGTTCGTAGTATTCTGCTACAACACAATGCCCTTCGGTTTAAAGAACGCAGGTGCCATGTACCAGCGATGCATGTAGGCCTGCCTCAAGGACCAGATCGGTCGCAACGTCCAAGTCTATGTTGACAACATAGTAATAAAAACCAAGGAGGCAAGGACACTTATCGACGATCTCCGCGAGACGTTCGACAACCTTGATTGCTACAGGATCAAGCTCAACCCCGAAAAATGCGCCTTCGACGTCCCATCGGGTCACGGTACTTGGTACTTCATCTCTCAGCGAGGCATCGAGGCGAACCCGAAGAAAATCAGAGCCATCATGGCGATGGAGAAACCGAAAAACCTCAAAGGCGTCCAGCAGCTCGCAGGACGAATAGCGGCGCTAAGCAGATTCATCAGCCGCATGGGCGAGAAGGCCCTGCCATTCTACCAACTGCTGCACAAGGCAGACAAGTTTGAGTGGACCCCAGAAGCCAATGATGCATTCGAAAGCCTCAAGCGGCTCCTCTCCACCTCGCCCGTCTTGGTCACGCCAAAGGAGCGCGAGCCTCTTCTGCTGTACATAGCAGCCACACACCAAGTGGTCAGCACCGTGCTCGTGGTCGAACGACCCGAAGAAGGCAAGACCCACGGGGTCCAGCGCCCAATCTACTACCTCAGCGAGGTACTGACACCAACAAAGCAGAGGTACCCTCACTACCAGAAGCTCGCCTACGGCGTGTTCATGATGGCTCGACGGCTGAGCCACTATTTCCAGGAGCACCAGGTGATGGTCGTCAACGAGGCACCCCTGAACAGCATCCTGAATAATCCAGAGGCCACAGGACGCGTGGCCCTGTGGGGCATCGAGCTGTCACCCTTGGACATCGTCTACGAGAAACGACTCGCAATCAAATTTCAAGTCCTTCCAGACTTCCTGGTACATTGAATGGAGCTGCAGCTGCCAGACACCCCAGATATGTCGCAGTCATGGACGATGCACTTCAACGGCTCCAAGCGCGAAGCCGGAGCAGGAGCCGGGGTCATACTGACCTCCCCGCAAGGCGACAAGATGAAGTACGTCCTTCGGATGAAATTCCGAGCTTCTAACAATGAGGCCGAATACGAAGCCCTCATCCACGGCATGAGGATGGAAAAGATATGCGGCGCAACGCGCCTGGTCATCTATGGTGACTCCAACCTCGTCGTCCAGCAGACGATGAATGAGTGCGACGCACACGCCGAAAACATGATCGCGTACCACGCGCTCTACAACGCACTCGAAGGAGAATTTGACGGCTGTGAGCTTCGACACGTCAGAAGAGAAAGCAACGAGGAAGCCGACAGACTCGCCAACATCGGCTCCACTTGCGCAAAGGTTCCACCAGGCGTGTTCCTCGAACAGATCTGCATGCCATCCATCAAGCGGAAATTCCCCAAGGGATCACCCGAAGAAGCAGAACACTCGGGGGCTACGCTGCCCGAAGGACACGAATGACCCGAAAAGCTGGACACAGAGGTAGCCATGGTCAACCTAATGCAGGTCATGTCAGTCGAAGAAACTTGGACGCGACCATACCTCCAGTTCTTAATAAACGGAGAACTACCTGACAGCCCGACAGATGCCCGGCGCATATCTCGTCGGTCGAAAGCCTTCACCACCATCAATGGCGAGCTGTACAAGCGCAGTATTACGGGTGTACTACAAAGGTGCGTCACCATCGGTGACGGGAAAGCCATCCTCCAAGACATCCACGAGGGCATTTGCGGCCATCATGCAGGCAGCCGCTCCCTAGTCGCCAAAGCTCTACGAGCAGGATTCTACTGGCCAACGGCCATGAGCGACGCAAAGGACATCGTCCGAAGATGCAATGGATGCCAACGGTTCGCCGACAAACCGCACGCACCTGGGTCCGAGCTCAGACCCATACCCATAGCTTGGCCTTTTGCTCAATGGGGCCTTGACATGATCGACAAACTGCCAAAGTCCTCGAAAGGGGGACACGTTTACCTCCTGGTCGCAGTCGACAAGTTCACCAAGTGGATCGAGGCCATGCCGGTTACCAACCAGAAAGGCAAAACGACTGTCAAGTTCTTCGAGTCCATTGTCTACAGGTTCGGCGTACCGCATAGCATCATCACCGACAATGGATCGAACTTTATCTCCAAGGAATTCCAGGACTTCTGCGAAGGCCTCGGGACCAACATCACGTACGCCTCAGTGGCACACCCGCAAACAAACGGGCAAGTGGAAAAGGCCAACGGCCTAATCGGCGCGGGCATCAAGAAGCGCCTCATGAGTCCACTCGAACGGAAAGCAGGAGCCTGGACAAAAGAGCTACCATCCGTCCTATGGAGCTTGTAGACCACGCCAAACAGCTCCACAGGATACACACCGTTCTTCATGGTACACGGAGTCGAAGCCGTGCTGCCAGCCGAAGTACGCCACCAGGCCCCTCGGGTCGTCGCATACAGTGAAGCCGAATCCATGGCTGCACTCGAAGATGCCATCGATACACTCGACGAAGCAAGAGACATAGTAGCAGCTCGATCAGCGGTATACCAGCAGAGTCTCCACAACTACCACAGCCGCCGGCTGCGCCCAAGGTCCTTCATCGAAGGAGACCTCGTCTTGCGACTCAAGCAAGAGCGACCGACGAAATTCGAGTCACCATGGGAAGGACCCTACGTCATCACCGAAGTCATCCCAGGTGGCGCCTACCGCCTCAAGCACGTGGAGTCTGGAGTCGCATACTCCAACCCATGGAACATCTCGCACCTGCGACGATTCTACCCCTAGCTACCTACCCCCTTTACTTTCAATAAAGCTTTCAGCCAAGGCTATTCAACCGAACAATGTACTTCCTCCATTACGATATAAATAAAGCTAAGTGTCTCGCCCCAAAACTTCAGTTTGCTATTTTGCAACTTTACTTCATGCTATAAACACACTCGGGGGCTCCCCCCACCTCACGATTTCATCGACTGAGGATCAAACGTGTACACCTGAGTAGCTGACAACGTCAGGCAAACGAAAAGGACACGTACTTAATCAAAGCACTGCGTGCTCACAACAAACAAACTTTTACAACAAAGGGCACAACACGCCCAGCCGAAATATACAAATTTTACATCTATCTCTTTTTTCAGGTACTACCTATTCTGAAGAATAACCCGAGCACGCTGCTCAAACAAATCTACGACCTGTTCGGCATACTGCCTTACAGCTGCGTAATGTGGGCGCATGTCCCACTCACCACCGTCCGGCCGAGGAGGTGGCCCAGCTGCCACAGCAGCCAAATCTACGTCAGGCCGGCGCAGCCTCACAAGAGACAAAGCAGCCTTCACTCCTGCGACGAGCTGTTGCCGCACCAACTCCTTGACATTGCTCACGTTCCGAAACTTCGACAGAAGACCCGCAAGGCTTGTCGGTACGGCATCCAAAGGGAACATGACGTGCAGCACCGAGGCAAGCGACGTCTGCACTTGGCGAAGCACTCGAGAAACCTGGTGAACACGATCCTGCACCGTCGCCAGAGCTATGGCACGGTCACGATCCATCCAGAAGAAGCCACCAGCCTCCATGTCCTGTTGAGTCAAGCAATTGACCCGAACAGCGACACGCTCCTTCTCTTCCCTCGGAGCAAGGTTCGCACCTGCGACAATGGAAAAAATAAGAGCAAAGGCCAGCAGGCTCACCCGAAGAACTGAGCTACAGCTCGAAACAAGGAACAACTTACATTGAAGCTGCTCAGACAGCCGAATAAGTTCCGCCATCAAGTACTCCTCTCTGGCTGCACCACGATCCGCCTTAGACTTCCAAACATCGGCACAACCTTGCAACCCGAGCAAATCCCTCTCCAGACTACGCACGCGATCCCGAAGAAAAGCGAGTTGAGAGGAAGCATCCAAAGATGGTCGCAGCGGCATTGCAAAGGAGGTGTAAACAGGGTCAGCACCCGAAGGAACCTAGAGCAGCAGAAAAAGAAAGGGACACAAACATTCAGACAATGATAGAGCACAACTCAGAAGAATTCATTAAACATATAAGGCCACTACGTGGCACAAGGAAGGTGTTCTTCAAGATATTTACAACAAAAGCAGACTACAAACTACCCTACGTCTACAACGCCTAAGATGCGGCACCCTGAGTCGCCTCGGAGCCGGACTGCCTAGCTTTGGCCCCGCCCTGCTGCCGCAGTGCATACTCAGACAACAAATCAATGAGCTTGGGCCCATATCGCTTGCAGCGAGCAGAGTAGGCAGCAAAGGCTACCTCGGATCCATCTGCAGTCGTCGGCATCCGGGAGGTGATCTGGGGCAGATCCAGCTCCGCTCCAGCCGCCAAGGCCATTGCCAGCCCGACGGACGCGCCGATGCCCTTCTGCTTGCGTTTGTACGCCGCAGGCGCTTCGGCTGACAAAGCCTCCGCCAGAGCATCCACATCATCGAGGGCTACGCCCTTAGGGACAAGCTCCTTGTAGAAGCGGCCAAGGACCTCCTTCGCCTTGGCAAGGGAGCTGACGACGGTGCTGCAGCGATCTTCGACCGCCACAGTAGCATCATCTAGAGCACTCCCGTGCTCTAGAGCACCGCGGTCAAACTCGATGCCTGCGGCATCTGAGACAAAAATAAAAGAGAAGACATGAAGAAAAGCAGCACAGAAGAAGATAGGAAGCACGAAGAAACAAGCACAAATACAGAAACTTACCCGAAATAGCCTTGGCAGCAGCCATGAGCTTCGCCGCCACCTCTCTTTCACGAGCAGCCGCAACAGTGGCCAGCTGCTCCTCACGATCCGCGGCCTCCTGCTGCAGACGCTCCTTCGCTTCGGCTGCCTTAGTCAGCTCTAGCTCGAGGCGTTCTTTCGCGCCAACGGCGGCCTCAGCTTTCTGCTCCGATTGACCAAGGCTCTTCTTGAGAGCGTCGACCTCACGGAGAGAAGTATTGTGCCCCTCTGCATTCAAAACAAGCAAACGTCAGAAAGCAGGACCAGAATAAACGAAAAAAGCACCAAACGGCAAATAGGTATGTCACATCCCAAATTTTAGATTTGGTTCTGCATATCATTCATATCATTGCATCATACTTTTCCATGCAAAACCGTCGATTGAAAAGATTCAGCAAAACGCTATTTTCGAAACCCTATTCTATTCTACTACGAGGCTCCTGCTGGAGGGTTTACTAGGACTTGTGTTGTCCACCCTTGTAGCCTAGTGGTTTCACTCAACCCTTATCCCTAGATTGTTCCCCTCGATTTTACAAAACCGTAGGAGCAAGAATCGCTCGATTCGGAGCTCGTACGGAAAAGTTACGGCCGTTTTATTAAAAGATAGAAAATCGGGCCGATTTCCGTGTCCGATTCAACTTGCGCCGTGTCACGTAGGACCCCTGAGGGCCCCACTTAAGAGGCCCCGCACCGTGCGCCGCCTCTCCTCTCTCCACACGCCGCCGCCTCCCTGCCCGCCTCGAGCCCCGCGCCCTGGCCCCGCTGCCGCCTCGGGATCACGCCCGCCCGAATGCGTCATCGCCGCCGCCACGCCGCTTGCCACAGCGCTGTTGCGCTCAGCCGCCGCTACCGCGCGCTTGCGCGCGCCGCCTCGCGCCGCCGCTGCTGCTTCGCGCCGTCGCCGCCGCTCGCCGCCGCGCCACCGCCTCGCGCCGCGTTGACTATCTCGATCCACGCGCTGACCGTCTCCCTTCCGCGCAGGAAAAACGCCGTCGCCGGAACCGATCGCCGCCACCGTTCCGAGATCGCCGCCGTTCGTTTCCAGTGAGTCCGCAGCCGCCATTAGATCTCAGATCAACGGTCTAGATCGGCCGTTGACCGGTCAGTATCCAGGCGTTGACTAGTCAGACGCCCAGTCAGCAGCCGCGTTGACCAGTCAACAGACACGGTTGACTGGGTAATTACTTTAATCGATTTAGTTGACAGATTTCGGTAGAAACTTGTAAATTGCGTAGAAATTAAACTGCTGGGCCAAAAATTGTAAATAAAATATGTGTAGGTTCAGTGAGTCGTGTAGAATCTTGCTGTACCTTTGGTTCAGACTTTTGAAGCAAGATTTAGTACAGTTTAATCAATTGGGTTAATGGCCTTTTTGGAGTAATTAATTCGTAGAAAAAGATCTATAGCTCCAAAAATTGCGTATGATATGTCCCTGGATTCAGTGGAACAAGGGGGATCTCATCGTGAATTAAAAAGATAGGCTTACAGTGAAAACTTCTGCAGAAACTGTCTAGTGGCTTTCTGCAGTGTTTTAATTACTCGGGGAGTTTTATAATTCCTTTTTGAGTAATTCCAGTTGGTACTGTTTCTAATTAGCAAAGCCTATGCGGTAGAATTTTCCCAAGAATTTACAAACAGTATACTATCGGTAGTGAATTATTTGAGTTCTAGCTCTAGTTTTGAGCATTACTTTTTGCGTAATAGTTTTCCTTGCGCTAAAACTATTTTCCATGCATGCAATCAGTAGTATTATTGATTAGGATCATGTGGTGCAGCTGTAGCACCAATTCACTTGCCTTGCATACCTTCATGCATCATATTTGTTGCATATGCTTGTGGATTGTTTGTTTATGATTGCAATTGTATCGTGTAGATTGTGACGAGTGCAACGCTTGCTCGTGTGTGGATTGTTCTTCCGACCGCTACAACCAAGGCAAGTAGATGCTACCTTGTTCATGATATCGTCATACTATTTTCAATGTATTGTCGTGTATTTTGTAGATGCATGTGTAGGATGATACTATCGCTATGCTATGTCCTATTATGTGGTAGGGCCTTCCTTGTAGATGAACCACCGTTGGTAGATGTGCTTAGCCACGCTATGATGTACGAGGGCTGGGTTACATTACTGAGACTTGTTTCTAAAAGTATTGGTTTGTGAAAACTAAAACAACTTAATCAATGAATCTCCTGGGTGTGATGGTATTAATAATTTTTGGTGGTTTCATTGCGGAAAGGCACCCAGGTATCGAGAGAAATTGATTGGCTTCTTTATTGTGTAGCTTACGTGTACAACCATGTGCCAAGAATGAAATGGGCGGTTGGTTGGACTTAGTAGGTTGTGGTAACCCGAACCCGCGTATCCAGAGATGTAGAATTTTGGTAGGTTGGACCGGTGCGCGTCGGGATTGGGGTGCTACTTCCCGAACAGTCTCTTCTTGGACTTCTCCCTATCATCACCCAAAATGAGAGTGATGGTACGAGCTGGGCTGGCCAAGTCACATGGGTAAAGTGTACTAACCCCTGCAGGATGTATAATCTAATCGATTAGCCGTGTCCCCGGTTATGGACAACTGAGTTGCTTGATATTGATTCCATGACATGTTTCTCGCTCATTCCAACTTTATAATTGTTTTAATATTGTTGGGTTAACTTAATTGGGATCTTTTCAAAGAAAATCAAAAACTGTTTATGAAAGTAGGACAAATGTATTTGCAAATGCAAGCCAGACACAGCTCCACTTGCCAAATATGCATGTAGATGTTAGTGTTATTGTCTCCTTTACTAGCTCTACTTGCCATACATTCCATGTATTGACCCTTCAGGGCTGCTACGTTTCATGTTGCAGGTTATTCCGATTCTGAGTAATCGATATAGGCCACGGTACTCCACTCGGCACTTGTTCACTTGTGGGAAATTTGAAGAATGGAGGATTTACTTTATTTATGCTACCTGAATAATTTGAGCTAGCTTTGAGCTAAGCTTTTATTGTAATAATGGTACTCTGGATCTTCGTTATTTATGATACACGGATATTTTGCTATGTTATTCATCTCATTCTATTATGGGCCAATGAACCAATCCAGCGATTGGCATGTCACATAGAAGCCACGGTCTTTTCAGAACCGCGGTGTTACAAGATGGTATCAGAGCCCGTGTGTCGACTGTAGGATCGTGACCTAGGATTGGATTAGGAAGCCTTAGATTTACTAAAGCCTATATTAACTATGTCTTTCATCTTATGCCTTTCACCATCGTAAATTCTTACCATATGTTATTCTCACACTTTCCTCTTTTACTTGATAGATGGGAGAAGTCAGGACTAAGTATGCAACCATGGAGTCACCAAGGCCCTTTGCAAGGCAGTTAGCACAGCTCTCGCAGTCATTGGGATTGCCACTGCCCATGTTCAAGGGAAGAAGGTTGTACACCTATGGATATGGAGAGGATGCATGGGAGATCACTACCTTCATGTTCAAGGGAAGAAGGTTGGTAACAAGACTTGATCAACCTTGTTAACAAAAGGATTTTAATGGACAAAATAATGTTTCCACTATGGTTATGCTTGCTTTATTTTACTTTTCTCCTTCCTAGACTTTGCCTTTCTTTTGCTAGCTTTGGTTTTGTTAGTTGTTTGCTTGTTAGAGTGTCTTAGAGCTCCTGTAGTTTGGCTTTTGGTTTGCTTTTGCTTCTTCTGAAAAACTTGTTTCTGCGAGAAAATCAATTTTCATACCCTGAAAATTGGCCAAAAATAAAGTTTCCCGAAAAATCCCAGAAAATTCAAAATATTTTTTCCTCAAAAAAGGGGCAGAGGGACACCTGAAGTGACCCAGGGGGTCACCCCAGGACACCTCAACCATGGTAGGCACGGCCTAACTGTGGGTGGTGCCTAGGGGGGGGGGGGTCTGGGCCCCTTCAAGGTGCCCCCTCATAGCCATCTCCCTTCTCTCTCCCGAAAAACACCAGAAAACTTGCTCCAGCTCGAGTTCCTACTGTTCTTGCTCGCGATTTTCGGTCTCCTTGCTCAGCCCATCTATGCTGCTGATTTTTGGAAGGATTGCTCCTTGGTATGTGCCTCCTCCACTTGTCCAATTAGATTTGTGATTGGTAGATTGTATCTTGAGTATTTTACTTCTATAGGTGACAGGTTGTGTGAGCTTGCATGCTTGTTCTATGCTTAGAGATTTCATTTTTATGAATGTGTAGCCCTCTAGCAAGTTCCTATAGTAGTTGCTCATCACTTATCAACTTGGAAATCACTCGGTTTGATGTTTGTCTAAAAATTTCAGCAAGGAAGATGAGTACTTATCCACTAAATTAATATGACTTGATGGTGTCTGAGACAATGAAGATTCATCGTGAGGAAGGAGTCTTCCCTTCCATATATCCATGCCATGAATTCATGAGAACTGCGGGAATCTCCTAGGATTTCCAAACTTTGATTGCCAATGAAGGGTTGGGACACTTTGTTGAAGGTGAACCATTTCAATTTTTTAAGCTAACCATGGCTTTTGTGCAGGACTTCCGGTTCACTTGGTCTACATCTAATCCCATGGTCCATTACAAAATATATAATATACCTGTCGACCTGCCTTTTGCTGATTTCTGCGCAGCAATTAGAGTACCTCAGTGGGGATCTTGTGAGAAGATCAAGGAGAGGCCCAAGTCACTTATGGATTTATATGCTGAGATTTGCCAAGGTTTCGACTTCTCAAAGGAAAGTGGTAAAATTCGGAACATTCAGTTCCCAGCCATTAGATATTTTTCCTATTTTATTACCAAGTGTGTTCTTGCTAGAAAGATTGCTAGAAAGTTATCTTCTTTTGATCTAGCTTTTATCGCAGCTGCTCTGAATAGGAATAGATCTTATAGCCTGGGTGCTTTTATAGATCACCAACTCACCACCAACCGCGAGAAGGGTGGAATTTGTGGAGGTCTCATTGCTTTTAGGTTGCTACCTTTCCATGGTTTAGAGCCTCACCATTCAGATTATCGGTTCCCCATAGAGAGGCTTGATCTTGAATCCATGGTTCAGCATGGTTTTGTTTTCTTGGGGGCTAATGTGAGAATTTGACTGTATGAATTATCTTTTGCCCAGCAAGGTCAGAGAAAGGGCAGGACTGAGAAAATAGTTTATTTGCCTGCACCTGCTTTGTTTAATTTTGATAACAGATAAGAATGGTCGCTCGTGGAGGAAGAGTTTGACACATATGTGGTGGAGCTCTCCCAGCAAGAGAATGTTGGGGAGGATGCCGAAGATGATTCGGTTCAGCCCTCCAACATGGGAGAGTCTTCATACCAGCAGCCCTCATTTGATTGGGGCGCATCTTCTTCTTCATCGCAAGCGCCTGACTACGATCATTCCTATGATGACCCACCAGCTTGGGGTTACTACCCGCACTATTGAGCCCTACTTAGGCCAAAAGCCTAAGCTTGGGGGGAGGTATACCGACATCACACTCATCTATATATCATGTTCGGTCGGTTTTTTGTATATCCATCGTTTGGCTTTCTTTTTGGTTTTTGTTTGCGGTGACCCAGCATACCACTGCATGATGTAGTACACTATAGTCGTTGACATAACACCAATGAAACACCGTTCACTAGTATTACATCCCTCAGAGTAGTACAACATAAACATAGCAGGTCCAAGACATGACTATAGGTTACAACTCAAATCTTTACACAAGATCCAGAGAACACTCTAGGTTAAAGAGAGAGAAAGAAACTTCTTACAAAGAAGAATCAGGAATAAATAACTCATAGCTACCATACCTATAAAACTAGTAGCTGAACTACTAGGCTTGCATTGCTGCTATTGCAATACTCTACAGAAGTAGGTTCTATGGTTAGAAATTCTATTCTTACCTAATCAGCAACTTCGTCTTCACTTGAGTTGATGTATATGCTGACTTCCTTGACTTCATTGAAGAGTTTTAGCTTTTAATGATGATTCCTGGAGCATAACTTGATGTAGACGTCGTCTGTACTGGCTTTAGAACCTAGCAAGGGTTAAGAAGATACGTTGAGTACGAGCGTACTCAGCAAGTTCACTAGAAAAGGAGTGTTTGATGCACTATATCTACGGCCATAGACCATAGGTCGTAGGCAATGCAGGTTTTCGTAAACGTTTCTTCAAAGGTTGCTTTTATTATGAAAAGCTATGTCCGTCAGCCTTCACGGGTTTACCAGAACCTTCATGGGGTTCCTTTCCCGCCGCGTTCGCAGCTCCTTCCCGGAACAGGGAGTAATAAGTTACAGTTCTTACACTCTGTAGAGGTGCGTCACTTTACCCATGAGAGATCTTAGCTTTGTTGCACATCCGAATTGCAGGTTCGTTCACACTTCCTTGGTGTGACGCCCAGACTAAGATCCAAGCCAATCACTGCCTTCTCCGCGACCCCGCATGTCTCCTTGGTGTACGCCAGCCCACCTATTGAATTACGGCAATGGTAGCACAGACCGTTCAGATGCCGGAACTATCATGGGACGTTGAGGGCCCCCACCCATATGCTGCATATCCTCTACGAATTACCATATAATATGCACGCTACGAGTGATAATAGCCACGACCCGCACATCTAGCTCCATGCGAGAGGGAAAAGATACAGATGACTTCTCCGTCCCATTCCAAATCTCATGGTCAACGCGTAATATACTGCATAAGAATCATTGAATCATCGACATTGGTTGTTAAGTCCTAGATAATATGTTCCTTTACCACAGAACTCTTATAGTAGGTTATTACCTCATGGTAAATAACCTATAATCACATTATTATGAAAATAGTGTTTTCTCGACCTTTTCAAATGCAGTGATGACAACATTGGATTTGTAAAATACTTTACAGAAAATAATCAAAGGACATGATCAAGTGTGAACTTGCCTTTTGTGATTGCAAGATTATGCACTCACGGTCTGCAAGACAATATAAGATCCAATAGCTGAAATCTGCATCATTGGTACGGTAAGGACTAATGTTTAAATAAGCAAGATGCTTTTATGCATAAGTAATGTAATGCAAGTTGATAAACACGAATCCCGAGAATAACGTTGTTCTAGGGTTTGGATACTGGAAAGGGTTTTTCCTTGGAATGTGTTGCCCTTTTAGATTAAGTTTCATACATGTGCTTCTTATTAAGGCTTGTGAGTGTGTGGGAAACAACATGTATTTATATAACAACAAAATACAGATGGAATGCTACTCAAGGTTGCTTACATCTTAATTGTTTATCTTCAAGTTTTACTTTACAAGTAATGTCACTTATAAAGAATTTAAGTATTAATAATCTTATTATACAAGTAAAGTATAAAGTAATGTGATTGTGATTAGTTGTTATTTGTTTTTCTGAAGTGGCAAAAAGAATAACATTTGAAGAAAAGATTTCCTTACTAAGGTTTAAACAATCTTTGTGGTTAATTTAATGAGATTGATGTTGTTTGTGCTTGCTTGAATAGTTTGGACTTGAGATGTTTTATAACTTAATTATAATAGACCAAAATTAACTATAAAACATGTAATAAAATATTTAGTATCATACTTAAAGCTTTGCAAACTAAAGGTAACTTTAAGGATGTAGATAGACTTAGGGTGTATTACTTATGATATTTGTATCTTGTTCACTTTATATTGTTTCCTTAGAGTTACTTTAGAGTTGCATTACTTCTATGTGAGTAGTGGTTTCTTCACATTATAATGGTATAAAGGAATTTATCTCCCTATAAGGGTGTGGTTAATGTTTGTGAATAAGTAAACAATATTATTTATTACTTATGAACTCACTTATAGTGTTTTGATTTGTTTATAAACTTATGGTTAATATAAAGGAATAGGTTTTATTTTACTACAAATTATTCTTTGAGATTTTATATTAAAATCCTTTTCTAAAATAATCTATATTTATGGTTGAGGAATAATTTAATAAAATTATATTTAAAGTGCTTAATTCATTTTGAATGCATACTACCAATATTTAAGATTAATATTATTTATTAGAATCAATTGATTAATTTATAGAACTATTTATAAGTTCTATTTACCTTTATAAAAATTATTAATTAAGGAGATAGGTTTACATTCAAGTTATAAAAGCGTTTTAACTTTTTATTTAACTCAAAAGTGGAATATCACATTTTTAACATGTAGTTATTATTTTTGTGATCGTTTTGGTATATTACATTTATTTTTGTGATTTATAAATAATAAGATATGATTTTAATAAGGTTTATTACTTTATAAATACTTAATAATTAATAAATATTTAATTAAGAGGAATAATAATGCATGATTATAGTTTTAATCTCTAATTCTTATTTTTCTAAAAAAATTGGTATTTTATTTATATTTTTAACAATTACCATTATTAAAATATTAATTATCAAAGTTTTATTACTTATAAAACTTTTATTAAATCTTATTTATTTAAATAATCATTATAATAATATTTGATAATAATTTTAAGTTGTAGATTTTATTTTTCTAAAAATTTTCATATATTAAACATATTTTTCTGAATTATAAAACAAAAGTTATTAGTAAAACAAGATTTAGTCATTTTATTATCTTGGAATTAATATTGTTTTATCTAGTTCATAAACAGAAATACTTTTTATACCAAAGCTAACCTAGACTAAGTCACTGACTAGTGGGCCATCGGCCACATCACCCCTCAGATTGGTGAATGCACTTGTTACTGGCCCAACTTCTACCCACAGCCAATGACAGGTGGGCCAGGGACCACGTCACACGCCACATGGGCAAAGATCGGTCAAACGAGCTGACCTGACGCAATCATGACGTCGCTGTGACGTCATATCGCTAGTGATGGTCAGGTGGCTAGCAACAGAGGCGATCTAGTGGAGTTTGGCATGCGTGGTTGCTATGGTTCGAAAGAGCGCACTGCAGGGAACCTACTAGCAGCGGCGCTGCTCAGATATGGTCGCCGGAGGATGACTGGCGATGAGGTACGGCGCGATTCTGTATGAACTCGGTGGAGATGATTCCAAAAGCGATAGAGAGATTAGAGAGGTGCCCAAGGATCAGCAACTCACCGGCGTTGCAGTGGAGGGCTTAGTGTGACCGGAGGTGGCCGGAATCGAGGTAGACGACGGAGGAACCCGTCGGAGATGGAGGTGTCAATTGGCATGATTGGAGCTCCTTCGGCTTGTGCTTCGTGGGGCAATCGAACCAGATGATCAAGGGGATCCTAACTGTGGCCTTAGCTGTTGAAGGGGAGCTCAGAAACGTCGGCGACGAGCGGCTCCGGCGAGCTCAGTTTTTGGTCAGAGGGGAATATGGGGAGGAAGAATGAGGATAAGGATTCGTTTCTGCAGGAGGGGATCTTGTAGATGACCAGAAGCGGTGGCGTGGATCTTGGCGCGGTCGGACGTCATGGCACGGCGGCGGACGGCCGGTGATGCTGATAGCCAGCTGCTTGTGACGTCGGGGAGGAAGACGACGACGTACTTTTCATGGAACCCCCCCAGCAGTTCTTCTGATTTGCTCCGCAGTACCTCCTCGGTCCCACTTGTCAACCAGAGAGAAGAATAGATTGGGCTGGTCTTGGGCTGCTACTGGGCTTTGGTTGGGTGGCTGGAATTTCTCGTGGGCGATGGATAAGAAAGAGGGTTAATGGGCTTCCGGTTATAGTTTTTTCTTTCGCTTCCTTTTCTCTTTTCTATTTTATTTTCAGGTTTGAATATTACACATTTGATTAACATTTTTTTATGGAATTTATTTTCAGAATAATTGCAGTTATATTGAAGTTATTAAGAATCAATTAGTGAACTTTTATTATATATTGTTTAGGTTTTCTTTATTTTCTTTATACGGATACCTTTTCTATTATTATTTGTGAGGGCCTTTAATATGAATTTAATTGGGCATAAATTCATAAACTTATTATAGAATGTATTACTACTAACTAATGATATTTTATTCTTATTAATACATAATATTAAGGCAACTTTTATGTTTAGTGATCCTTCATAAGTATTTCATACATAAGGTTCTAAGTATTAATAAGGTTTGAAATTATAAATGCTTACCCTAGGGTTTTAGGGTTCTTAATACATTTATATTATTTTTTTGATCTGAATAAAGATTAATGACTAAACATATTGTCTTTATTTTTGATATCTTTAGTGATATCATCCCTTTAAAACAGAAAGTTATTTTCTGGAATGTCATATGGAAAGGAATTGATAAAGATAACTTCTAAGCACATATAGTTATGATAATTGGAAATGCTAAGGATGTGCTTAATTGTTTTGATATAGGAAATTATTCCTATAAAGCATTGTGGAAACAAGATGATAGATCAACCATAGAAAGTGGATATTAGATTTAGGGTTTAGTGCTTAACAAGGATTCCTATATTCCATACTTCATAATTCTGGACTTCTGATTAAGGAATTCCTTTCCTAGATATATTACTTCTCTATGTCCATCATCATGTACTAACATGATGAGCTTTGCTTTATAGGATATTCTAATCCACCTTTTATTCTTCTAAATTCATTTGTAAATCCAATGAGCTTGACACTAAAGCCTTTCATAATCTTTTCATATCTATACTTGGTTATATCCACTACTGCTGTTGATAATCCCCAATCTAACAAGTGGTTACTTCTAACTCTAATCATACTCTTCCTTAATCATTCTTCACTAATATCACTTCAATAGATGTATACATCAAATCCTACTTCACCTCAAGTGTTTAGTATTTCCCAAGAGGAAGATACTACTTCTTTAATCCAATGTTGCTCTAACATCATTTTAATCATACTATATATCTCTACTTGATTCCAAAGATCTTATGCTCCAACCTCACATTATATTAATATGACCTGTAATGGCTAACCTAGGATAACATATCTATACTAGGTTTCAATCATGTTGTATCCACCAAGGTCACTTATACATGGTATAAGCATTCAACGTTGGTGAATAAGGCATGGTCATTATAATCCTTTGTGGTTTAGGTTTCCAGTTGGCTAATCAAGGCTTCATCAATACAACATTACAGTTGTATTGAAATTATCTTCTTAGTATCTCTATTGGATTAAGAGATATAATTCATTGACTATACCTACTTGATACAATAGGACTACTCCTGGTAACTATCTTCAGACTTCATCCTTGTAATCTTCTTTGTTACCATATTGATTTGATTTCCTCCAATCACTCCCATCCTATAGATGACTTCTAAAACTAGCATCACTATTTACCTCTTATGACTTCTTTCGTTATAAGCCTTAAGTGAATTCTATAATAAGTACAAGAGTTGATAGGTCAAGAATTGATAGGTTAAGAATTAGTGAATCAATAGTTGATTTCTCAATATTGATGAACAACAAATATAAGGATAGGATTCAATAGAGATGATAAAGATTGATATGGAAAGAAAGATATATGGTGAATGATATTAACTTTGGTTTCTTTCCTACTCAATCTCACTAGAGAGTTAAAGTTAGGTATTTCCATGATACTCATGCTATAAGTAGATGAGATTAAGATATAGTTGTTACATTCTTATTATTTGTGTTATATTTATAATTTGGTATTCATGAGTGATTATAATGAATACTATGCTATGATCACCTAAGGATCAAATATAAATCATTAAGTAATGTATTAGGGTTTAATTTTATTCCATTTGATCTACCCTTAGATCAAATCATGTTTACCCAAAATAAGGTTTTAACAAAGGTCATATTGAAACTTTTCGCAGTCAACTTGATGATCTACTTCAATTCCATCAAGTTAAGAGAAGCTTCAATCACTTTGACAAGTTTTTATTTAAAAGCGCGAAAATTATTCAGATTTTCTATACATGAATGCAATGCACACATCTGTGTTGAGCTTATTTCTAAGCTCTAATGCTGGGATGTTACATTGTTGCTGCTTTCTTAAAACTCAAAAATACCAAAAATATTTTCGTTGTTTCTCTTTCTTTGTTTCTTTTCTTTGGTTTGCCTTAAAAAGATAAAATCCGAAAAGATTTTGCTTTGTTTGGTTTGTTTTTGCTTTGCTTGTTTTTGCTTTGTTGGCTTGTTTGAAAAATCGAAAACACCAAAAATATGTGTTGTTCTTCTCTGGTTTTGTGAATTCTTTGCAGGGTTCGGCCGTCCTCAGTTGATTTTGGTTTCATGTTATTATTCAAGTCACACAAGTGAAGGGCAATAATGAAGATTAAGACAATTTAAGATGTGGTAAGAGGCTGGTAATAAACTCTATTTGTTTTCATTTTTGTACATATACTCATCATTGTGAGCATGCTTAGCCTGTTTGTGTAAGGTGTATGTCATTATGAATGCTCAGTAGTTTTAGCTTGTCTTTGATTAGCTCCATCTTGCTAATAGTTTGTAGCATGTCATATGAATGTTTGCTTGCATTGTTTTATTCATAGTTTGGTATGATATTGTGGTATCCTCCTCTGGAAGTTTCATGTTAATCGACTTGGCACATGCTCACGCATGCGTATGACTAAACAACAGTCAGTAAGCCTCAACGATTTATTTTGCCTCAGAGTTCTTGTATCACTTTCATGCCATAATTAGTCCTGTTTTGTTGCAAGCATGATTATGATAATTATTGCTCTCTCGGTTGTCGTTCCCTCTCTTTTGCTAGCCTTCACTTGCACTGAGTATAAGATCTACTTGTGCTTCCAACTCCCCAAAACCAATATTGCCAACTTTGTCCACCATACCTACCTATTAGCATCATTTGCTATTTCAGTGCATATTCAATATGCCTTGTTTTCTTCCAAATAAAATGTTTCTCTGTTTTGAGAAATTTAGTTAGTAAAGCTCTCACGAACTTGATGGCACACTTTATTCCTTGCACTTAATAATCCTGAACCATTGTGACCTGTCCATGAAAGTTATATGCTTGCAAATTATATGCTGGGAGTCAGCAGAACCGTGCTGTCACGGGGAACGCTTTCAACACTTTTTGGATATCCTATCCAGTTGATACTTTGCTCTTTTGTTTACGAATGTCGGCGATGTGAAATAAAAGGGGAGCTTGTGAGTTCATGGAGTCTATAACGTCTGGGCTGCTAGCCTAAGCCATGCCTAATCATGGTGGAAACTTGGAGCATCACCATAATTAGCATTCTATGAAGCATCCTCAATAAAAATCTATGCATATAGTAAATAAAAAGATCACTGAGATGCTCATTGTCTGCTTGCCTTGTCATTTTGATCACGGGATAGCTCATATATCATGTGCAAGGGGTACCCCATTGGCGGTTCTCTATGATATGCATGTATTTACAATGACAAGAACTTGCAGGCAACCAAATTGAGTAGCATGCGGAGCGGCCCTTCCAGTTTATGGTCTGTCAAGCATATAACTCATACTGGACCTCACTTTCACCTTAATCACAAAAAGATGCCTATGATAGGGGCAATGAGAGCTCAAAGCTAATGAGTACCTTTCTTTCAGCATTAGGAAGCCTTTCAAACTCAAAACCGTTTTCACTCCCTTGTTGAGTCACCACTTATTCTATGAACACTTTCTTGAGAGCATAGTTGTCATTCTTGTGTTTGTCTCAAAACTTGGTTAATTATGTCATGACTTTGATGCTTGTATCTCTGATATCTTTACTTCTAGTCTTCACTTGAACTTCAGAGGTGCCTTGGCATTTATATTGTGCTCTACAAACAAAGGCAAGCGACATACCACTCTATCATACCTTACTATGAGCATTGCAATGGTGTGCTCCATCTTGTTTTTTTGGCACAATGCTTTACTCTGCATTTTTAAATTTACGGTTCACATAATTATTAAAATCATAGAACATAAAAATATAATTCATAGATATCGCGAACTATCATCATAAGTTCACAACTTGTACAAATATGTCATAAAATTAAACAAATACATATAGCTACTACTAGTTTCACACTGACGCATTAGCTTCTTGGGCTGAATTTGCACGATTTCTGAGGCATGTTGTGTCTCTCAGGTGAGTTGCCTCCGGCCTTTGTCGGTGCCACTCCGGCGTCGGTTCCCATCTCCCTTGTCTCCTCCATGGATTCTCCGGCCGACAGTTGGAAGGTTTCATACATAGGTGCTAGTACTGGTGGTAAGTTTCTCGAGGGCTCTCTGATCCTTTCTTTGGATGCTTGGTTGGTTCTTCTCAATGCCAAGGGTTTACCTTTGGATGGAAAGGTTCTTGAAAATGGGGCGAAAATCTTGGTTGGATCTGTTGTGATGTTCCCCTCTGACCTTGCCAGATCAAATGCGGTCTTGATCTCTCTTGACAGATTTTTTGGTAGATCTCCTTCTCCCGATGGATCAGATGAGGACTTCTCACTGAAATGGCATGCCCTTTGTTTTTCTCAAGATAAGCATTTTCCTGGGTGTCTGATCTTGAATTCTTGTGCCAAAAGATTGGTACTTCTCAATCAAAAGGAGGTGGTTATCGATGCTAGATACTTGCTTTGGGATGAAACAATTGTGGAAGGGACAAAGCTAGATTTGCCAGTGTTAAAAGTCAGAGTTGGTGCACAAATTGTTCCAGAAATCTCAAATGGCCATTCGAATATTTCTAAGGTTGACAAGGTTGTTGACAATGTGAAGGTTGATGTTGTCAATGTTGAACCCAACAAAGATGTTCGTAAACCATGTGTGATAAAAAAAAGGATCAAGTTGATTCTATTTCAACTAGTGCAATTTCCTTGGATTTCAGTGTGGGAAATAAGTTTGACAAAGATATTCGGTCTAAATTTGGTCTTTCGGTCAATTTTTATCCTGGGTTCCACAGAAGACCTTTTTTCATGGTTTGTTTTTTGGCAAGAACAAATTTCAAGATGTTCATACTGTGGGTATTGCCCTTCAATCTTGCTTTGGGGGTTCTGCTTCTTTCTTTCAAGTTAGACTTCTTCAAGACAGAACATTCAGGTTTGCAGTTGCATCCAGAGCTGTTGGTTTTGAAATATACAATATTTCAAAATTTTCAAATGAGCATTTTGTCATGTTCATCAATCTGTGGGGTGAAGGTGTACCAAACTGGCAAGCTGAGAAAAGAAAGTTCTATCGTGAGGAGTGATACGTCCAAAACATATCTACTTTCCCGAACACTTTTGCTATTGTTTCTCCTCTAAACTTGTGTTATTTGGATACAACTAACATGAACTGACGCTGTTTTCAGCAGAATTACATTGGTGTCTAGTTTTTGTGAAGAAAATCAACTATCAGGAAAAATCCCGGAAAATATGCCAAAAATTATATTTCACCAGAAGATCCACGGAGCCAGAGCACGAGACGGAGAAGGGGCCTGGGGGGCCCACACACCTGCCAGGCGCGGGCCCACCTCTGGCCGCGCCTAGGGGTGCAAAGAACCCTGTGCACCCTCCCCTCGGCCTATAAGTTGCCTCTCGACCTAAAAAAAGAGGGGGGTTCGATAATTTTCCAAAAAGAGTTCTGCTCCACCGCCGCCACCAGAAACCAAGATTCGAATCCAGAAACTCCGTTTGGCACCTCACGGACGGGGAATGAAGGGTTTCGCAGCATAGTAAATCAAAAAAATTCTACGGATGCGAACAAGAAAGCCAAGATCTAATGTAGGAGATGCAATCAACAAGAGAGATAGATGATATCTGCATACCCTTGAAGAAATCGCACAGCGGAAACGTTCAACAGAACATGATTGATGTAGTCGTACTCATCATCTCCTCCTCGCGATTCGATCCGATCCTACGCCGCAAGTGACGGCGCCTCCGAGATGCACACGACGATGTCACACGCCTCCTCCTTCCTCGGTCCAGCAAGTAGGATGGAGAGATAGATTGGATCTCAGAGTACGACGGTGTGGTGCTTATGTTGATAATTTCTGCAGCAGGCTTCGCCACGCTGCAATGGGAGAGAGAGAGAGGTGGAAGGGCAGCAGGGCGGCTAGGGTTGGAGGAGTAGGAGGGGAGGGTGCGCCCCTCTCCACCTTATATAGGGGGCTGGCCGGCCCCCACTTGGCCCCTCCTCCAAGCCCTAGGGCTGGCCGGCTGGGCCTTTGGGGCCTTGTGCCCCTGGCACTTCCCCTTAGGCCCACGCAGTCCTCCGACAAGTGGGCCCACGTTGGTCCCACTCCGGAACCTTCTAGAACCTTCCTAAGACAATACCGATAAACTCCAAATGATTCTCAAATCCAAAACTGCTTTCCTTTATATGAATCTTATTCCCCGGACCATTCCGAAACCTCTCGTGATGTCCTGGATCTCATCCGAGACTCCGAACAAAAACTCATAAACCAATTATCCATTCTATCCTAGCGTCGATGCATGTTAAGTGTGTGACCCTACGGATTCGAGAATATGCGCATATGATCTTCTATCAATAATCAACATCGATCTCGAAACCCATATTGACTCTACATACTCATCGATGATCATATCGGATGAACCACGATGCCGGATTCAATTAATCCAATATATGTACTCCCTTTGTCACGATATTTTACTTGCCCGAGATTCGATCGTTGGTATCGGCATACCTAGTTCAATCTCGCTCACGCAAGTACTTTACTTGTTCCAGAATCCGATATCACTTTGTGATTAACTCCTTAACCACGTGCTTGCAAGCGGTGTTGATATCGACAATGAAAGGGCCCAAGTATATCTCTCACTGGAGGGACAAATTCCATCTCGATACATGCAACCCAACAAGTACTTTCCGATCACCGAGAGACACCTTTATGATCACCTCACATAGGATGATGTTTGATGACCTCAAAGCTTTCTTCGATACTGTGGAGTTGTATTATCTCATGGTCTAAGGAATACAATACTTGACATAGGAAAAAGCTTCGCAAAGGTGAACACGATGACACGATCTAATTGCTCTGCTTAATTTGGGTTTGTCCATCATATCATTCTCCTAATGACATGATCTCATTATTAATCGACAACTCATGTCTATAGTTAGGAAACCTTAACCATCATTAATCAATGAGCTAGTCCATAGAGGCATTTAGGGACACGGTGTTGTTCATAAACCACACAAGTATCAAAGTTTCCACTTAATACAATTCTAGCATGGAAAATATAAACTTTATAATGAACAAGAATTATAATAATGACATCTTTATTATTGCCTCTAGGGCATAATTCCAACAGTCTCCCACTTGCACTAGAGTCAATAATCTAGTTTACATCTGGCAACAATCTAACACCCATGGCATTAAGGTGTTGATCATGTTTTGCTCGTGGAAGAGGTTTAGTCAACGGATCTGCGACATTCAGATCCGTTTGTACTTTTCTAATCTTCAGATCTCCATCTGCTATATAATATCGAATTATATGAAAACGCGTTGATGTGCTTGGTCTTTGGATGATATCTTGGTTCCTTAGCTGCTATGGCACCAGTGTTGTCGATAATATCTCCAAAGGTCCAAGGCACTTGGAACCACACCAAGCTCAAAGGATAAAGTTCCTTATCCAAACTCCTTCACTTGACACTTTTGAAGCAGCCATGTATTCCGCTCATTGTAGATCCCAAGATCACACTTTGCTTGCAGCTTCTCCAGCTCACAGCTCCACCATTCAAAATATAAACGATCTCGTCTGAGATTTAGAATCATCCGGTCGGTGTCGAAACTAGCATCGACGTAACCTTTACGCATTTAGCCGCTCATCACCTCCATAGACCAAGAACATTTCTTTAGTCCTATTTAAATACTTTAGGATGTTCTTTACGGTCTGTCCAGGTTCCACTCCTAGATCACTTTTGTATCTCGTCAAACCGAGAGCATTGGACACATCCGGTCTAGTACATAGCATGGCATACATGATAGAACCTATGGCCGAGGCATATGGCACTTTGCTCATAGTATCTCTATCGTTTACCATAGTTGGACACTGAGCCTTGCTGAATATCTTACCTGACAACATGGGCAATGAACCTTTCTTTGCTTTGTCCATTCTGAGCCTTTTCGTAACTTTGTCTAGATATGTACTTTGCTTAAAGCTATTAGGCGCCTTTGTCTATCTCTATAGATTTTGATGCCTAATATATAAGCAGCTTCTCCTAGGTCTTTCATTGAAAAACATTTATTCAAATAACTCTTCACATCATTAAGCATACCATGTCATTTCCAATAATCAATATGTCATCCACATATTGTACTAAATATGTCACCGAGCTCCACTCACTTTCTTGTAGATACAAGCTTCGTAGCAATTTGGAACAAATCCAAAACTCTTCATCACTTGATCAAAACGAAGGTTCCAACTCCGAGATGCTTGCTTCAGTCCATAAATGGAACGCTGAAGTTTGCACACCTTATTAGCATCCTTAGGATCGACAAAACCTTCTGCATCATATACAACTCTTCATCAATGTTGCCATTGAGGAACGCAGCCTTGACATCCATCTCGCCATATTTCATAATCATGAACAGCAATTGCTAATAAAATCCAAATGGACTTAAACATCGCTACGGAGAGAAAGTCTCATTGTAGTCAACACCTTGAACTTGCCAAAACCCTTTTAAGATAAGCGAGCTTTATAGACAAAGAATATTACCATCCGCGCTGCTGCTTTCTTCTTAAAAATCCATTTGCACTCAACGGCCTTACGATCACTAGGAGGGTCCACCAAAGTCCATACTTGGTTTTCGCCATGGATCCCAATTGGATTTCATGGCCTCTAGCCATTTCTCGTAGTCCGGGCTCATCATTGCTTCCTCATAATTCGCAGTTCACCGTTGTTCAACAACAAGACGGTTGAGACAGGTTGCCGTACCATTCAGAGAGTGGCACGTGACCTTGTCGACCTACAAAGTTCAGTAGTAGCATCGCTCAAGTTTCATGATCCTCGCCATTAGCTTCCTCTCTTGTTGGTGCATAACACTAGAACAATTTCAGGTGCTGCGCTACTCTCCAATTCAAGAGAAGGTTCAATAACCTCGCCTAGCTCTACCTTCCTCCCACTAACTTCTTTCGAGAAACTCCTTCTCAAGAAAGGATCCGTTTTTGCAACAAACACTTTGCCTTCGGATCTGTGGTACAAGGTATACCCAATCGTTTCCTTAGGGTATCCTATCAAGACGCATTTCTCCGCTTTGGGTTCGAGCTTGTCCGGCATCAACTTCTTGACGTAAGCTTCGCATCCCCAAACTTTAATTAACAACAACTTAGGTTTAGCACCAAACCATAGTTCATACGGTGTCGTCTCAACGGATTTAGATGGTGCCCTATTTAAAGTGAATGCAGCGTTTCTAATGCATAACCCCAAAATGATAACGACAAATCAGAAGAGACATCATTGATCGCACCATATCTAATAGAGTTCGATTCGCTCGTACACACCATTATGCTGTGGTGTTCGGTGGCGTGAGTTGCGAAACGATTCCGCTTGCTTTAAGATGCGTGAGAAAATCATAACTCAAATATTCACCTCCACGATCGGATCATAGAAATTTAATTTTCCTGTTATGATGGTTTTCCACTTCGCTCAAATTTTGAACTTTTCAAACGTTTCAGATTTATGTTTCATTAAATAGATATACCCATATCTACTTAAGTCATCGAAAAGTGAGAAAATAGCGATATCCACCACGATCAAAACACTCATTGGTCCGCATACATTGGTATGTATGATTTCCAATAAGTCTGCTGTTTCGCTTCATTATTCCGGAGAACTTGGTTTTGATCATCTTGCCCATGAGGCACGGCTCGCACGTGTCAAATGATTCAAAATCAAGAGACTCCAAAAGTCCATCAGAATGGGAGTTTCTTCATGCGTTTTACACCAATATGACCTAGACGGCAAGTACACAAATAAGTTGGATTATCACTATCTACTTTGCATCTCTTAGCCCCAATGTTATGGATGTGCGTTTCATCGCTTTCGAGATTCAGAAGAAATAAACCATTCACAACAGGTGCATGACCATAAAAGATGTTATTTATATAAATATTACAACCATTTTTCTCTGATTTAAATGAATAGCCGTCTTGCAATAAACACGATCCAGATATGATGTTCATGCTCAATGCGCACATAATAACATTTATTAAGGTTTAAAACTAATCTCAAGGTAAAACTAAGGAGAGTGTGTCAATGCGACCATCACATCAACTTTTGATCCATTGCCAATGTGCATCGTCACCTCATCCCTTGCTAGCTGCCGTCTATTCCGTAGCTCCTGTTTCAAGTTACAAATATTAGCAACTGAACCAGTATCATATACCCAGGCACTACAACGAGCGCTAGTAAGGTAAACATCAATAACATGTATATCAAATATACCTTTAATGGTGCCAGCCTTCTTGTCCGCTAAGTACTTTGGACAATTATGCCCAAAGGACTTGTCCTTGCAATAGAAGCACTCAAAGTCTGCTTAGGTCCGCACTTGAGCTTCTTCAAATAGGGCAACGACTTTGCCGCTGCCTTTCTTGAAGGATTTCTTTGCACCCTTACCTTTCTTAAAGCTAGGGGTCTTGTTGACCATCAACACATGATTATCTTTCTTGATATCCACCTCCGCGGCTTTTAGCTTAGCGAAGAGCTCATGATCGATCAAGGAACCAATTTGATTGTGAGTAACTACAAAACCTTTGTAGCTAGGAGGGAGTGATTGCAGAACTCACAATCTTGAGCTCTTCTCGAATCATGCGTCCAGCTTGCTCAAGTCGTTGAGTGTAGCCCGACATCTTAATGGCGTTTCACTAACGGAACTCCCTTCCTCCATCTCGCAGCTAAAGAACCTCTCGTAGATCTCATATCTCTCGAACGGGCATGAGTCTCAAACATGGTTTTCGCCTCAAGTATCTCAAAGGGCCCGCGAACTCCTCAAATGATTTTGAAGGTCCTGTTCCATAGCAAACAACATGGTACTCTTAATCAGTCCATAATCATCTTTATGCTAATCGATAAACAGCTTTTTCATCACCCAGACATCAAGAAAGGGGGCGCCACCTAGCGCTTTCTCAAGTACATAGTCTTTCCGTCTGGCCAAACAGAATGATTCTTAGATTGCGAACAAGTTTGTGAACTTAGACCCATTATTCTTAAGCTTTTCTTTCAGCAAAAACGCTGAAGTTGGACTTAGCCATTTGATCTACAAAATTTGCAAATACAATTTAGACTATGTTCATGATAACTAGTTCAACTTAATCAAATTACTAGATGAACTCCCACCAAATTCAACATCCTCAAGTTGTTTAGTGAACATGATCCAAATTCACCACACCTAATCCGATCTTCACGAGAAGAGATGTGGTTTCAATGGTGGACAACAAAGTGTCGATCACATCATTCATATGACTCATGTTTAACCTTTCGGTTCGTGTGTTCCGAGGCCATGTCTGTACATGCTAGGCTCGTCAAGTCAAACCCAAGTATTTCCGCGTGTGCAAAACTGGCTTGCACCCAATGTATGTGAATGTAGAGTTTATAGCACCCGAGCATCATGAGGTGCTTGAACACGACTAACTTTCACAACGGTGCATACATGGGTAGAACACAATTTTATCTTGATCTTTATGAGGGATCATCTTATAATGCTACCGTCGCGATCTAAGCATAATAAGATACATAAAAGGATAAACATCACATGCATATAATTTTATGTGACATGGTATAGCCAATCTCCGCACAATGAACTCCATCTTGTGCGCGCCAGCATGATCTCCATCACTCCACCATGATTGCCTTCACCACGAATAGCAACTACAACTATTGCTAACTACTTAGCGATGAAGTAAAGATATTACATGGCGTATAAGAAGTTGACACGCAGGTCATACACAATTATAAGGACAACCATATGGGTCCCGCGGTTGTGAACTCATCGACATGCAAGTCATGAAATATTACAAAACATGATCATTGCATACATCTCAATTCATACACATCATGTCTTGGGCCATACCATATCACAAAACACTCGCAAAACAAGTTAGACGCCTCTACTTTGGTGTTGCATGTTTTACGTGGCTTATGCTTATCTAAGATACCTAGTTCAATCTCGCTCACAAAGCAAGTACTTTACCTGCTCGTAATCCGATATCACTTTGTAATTAACTCCTTAACCACGTGCTTGCAAAGTTGTTGATATCGACACGAGTGGGCCCAAGTATATCTCTCCGACTCGGAGGGACAAATTCCATCTCGATACATACAACCCAACAAGTACTTTCCGATCACCGAGAGACACCTTTATGATCACCTCACATAGGATGACGCTTTGATGACCTCAAAGCTTTCTTCCGATACCTGTGGAGTTGTATTATCTCATGGTCTAGGGAATACAATACTTGACATAGGAAAAGCTTCAAAGGTGAACACGATGACACGATCTAATTGCTCGCTTAATTTGGGTATGTCCATCATATCATTCTCCTAATGACATGATCTCATTATTAATCGACAACTCATGTATATAATTAGGAAACCTTAACCATCATTAATCAATGAGCTAGTCCATAGAGGCGCATTAGGGACACGGTGTTGTTCATAAACCACACAAGTATGAAAGTTTCCGCTTAATACAATTCTAGCATGTAATATAAACTTTATCATGAACAAGAATTATAATAATAAAACCTTTATTATTGCCTCTAGGGCATAATTCCAACAGGGAATTTGGAGAGGATCATTGCCATTGTCATCACCAACGCCTCTCCATCAACCATCGATGTTTCCCTCATCCATGAGTAAGTAATGCCCCGCTGTAGGCTTGGGGGTGGTAGGGATTGGATGAGTTTTATCTTGTAATCGAATAAGATTGTTAGGGCATAGTGCCTAGTATCTCTATTAGCGCTATTTGACTTTGTTGCAACTTGTTGTGCTTAATGCTTGTCACTAGGGCCCGAGTGCCATGATCTCAGATTTGAACTTATTATTGAATCATTATGATGGTATTATTTATGATCTTATCTGCAAGTTGTGTACACATATCATTGTCTGGATTTAAAGGCCCCAAAGTGACACTAATTGGGACAACCGGAGGGGATGGCTGTGGTGTGAGGATCACATGTGTTCACGGAGTGTTAATGCTTTGCTCGTTCTATATTAAAAGGAGCACCTTTAATTTCTAGTAGTTCCTAGAGGTTTCGCTGCCACGGGTTGGCTGGATGTAAGATGTTGTGCAAGTTCTCATTGCAGCACGTATGACTATATTTGGAGCACATGCCTAGGATTGTTTGGTACTTGGATGGTTATTCTTATTTATCCGTTATGCCCTAGATCTTGAAGTTACATGTTTAGACTCGCCCATGCAACGCCTGGCCCATCCATCCCTATGCCTACCGCATCAATCCCACTGCTATCAAGTATCGTATTATTGCTCATGTTTCACCGTTGTTTTGCTTTGTTTCTACTACAAACTGCTGTTACCGATAAACTTCGTGAGCAAGAACTATTTCAGTGCAAATGAATTGACAACTCAGTTGTTAAGGCTTGCAAGTATTCTTTGGCTCCCTTGTGTCGAATCAATAAATTGGCTAATACTACAAGAAGACTGCTATGATCCCCTACACTTGTGGGTCATCAAAGAGGATCAAGAATGGTAAATTATTTCATACAAAAACTCACCAAATTTTTTGGCCGATTCAAATGCTAGCTTGGGCATTAACTCGGTCTTTGACCGCTTAAAATTTCCCGACATCGTTGGAATCCTCTCCTGACAATTGCCGACAAATTAACTCGGCGGTTACTGGTAGTTATGAGGCAAATATCTCGCATTCTTTTGTTGAGGCGGTGATTAAAGGCGAATCAAATCAGGAGCGCTTGTTGACCGGGTTTCCCTCGTGTGTGAAATCTGGGTCATTTACTCTGCCTGGAATCCTTCCTTCTATGCGCTTCCCCTCTTTCCAAAAATAGGAATGGCCCAATGATTCCTACCTAAATTGGTTTAAGGTCCGACCTTCTCAGCATTATCAACCCCATGTCTTTTCTTTTCTAAATGATTACTTCATTTCTAGACACATGCTCGCCCAACTGCTCAAAACTCCGTCTCCTCAACTCCCTACCGCAAACCACAACTGTTCCTTCCCTAGTCAGGCCTCATTGTCATGGCAGTCCCTGACCAATGGCGAACATCCCCATCGACCTCGGCCCCATTCCCCGCCTCGGGGCTTTGAGATTATGCAGTGGAAGGTCGGGTGGCCTCCTGAGGGTGATGGTTCCTCGTCGCAATGACTGATGAACAGTATGCTATCGCCTCCATTGAACCCCCGCCTCCTGGTCCTGTCCCTTTTCCAAATATTCGTGATGTCCTTCTAGATTTTCTTCACAATGAGGCGGTGGGTTTCAAGAAATACGTAACTGCCCTTTTGGTGTCATGTATGTTTAGTTCACCCATGTCGTTGATAGGGATAGGCTGATTAGGAGAGCCCTATTTCCTTCCGTGATGTTCATGTTTCATTTTTAAGCACAATGAAGGGACTAACCAGAGAGTACAATTTAACAATGAGTGTTATGATGATTGTTGGCCCTCCTCTAGATCATATGAACACCGAGGACCTTAATTCTATTTTTAGTGGCATTGGTAAGATGCTTATGTGGAAAGAGACTTAAGCATAAAGGAAAGATCCTTGCTAAAGTGAGGGTTACCGATTTTGACATTCCCAAGAGTGACAGAATGACACTTTGTGATGTTGAAGAATCAATCATGGACTTTTTCCATTGAGATTTTATTAAGTAACTGCTTGGTGGGGCCCACCTGATGAAGATCCTGCTCCTAATGATGGGGTGGACCCACATCCAATTCCTGTTGAGGTTGCACCCTTTGTCCCTCCACCACCCCTCCACCTCCTCCACGGGATGATAATGCTAGTGGTTGGGATCATTGGGTAGTATAAAATGTTGCATAGAATATACCCTGGTCATGTACAGAAGATGGTGAAGAGCAGCATTTGGACAATTTGCATTCCTCCACATGTCACCCACAAAGGATCACCAACTCCTCCCTCAAGGCTATTGATCCTGGGAGTATTCAACCTATCAATTCTGGAGAGCAGGAGGTGAACCAAGCTATCATTGCTGGCCAAGAGGTTCCCCTTCAAGGTGTGGTTCAGCTTGAAAGTGTTGGGATTGGAGAAGGGCTTCTGAATATTCTGCAGGCTTACTCTGAGGTTGATGTGCATGAACTTCAGATGGTGAGGGTGCTACGATGTTGATGGTGACTATCTCGATGGAAGATGCCAACCTACTTGACCCAAATGAGGCACACTTGCATTGGAATGGCTTATACACATTTAATGGCCACTGACCTTTTTGGTCACATAGGTTCTCACCAATAGGGCTTGAAATTTGGGATGATTCTTTGCACCTCAGATTCAAAATCATCCTTCTTCACAGAATCTAGAAAATTTGAGATTCATGTAAGTTGGTTTAATTTCATTACTCTTATGCTTGTCACCCATAGAAATTTAATTGGGCAAAGAATTTTCTTTCTTCACACTACTAGGAAACTAGCTATAGATAGACAAATTGCCTGTGGCGCATGGTTCACCATGCGCCAGCTTAGTGGCGCATTTTAGCAAATGCGCCACAGAAGTCTTCACACTCCACAGAAGTTGGAGTAGGAAAAACAGATTCTACCCCCCCCCTGGAGGATCGCCTTTTTAGCCTTGCAAAAAATAATAGAAAATGAAAAACACTTCAAAAAATAAAATCATTTCACATAGTGTTAGGTAATATGGTCTAGTTTGTAGGAAAATTAACAAACATGCATTTCGACTTTTTATGAAAAAAAGTTTATGCCACGGTAAACGGTCAACTTTTTGCATAGGATGTCGGAAAAATATGTATAACGAGAACTAGATTTCAGATTCACTCAAGAACGACCTATGGTCGTTTAACGATTATTTAGATTTTCAAAATTCAAAAAGAGTTAAAAGTTATGGCCAAAAGATCATTTTTTCCTACAAAAAAATAAAAAAGGAGGACAAACTTCTGTGGCGCATTTCTTCCATATGCGCCACAGAAGTCTTGGCCAAAATTCGAAATTTGAATCCCGCCCCTTCTCCCTCTCTTATACTCTTCCACTCCTCCACCCTTCCCTCATCACCTTCTTCTCTCATTCTCCTCACCTTCTCCCTTCTCCTCCTCCTCGACCCTGAGATCCTCCTCCTCCTCCACCACCCCGTGAGCTCCTCCTCCTCCACTCCGATGAGCTCTTCCTCCTACACCCGGTGAGCTCCTCCTCCTCCTCGCACCTTCCTCCTCCTCCACCCAGCGAGCTCCTCCTCCCACCTCCCTCCTCCTCCACCCCGGGCTCCTCCTCCTCCCACCTCCCTCCTCCTCCACCCTGTGAGCTCCTCCTCCGGGCGACTGCCTCCTCCTCCTCCGCGCCTCCTCCTCCAGGACCTCCTCCTCTCCTCCACCGGGCGACCTCCACCTCCCTCCACCAGGACCTCCTTCTCTTCTCCATCGGTGACCCCTTCTCCTCCATCGAACTCCCACCTCCGGCGAACCACCTCCATGAGAAGACCATCTCCGCCAGATCTGGCCGGGTTTTTTTGAATTTGAAAAAACTGTGGCGCATATTTGCCAAATGCGCCACGGTTTGAGATCTGTTTGGGACTTCAGGGCGATTTTGGCAATATGCGCCAGAAGTTTTTCCGACTTCGTGGTGCATTTCAATATGCCACGTAACTCGCAATTTAGTGGCGAGATAACATGGCGTATTGTAAGGTTCCCAACCTTTAATAAGGTAGAGATCCCTGTGTTTACAATGCTAGTCCCTGGATCAATAGCTAGCATCCACAGTAAGATGTAATATCAAGAAACAAAGGTCATAATATAACTTTATAACCAGGAATAACATAATTTTTTACATCTTACATAGCTCATTTGGCTATTACATTACATTGCAGCTGAATATCTATAAGCATGGGGTCCTTCATCTTCAAAGTGCTGCACAAACATGTTGGTTGTAGACTTGTAATCCTAATCAATCAACTTCACTAATATCAATCAAACCTGCAACATTACAAGTTACAGCCACAAGGGTCAATACATTTGAATTGTATTGGCAAGTTTCACTACTATGTTGATTATAAGTGGATCCTATCATTACATGCATATTTGGCTAGGTAGGGTTTTAGGCTCATTTGTAGAAAGCAATAATTTATCCTATCTTTTCAAAATGATTTTGTTCCTTTTGTCAAATCTTTCTGAACTCCTTGGTAAAACCCCAAGTGTCTTTATCAAAATCTCTTGAATTCCTTGGTACACCCCAAGTACTTCAAGTTTTTATCAAAACCTCTTGAGCCCTTGGTAAATTCCTCAAGTGCTTCAAGTTTTTATCAAAGTCTCTTGAGCTCCTTGGTAAAACCCCAAGTACTTCAAGTCTCTTGTTGTCACTTTAAAGTTTTTCTTTTTAGAAATTGGAATGTCGAGATTTCCCATAGCTTCAAGCTTTAGTTGCTCAGTATTGTCCATAACCGGGGACACGGCTAAGTACTTAGATTTTTATCTTCTGCAGAAGTTGTACACTTTACCCACATGACACAATCTCATCTTGTTGCCACCAAGGTCACTGGATAAGTACTCACCAAGATGGAGTAATCGCAGATTGAGAATGTGACGAGTCTTTCTAGAGGGTCCTCCCATACATCATTGCTAGCTTGCCTTCAGCACCCATGTAGGGTTCCAGTTCCTCATTTTCAGTAACCTCAAGACAATGTATGGGTCTTCCCAATGTAGTCGACTAAGCCAGAGCCATATGTAGCATGTGGTCAGACCTAAAGCCACAGCTTGGAGAAACATGTTCAATCTCTAAGTTCCTGGTGGTTTTATTTTGGTGCACAACACAAAGAGATTGCCATAGACATGGTTCCTTTGTTGCCACCTTATCCAAAACTCAAAGTATCCTTGTCCACCCGTGTGGTTCATTGAGTCCTTGTTTTATTATATAAAACATAAGTCTTTTCTCAACTTCATAAAATCTCAACATGTATCTCTTCTCAAAATATGATGCATGGCTAAGCATTTTACAACTACATTGTTTTCACTAAGGAATATATAAGGGTATCCTATTAGGATTTAGCATAGCATAAGTATAGAAATTCTTTTCATGCATGTTTCAAAATCCACTAAGTATAATGAAAATAGTAGGACTTTAGATGTTAGTGTAACTTGCCTTTCTTTTGGTAGGGAATGTTGGTTCACTCCTTGATCTTGCTAGTTTCACACTTTTCTAACTTCACTACAAATCAATCAAGCAAACACAATATCAACTAGCATTCCAACCAATAATCAATCAATCAAATCATCACACATAAAATAATAGGAACTAAGTCATGCATGCAAGCATGCAAAAGATAGTTTTATTTGCAAAAGTGATTTCTACTAGGCTCTGAACATTGTAAGGTTCAAGGTGGTCATTTCCTAAAGTGTCAAAGTCATTTTGCAAAAGGGTTTTATCTAAAACCATTTTTAAACCAAATCATCATTTCATGTGGTTGAAATTGTTTTCAGCAAAGCAACAATTTAACATTGTTCACCAAATAAGTTGTTAGTTCACAAAACTTGGTGTTTAGGGTCAGTAGCTTTGAATCAAACATTTTCTAAAGGTTTTGTTCAAAAAACATTTTCATAACAAAACCAATATTTTTATTTGACTAGAAATGGGCTAATTCAATTAATCCATCCAAATCTTTTCAAAATACATTTTTAAAACCACAAGTTGGTTCCTAAGGTCAGTAAGTTCACAAAAAACCAATTTGCAAAGATTTCAACATCAAAAACATTTTGAATAATTTTAATAACCTAAACAAGCATACAAATGTTTCTGCAAAAACAAACATTTTACCAGAAGCTTTTTACTAAAAAAAAATTGCATGGTTGGCTAGGGCTTGTTCCACTGATTCCATTGATATAAAGTTTGCAAATTTTGGACGTGTGGATCAAAAGTTACAAGGGTTTCAAGTTTGCATCTAAATCTGATTTCAAAATTCTGTTTTAAATCGTCTGGTGCCACGCGGCGTAATATGACTGGCCGGTACCGGTTCGCACGGATCGCGCAACTACAGCCGTTGGATCTAAACAGATCGCGCGGCTCAGACGTGCTCATACCCTTTTTCTCAGGTTCTATTCCTAACCACAGGATCAAAATTTAACGGTGTAAATCTAATCGACCATACTCGGGCGCCGACGGCCGGCGGCGGGCGTGGTTCGCTTACCATGGAGCCGGGCGCGGCAGGAAGCAAGGAGGCTAACGAGGAGGCTTACCGTGTTCGCAGTAGAGTGCGGAAGCTCAACGTGTTGTTGGTTCGACGAGGGGCGCACAGGGGGCAAGGCGATGACGTGTGCGTGATTAGACGCGTAAGGTCAAGGCGATGACGTGTGCGTGATCGAGAGGGCGCGGGGTGGTCGGTTCTTACCAGGGAAGGTCGTCGGAGATAGTATCGACACGGCCAGAGTTTGTCAAGACGATGTTCGGGGCGCCATGGTGAACGGATGACATGAGCAGGTGCGTCTGGGAGTGGGGATCACGGCGGTGTGCTCAGGAAGGCAAGGGCAGCGAGATTCGGCCAGAATTTACTAGGGATGCTCGTCGGAGCAGTGGCGGTGCGAGCTCGAATTGAGGCAGCCTAGGGGCAGAGAGGGGGAGCTATCTGGGAGGAAAGAGAGGTATGACGAGGGCGGTTAAATGGGCGTGGTCGCGGGGTGGAGTAATGCGGCCATTATCGCGAATTGATCGCCAAGGCCATCGCTGCAACGGCAGGGAGTAATCGCGCAAGGTTGAAGACGATGAACATGAGAGGTGGGACCTAGCTCTCAGCGAGAAAGGAGCGAGGAAAGGTCCACTGCGGTGTCTAAGGTGGGTCTAACAAGTAAACATTTTCCTGAGAGAGGGAGTGGGCCGTTGGGCTTATTAATGGTCATGTGTCTATTTCTATTTTTTTCTTCCTGAATGCTTTTTTTTTCAAATTCTATTTTCTGTTTTGAAATTCAAACAACCAATCAAGCATTCAAATCAATTCAAACATTCACCACACTTGTATTGGGTTTTGGTTCTGTTTAACAACAACACTCCATGTCCCAAAATAATAAAATATTTTTATTTTAGGGTCCATTTATAATTAAATAAAATGGACATTAGTTAATAAATCAAATGGGTTTTAATTTATTTAAAAACTCCATTTGAAATCTATATATTTTCAAAACCAAATCAGTAGGTTTTATTTGAAAATAAAGAATACTTGGAAAACTTGTTTAAAATAAGTAAGTTTTGATGTTTAGTTAAAATAGTAAAACCTTTTTATTTTTAATAAATTTGATATTAAATCCTTATTATTTTATTTTAAATAAACCTTTACTATTTTATCAAAATGGAAATATTTTATTTCAAAGGCTTGGCCAAGTTTTAATTTAGCTCTATAAAATAATCCTTATTTATAATTCTATCCTTTGCTTTTGAAAACCAAATCTTTTTACTAAAAGTTTCCAAAATAGTATTTCCAAATATTTTTTTAGCTTTATTGTTTATTTAACTTTTAAATCCTTTAGGATTTTATTTGATCCAAATAGGTTTTGAAAGTTTCCCAATTGATTCAAAAGTTTCTTCTCTCCCAATCAACAAAGTTTTATTTTATTCATTTATTTTTTCACATTACAAGATTTGGAAAATCTTGGGATGTGACACGTATCCCATATGCGCCACAGAAGTCCCAAAATGGTGCGCCACTGATAGGCCTTTTCCTAGTAGTGTCACCTCTTTGGGAAATTATTAAAGAGCCTATTGCAAATGAATCCACAATTTCCTTTCGGTTCGATGAATGTGTCTCTCGATTCCTCCAATGTATTCAGGATTCACTTGACCTTGGTTCTTTGGAGAGAACCCCCACGCCTTCAAAGAAAAGGAGAGGAGGACCCATTATTGAAACTAAGGTGAGAAGAATTCTTAATTGTTGAACTTAATGGAGGTTTTAAAAGTCATGCCAATTGTTCCACATTAATTGCCTATTCCGTAATGTTGATCCTCCAAGTCCAACACTAAGATGGTTAAAATCTGGCTGTTAATTTTGTAAGGTGGCTGAGGAAAATCTTGACTCAAAGCTAGAAGAAGGGCAAATTGGCAGTAAAGCAATAAGGCCACCAGTGCAATCAAGAGGAATGCTAGGGCTGCTCAAGTCCCAATGTGGAGAAACAAATAAGAAGAAGGCTGTTGGGCCCTATAGGCGCAGGCCAAAAGAATATGAATAAATGAGTTCTCAATGTTAGCAAAACTTTGTTATTGGGTTGATTCCAAAGGGAAATGTTGTCCAATGGAATGTTTTTATTTGTTATCAGAACATGTGGTGCTGGAATGTTGGGTGGTGAAATTTATATCCTTTTGATTTCCCCTGTTATCTGTTGCATGAGTTGGTCTCGCTGTTATTCCTCATTTTGGATGTTGTATCATGATTTGATATACATCAAAATCTCTATATCATCTCTAGTTTCCATGGATAGAAAAGAATTTGGAAAATCTTAACTGAAACTTGAGAGGCATCAATTCAAAGAAAAATCGGTGGCTCTCTCCCAAAAATTGTGGAATCTAAATGTGAGATCATTTGCCTTCAAGAAACAAAAGGAAAGCTTTGATGGAGTACATTAGAAAGTTTTTCCCAAAGAAGCTGGACACGCTGCCTTTCTACCTTCAGTTATGATCCGGGGTGCAATTATTATTTGGAATGGGAGTATTTTTGAAGGAGAAATGGATTTCTAAAATGAATTTTCCATTTCTATTAAACTACCTCTAGGCTGTCCAATGACTCATGGATTTTAACTAATATCTATGGCCCTTGCCAACCTGAAAAAAGGCTCTTCATTGATTGGTTCTCCAATATTGATATGCCCGATGACTTAGACCTGGTTGTTCATTGGTGATTTTAACTTTATAAGGAAACCTTCTAATAGAAATAAAGTGGTGGAGATGTTAATAACATGCTTCTCTTCAATGATGCCATCAACAATCTTGGACTTGTGGAACTACCTTTAAAAGGAAGAAAATACTACTGGAGTAACATGCAAAGGATCCACTCCCGAGAGATTGGATTGCTTTTTCCTCGCCTCCTTGACAATCTCTTACCCTTCATCCTTTGTCTATCCTCTCAAAGCCCACTTCGACCATACACCTTTTGTCATCTCAATTGGTACTAGAATCCCTAAAGCTTAGGTGTTTAGATTTGAAAACTGCTGGCTCCAAAGATAGTGATATCCCTATAGGACATTTAGACAATGCAAAAGATAAATGCCAAGCTCAAGAATGTTAGAAGAGGTCTGAAACTTTAGGAAAAATCACTTCCATGTCTTAGACACTTGATCACAAAGGTCAATGAAACCATTGATTTGCTAGATATAATGGAAGAATTCAGGACCCTAAGTATCTTTGAATGGAACCTAAGAGACATTCTTAAGAATCATTTGATCCAATTACTTCAAAATCGAGGGCATATTGGAAGCAAAGAGGTAAAATCAAGTGGGTGAAACTTGGTGATGAAAACACCAAATTTTTCATGCCAAAGCAACAACTAGCTACAGAAATAACTATATTTCCATGCTAAAAATGAGAATTCCTCTGACGTTCATGATCATGATGGAAAGGTTCAAATCCTTTGAATGATTTTAAAAGTAGAATGGGCTCTTCAGATAAGCCAACAATGCACTTTAACTTATCAGAGCTTTATAATAATTTCATGGACTCTGATTCTTCTGCAGCCTTGGAAATCCCTTTCACAGAAAAGGAAATCATTGCCGTACCCATCGCCGGTGCCTCAGAAAAAAGTGTAAGCATACCACCGCCACTCATGAGTGGTAAGTTTAATCACGACACGTAAACATGAGCCTCTTCCAAAAGTACCAAAGGTTCCTCCTAAGAGAGCTTATGACTATACTCAAGAGGAGACTACGGTGATTATCGAGGCGGAAACGACAATGTTTTTGCTAAGTTGAGGCGACCGAAAGAGCCAGAGTTCCCAAAGATCAAGAAGAAAAGACCGAGTGTTCAAATGCTAAAGGGCCTTCACCAACCCGAGCCAAAGCTGTCATCAAACTATGAGCGCTCTATTCTCAAGTCACATGCGACATGAATCATTCGAAGAGCACTAGTGCAAGCGGACATCTCTTCCCCACTGAGAACAAAAAACAATCTTGTGCCCCTCTCAAGGTTATTCCCATACCAATGTAGGGTCGAGCAAATATGTGGCAAGAGCAAGATGATCCAGTAGTGGCACTATAATGGAGAAGCGGCCATTGCCGGTATGAGTATTGTCCACTACTTACCCAGTTACAGTACTTCCCCGAGACTCAAGTAGCATACAAATACCAGTACGGGAATCCTCTCGTCAAACCTGAGGAGGTAAAGAATCTACCAACAAAAATGTGAAGATTGCATAACTAGTACATGAATGCCACAAAGGCTAACTAGATAATGTTGAGGGTTACAAAAAGCATTACGGGAAAGAAGATGACATGGTAGCCATTGAATTTGTTGAACTATTTCAATTATTCAATCAAGACGCCTTGGACAAATCGATCATCAGTGCCTATTGTCTGTAAGTACTAATTCTGTAATTAAGTCTCTAGCTATCTTACCTCGTTTATTGCATGTATATAATCATACTATATTATGCAGAATGAAGATTCTTGAATGCCGCAGAGGACAAATCTATGACATTGGGTTCGTTGACCCATATTTTGTTCATCAAGCTAATCTTAAAAAAGACCCTGTGATACAGAGAGGATAATATTGTCCACGTTAAGGTTTCAAGAAACCGTAAGGGAAATACTATTTCCTTACAACTTCGAAGTGAGTGTTATTGTCTTGTATACACTTTCTATTTCGCTTACTCGACGTTAAGTGTATAATTGATGAGTTATGCATGCAGCTTCCACTATATTATCCTAATTATTCAACCCGACAAAGGCGTGTACTAGTCATGGACTCAAACATAAACCCTTGAGACATGGGGCGGACATGCATGATGCTCCAATGTAATTCTAATCACTACGGTACTATATCGATAATGTTCGTGAATTTCATGATATCAAGTAATTAATAACCTTTTATTTGTTTTCTTTGTTGGCAGCGTTTGGAAACGGTTCACCAACAAGGCTAGGGGTGATTGGAAAGAGGAGCTTACATTTAAACCACTATTTGTAAGTACCACTACCTAGATCCGCAGATCTCTTTGATTGAAATATGTTCTCGTAGTGCCCAGCGGTGACCAGGGAATAATTTATGTGGATACTATATTTGCGAGTTCATCCGTTAGACATGCTCGAGAAGGGCGAAATTTAGAGCAACTTAACGTATGTAAACAATTTTCATAGTTTTTATTACCAACAAATTGTGTTTAGTTTCATTCATATAGGTTGACTTCTTCTTTAAATCAGCTCGAATTCAGTTGGCGACATGGTTATACCCTACGGGTACGTGACTTCAAAGATACCTGGTCCAGCCAAGGAAGTCCCATAGCGTATATACGCTGGCCCATGAAGATTTTGGGTGGCCAAGGCCCATTACGCTTGGATCCTTGGAGAGCAAGACTAGCATAGATAGGAAATTCAAAGGGTAAAACCTTAGAACTCGTAACCACTAGGACTATGCCCGGACCTGCCTAAGTCTATATAAAGGCCGGAGGGCACGCCCTAGATCTCTCGACTCATACTCTCGCATACGCACCTCACGCCAGATCGAATCAAGACACTAGAACTTTGGTTCGCCAGAATCAAGAACAAACAAGCGGAGTAGGGTTTTCCCTCTAGGGGCCTGAACTGTAAATCTCGTGTCCCCGGTTGCTTGTCTTAACTGCTCCACGCTCTAGCATCCCCATCTTCTCCAAAACCCAAGCCCATAACAATGGGCATTGATGAGATTAAACCTCGTCAATTGGCGCCATCCGGGAATCGGGGCTGTTGATTAGCGATCGTGACGGTCCCGACCGATCGATCTACAACTCGCGCGACGGAGAATCACCTCCTCTTGCGCTGACTTCACCGCGCACTCGGGCCACCATGAAGGACTTCGAGACCGTAGGCGATGGACTCGAATCTTGTTCGAAGCTTCGCCCATGTGGGAACTGGCACCCTCCACCTTCCTGAGCGGGTGCCCCTACCATCAATCAGGCCCGCCTCGTGGGCTCCGCACCCTGTGCTACGCACGTCACCATCGACAGATGAGTCCTATGACAGCAACAACTCCGATTCAGGCGATCCACCTTCGGATGAAGGACCCACGGTTCCGGATCCGAAAGCTGCAGCAAGAACGGACCAATCTCTGGCGCTACCAATGTGCCGCAATCATCCAGAGCAAAACGCTAACCCACCGCCTAACACGAACCCCAACCCGCAGGATGTAAATGGCGAAAACGGCGAATGTATAGCCGCCCCCCCACCCAACGGGGAAAACAACGGCCACCTCATCCAACTTAGCAAAGAAGGATGGGTCCAGGCACGCCGTGCCGTAGCAGGCGACATAGTCCTGCCTGTGGACTCCCCACGCGAACTACTGATGGCATACCACTACCTCCTCATCGAGGAGCACAAGAAGCAAGTCAAGATGCAGGAGACGCTCGACAAACGCAAGCAAGCAGCCTCGAGTCCAGCCGCGATTGGCGCCTCCGCCATGGCACCCGGCTCTAGCACAAACGAAACCAGAAACAAGCACCTCTCTGTGGAGAACATGGATCCCGTAGAACGCCGTGATGTGACCCGAACTCTCCACATCGTTCATGGAGATGGATGCCGACGGCAACATCATCCCGAAGACACCGCAAGCTGCGATCATGGTAGCCACTACGTATCTCGCGGCCCACCCACCTCCGGAGGGGGACCCGAAAAGATCCATGCATAAGTCCGCACTCACCGGACTCGGTCTCGGAGCTGCGCCCACGAAGACGCCTGCGAGCCGAAGAAGAATGCTCCGCCAGCGCGACCGAGCCCCACCCCTTCATCCAAAGAGGAAGAGGAACACGACCTTCCTCGAAGGAAGAAGAGCCAGATCGCCATAAACGCGACTACGACGCTGAGACGCGCTTACACATAAAATCGACAAAGCACGCGCTTAAACGCGATGCTTGTCGAGTCCGAGATGGATGAAGACGGCGAGAACTCTGCGAGCTCGCCGCTTCAGCGATCTGTTCGGCGAACAGATGCCACGCAATTTCAAGCTTCGCCGGATACTCAAATTCAACGACACAAGATCCAAAATCTCGCTCGCTGACCATCATCATCCGGTTGCATGGCGGTAACAAAGAAACCGCCATGCAATGCCTTCAGCTGCAGCTGACAGGCGCAACGCGGGTTTGGCTCAGCAGCTTATCATCAGGGTCCATCCGAAGTTGGGAGGAGCTAGCTTACAGCTTCATCCGAAATTTCAAGGGCACCAGCAAGAGGCCCGCCTCAATCAAGAGTTGCGAGCCTGCACTCAGAGAACGGGTGAATCTATTCGCCAGACATACCACGCTGGTTCACCACCAAAACTCCAGACACATCTCCAAGAGAGAGCCATCGTCGCCTTCAGGGACGGCTTTAATCGCTTAGATTTCTAGGAGGAACTTGTGCGCGTCAAGCCCAAACCACTAGACCACCTCATGGACATCGCCAACAGGTGGGCTGACAGCGAAGATTGCATTCACCGAGCACAATCGGATGAAGAGGACGACTACGGCGAAGACGGAACGCCGCAGCAAGAGGAGATCGCGTCTCACGAGGACCGCGACGACCCTACATGGTCGCTGGCTCACCGGACGCCCGCCGCGACAACAGCCGCAAGCGGAGGATACCGCGAGGAAACTCAGCGACATGGACGATAACCAAAGACAACAGGCAACGCTGGTCGATAACGACCCTCAGCATTCAAAAACTTTCGGGTCCATGCACCATCCACTTCTACATCGATAAACAGATGGCAAAAAGAAAGCCAGCCACATGCTCAAGGACTGAAGTTCCGAAACTCAGCGAAAGCATGGTGCAGATGAGGCAACAAGCCCCAATCCTGCGTTCGAACGCTGCGCAGTGAAATAGCACACGGAGCTCCTCCACCGCCGCCTATTGAGGCCCAAACCAACCAGTCGCACCAACAGTATCAACGCCGGATCGGGTACCCCTACCGAAAGGAGCACTAAATATGATCCAAAAGGGCGCCCACAAATAGGGTGCGAAGAAAATCTCCGACAAATCAACTTGGCCGTAGCAACTCGCCGCAATCCCGAGTACCTCACGGATCGGAGTCCTGCATCACATTCACTCGCGGATCACCTTGCCAGATCCTCGCCCAGTCATGCTGCCGGTGCTGGAGGCGCAGATCGGAGGTTTCGAGATGAGTCGCGTCTTCATGGACGGCGGCAGCGGCATCAACCTAATGTTCGCAAGCACTGTAGCAGAAATGCGGATCCCGCAATGCAGCCTGGAACAATCAGACACAATGTTCCATGGCATCGTCCCAGGGAAGGGCATATTCCCCCTAGGCAAAATAGGGCTCGACGTCATCTTCGGGAAGCCGGACAACTTCCGGCAGGAGCGACTCAAATTTGAAGTAGTGGATTGGCCGTCGCAATACCACGCCATCCTGGGGCGTGTAGCATTCACAAGGTTCCTGGCCGTCCCACACTACGCATACCTACTACTCAAGATGCCAGGACCGAGGGTGTCATCACGCCCACGGAGCTTCACCCGATCGGACCAATGCGACGGATTTCAACAAAATCTCCTGATCTTCGCATGCAAGACGAGCTTGTAAGGCTCCGTGAGGTGACGGACAATGGGGCACCCCCAGTCACAAGGCGTAACGCACCTGACATGTCCTTCGACTGCACCGTCAACACCAAGAAAATACAGGTCCATCCGACGAATGCCTCCAAGACGGCCCTGATCGCCAATGACCTCAGCTCCGCATAGGAAGGCGCGCTCGTCGAATTCCTCCGTGAGCACTGGGAAAACTTCGCCTGGTGTCCTGCGGACATGCCAGGAGTTCCCAAGGAATTCGCCGAGCACGCACTCAATGTCTTTCCAGAGCACGCAAACATTCCATCCGGAGACTGTCGGAGCCACGAGCCGAAGCTATCGGCAAGGAAATCAATAGACTACTCGCTGCAGACTTCATCAGGGAAATCAAGGAAAGCGAGTGGCTTGCAAATACAGTGATGGTCCCAAAGAAGGACACGGACATCCTGCGGATGTGCGTGGACTTCACGTCACTAAACAAGCATTGCCCAAAGGACCACTTCCCTCTTCCTCGGATCGATCAGATCATCGATTCGACTGCAAGATGTGAGAAACTCTCCTTCCTTGACGCCTACTCAGGCTATAACCAGATTCGACTCAAGGTCAAGATCGGAGAAAAGCAGCGCTTATCACACCGTTCGTAGTATTCTGCTACAACACAATGCCCTTCGGTTTAAAGAACGCAGGTGCCACGTACCAGCGATGCATGTAGGCCTGCCTCAAGGACCAGATCGGTCGCAACGTCCAAGTCTATGTTGACAACATAGTAATAAAAACCAAGGAGGCAAGGACACTTATCGACGATCTCCGCGAGACGTTCGACAACCTTGATTGCTACAGGATCAAGCTCAACCCCGAAAAATGCGCCTTCGACGTCCCATCGGGTCAGCTGCTTGGGTACTTCATCTCTCAGCGAGGCATCGAGGCGAACCCGAAGAAAATCAGAGCCATCATGGCGATGGAGAAACCGAAAAACCTCAAAGACGTCCAGCAGCTCGCAGGACGAATAGCGGCGCTAAGCAGATTCATCAGCCGCATGGGCGAAGGCCGCCATTCTACTCAATGCTGCACAAGGCGCATAAGTTTGAGGGACCCGAAGCCAATGATGCATTCGAAAGCCTCTGCGGCTCCTCTCCACCTCGCCTGCCTTGGTCACGCCAAAGGAGCGCGAGCCTCTTCTTGTATATAGCAGCCACACACCAAGTGGTCAAGACCGTGCTCGTGGTCGAACGACCAAGAAGGCAAGACCCACGGGTCCAAATACCAATCTACTACCTCAAAGGTATTGACACCAACAAAGCAGAGGTACCCTCACTACTGGAGCTTCGCCACGGCGTGTTCATGATGGCTCGATGGTCGAGCCACTATTTCCAGAGCACCAGTGATGATGGTCGCCAACGAGGCACCCCGAACAAGATCCTGAATAATCCAGAGGCCACAGGACGCGTGGCCCTCGGGGCATCGAGCTGTCACCCTTGGACATCGCTCACGAAACGACTCAATCAAATTTCAAGTCCTTCCACTTCCCGTACATTGAATGGAGCTGCAGCTGCGGACACCCAGATATGTCGCATCATGGACGATGCACTTCAACGGCTCCAAGCGCGGGAGCAGGAGCCGGGTCACATCGACCTCCGCAAGGCGACAAGATGAAGTACGTACCGGATGAAATTCGAGCTTCTAACAATGAGGCCGAATACGAAGCCCTCATCCATGGCATGAGGATGGCAAAGATATGCGGCGCAACGCGCTTGGTCATCTATGGTGACTCCAACCTCGTCGTCCAGCAGACGATGAATGAGTGCGACGCACACGCCGAAAACATGATCGTGTACCGCGCGCTCTACAACGCACTCGAAGGGGAATTCGATGGCTGCGAGCTTCGACACGTTGGAAGAGAAAGCAACGAGGAAGCCGCTGCACCGCCAACATCGGCTCCACTTGCGCTAAAGGTGCCACCAGCGTGTTCCTCGAACAGATCCGCATGCCATCCATCAAGCGGAAATTCCCCAAGGGATCACCCAAGAAGGTAACACTGGGGCTACGCTCAAGGACACGAATGACCAAAAGCTGGACACGAGGTAGCCATGGTCAACCTAATGCAGGTCATGTCATCGAAGAAACTTGGGCCGACCATACCTCCAGTTCTTAATAAACGGAGAACTACCCGACAGCCGATGATGCGGCGCGCGATATCTCGTCGTTGAAAGCCTTCACCACCATCAATGGCGAGCTGTACAAGCGCAGTATTACGGGTGTACTACAAAGGTGCGTCACCATCGGTGACGGGAAAGCCATCCTCCAAGACATCCACGAGGGCATTTGCGGCCATCATGCAGCACTGGCCGCTCTGGTCGCCAAAGCTCTACGAGCAGGATTCTCGCCAACGCCATGAGCGCAAAGGACATCGTCCGAAGATGCAATGGATGCCAACAGTTCGCCGACAAACCGCACGCACTGGTCCGAGCTCAGACCCATACCCATAGCTTGGCCT